>OX381683.1:4392500-5017500 GCA_947462355.1 Caradrina kadenii | reverse complement strand
ATAGATATGTAGATAAAATCATCTTTCCGATTTTCGTTTTTTTTTTATTTAAAAAAAATTACGACTATTTCCATTATACAAGTAAGTGTAGGCGACAGTTACTTCGCGAGACGACTCCCGGCCACCGTAGATACCGGCCTGTGGACGGTGAGCAATGGGTAGCTCACCGTCCTTACGTTGTATAACGACAGGCCGTGGCGACGGCGCGTTCGTGTTCCACGCGCGCCTCAAAGAGATGTCAGCAAAGGAAGGGGCCACTGAGGGCCGATGCCTGCCGGGGCTGCGGGTTGTTCCTAAGAGATACCGCGCCCCCGGAACGCAAAGGACACTACAAGGAACATGGGTGGGTTTTAGTCAGTAAAAGGCTGACACTCCCTCCCGCCCCGCCCAGGGCGGGAGAAGTTATTTGATGATTTCCCACCCCACAAAAAAAAAAGGCGACAGTTACTTAAGATAAAAAACAATACTTTTTCAAAGACTTCATTTACACGTCTTAAAGTAGTTTTAGCAGGCTCCTATTCAAAATGTGAGAGCTGTACCTAAATTGCTTTCTTTTGTATTTTTCTTTGGTCTCTCTTTTAACTATTTGTTCTATTTTGGGTAACTGCCTCGTTGGCCTAGTGGTCCTAAGCATGACTGCTACGCTAGAGGTCTTGGGTTCGATTCCCAGGTCGAGCAAAAAGTGTTAATGGGTTTTTCTATGAAATTCTCAGTAGCAGCTCGGAGTTAGGATTTGTGCCCGGTTATTGGCAATAGGCTCGCCCCCTATTACATGGGACCTAAAACATACCACCGAACTGTGGGTGTACATTGTTACACCTCTGCCTAACCCTTCGGGGAATATAGGCGTGATGGTATGGTGTTTTCTGTTTGTTTAAACGCGGTAATCTCTGGAGCTACCAGTCGGATTTAATTATTTTTTTGTATATGATAGCTACATACGTGAGCAATAGTATAGATCTATATCATCACGCTGCGACACACGGGAGCGGAACAGTAACCAAAGATGTAACTTAGCGCGGATGAAGCCCTGTTCCTCCATGCCCTCGAACGCAAAGGGCACAGAACACGGTAGCGTTGTAGTCATTAATAAGTCTGACGCTCCCTTCCGCTCCGCCCAGAGCGGAAAAAGATATTTGATGATGGGAGATCATCAAATATCCTTAAAAAAAGCCTCAGTTTATAACCTAAAATCCGTTGAACTGTAAAATGGAGCCACAATATTGTGCAAAAGTATCCTTTGTCCAACAGTCACGTTCTCCAAAAACAATGTTTATTTGTGCCAATTCGTCATCTGCGCGATATTGTTTACAAACTGTTATTATTTTTGTGTGAATTCCGTTCGGAATAAAGATCTGTTGTTTGTTTTAAAAACTGATCAATTTATTTCATTCTGAAAATGTTTTGTTAAAAGGTTTCTGCTTGTTTTGGAATGAAGATTGTGAAATATTAATGAATAACATTTCAATTTGTATGTTTTTAGAATTGCAAGCGGTATTGAGTTTGGCAGTGACTGGATTGCCCCGTTGGTTTCGTGGTCGCAAGCGGGACTGATGAGCTTGGGGTCCCGGGTTCGATTCCCAGGTCGGGCATAAAGTGTTATTGGGTTTTTCTATTAGGATTTGCTGTGTAGTAGCCCGGAGTTTGGAAGTTGCTGGTGTGACACCCCCGTGTATCGGAAATCACGTAAAGCCGTTGGTCCCGATTGTCACTCATTGATCTAGAAGCCAGGAAGTCTGACCACAAGTCTAACCAAGAGGTAACGTGTTGCCCAGTAACTGGGTTGTGGCGGTCAGATAGGCAGTCGCTCCATGTAAACAATGGTATTCAGCTGCATTCGGTTAGACTGGAACCTGACCCCAACATAGTTGAGAAAAGGCCAAGCAGATGATGATTTAGCTTGGCAGTAGAATATTTATGAAATAGAAACCAACTTGCTTACCTAATGAAGCATAAAAATAGGACTAAAAAAAAAAATATTTTTCTGAAGACATAATATAGCGCCAAAAATCGTACAATTTAATATTCATAATTTTTATAAATTCATCGTCAATCTCACAATTAAGACGGATCTAACAACACTTCTCAAGCTAAAATCTATCACGCCGTTTAAGCTTCAGAGCATTCCAGAGAAATATATATACATACCTACACTCGAAAAACAGAACCCTCCTTTTGGCGCAGTCGGGTACAAAATGCTTGTTGATAATAATATGGATTTTTTCTTAACGTCACACAAGTTCGAATTCTTCTCAGTATTGTCAGCTTAAATTTTTTCATCATATCACTAAGAACTTTGAGTGCTTAAGATGAGCATCCAATAATCCAATTAAAGACAAAGTAAAAAAAAGGAATGGAGGCGTAAAAGCTAATTTTAATAAAGTGGCCCTGTCACTTTGGAATATTGTCAGTTGTGAACAGTATACTTTTCACTTAGACTAATTGGTGTTTTCATAGATTTACGTTTTACTCCACATTTCTTTCAATTTAATTGAACTGAACCGCCTCGGTGGCCTAGTGGTCTTAAGAGCGACTGCTACGCTGGAGGTCCCGGGCTCGATTCCCAGGTCGAGCAAAAAGTGTTATTGGCTTTTTCTATGAAACTCTCAGTAGCAGCTCGGAGTTAGGATTTGTGCCCGGTTAATGGCAATAGGCTCGCCCCCTATTACATGGGGTGGGTGTACATTGTTACACCTCTGCCTAACCCTTCGTGGAATACAGGCGTGATGGTATGTGTGATGGTTTCTTTCAATTTAAAGGTTTTTTTTTTTCAATGAGACTTTTTAAGAATAGGACCTATATTTTGAATTCGATTTGTTCTCACTGTAATTAGAGCTGACATAAAACATATTTTTTAATCTTAACGGAGAAAAGACTAGACTGAAGTATTAATAATATTTTTGTTAGTTATTACAAAATGGATAAAATTCAGCTTAGTAGACTTAGCCAAAATCTGGTTCTATAATAAACGTTGGGTTAATATTAACTATAAAAGAAGGCAGATTTACCCTTTTTTAACCCCCGACGCAAAAACGACAGGGTGTTATAAGCTTGACGTGTCTATCTGTGTGTGTGTGTCTGTCTGTGGCGTCATAGCTCCCGAACGCATGAACCGATTTTGATTTTGTTTCTTTTGTTTGAAAGGTAAATTAGTCGGGAGTGTTCTTGGCTATGTTTGATGGAAATCGGTTCAGTGGTTTCAAAGTTATCATTTCTCTTATCAGCTGCGCTGGGGATATCTATTTTTCTGTCGGGGGTTACTTAAAATTTCTATTTTTTTTAAAGTTTGTGCTCCGTACTATGCTTAGGTTATCTATTCCATAGGACTGTTTTTATAAATGTGTGCAGTACATTTGGAAAAACAGTTCAGATTCAGATTTTATCTGCAGTTTATATTTATATTTCCGAAAACAAAGAGAAGAAAAGAAATGGTCTGCCATCATACTCGTACATATGTAGGTCCGTACAATACCGCTTCACGCTTGCATTGAGACCAATACCTTCTATAGAAATTAATTCGAGAGGATTTTGGCTTTTATCTGGACAGATATAAAAGAGCTTTTATTTGAACAAGTTTATTTTTCTCACAAAAGCCGCTTTGAAAAGATGGATTTGCTAAGCATTACAAATGAAATAATTAATTAAGATTTTCTATTCAATAAGGGCGATGTAATGAAAACCGGTGAGAACGTAATTTGAAACGTTACTATGAGTTTTTTTAATAATGTACTTTAACGTACATTATTAAAAAGCTGCTGTTTTTGTACTATTTAATTAAATTTGTACTAGAGCGTTATATACACACGTCAGTATTTGAGCAATTAATATTTGTTGTGAGTGTTCATTATTGAATTTTAATAGACAAAGGATTTTATTTTTTTAAGGCAAAAGTAGCTTTTGAACTAGCAAACAAACAATGTTACTTAAACATCATTGAGGTAAATTTTTTATTACGCATACAAGGCACAGTTTTGCATTCTCATCAAATTTTAGGAGGTTGTCCTAAAATACATAAATAGCACATACCATTACGCCTATATTCGCCGAATGGTTAGACAGAGGTGTACTAATGTAAGGTCAACAAAAGCGACAAGTAACTGGATCGTCTCATATAGTTGAAGTTTTCTTTGAAACCGGTTGTTTTTAAATAAAATTTAAATTAATTAATAAACTAATAATTTTCTGTTAATATAAATAAATATAATCCGAAATATCTATCGGTTTTTTTAAAAACTTTATTAGGAGACTCTGATTACTTATCGCTTTTGCTGACTGTACACCCACAGTACAGTTTAGTAGGTAAAGTTAAGACATAAATAATCAAATAAAATTTCCTCGCCTTGTCTATAGTTAATAAAACTTGTTTATTTTATTATTGACTAGCTTTTGCTCGCGACTTCGTCCGCGTAGTTTTTTCACCCGCATTACGTTAACTCGTTGGTTACTGTTCTGCACCTATAGGTCGTAGCGTGATGTTATATAGCCTATTAGCCTTCCTCGATAAACGAACTATCAAACAAAATTTTTTTTTTCTTTTTTAAACAGTAGTTCCTGAGATTAACCAAAGTTAGTTCAACCAAACAAACAAACAAACTCTTCAGCTTTATAATATTAGTATAGATTTGGGATGAGAATCACTTACCATACTTTATGAGAAAAACTTCACACAACATTTCGAAGAGTGTGTCTTGGAATTACGCAATTTATTTATTTATAACAGCTTCTAATAGCATTATAGTAACTCTAATGCGACCACAAAGAACTAAAACGAATCAAACAACAATTACATACATTACATTACATAACAAAAATTAGACATAGAAAATAAAAAAAAAAGAACATTATCAAATCATTACACCAATAAATCACAAAAACATGAGGTAACATAACATAATTACTCTAAGGATAAATTAATTTCTCCATTTCCATTCCATCATCGGACGAGCAGAGATACGGCACAGCGTCACCGCTATATGGTTGAAGTACCACGGTCTCGAACCAAGCGCTATGGTTCCACTTTTATTGTGCGTACTGCCAGACTGTAGAATTCACTGCCCGCCTCTCTGTTCTCTGATAAGTATAATCTGTATATCTTCAAGATACGAGTGAACCAGTTTATCCTAGGCAAGCGTGTTCCACCTTTGGCCGCATCATCACTTAAGATCAGGTGAGTTGCGGTCAAACGCAAGCCTATTAGAATACAAAAAACCGGGCCATTGCGAGAGAGACTCGTGCACGATGGGTTCCGCACTATTATCTATAAAAACGAGAAAAAAAAATCACGTTTGCTGTATGGGAGCCCCCTTAAATATATATTTTATTCTGTTTTTTAGTATTTGTTGTTAAAGCGGCAAAAGAAATACATCATCTGTAAAAAATTCAACTGTCTAACTATCACGGTTCATGAGATACAGTCTGGTGACAGACGGACATACGGACAGCGGGGTCTTGGTAATAGGGTCCTGTTTTACCCTTTGGGTACGGAACCCCAAAAAAGAACAACGAAAAACCTACAACAAAATTGTACAAGTATCTGCATAAAAATATTCATCTGAAAATTATTTTTTATCAAATGCGGTAAAACTTTCACTAATCACTGGCACTAATTAGCGTGCAAACGGCTCTTTTTAATTAGAGCACATATACAAGCAGCAATGCGTATTTCCAATTAAAATGTTTTTAGTTTTTACACGCATGTACCCGTGAATTGACTGGCGTAATTGGCTGCATTTTTTCAGTTTTTGTGTAAATGGAAGCATTTTAGTTTGTTTTTTATTGTAATATGTCATTTGTTCTAAGTTAGTCTTGGATATAACTGCCTCGGTAGCCTAGTGGTCCTAAGCGCGACTGCTACGCTAGAGGTCTTGGGTTCGATTCCAAGGTCGAGCAAAGTGTTATTGGGTTTTTCTTTGAAATTCTCAGTAGCACCACGGAGTTAGAATTTGTGACCGGTTAATGGCAATAGGCTCGCCCCCTATTACATGGGACCTAAACATACCCGTGAACTGTATGTGTATATTAGTAGACCTCTGTCTAACCCTTCGGGGACTACAGGCGTGATGGTATGTTATATTATGTACCTATTGAAAAACTGCAAAGTTCCCACAAGAGACACTGAATAAGAATATAATATACATAAAGTAAAGACATAACAAATAATGCCCAAAAAACTATGGAAAGAGTACCTAAATATTTTTGCGTCGAAAATATCTCAATAAATATTTAAGAAACATCGATTCCTACTGAAGCCGTAAACAAACCCAGAGCGTGTACATAAAACGCGTCCATGAATTCGTTAATCGGCTGCCGCGAGCAACCGACCGTGGTACCGCAAAAATAAACTAATGAAAACGTAATTAGGGTTAATTTCGGCCAGATCCAGCCCGGTTTCGTCTGCGGTTAACCTGTACAGAACAACCCGTTTAGATTTATAGGGTTTTCATACAAGATTTACGACTATCATTTATTATTCACTATCTGTGGTACAATCAGAATTTATGACACACTTTTCGGTATGGTTTCATACGAATAAATAAACTATTTTATTGTAATATCTTGGCGCGGCGTATGATAAGTGTTTTTGCTGAATAAAGGTATCAGAATATTTTGAAGCAAATCCTTTATGGATTCGCTTCGTAATGTAAATATGTTTGGGACGATGTGGCTTACGTTCAAAAATTTAATTGAAACAAAAAAATCAAACGGTATTTACCTCACCTTTATATTTTTAAATAAAATGTTGGTGATAAAATGGTCGGTTAAATAAAAGAAAAAAAAAGGTTTTTTTTGCAAGATAAATTCCACCAAGGGCAGCAGTCTCTGAAAGATTAACAGTCAGTTACTTTGTTTTGCCGCTCAAGTTGGTGACCAATCGAGAGAGAAGAGGTCATCATGAGGCTATTACATACTTTATCTATAGTTTTACATTTTCATTATGTCGTAAGTCGTTTGTTGTCGTTGGTCTCGTGGTGGCGAGCACGACTGCTAAGCGTGGGGTTCTGGGTTCGATTCCCAGGTCGGGCAAGAAGTGTTATTGGATTTTTCCATTAGGAAATTCTCAGTAACAGCCCGGAGTTTGGAAGTTGGTGGTGTGACACCTCCGTGCCTCGGAAAGCACGTAAAGCCGTTGGTCCTGCGCCTGATCTCTTCCCGGTTGTGTCGGATTGCCGTCCCATCGGACTATGAGAGTTCGGGAAGAGGGTGTGCACCTGTGTTTGCGCACACACTTTTGCACTATAATATCTCCTGTGTACTCGGCTAGTCTCAATAAAGATTAGCCGCCGAGGCCAGAGTCGGTCTGGAGAATGCATACATACATGTCGTAAGTAATTAAAAAAAAACACGTCACATTAGTTTGGGGAAAGGGCGGTGTTTATGGCCTGCGTCTCTCGCGTATAAGTTAAATGTATTATAATCCTTTGATAAAAACGTTGAAAATTCGGTTAATAAGGGTGAAATTTAATTTAAATTAGTTTCAGGACACGGGTGTCCCCTAATTCTAGGTAACTTTTTCTTGGACCAACGTCCTGGACCAGGCCACTACTAGGTACAATGGCAATTAAATCATGGTTTCATTATATCAGCCGTAGGATATAGGCCTCCCCCATATATTTCCAAAATAACACATAGTTTACATCTGTCAAAAACACCTCTTAATTACCTGCATTTTTTGACATTGATTGTCGCTGAGATGAGATTACGACTAGATTTTTAAAGTTTTTAATTGTGTTCCCGAAAATTAAAAAATGCAAGTAATAGTACTTCACTTTTTAATTAATGAAATTCCCTCTACTCGCAACGGGAAAAAGTCTAGTTTACATCGTAGTTTTCGTTTCTATAAAATAAAAGTTACAGGTAAAAAGTTGTTCCTGAATGTATTCGACATGATAACTTGGTTACAGTGTTGTAGCCCCAATTTCGTTCGTTTGACGTCATTTTTCATATTTGATAGCATTTTTTACGAGTCCAATGTGCAACCTACTTTCCAAACCCTGATGCAGGAACATCTGGGATTTTTATAGTATTTTCCGATGACGTGTCGATGGACTATTATTCTCGCTGTCAGATCATTTCCTGGAGACCTATAACTTTTTACGATAATCATACTTTTATATGACTCACCTGCAGTGTTTGAAAACCTGAAGGCATACCACGAGTGCGCGAAGTAGAAATGCAAACTCGATCGACATTTGACTTAAAAATACCAGATCACACATAGTCGCGTAATCTCCTACAAAAAGCCGTTACCAACATTTTGCCTAGTGATGCGAACGTGAATGTATGGATCAGCTGATTTTTATGTCGTGATTTCAGGGTTGGTCCATAGTAAAAGATGTTTACAATAATGGGTACAATGACTTGTTTTCAAGTTACTGTTAAATAAAAAATAAGGTTGTATCTTAAATAAAAATGGTTTGTTTTTCAATTAAAAATCAATTTAAATTGAATACCTTTTGTGCTAGGCCTACTGATCAAGCCTGTCATGGCAAATCCGTATCTTTATGTTAGCTGTTTTTCTTGTTAACGTGGCAATAAATAAAGCTGTTGAGATTGGTTGAGAAAAATAACAGCAAGCAATCAAATACAGCGCAGAGACGGTTATAGCAGCAAATTTTTGGGACAGGACAATCAACGGTGTTCTCGTCCATTGTGGCAAACGTTCTTTGGTCAAACGTTCATTCGGGCAACCGTTCTTTGGGCAATTGAACGTCGGGCAATCGTGACACACTCAGCTTGTTCCAAAATTTTGCGACTGCAGCCGGTCTGGAACCCCATTTGATTTTTTTTTTTACATTACCAATATTGGTATTTATTCTTAGGTATTTATTTTAAATAATTAACATTTGGTATGTATGGCATGGTTACCATCGTATCATCCAAAGTGTATCAACGTACACCCACAGTCAGCCGGAATGTTTAGGTCCTATGTAATAAGGGGGCAAGCCTATTGCCATTAACCGGGCACAGATCCTAACTCCGAGCTGCTACTGAGAATTTAATAGAATAACCCAAAAACCCACTTTGCTTGACCTGGGAATCGAACCAGAGCTAGCCACGCATTCTTTTAATTAAATTATGTATTTTGTATGAAACAAAAAACTAGTAGTTAATTAATGACGACATTTGGGTGCTGAGCTGTGTGTCATGGGTTTGATTCCCAACAAATATTTGTATGGCTTACATGTAGTTGTACCGGGTATGGTTGTTTATATATTGGAGTTTATATATTTCAGTGTTCCTTATTTTAAAAAAGGAAAAAAACCCACAAAATTAAAAATTGTAAGCAACCTCCGACAAGAATAAAAATCCGTACCGCAGCTAACAAAAGAGCTGATAACTTTTAAACCGCTGAACCGATTTTCATCAAACATAGCTAAGAACGCTCCCGATTAACTCACCTTTCAAACAAAGAGAAACAAAATCAAAACCGGTCCATGCGTTCGGGAGCTACCATGCCACAGACTGACACACACACAGACACGTCAAACTTATAACACCCCGTCATTTTTGCGTCGGGGGTTAAAAAAGAATATTGACGTTAACCCATTGAGAAGAAATCTATTCATGTATTATGTGGTCGGACAAAATAATCATCCACCCGACTTTTTTTTACAAACTTACTTACAATCGGATAAAAGTATTTGAGTTAGTTCCAAAACGTTTAAAGCATTTCTAGTGTCATTGGGAGAGTTTAACGTTGAAACTCGGTAACTACCATTCCAGTAACTGTTCAATGTTCATCGTCCTGTTAAAAAGTTGTCTGTCAGTTTTTTAAAACGTTTTATTGAATTTCAGTTGCTATTAAACTAAAAATTTACCGTTTAAATGTTAGAAAGAGATGAGAACAGAGCAAGCATGGTGAAAAGTCACTTCATTCAAAGAAATAACTTTGGCGTAAGTAAGTTTCAGGAAGATTGGGAAACCAATATATGTAGAAACAAATTGGATGTACGTAATCGTTAAAATATGAACTCTCATTAAGAGGTTGTTATACCACCCTAAAATAAGTTCTAATGTTCACACGGTACTTAGGTAATCGTTTTTTTTTATTTTTTGTCTGTCTCTGTTTGTTCCAGCTAAATGTCCGGAATGGCTGGACTTTCACTGGAAGATAGCTGATTTTTTAAGGAGTAACTTAGCATTCAAGCAAACAAAGTCGCCGACATTAGCTAGTTTTATATTCAGCGTGTTACAGAAAGGGTGTGGGGAGTGTATCCTGTACTAAATCTCTATTTAAAATTTCAGCTCAAAAGCAATAATTTTGAAAATGCATTATATCTTTTTTTTCGGCATTTTATTAAGTTTAAATCATAACAAACGTTTTGGGAGAAACAAATCATTTACGGAGTTGTTTCTTTGTGTGTAGTTTATTGACACCGATCAGCTGACTTGGTGTAGTGACGTGTAGAATTAAATTGGAAACATTTGATTTTTTAATTAAATGTGTCTTAACTTTGTAATTTTGTGAGCATAGATATTAGAAAAATGTTGCTATGTGGTTTGTTAACACCAAAAGAATCAGTGCCTTTGATATGTATATACCCTTTCCGTTACACGCTGTATATCTGTATACCTGACGTCTATCGTGAAGTGGAGAAATAGGCCTTAAACCAAATAACCTGGAAGCCTGAACTTAGTCTGTGGTCATCTAAAATGCCCATTCCAATTTCTCTATACCCAGCAGTGACATCATTTCAAACTACTGCAATGTAACAGAATCCTGATGTATTATCGCCGTATTTGTAACCAACCAGAGAAGAAGACGGACCAAATATAACGGACAAAGAATAATTTTAAAGAAAAGGGTTAGTAACTTGTCGCTATCCGTAAGATATTGAAACCCTTACTTTATTTATGGCTGTATGTAACGTCTTGTGGTGCTGACGTTACTACCGTTTAGTGATTTATTGATACCGCTGGTATGTATTATAAGATTCTGTGTTCAGATATCTCTTTGTACAATAAACTTGCTATATAAATCACGGTGTCGCTCGCATTCGGTTACGTCTTTTGTTACTGTTCCGCTCCTGTTGGTCTAAGCGTGATGTTCTATACATATAAACCTTCCTTTTGAAGCGGTATATCTATTGATGAAAACTGCATTAAAATCCATTGCGATAGTTTAAAGATCCAAGCGTACAGACGAACAGACGGCGGGGACTGACTTTGTTTAATACTATGTGGGGAAGAGTAAGTATTGAGTTTCTTTCCCATTCTTCTCCATACGAAACTACTTTTTGGAAGGGACAACTAGATTTAATTCTTTTTTCTTCTATATTACATTCAAAAGTGCTTTTTAATGGTCTAATTAGAATAAATTATTTGACTTTGACCTTGACCTTTTGATCTCTTACAAAAGTATGTCCCATGGACGGAATATTTCAGTCTAAATGATGTTGTTGTCAGATGTTCAATGGTATTCAAGGATACATTTCTATTTCAAGCAGATCTCTTATCTGGTCATCGGATCGAACAGAATTGTTATTGTATAATGTAACGGTTTGTTTACTCTTGGAGCGGAATCTGAAATGGAACGGAACCGAGAGCCTAACACGAGCGCACGTAGTAAACGTGACGTACATTTGATTGATTTTTAAATTGGAAATTTGCGTTTCGCGCATGATATTTAGTTGAAGACCTTATTTATGTCAATGGGTGATACTACCTATATGAAATTAAACCAAAAAGCTAATTAGTTTTATTTCGAATATGAAAATCGACTGGATTTGCTTTTAAGTCAGAGCGTAGGTCTACAGAATTTGAAACGCATCGGACTACAGGTATCATCAGGTTTGAATGAATGTAGTAAAATGAAAACCCTCGGGCCGTGGGGTCCGTGTGCCCATAGCCTTTTTAGGGATTTATCTAAACGGTAGGTTGATACTTCCCGCGACCCAAAGGCTGGCTTTTACCTTGGCCAGAGGTTAAGCATTGCCATCCAACGTGGCAATGCATCCAGTCTTTTGGGCACTTTTCCGGTTGACAGCGATGCGGATTAATTTTTTGATGCCATTTGGTTTTAGTTTCTTTTTTGTTATTAAGGTTTTTTTCATCTAATTTTAAGGCTGTAAATATTTAATCTAATTTTATTTCAGTAAACTATTCGATGAATTTTGGATCATTCTATACAGGCTGACTTTTAATTTACTATCTGCTTCCGATTGTTCATGGGACCATCTTCCATAATAAACGTTGTTTCTATTCACGAGTAATTAAAAGGTTAGTAGGTAAAACAATAAAAAAAAAACTTAAATTGAAATTGACATTGTGAATTACGCTCGGATTGTAACATAGGAGAATGTTGAAAGGGCCTTAGTATTGTATTCTAAAATGGGCTGGTGTTCGCAACTACAAGGGTTGTGCACGGTGATAGACCTTTTAGAAATTTGATAGTGTCCGCTTCGAACTTCAGTGTCTTTTTACAACCTTATTATTAAATATCGTATTTTATATCACCAAGATCTATCCTCAGCATTTATTTACATAGCCAAAAAACCAAATAACGGAAATAAGATTTGGAAAACAAAATCAAAAATTCCGCATCGCATCTAGCACAGGTGATAAAATAAATATTTATAGTAAATAAAAATGTTCCGTATCTCGCAAGATCCCTGTGGAGAGGAAGGAAATCAATTGATAAAGTTGGAGTTGGAATACACAGTATTCCCCGGCAGAGCGATACGTTTTAATTTGCCTGTCGCATCTAGAATCTGTGATTGTACCAAACCGGCACATAAATTCAAGGGGAAAACATAAAAGTGGAGGAATGGAGAACGGTATTCAGTTAACGGTATTTCCTACGGCACTGTTGTTCGTACTTGGAAGGATTCTGTTATAATGGAGGATCTATACAGGGTGAATTTTCATTCACCTGTCATCTTTCAGGGGAGGAAAGTGCTCATGAAAATGAACAACTTTTATAAAGGAACTAATTATAAAATATGAAAAAAAAAACATACAAAATGTATGGGAACAGCACATTTCTTTTTTAAGATTTCGGGGTTGGTCCTTTAGCAAAAGTTGTTCGTATTTATGAGTACTTTCATTCCCTAAAAGATGGCAGGTGAATGAAAAGTCACCCTGTATACATCGATGAGATCTTTGTACTTGACCTAAAGCGTTGTTGTTTTGTTTTTCTTGAGTGACAATGACAAGGACATTTTTATTACTGTTTAGACAAAATAAATAAATTTTTCTGCAGCTTTGTTATGATACAATGTTTTTGATAAAGACGAAATAAAAAATTCGATAGTATTTCAGTTCATCCAGTGGTCACTATGGCTTCTGAATTAGGATGCTTCTGGGGCGAATCTCATATCAAAATGGCGTCACGGTTAGCGCAGTGGCTAAGCGATTCGATTCCCGCACGTAACATTTGCGTGGCCTAAAGACAATTGTTCCTGGTCTGGCTATTTGTGTGAGTTTTTATTTTTGTAAACGCTCCCATACTTACAGAAGAAATTTTTAGTGTGGGGCAAAGTATATAAAAAAAAAAAACAAAAATATAGATCTTTAGTAGAATGCTACTAAAGATCTACATTTTTGTTTTTTTTTTTTTAAATTAGGCCCTAAGTTGAGCAAAGTATCACGAAGTCTTGAGCAGCACTTGTTCTTGTAGATAGTATAGTATTCCAAAAAATAAAAGGAAATCAAACACTTCGGTTCACTACATGTTTTATTGGGAGCTCAATGAAACGATGTTCAACAGAAATTTTAGGGTTGTTTTAGGGGACTAATAGAGTGAGGCTTCTTTCAGAAAGACGTCGATTTTGGGCCACCCTATATACTGGATACAGAATTGACCATTTCAACTTAACCCTTCAATAAAATACAGATAATGATAAATTGAAAATCTATTATGCTTTCTAATAGCAGCTGTTCAAGATTTAGGTCCAAATTTGTCCCCAAACATCTTCAGAAAATTGACTTTTTCAATTTAACCCTCTCGTTGTAAACATCTAGATTCTATACTTAATACAATTATTATGAGATCGGTTCACACGTACGCTTTTTACTGCAAAAAGAGGATCGAACGTGAGATAAATGGCTAATATCAGGGATTTGTGGCTAAGCGTCGGCGGTTTAATTTCCCCAAGGGAAATACGTATAAAAGTACCTACCTATATATGTAAAACGGGCGAAACTATTAAATTGGTTCTGTTAAATTTATTGCGTGTTCGGCATTTTATCTTTGCAGTGTTGAATTTGATGTGGTGTTAATGAAATACCTATGTCGTAAGGTTGCGGTTCGATTGATTGAAAATTTATTAAGGTCAAAGATTGATTAAAAATATATCATTACATATGGGGCCTTTTAATGATGAAACAGGTCATGTTACATGAGTAAAAGTCTTTAAATATGTTCATGATTTATTTTATTTAAAATGGAACAGAATATACATAATAAGAGTTTTGAAAATCGATCATATACATAAAAATACATACAGTGAGCACCTTCCCTTTTTTTGAAGTCAGTTAAAAATTAGCTTAGTTTAAGTAGCTTGTTTGGGTAAATAAAACGAGTCTACCCACAATCTTTTAATAGTTAAATACAATATACCAAATGCCATCGGCATTACTGTCTAGCGGTATGCAAATATACACATAAAAAAATATCAGCGATAAAAAAAAACTAAACCCAACATGTTATGGCAAATTGAGTTCTGACTGATAATGATTTTAAAAATCGGTTAGTACCGGTACAAATAGACATGTAGTTTTTTTTTAGGATAACCTAGGGTAAGCACTGCGTACCAAAAAAAATTATTATTCATACTTCCCCGAATTACAACCTCATGCAACATTCTTGTACGGAAATATCGTATTTCCTTAAGGCTTCATCAAAACTGGTCGTAAAACGAAAGGAAAGGCCGAAAATGATAGAACATGCCCGACCTGGGAATCGAACCCAGGACCCCACGTTCATCAGTCGCGCTTTGCGACCACGAGATCAACGGAGCAGTTAAAGTTGTTTTTACCTTGTATACAACTAACTTAAGAAATAACTTACTGAGTACCTGCATTATTTTTTTTTTTTTTGTATTTAATATTATGTATGTGTACTTATATAAAATACACCTTATAACAATATTATTTATTTGATCTGCCTCGTTGGCCTAGTGGTCCTAAACGCCACTGCTACGCTAGAGGTATCGTGTTCGATTCCCAGGTCGAGCAAAAAGTGCTATTGGGTTTTTCTATAAAATTCACACGCTACTGAGAATTTCATAGAAAAGCCCAATAACACATTCGCGCATAGGACCACTAGGCTAACGAGGCAGTGGTTTTATTTTATATTTCAAAATAGTTATTAACCATACTTAAGGCTACTATTAATAGAAGTTAAACACGCATCAAAAAGACCTTGCAATAATAGCCTATCAGTCTCCCCCCAGCACATTATCTTCACACGTGTATTGTGTCTTAATATTTCTTAAGTACATTTTCCGTGTTCATTTCACGGTTAAGGAAAATATCGCGGGAAAACTAGGCCTAAGGGGTCCGAAACCTTCAACAGACAGTGAGGAAACGTATCCATTCATTTAAGCGGTAATAGTTGGAGACAATGGAGCGTTTTTGAGTGTAGTATACCTTCGTATAGTAGCCGCCACGAGTCGTGAGCACAAAGGTCAATTTTTGGGTATTTGAGTTTCTTTCTGGACTTTTGGGCCGCCGACGCATCACGCGACTGGTCCGTCTGTCGGTTAAAAAATTAACTTGACGTTTACCTTTATCTAGCATATAACAATAAATATCAGCCTTTTATGGTCTAACTGTAAGACAAAGGCCCCTTCAGAGAGGTCACGATCATTGATCACCACGTTTGCTCAAGGAGGATTGACGATTTCAGACCAATTTTTTTTAAAGGAAACCTTGTATCTCACATGCAATTTCTCCTGTATCAAAGATGCGTTTAGAAACTCTCATACACAAACAGCCAGACCTGAAAAAACTATCTTCTGTAGGCCTTATAAATATTTGTTCCGTGCGGGAATTGAACCCGCTACACTGCGACAACCGTGCCGATGACCTCGTTAGCTTATATTAGGTTACGTTTTTGGTTACTGTTCCTTACCTATTGGTCGTAACGTGATGTTATATAGCCTATAGCCTTCCTCGATAAATTAACTATTCAACACAAAAATATTTTTTCAATTCAAACCAGTAATTCCTGAGATTAGCGCGTTTAACCAAACAAACAAACAAACTCTTCAGCTTTATATATTAGTATAGATTTGTCCAGGTTTCACTTACACCAAAAACTTTTCTCAAAGTAAGTTGTTATCTCGAGGTTAAATGACAAAATGTTTTACATAAATATTAAATAGATCCGTATAACCAACTAACTCGAAGTTAATAAGACAACCATGTCTGGTAGAACCGGTCTAATATCATTGCATGGCTGATAAGCATCACACGCCCACCCAAACACACAAATATGAATAAGCAAATACCAAATCGCATAATAAACTATTGACCAATGAAATAGCAGATTGTTCTTATAAGGGCCAATAAGACGGACCGGGGTAGACAACATCACTAGGCAAATAAACGTCTGAATGGACCTGGGTAAGGGTGCGGTTCCACTAGAAATGTAGAAGATAGCTAAGCTGTACGAAATTATGTGCCCCGTTCCACTGAAGCTTAGCTCTTTAGGTGTGCGAGTGAAATCCGACGAATGCCGAGGGGGAGATCGTCCGGGGAAGTACTACCACCATACCTATTTCTGCAGCAAAGCAGCGTTACTGTGTTTCGGATAGAAGGGTATGGGTGCCGGTCAAATACAGGCACATGAGAAATTTTAACCTTGTCTAAGGGATGGCAATGCATTTTCAATGCCTCAGGTATTGCAGATGTCTGTATGCAGCGGTGAACACTTAACATTAGGTGATCAGTCGGCTTGTTTGTCATCCAACGAAATTTTGATGAAACGAAGATGCGCGACGCGAACTATACGCGACGCATCGCTGGATCGTGGTGCGTAGCTGCCCGATGTACATATACTAGGAAGACGCGCTTACACACAGTACACACCTTGCGCACGCATTCATAGCACTTAAATTGGTATGCAATAAATTAAGCTTCATTAAACCCTGTTCCACTAGATAAGCTTTGAAAATATAGCAATCCAATTGGTTTAAATCAAACACATTCTTAGCTACGTAGCTTAGCTTAGCTCAACTGGAACCGCAGCCTAGTAAAGTCCAGAAGCCGCCCATATTAGACCGCGGTAATAACACAGGCCAAGAATATATTCTTCTTTTGTGTATAGTCTGTAGAAGCGTAATAATGTAAGTAAACATGTACTTTTTTCTTATATTTTTTTCTGACGAGGTTTGTAAGCGGTGTGTTGTTTTTATGTTCGCTAAGCTTTTGTGTAATGTTGGTTTTTACGGAACATGTTATTCTTGTAATATTGGTAAACAGTAACTGAATGGAAATATGCGGTACTACGAGTGTTAGAAAGAGACTCTTGCAGGTGTGAGTGACAGAGATGGAGATATTACGATTATACTGTAACGGTAAGTGCAGAACAGCTATTTTGCTTGAACAGTTTTTATTTATTGATCAATAATGAAGTATAATGCACTAGAAATACAATTGTGCATGCAAAAAAATAAGTACCACATGGAATTATATCTTGCACGCAACTTTCAACCTTATTTTGGATAGGTTTTAGTTCATTATCAATTAATAAATTAAAACTACTGGCATATATTGATACTTTTTTTGCGCTGAACCTGACTGTCATATTGGCATTTTTATCCTATGGCAGAAAAGCGATATATCGTAAATAAACCATCGTTGTCAACTAGGCCTTCCCCAATCATGGCCTTATCGACAGATTCCGTGCTCCTCGCTTCCAGCGGATTTCCACGGCTTTCATTCGATCATTCGGTCACAAATACCAATATTTTATAGCAGTATCTTTACTAAATTCTTTTGTGTATAAGGGTATCTGATGATGGCCGATTTTAAAACATTTAAATAAATAAATAAATAGAACGCTAGAGGTCTTGGGTTCGATTCCCAGGTCGAGTAAAAAGTGTTATTGGGTTTTTCTATGGAATTCTCACTAGCAATTCGGAGTTAGGATTTGTGCCCGGTAAATGGCAATAGGCTCACCCCCTATTATATGGGACTTAAACATACCGGCAAACTGTGGGTGTACATTGGCACACCTCTGCCTAACCCTTCGGGGAATATAGGCGTGATGGTATGCGAAATAAATAGAACTTATATATTCACTTCGATATAGGGGTAATACATAAATTATAAAGTATAATATTGTAATACACACTATACACTACTTTGACATAAGGTACATTTTCCTTTGAAACATTAACAAAACACGTCTTACAGTATTTAATATCAGTATTGTATCGGTCAGAGAAAAACTATTACAATACATAAAAGAATAAAATAAGTTACTTCACATTCTACGATAAAGTACTGTAAAATATGATTAGAAAACTCATATAATACCCAGGTCTTAGTACGAGGCTAAGCCGTGTTAACAACGAGAAATTCCCACTGCCTACAATATGTACTCATAAACTTTCTTACTTACTCCTAGTCACACACAACCACACGGAACATAAAGTCAACTTTTTTATTTAGCAAAAAATAAAATTCCGCTTTACATTCGACCCCGATAAAAATAATTTAATGACTAAATATTTTTTACACTGTATGTATTCGCATATTCGCGTGAGTTTCTACAAAAAAATGTGGCCGTGTAAATAACAAAAATGTAAAATTTACACCTAACATCACCGGCCTGTAATATACCCGGGTACGCTCTCGTAGCTTTGCAGTCAGTGTAGCGTTATCGCGATCGTGAACGGACGTCTACGGCGTAGCTCGTAGCATCGCACCTCGTAGCACCGTAGTTCGCGCTACGTATCGCACTCCGAATTGACAGTTTGATTTAAAAGTATTTGAAGAACTTATTCTCAGTATTTTATCGTTTCTCAGTGTACTTTAGATTGTGTTGTGTTGATTTGTTTCGAGACTTTTCAATGAAAGTGAGTATTTAATGAGTTTGTCTCAAGTTTTTATTGTTCCAAGTTTTGTTTGTTATGGTGTCGCCAAGACGTTTTATTATTTGTTTTAGTGAGTTAAGTTTGTAAAAGTAATTAATTATTTTTGTTTTTCTTTGGCATTGAGTTTTGTTTTTTTTTATGTGTAACTTTTTCTTTGTAAATTATGCTCATTAAGTATGGACGAACAGTCGTAACCCAATTCGCATAATTTTCTACTTTGATAAAAATAATGATGTTACTTGACAGGCTCTGGGATCTTATAATAATACCAGCCTATGATTGTCCCATTGCAGGGTAAAGATCTCTTCTAATACAGAGAAGGTACGAGCATTGATTGGCGATTTTAAACTTAAAGTAGCTATAAGTCAGGGTTTCCTTTAAAATAATTCCTTAACCGTTGTCAGTTATACATAAGAATTGAAGTCACATTGGTCCTTGCCCGGTCTCAAACTCACAACTTCGAATTCGATCTTGGACAATTGTATTTTCCCTATATTATTAAGATCCTCATTCACATCTGCACATTTCCAGTTCTCTTTAGCATACACATACATACCATCACGCCTATATTCTCCGAAGGGTTAGGCAGATGTGTAGCAATGTACACCCACAGTTCGTCGGTATGTTTAGGTCCCATGTAATAGGGGGCGAGCCTATTGCCTAACTCCGAGCTGCTATTTAGAATTTCATAGAAAAACAATTTTTGCTCGACCTGGGAATTGAACCTTTAACGCTTAGGACCACTAGGCTAACGAGGCACTTTAGACAGTCTTTAGATCACTAATATCACTTTAATTAAAAAGACGCTATACTTCGACCGAATATTCTTGATCGAAGGTACACATATTTGAATCTAATTAAGTCACAGTACTAACATAGTATTGCTCTATTAACTTCATAAGGTCCAAAGATAATCCTGCTCATGACTTCTTAACATGGAATTCCGAAGTAACGTCATTAATTTAATATAAAGGAGTCCTCACATACAAGCGATATTATCACCTGGCGGTATTGAGATATTTATTGGAAGAAACTACCTTTTAAAGGGGCATCTAGATTCATGTTTTTTTCTTCTACGCACGTTTGATTAACATTCAAATGTACATTTTAATTGCCTATAAGCAATAAATAATTTGACAAATGACTTTTTAACTTTTATCCGTCGAACAATTTCTATCGTTCGGGCGATAATGTCGCTTGTGTGTGGGGACGCCTTAACCCGAGTATATCGCTGACTCATGTTCTTCGGATAGTAATCCGAAGTAATTTTATACGAGTCTGAGAACAAGGAAATGTCAATCGGCTATGTCATTACAGGGACATGCAAAGTCGATGATGACAGTCATTTTTTATGTAATTACTTTTTAGGTTCAATACTTAAAAGAAAAATTATAATTCTTCAGTTGAAAAGGAAGATTAAAATTATTATTACGTAATCTTTCTAAAAAGTAAAAATAGAATATCTGCTCTAAGTCTAGATTTCATTAAAGATATTCTCTGCCAACAATGAAGGGTGATGGAGAGATAATGTGGTAGCAGCATTGTAATACGTGATAACATCAATACAAATAAATAAAATGGAAGTGTCTGTTTGTAATTAAAAAAAAAAAACTTTTAAAATTTTTGTCTGTCTGTTTGTTCCGGCTAATCTCAGAAACGGCTGTACCGCTTTTGGTAGGACTTTTACTCGCAGATAGCTTATGCCATAGGGAGTAATTTAAGCTAATTTTTATTTTAGAAATTTAAATTTAAAAAAAGACGGTTACGCAAAAACAAAATTGAAACCAATGAAATAGTAATAGCGAACGAAGCCACGGACAACAGCTAGAAAAAAATATAAGATATGTACCACAAAAAATAAATTAGATAATAAAAGTAATGGGTTGATTTGGCGTGTCATGTATGAGGTTGAGGGTACGAAACCAGGCCAGTACCAATGTGACATGTTCAAATTTTAAGTTAATCTTGGACATTACTGACATCGATGAAGGAAAACATCGTGAGAAAACCTGGACTTTAATTGACTGAAATTGTCCATTCGCCATGAGCAAGTGTTGTGACCTTCATCGTTCTCTGTTTGAGAAAGGCCTTTTGGCTTTTTTTTTAATTTTTTTTAATTTTTTTTTGGTGGGTGGGAAATCACCAAATAACTTCTCCCGCCCTGGGCGGGGCGGGAGGGAGTGTCAGACTTTTACTGACTAAAACCCACCCATGTTCCTTCTTGTGCCCTTTGCGTTTCGGGGGCGCGGTATCTCTTGCGAACAACCCGCAGCCCCGGCAGGCATCGGCCCCCGGGGGGCCCTTCCTTTTGCTGACATCTCTTTGAGGCGGCCTTTTGGCTTGTAGTGAGACAATAATAAATGCACGACATTTAAATCAGATCCATGGCAAAATACATCCAGTTGTTTCCATGAAGAGAGGCTGAGTGTTTCAAAATGTTTAGGCCATAGGGAATCAGATATTTTGAAAAGAAAATTGTTTCTCAAAGAAACAAAGTACAACTTCGAGTTTTTCGGATTTATTGCTTTTTATAGTAATTGATTATTTAAAAGGTTGCCATGTCCTGTCAGTCTTCATCAGTTATCTGTCAGTTGATATGGGTCAACGGATAACGCGGAACTTTTACAAAACTTGAATAAATCAATGAACATCGGGGATGGTTTTGTTGTGTTGTTGTTGTTGTCGAAAAACACTGTTTTATGTTGTATACAAAAACATTACGTACTAGCTGTTCTTTATGTACTCCGATGAAAGTGTTTTTGAGTCAAACGAGAAGATGGTCTGTGGCTCCGCACAAATCCGTTAGTACTTTTGTCCGTGGTTTAGGAAGAAACTTGTGCACTAAGTTTTCTAATAGTTACACATTACACCACCACGTCTATGTTCCCCAAAGGGTTAGGCAGAGGTGTACCAATGTACACCCACAGTTCGCTAGCATGTTTAGGTCCCATGTAATAGGGGGCGAGCCTAATGCCATTAGCCGGGCACAATTCCAAACTCCGAGCTGCTACTGAGAATTTCATAGGAAAACCCAATAACACTTTGCTTGATCTGACAATCGATCCCAAGACCTCTAAATAAATGTAAATTCACCCACGGTTCAGGAGATATTAATACATACCATCACGCCTGCATTCCCTGAAGGGATAGGCAGTGGTCTACTAAGAATTTCATAGAAAAACCCAATAACACTATGCTTGATCTGACAATCGATCCCAAGACCTCTAAATAAATGTACATGCACCCACGGTTCAAGAGAAATTAATACATACCATCACGCCTGCATTCCCTGAAGGGATAGGCAGTGGTCTACTAAGAATTTCATAGAAAAACCCAATAACACTATGCTTGATCTGACAATCGATCCCAAGACCTCTAAATAAATGTAAATGCACCCATGGTTCAGGAGAAATTAATATATACCATCACGCCTGCATTCCCTGAAGGAATAGGCAGTGGTCTACTAAGAATTTCATAGAAAAACCCAATAACACTATGCTTGATCTGACAATCGATCCCAAGACCTCTAGCGTAGCATTCACGCATAGGACTACTAGTCCAAAAAGGCAGTTAAACAAATAATGAAATATCGAATAACTATTCTCCTAACTAACTGCCTCGTTAGCCTAGTGGCCTAGCGCGACTGCTGCGCTATAGGTCTTGGGCTCGATTGTCAGATCAAGCAAAGTGTTATTGGGTTTTTCTATGAAATTCTTAGTAGACCACTGCCTATCCCTTCAGGGAATGCAGGCGTGATGGTATGTATTAATTTCTCCTGAACCGTGGGTGCATTTACAAACACAAACAACCAGACCCCAAACAACTATAGGACATACAAATATTGGTCCCTTGTGAGAATTGAGCCTGTGAAAAGCAGCGCAGTTCGTCACTAACTTATTAATTTACTTAATCACGGCATTTATCGCTATTTTTGTTGAGCGTTCAATAGTCTAAATAAAAATATTGCTATCTTTTACTCACAGGCAGAGTCGGAAAGAGACGGAAAGTTTTAACTGTCAAAACTAGGTAAACAATTATGTTAAACTTTAGTATGTAATCTTGCTTGTTCAACCAGAGGCTCATCGCAATGAAAAGGGTAGACACTTTATGTACTCAACACGAAGTAAGATGTTCGTGATGTAAATTAGTTACTCGACTGTCCTGTTGGTTTTGTGGTGGTATGTGCGAATGTTGAGCGTGGGGTCCACGGTTCGATTCCGAATACAGGCAAAAAATCTAAATAGGATTTTTAAGTAGGAATTCCTTAGTAACAGTCCGAAGTTTGGAAGTTGGTGGTGTGACACCCCGTGTTTCGGAAAGCACTTAAAGGCGTTGGTACTGCTCAGAATCTCTCCCCGGTTGTGTCGGATTACCGTCCCATCGGACTATGAGAGATTGAAAAAAGGGAGTGCAACTGTGTTTGCGCACCAACTTGTGCACTATAACATCTCTAGCGTATTTGGCTAGTCTCCATTAAGAGTAGCCGCCGTGACCCAAAATCGGTCTGGAGATTACATTACATTACGATATTTTGATAAATTTCATTCAAATAATTTTGACTGCCTCGTTGGCCTAGTGGTCCTAAGTGCGACTGCTACTCTAGAGGTCTTGGGTTCGATTCCCGGGTCGAGCAAAAAGTGTTACTGGGTTTTTCTATGAAATTCTCAGTAGCAGCTTGGAGTTAGGATTTGTGCCCGGTTAATGGCAATAGGTTCGCCCCTTATTACATGGGACCTAAAACATACCGGCGAACTGTGGGTGTGCATTGGTACTCCTCTGCCTAACCCTTCGGGGAATACAGGCGTGATGGTATGTATGTACATTCTAATCATAAACTTTGGAAATACATTGAATAAGTGTACACATTCTACAAATTAATTTAATTTGACGCAGTTAATTCAATTATTGAGAGATTGTGGGTTAGTGGATTATTTTAGTAGAACAAAGCTAATTTTATACAAATTCTGTTCTATTTTTGAATTTATATTAACTGGTGAATAGTTTCTATACTTATATAAAGGTTGTGAAACAGGCTCTATGTATATATGTGATGATAATATAATTACATACCATCATCACGCCTGTATTCAAAGTAACTATATACACCCACATTTCGCCTGTATGTTTTTAGGTCCCATGTAATAGGGGCCAGCCTATTGCCATTAACCGGGCACAAATCCTAACTCCGAGCTGCTACTGAAGATTTCATAGAAAAACTCAATTAAACTTTGCTCGACCTGGGAATCGAACCCAAGACCTCTAGCGTAACAGCCGCGCTTAGGACCACTAGGCTACCGAGGCAGTTAATAATATTATTCCAGCCAGAATTTATATCACAGTATTATTCAAAAGCGAAATGAGCGTTGATCACTATATTTGCTTAGGGCATTTTTAATTTTTGGATCTAAGATCAACTTAATTAGTCCATCAACTAAGATTCAAGATTTTCTTACTTAACTGAAAGTTTATAATAGGCCCCGTTGATCGTGTGATCGCAAGCGCGACTGCTGAGCATAGGATCCTAGGTTTAATTCCCAGGTCGGGCAATAAGTGTTATTAGGTTGTGCCATTAGGAATTTCTCAGTAGATGCCCGGAGTAGGTATAGAAGTTGTGGTGTGCCACCCCTATGACTCGAAAAGTTGATCCTGCGTCCTGGTCTCTTCCTGGTCGTGTCGGAATGCCGTCTCATCGGACTATAAGAGAGAGGGATTGCACCTGTGATATCGGACCAGTTGTGTACTTTAATTACTCTTGCGTACTTGGCTAGTCACCATTGAAATTGATCGCCGTGACCAAATCGGTCTGGGAATATAATCATTGTAAAGAGATTGTAATTTAAGGGAATTGTTTGTTCCAAAACGCAACCGTGTAGGCATCTACTTATATCAAATACATTTCATAAATTTCTGGAAGACACAACGACGTCAACAGCCCTTCGGGATAAAATTCCTATCCTACCGGTGGCGGTGTCGAAATATGCAAGTTCATAATCAAAATTATTTCCCTTTACTACACTGGTTACCACAAAAATTGATCCATTTACGTAAATATGCCTAAGTCACGGTGAAATTAGGCGCACCCTGTAACATTATTAATGAGTTTCCGATATTGCCCCGCTCACTTCTGAATTTAATAACCTACCCAAAATTTTTAAAATCGACATCTTTTTTTTACTATCAGCATTTTTCAATGCTTCTCTTACTGCGGTCGGAAGGTGACTTAATTTAGGAGTCGGATTTACTTTTTGAGCATTATTTATGGGCATCGGATAAGATTTGGGTTGTGGGGCGAAGATTTTTATGCGCGTGAGTATTTATTGGATGCAATATCGGGAATCTTGAAGGTGAATTAAGACGGTCTTTCTTAGTAGGACTTTTATATTTGATATTTTTTAGGGCTTCGTACCCAAAGGGTTAAACGGTACCCTATTACTAAGACTCCGCTGTTCGCTCGTCCATCTGTCACCAGGCTGTATCTCATGAACTGTGATAGATAGACAGTTGACATTTTCACAGATAATGTATTTCTGTTGCCGCTATAACAAGTCTTAGTCCGACTCGCAATTGGCCGGTTTTTTTTTTGTTTTTTACTTTAATAATAAATGTATTATGTTTACGTTGAATATGATCATGGTTATTTATCTTAAACATGCAGAAACGTAATTATCGAATTATTAATTATTATTTGAGAATTTTCAGATGTTTTGAAGATTGCTGTAAGACTTAGTTCATGCACATATTGACAAGCACATTAATTACATCCATTCCCTTTTCCAAATATACACAATGGAAGGGATATCCTGACACTATCTTTAACCCATAGATTCAGTATATAATACGAGACCCTTCACGTCGATTATTAAAAAAAGTCTGTATCACGACGTCTTTTCCGCTCTGTGTAACGATAAATAATTGAATTTGTAATTTTATTTAGGCTGTTTGCCCGCATTAGACAATCGTTAATAGATTTTTTTTGGAGAGAACGGAACATAAATTCTAATATAGTAACGCACACGTCCGACAAAAAGTTAGTCCCACGAAACTATGGATTTATTGAAAAGTCTGATAATCGGTCCTACAAAAAATCGGCTGTGGGCGGATTACACAGCCGCTAGATATTTGTAATTTGATATATACTGATCTAGAAGCCTTCGGCCATCTTTCGTTCGTTTGTCCCTTTTTTCGGCTCATCAAATATCTGTCCGTTTTATGGGCTCTAATAGATTCGAGTTACACTCAACTGGTATCAATGTTGCGTGGAATCGTATCTCTTCTCATACTAAGACCTCGTTTGTCCCTTTTCAAACGAATGTGATCCGTAAAGTTTGTAAATTGTTCAATCTCAATCTTACCATCACGACTGTATTCCCCAAAGCGTTAGGCAGAGATGTACCAATGTACACTCACAGTTTGCCGGTATGTTTATGTCCCATGTAATAGGGGGCGAGCCTATTGCCATTAACCGGGCACAAATCCTAACTCCGAGCTGCTACTGAGAATTTCATAGAAAAACCCAATAACACTTTTTGCTCGACCTGGGAATCGACCCCAAGACCTCTAGCGTAGCAGTCGCGCTTAGTACCACTAAGCTAACAAGGCAGTCAATCTCAATCTTTTAGGTAGAATGACGAAATTGAACCTGATTTTAATGAATTACAAGCTATAACCCCGCCGTGTCGCCCGCGTTCAGTTACGTATTTGGTTACTACTGCGCTCTCGTTGGTCGAAGCGTGATGTTCTATACGTATAAACCTCCTCTTGAATCATTTAATTTATTAATGGAAACCGCATTCAAATTCGTTGCATAGTGTAAAAGGTCTAATGACAGATAGTGGGTTTTGACTATGTAGAGCATTTACGAGTGATTTTGTCAACGTGGAAGTCAAAGACCCTAATTTGATACTGGCGCGAAATCTGCTCTTAACTGACTTAATTGAATAATATACTTTAATTTGAATAATAATGTTATATAATTGATAATTTAATTCTATTGTTAATTTTCTAAATATTTGCATGCCGAATGGTAAAATATGGCTGAACTGATTTTAATTTATAACAACTATTGTGTATCCATATTTGCAAATAAACGTTTATTCTATTCTATTCTGACGTTTCGTATGCCTATAGACTACTTATCTGTCAAACTTTCAGCTTCATAAATCAAGAAGTTTCTGAGATTTCAGGAGTCATCAGTGAGTAGTATTTCGCTTTTCTATGTATGTATAGAAGAAGATAGATTCTAATGCCAGCCTGTTATTATCCCACTGCTAAGCAAAGGCCTCTTCTCTTTATACTAACTTGACGTTAAAAAATGTGCTTTACTTACTCAGATTACAAGTACATAGGTACTCAGAGAACACAATACGTCATGTGGGCGATATGCCCAGAAAGTTAGACGGTCCTCGTCTCAAAGGACCAGTGATATAACTATATCATCAGTGACAGGGATTAATAATATGTCCCTTGCAACCCTCATATCTTAACTTGTTAAATTACATGATAACAATATCCTCAAGACAGAGTACTAAAGGTATCACTGATAGATTTGAAAACTGTACTCTTTGAGAACGTTCTAGAACTCCATATGATAATTTGAAAATTGAAGCTGTTCCAATTTTGAACACTTAAAAGAAAGGCAGATTTTTTTTAAGTTTTTTGAATTTTCCGATCTTAGTACAGCGCCACGAGTCGTGAACACAAATGTCAAGTTAATTTTCGGGATTTCGGGTTCCTTTCGGGGTTTTTTAGGGCGCCGACACTGCACACGATTGGTCCGTCGTCCACGCCTCGTGGCGACTAATACACCTCTTGTTTATCTACATGGAGATTTAAACATTTCCTATTGGGTTTAGGATCGAAACGTATTCAAAATCTTCTATGGGTGAGTTTTAAAATTACATAGGTTCATTTCTACAAAAAAAATTGTCTGTTTGTCTGTTTGTTCCGGCTAATTACCTAAACGGCTTGTTCGATTTTGACAGGACTTAGCAGATAGCTGATTTTATAAGGATAAGGTTATTTGCATTTTAGAAAAAAAAATCGCTGTCGCCCTAATCAGCATTCAGAAGGATAAAGTCGCAAGCATAACCTAGTCTACTAATAAAACAACTACATAATACACTATCACACCTGTATTCCCTGAAGGGTTAGGCAGAGGTGTTACAATGTATACCCACAGTTCGCCGGTATATTTAGGTCCCATGTACTAGGAGGCGAGCCTATTGCCATTAACCGGGCACAAAACCTAACTCCGAGCTGCTACTGAGAATTTCATAGAAAAATCTAATAACTCCTTTCGCTCGACCTGGGAATCGAACCCAAGACCTCTAGCGTAGTAGTCGCGCTTAAGATCACTAGGCTAACGAGGAACTACATAATCTTATAAATATAATTCTTAATTTGCTCTCAATCCTACAATTTCGATTGGTTAGGTTTTAGGATAAAACTACATTTTATTACCTTTCACATCGCTACTCAACAACATCCATTACGTTTTAAGATTAATTCAAGACATTAGATAACGTCTGACCCCCATCCAAAACATACTACCTACTTGGTCAAAGGCCCGATTAATGAGGAGGGCTCCACTATTAAGAAGGGTTCACACTTAAATCTCAGTGCCTTTATAAATAGTTAGAGTGGAGCGCGCCTTAAACGTACTAAGGTTAATTTTCTAAGTCTTAATCGTAATTGTTTTAGGTCTGAATGGCTTTGTACTAGTTGATAAAAGGGATAGACTTATTCCAAGGGTAATCTTTCAAAGTTTTGGGTATTTTGTCGAAATATCTATGGAAGGCATAAGGCATTTATATGGCAGATGAGAGTGGCAACGCCGGGAGGGGACGCCCTAGAAAGACCTACCCTGACCTTATTGGTGAGGTTCTTCAGAAGGTCGCATGTGCAGTACTCGTAACCGGCGTGCTTGTATGACCAGATGTTTGAACGTGGACGAGGCTATAGGAGTATGTAAGGGTCGTAGCAGGCGGCGTTTCGTGGTTTCTGCCTACCCCTATGGGAAAAAGGCGTGAGTTTATGTATGTATGTAGTAGCGACATTGAACACCATTTGGAATTTTTAAAGGGCCTTTTATTATTAAGATTTAAATTCACTAATGGAAATTAAAATAGGCGTACATTTTCGCTATCATCACTGAATTAACTGAAATGTAGACGAAAGCTCATTATTATTCAGTTGCTATTGACCTAGAAACTCAACCGTATTTTCATGAAATAATAATGTGTTTTAGCGAGACGTTTCATGTGCATCGTTCCAAATTAAACCTTACGCAACGTTTTCAAAGACCCTTTTTCACTGTCGTGGTTTCGCACACTTCAATATCACCTACTAAAATTTTACTGCACATTGTTTCAGAGTCGAAATGCAGCAATATCAGAGTTATAAGAACATGAAGGTATGTTGAGTTACGTACCGAATCTCAAAAAATGTGATGAGATTTCTACGTTGTTCAAAAAAAGTATTTCTGATTATATTAATAGGGCTTATTTTGTAATATTTAAGCTCATTAGATGATCATAATTTATTTGTCTTATGGTCTACCATGAGATGATGTCAGACTAATTAAATTGCATATTATTATATGGTGTTGCTTATTTGATAGTAACATTATATCAGTCATTCATTATATTAGTTCAGTTCCTCAGCAGCAGCTCCGAGTTAAGATTTGTGCCCGGTTAATGGCAATAGGGTCGCCCCCTATTACATGGGACCTTAACATACCGGCGAACTGTGGGTGTACACCGTTACACCTCTGCCTAACCATTCGGGGAATATAGGCGTGATGGGATGTTATGTAACATTATATCTGATAAATAAAATTATAATTGTAGTACACATTTGTGCTTTTATGGTTTATTCGGTATCTATAAATACAGGCATTAAGGGGCATCGTAATTAAAACCTTTACCATAAATACAATAAATGAAATTTATTTATTGATTTATTGAAATTTTATTTATTTATTTAAAAAACTCTTAAACTACCATTAAAGGTAATGATTTTAATGGTTCCCCCAGAGTCACCATTTTACATCGGTAATTCTCATCTACTTAACATTTTCCCAACTATGTTGGGGTCGGCTTCCAGTTTAACCGGATGCAGCTGAGTACCAATGCTTTACATGGAGCGACTGCCTATTTGACCTCCACAACCCAGTTACTGGGCAACCGATACCTCTTGGTTAATCTGGTTGTCAGACTATCTGGCTTCTGACTATCCGTAACGACTGTCAAAGATCTACGAATGACAGCCGGGACCAACGGCTTTACGTGCTTTCCGAGACATGGATGTGCGTGTGTGTTTACATCGGTTATTTTTTTTTTTTTTTTTTTTAAAAACGTTGCCCCGCACTAGGAATTTCTCCTGTATCGTGGGTGCGTTTACAAACATATAAACTCACATACACGAACAGCCAGACCCGGAACAACTATCTGTAGGTCAGACAAATATTTGTTCCGTGCGGGAATCGAACCCGCGACACACAGCGCAGCAGTCGATCGCTCGGCCACTGCGCCAACCGTGTCGTCTATTTATTAAAAAATAAATGTCCCATACATATTGACCGTGTAGGTGTTGCATCTTTGTATGGCGCTGCTGTTTTTTTTTAATCACTTTGAGGTCTAGAACCATGAGCAGTCAGGAGCATAAACATGTTTATATTTGGCAAAATTAAAAAGCGATTTTCTCATGAGTGAACTATTGCAACGTTGAGGTAAGACCGATTTCATAGTAGTACAACAACATACCAACACGCCTGTATGCCCCGAAGGGTTAGGCAGAGCTGTACCAATTTACACCCACAGTTCGCCGGTATGTTTAGGTCCCATGTAATAGGGGGCGAGCCTATTGCCATTAACCGGGCACAAATCCTAACTCCGAGCTGCTACTGAGAAATTCCAAATGGAAAAACCCAATAATACTTTTTGCTCGACCTGGGAATCGAACCCAGGACCCCATGCTCATCAGTCGCGCTTGCGACCACGAGACCAACGGGCCAGTAGTATGGGATTCATAATATGAAATTCGTAACATCATTAATTTTAAATAAAGAAATTGCTATAGAATGTTGCTAAGTGCATACATGTTTATGGTTGTGACTGTACATACGAGTAACACTTCCAAGCCTTACATATAAAAAAAAATTCGCCCCGCTCAAGGTATTTCTCACATAATAAACTCTTATACACTAACAACCAGTCTTAGTTTGTTCAAATGAATTACATACATACATACCAACACGCCTGTATTCCCCGAAGGGTTAGGCAGAGGTGTACTAAAGTACACCCACAGTTCGCCGGTATGTTTAGGTCCCATGTAATAGGGGGCTAGCCTATTGCCATTAACCTACTGAGAATTTAATAGAAAAACCCAAAAACACTTTTGGCTCGACCTGGGAATAGAACCCAAGACCTCTAGCGTAGCAGTGGCGCGTAGGACGACTAGGCTAACGAGGAGGTTCAAATTAATTATTATGTTTAAAAGTATACAGAATTACGTTCAAACAGACAAAAGTTAATTTCACTAATTAGACGTTAGTTTAAACACGATGTAGGTACCTGTCATTTATTTTTACGACAAGAAGTTCTACTCTTTGTATAATAAATTGGAAAAGAAAATGTTCACGTCAGTAATTTTGTAAAGAAATTAAAGTTTAACATTCAAATTAGAAAAAGTAATGAGCGTCTATTCCCGTTTTACTGGCTTTTATATTCTATTGTCATCCGTTAAAATGAACCAACCCACAATCTCTCAATAATGACGACCTACTAATTGAATATGCCAAACGTGTTAGTTAATGTGTGAGCGGTGGTGAACTGTCATCCCATCTGCAATGTCATTCTGCAGAAACAATCCTCAGTGACTTTAGGTGGACTTTGAAGGCAGAAGTTTAAAAATATTATCTTAGCATCACATGGGATCACCTGAAGCTCATCGTCATCATATTTTTTTTTATTTTTTTGGTGCGCTTTGGAAATCCTCAAGGATTTCCTCCGTGATGGGGGTGACGGAGGGGCATGCCGGACTCTTACCGGCTAAACCCACAGTGGTGTTCCACCTCTGCCCATGGCCGGGGGTGCGGGATTCGCATAAGCTGCATTCACTGCTCCCCCGACAATCATCATCATATCAGCCGGACAACGTCCACTGCTGGACATAGGCCAGCGGCATCCAGCAATTTTCCGCTACCTGTACTAGGTCGTCGGTCTACCCCGTGTAGGGGGCCTTTCTACACCTACCGGTCAAGGTACCTTAATTCACCGAGATGATTTCACAGAATAAACCGGGTCAGTGATACCTCTAATCCCTGACATAGTCTCTTTATCTCCCACTCAAGATAAGAGATGACCCCTTGAACTCATAACCTGTATCCACAGCCTGACTTTGTTTAATATTTAACTCAAGATTTCCCATAGGAAATGAGCAGCTGTAAAACATGACTTAACACGAAGCTAAAGTAATTCTAGGACTTATATAAAATGTAGTAAAGTATAAAGTTGTTGGTTAGTTACGGCGGCCCTGGTAAAATTACGGGTTGGAAAACTTTAGTTTTACCAACTTTGTTGTGATCGAACCCTTTTGCATGAAGTATTTAATAGTTAAGTGGGTACAGGGACCTCAGTTTAGGTTATATCATTATTCATTTATTCAACCATCAGGCGAAAATTTCAATTTATTTTTCTGTAATACACTCCCGAATTCATAGATCGAGCATTCGTGCAATTTTGTGGATAGGTATAGAAGTTCCAAAACCTCAAAATAACTTCAAGACAAAAAAACATTGTACAGTTTTAAAACCGACATACTGGCCATTATTTTGAGGTCATAATATTCGAAATTTGAATTAACGATTATTTAAAAATGCCGGCTGACATCTAACAAGACCAGCGGTCAAACAAAACTACAAGAAGAAAAAGATTTACAAAAAAACAAAAGACTGTGGCATTCCAATGTTCAATAGATAACTTACATTGTTTGTTAACATGGCCGTTGCAAACCGGAAAATATCGGTTACATATTATATATATTTCAGCGTTGTATCACTTTACTAAAGCCATACTAAAGCAAACCGTAACACATTTATATAGGACCAAGTACGTATTACTCTTAATGTTTCTGCGACGCACAAACTGGCCCTACACTCCGGCCCACTTAAGGCAATCAAAACATTATAAGGCCATATGGCCAGTGTGTTATAGTGGAAGGAAAAAAGATCATAATCGCATAACGTCATTTCCTATTGCAGTTTTAGAAACCAGAAGACTTTATTTCTCTCTGAACCCATGGTGAAACTCTGTATGCCGATGTCCCATCCACCCAGAAAAATGATAAAGACTCGAAACAATTTTAAATTTTTGAAATTCTGTTTAATCAGCCGGTAGGTACAGTTAGCAAAATAGATAAGTAACCAGAGTCGCCTAATCAATTCAAAGTGTTTTAAAAACCGATATAGCAGCCGCCACGAGTCGTGAGCACAGATGTCAAGTAATTTTTTGGGGACTTCGGGTTCCATTCCGGGTTCTTGGAGCGCCGACGCTGCACGGGATCGGTCCGACAGACGGCACAATCGCGTACAGCGTCGGCACCCCAAAAAACCCAGAAACGAACCCAAAAACCCAAAAACAGACTTGACGTTTGTGCTCACGACACGTGGCAGCTACTTTAGATATACTTGAATGAAATTTAATTTTATTAATACAAACATGAACATTTTAATAATTAAATTAAATTTCATTTAGTAACGACCACAGGTTTTAAAGAAAACTTCAACTATATTAGACGATCTGGTTACTTATCTTTTTTGTTGACCGTACCTATTTGTAATTTAGGTGTATACTGATCTAGACTAAGTTTGGCACTTTTGTCTGATTATTTTCAGTTGCTTTTTTTATAACTGCTTCGTTGGCCTAGTGTTCCTAAGCGCGATTGCTATGCAAGAGGCCTTGGGTTCGATTCAGGTCGAGCAAAGAGTGTTATTGGGTTTTCTATGAAATTCTCAGTAGCACCTCGGAGTTAGGATTTGTGCCCGGCTAATGTCAATAGACTCTCCCCCTATTACATGGGACCTAAACATACCGGCGAACTTTGGGTGTACATTGTAACACCTCTGCCTAACCCTTCGTGGAATATAGGCGTGATGGTATGTTATGTTTTTTTTTAATACAGGATAACTGTCGAAATATTTCATCACTAAGCGGTCTAGAATCATGTGTATCCAAAGGACAAGTTTATGCTGCGACGTTCTTTTCAGTCTGTATTAGAAAGTCTGATGCAGTAGAAAGTGCTAACGTTTAAGTTAACGTTACTACGTTGTTATACTTTAAAAGTTCGCTTTTGCAAACTTTGATGGGTTTTGAGCTTCAGTGTTAGAAAGTTAGGACGATGGGAAAGTTCTCTTAATAGGTATTTTTTGGGACAAGCCCCATACAATGTCTTAGTCACTGGAACTTTTGCCTGTCAAGATCAGAGGGGAAATTCTTGTAATTTCATGAATGTTCGCATTCTAACATTAGCCTCTATTTTGGGGTCTGGTTTCCGCGATTAGTCATCGATGATGTATGATTGCCTGAGAGCCATGATGGCCATTATTCTAACCAGACTATGTCGCTTTAGAATCAGATCAAGGGACTAACTACACTTATTTAGCTCCATTCAGCTTGTGTCTATAGAAAACGCCAGTTTTGTATCGCACTCGTTCAGCCGCGGAAAGCTGAACGCATGCGTACGCGTCTCCATACTAGAATAGTGTTTTCTATGGACAAAAGCTGTATGAAGCTGAATAAGTGTATTTAGTCCCTAATCCGTTTAACCCCGCAGGATCTCTTTCCAGATCTGGGCGACTCCTGTAAATTTAAGAAAAAAAATCAGCCTCAGTCATACATTTTTGATTGTCAAAGAGCTCAACTCTTCGACAATCGTGAGTACTGTTGGTTTATTCTGTAAAAACTTATATTACCTGTTATTGCAATCCATTTATTATAACATTAGACAAGTATTATAATGCTGACGTTATTTTGAATGGATATTGCTACTGCTATGCTAGAGGTCTTAGGTTCCATTCCCAGGTCGAGCAAAAAGTGTTATTGGATTTTTCTAAAAAATTCTCAGTAGCAGCTCGGAGTTAGGATTTGTGCCCGGTTAATGGCAATAGGCTCGCCCCCTATTACATGCGACATAAACATACCGACGATCTGTGGGTGTACATTGGTACACCTCTGCCTAACCTTACGGGGAATACAGGCATGTTAATATTGCTAACATTTCACTGTTTCGTTATATCACTATAAATAAACTATTTACATTTTAAAATATCACTTAAATGCAATTATTTCTGGATACATGGATTAAGAAATCGTGTATTTTTTCGTATTGATATGAAGCTCAAAATATCAACATAGTTATGAAGCATTAAAGAAAAATTGGCTCTTATTCCGACAAGCTGGCTATCTTAATAGTTATAGACATTTGTACAAAAAAATGCAAGTTAAAACCTAATAATGATCGTTATTTAGCCTTATATTTTTCCAATGCTATAATAAATGGAAGTTATGTGAAGTGAGCTCGAGGTGGGGTATCATCTCCTTTTCCCATCAGCTCACTCCAAGTTCATTTCATCTATATTCATATAGAAAGATTTTCACGAATATACCTCACACAATCAGTACAAAAATTTCCAACCACTCTCTAATCAGAATAGAGGTAAAAACCAAAAGTAAAACTTGAAAATTCAACCTAAAATGATTCTTAACTTACGTTACTTTAAAGTCTTGTTCATACAATCCTTTCACGCTACCTTTGCCAGACTAGATATAATCAATCTTGCCGTCGCTGAGTTTTAGGTCTCCACTTCAAAACTTTGGATTTACACCTGTCCACCAAACTCGTCTCCGTTCCGTCAGTTATTCTTAAAGTTGAGGGTTACATCTGTTTCTGTTTCGTTAGAATGAACAAAACTGAAGCACTTGTTTTTGGGTTTTGTACCCGATGGGATCGGGTTCTAGCGGGACCCGATTACTAAGCCTCCGTCAGACTGTCAGTGGGCTGTATTTCATGAACAATTTACAAAGAGTTGAAATTTTCACGGAATGTGTATTTCTATTGCCGCTTTAACAAGAAGTTTAATATATATATATATATATATAACACACATACCATCACGCCTGTATTCCTTGAAGGGGTTTTTTTTTTTGGGAGGGGGGAAATCATCTGATAACTTCTCCCGGGGCGGGAGGGAAATTCCTCGAAGGGTTAGGTAAAGGTGTACCAACGTAAACCCACAGATCACCGGTATGTTTAGGTCCGGGGCGAGCCTATTGCCATTGACTGGGCACAAATCCTAACTCCGAGCTGCTACTGAGAATTTCATAGAAAAACCCAATAACACTTTTTGCTCGACTTGGGAATCGAACCCAAGACCTCTAGCGTAGCAGTCGCGCTTAGGACCACTAGGCCACCGAGGCAGTTAAAGAATTTTTTTTTTTTGTTTTTAGTTTTAAATATACGTAGTATGCAGTACGGTAGTACTGAAGAGGTGGAGGGATCTACTACTATAGAAACTCGTTATTCGGTTCATTCAAACAGATCCTCTACAGTGCGAAACTCTTTATATACAGACAGGATCATCAACTTGTTACCCCCTTTTTTGAACTAATTTTAATGCAAGAGACTGGTTTATCTTTTATATAACCAGTAAAAATGCTGTGAGACGAGAACTAAAGAGAACCTGGTTGGGTAATAAAAATTAAAAATAAACAAACACGCATCTGTTTCCATATTCAAAAAAAAAGGTTTAAGGTGAAAACTTTAAGCAACCACTTAGTTGTCCTGAACAACGACCACAGGTAAAGTGGGTATAGACCATTTTAAACCAAGGCAAAATAAACTTTATCTCCGTGAAAGTAAAGCGTTTTTCGCATAAAGCCCTGTATATTTTCCTACATTACTATTGAAAAAGTGTGCGTAATATTTCAAACTTATCTACATATTTAGCATTTATTTAAAGGACCTGAAATATGAATTTGAATTATTATTTTACGCAAAGCCTTGACATGATTATTTTTATCGCACGAGTCTGCTATGAATTATGTTAATGTTGTCATTACTTAAACAAATTATGTTATGAAACTGGTTTAGTTAAATTATGTTACAAACAAAAATGGAATCTTATATAACGCGTTTAGGCCTCAGATCTTGTATCTCGTGTATTTTTGTTTCGTATTTTATTTTTCCTTTTTCTCCGTAATGATAATACTGGTGAATTTTGTATTAAATGAATTATACTTACGCAAATAATTGACCCTCAAAATGCCCCCACCTCAAAATTCCGTTTTATTCACCAATCAACATTAGGCAATCAAAATAAAGTCGTTGGTTCCGACTGCCATTTGTAGATCTTTCCCAGTCGTCACGAATAGTCAGAAGCCGGGAAGTCTGAAAACCAGTCTTACCAATAGGTATCATATTGTCCAGAAACTGGACTGTGGAGGTCAGATAGGCAGTCGCTTTATGTATCCATTCGGTTAAAAAAAAGAAACAAAATCGATCCCTACATAGATAGGTACTTGGGAAATAACAAAGTAATCCTTAAAATAGAACTTGAATTGCAAGAACCGAATCGATAAACAATCGCTTATTGTTTTTGCAAACGCCACCAAACAAGATGGCGGTATTTCCACAACTGCGGGTCGCGAAAATCCATTGTTCTAGCGACGCGACACCACACAAAGTTAAAATCCGCTCCAGCAGTCCGCTAAATGAGGCTCATTTCAACAAAGTATTTACTTAGAGCCCTCATCAAAATTTTGTTGAGTGAGTTATTCCTGTGGTATTCGGTGTCATCTCTCCTTCTATACCTTCGAAAACCCTTTTGTAGTTACGAATTCGAAGTCGTTACTCGAAGTCATTTTAAATTTTGCTTTTTTTTGCGACGATAACTTTGGTCAGCCGGACGGATAAGTTTGAAATATTATTGCAGCGCCCAAGAACTTGGTTGTGGATGAGTTTCGGGAATATTTTAATGAATGATTCGATGTTATTGTGCTTCTGAAAATTGTGGACAGGGTTTAGGCTTAGAACCCACAAAATCTAAATTATATAGTAGGTAAGTAAAGTACATAATGATAATAATACTATTTCTAGGAATACGACATTGAACTAAATGAATTTGAAAGCAGCGTTGATTTATAAAAAGATGTCAATGTAAGCACTAGATTTGACAGGTTTATTTATTTATTTATTTATTAAAACTTTTTGCACATAATGTAAATAATACATTGTACAAAGGCGGACTTAATGCCTTTGGCGTTTTCTACCAGTCAACCTTAGGGTGATGCAGAGACAAAACATAGTAGGTGCAAGAAACAGAAAGTTTCCAGGAATAAAATATAATAAATACATGTATACATACATACAAACAAAATATACAGAGTAGAGAAAGCAAAAAAATACATAGGTGGAGAAATATAAGAAACTAATTGTGAGACGAGTCTGCCAACTTCATAAGCAAGTGTTCACGAGCTTTTACTTTGAATATGAAACGACTGGTAGCCATCCTGATATTCTGAGGAAGCGCATTCCAAAGGAAAACCGCCTGGACAAGAAAAGAAGATTTAAGAAAACCAGAGCGGTGAGAAGGACATCGTAGAAGACGATTATTGGAGGATTGCTTTCTTCAACAGGCAAGACCGTAATCATGTACCTTAAAACAAAACCGCACTGAGGGTGAATATTGTCAATTTTTTATCAATTTGGGTCTATTTTTTTTTGGTATACACACCAAGCGTTCTAGTTATGGTTTGTCATACACAAGGTCGCTTCCTACATATAATTCCTTCTTTGTGACTGAATTTATAACATGACTACCTTTCAGAGGGTGAAAGTACCTAGCTACTCGAAAATATATACAAATTTGGGGAAAATAATGTTCTGTGTCTTTTTCTTTAATTTTATAGTTGGTCCTGAAATAAAAGGTTCATATCCATAAAAACTTTCACCCCTGATAGATCGGTGGCGAGTTAAAAGTCAGCCTTTGTATTCTCATACCTTTTCAGATTTGCATTCTTCAGAATATCTACTTCCCAGTAAGTACTAGTTACAGCAATGCAAACAAACTGTAAACTTTCCAACAGTCACAAAAGAAAATTCAAGTCTCCCACCCCCTTTATACCTACTTCAATCATTTCCTCCACTATTCTCTTGGACTTGTGAAGTTTCAAACTTACGACGTCTAATTTGTACTACTTTCGCAGTTATTTGTTCTGGCCAACAATACTTATAGACTGAGATCCTAGAGTCGATGGAGATATTGAAGGTGAAAGGTCCAACTTTTATCACGATTTTTTATGAATATCAGTCTTAAATATGATACAATCACGCCTGTAGTCCCCGAAGGGTTAGGCAGAGGAGTACCAATGTACTACCACAGTTTGTCGGTATGTTTAGGTCCCATGTAATAGGAGCGAGCCTATTTCTATTAACCGAGCACAAATAGTAACTCCGAACTGCTACTGAGAATTTCATAGGAAAACCCAATAACATTTTGCTCGACCTGGGAATAGAACCCAAGACCTCAAGCGTAGCAGTAACGCTGAGGACCACTAGGCTAATGACGTAGTCACCAGTACTGGTACCAGTTTTGAATGTTATAATTAAACTTTGTAGCAACCAACAAACCGTGTCGGTCAATGAGGGCGTCTCGCAGCATGCCACCGCGGTATGTAGGCTGAGACCATTATTGTTGTCTCACTCACTCTTATAGCCGTTACTGGTCCGCGGCGTGGATCGCCAGTCCGCTGCCCACACGCTTACTGTATGCATTCATGCGCAAAATCGTCGCGCCAACGCCACGTGCCCGTGTCTTTGCCTATTGTATTGTTACTAAAATACATAGGTATCTTCAGTAGTTATATACAAAATGTCTTTCATTTTTACTTATTCAATGTATTGTCATTCACTTAAGTATATAATTATGTACCTACCTAACTCTAATTAAGAAACCATTAAGTAAAATTGTCTCTTTGAAGATTAGTAAGTTTCTATGTAAGAGATTTTAATTAAGGAAACAGAAATTGTTTTTCTAATCATTGCTAAGACAACAAAATCTCTTGTTCGTTCAAGAAATTAATTTTATTAGAGGCTGACAACAAAATTGTTATTTACTAGGGCACATTAACATTCTTCATGTCCTGTTCATGTAAGAACGAGGGCCAAACTAAAAATCACCACTTTCGGTCCACAGTCGATCTGTTAAAGGTGAATCGATCACCATCTATTCAGAAAAATAGAGAATATAGAAAATTACAGCTGAAAGCATGCAATAAAACAACTTTCTGTGAGATAGGATAATAACAAGAAAAACATAAAACTCTAACTCAACTGTATTCAGATATAGGAAGGTAATTCACAATAAACTCAGTTTAAAGATCAGTTTTTGAATAAAGAATTTTAAAGCTATCGTCTCAAAGATCAAAATACAATAACTGACTCAAAGGATTAAGCTCCGACTTAAGTTAAAACTCGCCAGACGGTGTTCTTTTTACACGGGATTCAGAACGTGAAATATCGGTTTTGTCACATATATTGATTATTACAAACCCTTGTAATAAACGACCGTCAGGGGCGCTATAAGCGGCATAACATAATTATAATGTACCCTCGTCCATAACCGCTTAGAAAGCATTGAGGGACTTAACACCACATTACTTGATTTATGAGTTATGGTCAAACTTGAGTAAAACTTGTTACTCAACACACCCACTAAATATTTTAGGCCATTTTACATAAACTAACCACTAATGCCACCGACCAATGTACTTACTAACATCTTTAGTATCTCCAAGCAACCGAACTTGGAGTATTTATTCGGCCGAACTTTAGTTTTGCCAACTTTTAAAGTACTTCTACTGTTCAGTTGGTGTAACAAAGGTAGTTCGCCGGAGTTGAGTCTAACAAATGGGCATTGGACGGAATTAAATGGCAGGGAAACGGGGGGTCTCGGATCTCTTGTTATGCTAATATTTGGCCTCGGGAGATGACAAATTGTGATGCATTCTGTGAAAAAACTCAACGGACCCGACCGTGACGGATGTAGTCAGCAGTTTTGCCGGAATAAAAACTTCCTATCTGTATCTTAGAGCGCCTTCATTTTCCCAAGGGATCGCAAAAGGAGACTGCTCTGTCTCTTTCCCTCTCTCTTTTCTTTTTTACTGTATTTTAAGTCTTTTGTGTTGATGCAAAACGTGTAGACATCTAGTCGGTAATTGTATTTTATGTAAGGAACGTCCTAAGCTCTCAATCCTGACAAATGTCAGTAAGGGGCGTCATCCTTTAGTAAGATTGAGGCGCGAAACTTGTGTTGACTTTTAAACAGGTAACGTAGGAATAGTTGAGTTATGACTATCTACCTGTACCTATGTATAGGTGTCAATCCTTTTTCTATGTACTTTTTTCTTGACATGGTTTTAGGTGTTTGATGCTCTTTATCTCAAACAAAAGGTCAAAGTCAAATCATTTATTTCAATTAGACCATTAAAAGGCACTTTTGAACGTCATTTACATGTTAAAATTAAAAATATTTAATCTAGTTGCCCATTCCAAAAGGTAGTTTCGTATGGAGACGAACGGGCAAGAAACTTCATACATACTCTTTTAAAAAAATGAATTGCAATAAGTTGTACAATTCCATAAAACTATATTGATGTCAAAACGATCTATCAAAAATAAAAGTCACTCAAAGTACTGCAATACGTACTTAGTACTACAAATTACAAATGAAAGCTAAATAAATTGTAATATTTAATACATTTATACATTTCAAAGAAAAGGAATCCGTGTGTGTGGGATAATCAAATTTAGAATTGATGTCGAAGAGAAAAATAACTAATCAAAATAAAGTACTTATATAGGTATAATTATTGGATTTGTGCCCGGTTAATGCTCCCTATTACATGGGACCTAAAAATACCGGCGAACAGTGGGTGTACATTGTTACACGTCTTCCTAACCCTTTGGGGAATACAGGCGTGATGGTGTGTGTGTGTTAAAAAAAAATTAGCAACCAGTTGATTTTGTCAAGGTATACACGAAACATAGTATACAAATAATATGCAGCAAAAATGATTATAGAGATGCAGTCCTTTACTTATAGAAGACCTCGGCATGCACAATATGTCACAATTGTAAAATAACCCTCATTCTGGCGCAGTCTACTAAAATTACGGGAAATTTCTCTTCGTAAAAAAAAACCAATTACGTTTTCAACCAAACTACTTTTAGAGACACGTCCTAAACCCCGATCTATCATTGTCCCAAATCTGTCCACATTTACAGGGAACATCCCGTTTAATTATGAAAGGTCTTTTATTTAACATTCATTAAAAGCTTCCCAAAGCCAGCATTTAATGATCTATTTGTCCCATGTCTCTTGGAACACTAATTAATTTTAATCTAGGCGTAAGCTTTACGACCAAACGCTGATTTACAAAGGAAGAACGGAATAATCTAAGAAAGGTATCACTGTCATTTATCGTGACCCTGTTCATTTCATAGGACAAAAGCGTCTTTGTAACAAAGGGGTCTTGTTAAAACTATAATATCCAAGGTTCCCTGACGTGAATATAATTTAATACGGGAGAAGATTGCTTATTTAAGAATAATACCCTTTACGTCCTTTTGCGTTGCGGCTATCATGTATATGGCTGTTAACTGGAGGCCCGTACAGACTGAAATGGAGTTATGAACACTTGAAACTGTGAGAGTGAGTTGAATTACTCTTTGGAGAGTGTTACTGTGGGAGGGTGAGTAAAGTTAGTAACATAAGCTTTGTTATTATTAGCCAAACACTCCTTTATTGGCGCTTATTACAGTTGTGATGTACTGTCTAAATTTATCTTGTTTATTTTGAGGAAACCAGAACTAATCTAAACTAATATGATAAACAGAAAAGATTCAAATTTTGTTTGTAATGAATAAACTCAAAGTCTATTTTGCTCGGAGATATTGAAGGTCAAAGCACAAAATAATAAAACCGAGGTTAAAGTGCCAAATTTTTTCGCGAAAAAAGTTTTAAAAATTACGACTTTAATTTAACTGCCTCGTTGGCCTAGTGGTCTTAAGCGCGACTGTTACGCTAGAGGTCTTGGGTTCGATTCCCAGGTCGAGCAAAAAGTGTTATTGGGATTTTCTATGAAATTCTCAGTAGCAGCTCGGATTTAGGATTTATGCCCGGTTAATGGCAACAGACTCGCCCTCTTTTACATGGGACTTAAACAGGCTCGCCCTCTTTTACATGGGACTTAAACATACCTTCGAACTGTGGGTGTGCATTGTTACACCTCTGCCTAACCGTTCTGGGAACACAGGCGTGATGGTATGTTTGTTCATGAAAGGGCCAAAAGGCTAATAAGGCGGAATGTAGTACATATTATATTTTCCTAGTTAATAAAACTTTCACATCGGCATTCAAATATACTGCTTCGTCTCGTCTTTGATTTGCAAACATTCGTGAAAAAACTCCAGCAGTATATCAATGTATAATGGGAATTTCGGCTGATCAAAGTACCTCGGAAAACCCTTAAAATGTAGCCAATTTGTTTCTTTTGCTCTGATTCATTCACCTACTCTTTTTGCGTATAATATGTTATACATATTTTATTTAAGTATATCTTTGTGAAGTCTAGATTTGTATCTAGGTTTCGTGGTAGCTTAGTGGTTAGCACCGCTTCTCATGCATATTTGCAGGTTTGATACCAGGCAATTACCAATATTGATTTATTAACCTCCGACGCAAAAACGACGGGGTGTTAAAAGTTTGACGTGTCTGTGTGTGTGTGTGTATGAGTGTGTCTGTCTGTGTTATCGTAGCTCTTAAACGCATGAACCGATTTTACAATTTAGATGTTGTTTTGTTAATGATGTTTGTTGTTAATAACTGATTTGTAGTGCGTACATACTAGGAAATGAATAAAAAAAATATATAAAGGCATCAACGATACAGAAAAAACTGAGTGGAAAAAAATGGATATAAAAATATCTGATGCTGTCCTAGTTCGGAATAAAACGCGAAATATGATGTTGTTTTCATGTGTGAGCGGTAATCTTCAAATCCTTGACGTTAGTTGACGTTGAGTAGGCTAAAGGCGACGAAGAGACACGTTCCGAATCCCCATTCAGGGTCCCGTAAGAATAATACTAGCCGTGGTTTTTTATGGAACTTGGTAGGCAGTTGGATTTTCAACAAAGTCAAATCATTTATTACAAAACATAGTACGAAAATTTTGAAATGCTTGGCGACTAAAATGTAGTTCCCCCTTCCAAATGGTAGTTTTGTATGAAGAAGAATGGGCAAGAAACTCCATATAAGTTTATTATTTTTTTTAATGTATTACAATTTTTTATCCAGGTACATTAATTTGATAATTATAAAAATGGAAAGTCGGAATGGAAGTCTGCCCCGTTGGTCTCGTGGTCGCACGCACGACTGATGAACGTGGGGTCCCGGGTCCGATTCTCAGGTCGGGCAAAAAGTGTTATTGGGTTTTTCCATTAGGATTTGTTTAGTAGCGGCCCGGAGTTTGGAAATTGGTGGTATGATACCCCCGTGTCTCGGAAAGCACGTAATGCCGTTGGTCCTGGCTGTCATTCGTAGATCTTTGACGGTCGTTACGGATTACTCAGAAACGTAGAAGTCTGACAAACAGTCTAACCAAAGGGTATCGTGTTGCCCAGTAACTGGGTTGTTGAGGTCAGATAGACAATCCCTCCATGTAAAACGCTCGTATTCAGCTGCATCCGATTAGACTGGAAGCCGACCCCAACATAGTTGGGAAAAGGCTAAGCAGATGATGATGATAAAAATGGGAAGTCAACTTAACCAAAATAAAAACGACTAAATACAAAAACTAAAAAATAATCAATAACAGCGTCATCGAACATTTTTCAAAATTACAGAGTAGCCTTTTTTCGGAATATAGACTTTATCAATCGTTTTCTACATGTGATAATGGAAAAAAATATCGTATGTAGTTTCCAAATAGATATCACATGTTACTTTAGTGCAATAAAACTTCACGATCTTGCGATCAGGTGTTTCTGTCTTGTTATTGCCTTTTGTTGTTTTACGATTTCAAGAAGCACCATCTTTTAAAACATCGAGAACTTTTTTTAAAACATTCTTTTTTATTTCGCGGAACGCTTCTCTTTTGTTTACAACATAAAGAATGTCCCAAACTTTTTCCACTTCTAAAAATGTTCGGACCTTTTTTGATAAATCACTTTCTCCGAAACAATATTTCTCAATAACGTGTAGTGTTCATATTTGAGAGTGCCTGTATTCTCTTAAGTCTTGCTGAGACGTGTCAGTGTTAATAAAAAAGGAATATAGGGAAGTAAAGCCGGGGGCCCGAATCAAGTCGGTAGTAGCAACGTAACTCGACACCAAAAGTAATCCTCTTATCCTAATATGGGTGGAAGCCTTTTTATATAAGAAGATATATAACGTACTATATACGGAATATTAGTGCACTGTGTACCTATCTTAGTATACTGTGATCCATCAAGTATAAACAGCTGTATTTAGCTCCAGCAGTTTTAAGCCAAGTCTTATGAGGATTTTCTCTGAAACACGTTATTATGTGAGCGTGTCATCTCTTACATTTACATTGTTGCGAAGTTTCCATAACTTTGGTGTTATGGAAATAGCTGATTAAGTTTTAATATACATTACTGGATTCCTAAATCGAGTCATGGTGCTAGGTATAACCGCTGGTTTTAGGAATAAACATCGAAATAAAAAATTTATTGAAGAAAAAGTTTTTAAGCTGATATATATATCAGCTTAAAAACTTTTAACAATTATGACACCAAAATAATGGCCAGTATACTGGCCATTATTTGGTGTCATAATTGTTCCAAATTTGAATTTACCACGTTTTGAAAAGGTACAGATCTAAATGCAAACATTTGCAGGATTGTTCGATATAGGAGTATGTGTACATCGCCATTACAAGATAACAGAAAAAAAAACCGTATAGTATGTAAATATATTTAACGTAGTTTTTCCCTTGACCGCGGTCGTGTTCACAATATTCCAGGAGCGTTAGTTATCAATATATGTAGGTACATACAGAGCTACATAGATTATAGAATCTCTCTAATAACGAATAGCTAATATTGGGTTACCCGGTAACCAATAGTTTACTTGTTTGTTGCGATCTACCAGCAAACAGTAGAGTGGACATATTGAGCTAACATATTGTAATTATGATGGCAATATTTTTCGTTTTCCTTCATTCTTCTGACGTCCCCAACGCCCGCATGTTGTCCACTTCCATGTGGACTGGTTTTAAGTTAATTTAATCTTCTATTATAACTTTCCATACTAATATAAACAAATAAACAAAAGCTGCCTCGTTGGCCTAGTGGTCCTAAGCGCAACTGCAACGCTAGAGGTCATGGGTTCGATTCCCAGGTCGAGCAAAAAGTGTTATTGGGTTTTTCTATGAAATTCTCAGTAGCAGATCGGAGTTAGGATTTGTGCCCGGTTAATGGCAATACGCTCACCTCCTATTATTATTGGGACCAAAACATACCGGCGAACTGTGAGTGTACATTGTTACACCTCTACTTAAACCTTCGGGGAATACAGGCGTGACGGTATGTTATGTAAATATAAAATTTAAAATTGGTGTTGTTAAAAAATAAGTGACAAATAGTTGGTTCATCTTCGCTCAAACATGCAAACTACTACGACAAACTGACGTTATTATTGCTCGACCTAGGAATCGAACCCAAGACCTCTAGCGTAACAGTCGCGCTTAGGACCTTTAGGCTAACGAGGCAGTTAACGATTTTTAGATAATGATACCCGTAATCTCAATAATACCAAACACAGACCACATCTTAGCCTATTTTAAGTAAATACAAAGTAGATAATGAGTATTTTACTAAATGACATTTAAACAGTTTAATGAATTAGAAGATTTAATCCAGACACAGGTATATGTCCCATGTTTCTTGCTCTCTCCGCATTTATCACAGAGTACCAAGTCTTCGATAGAAATAATTTCTCCCCGGTCGATCTATTCACTTTACAGTTAGTTCCTGCACTTCGCAGGTGGCGCTATCTATCGTCGTCAGATATTACTTAAGTTTAAGATTTATTACTTGAGTGGATTTCGTTGCGGTTTCTTCGGTAGGGAACATGATAAATTGAACTGGATCAAATGGTTGAAGTATTATTGAATGATTATCGAAACTATATTTAGATTTTCGAGGTCAAAGGATTATCTGTACTCATTCGTTATTAATAAAATAAAGCTGAAAAAAATTTGTTTGTTTGTTTTATCGCGCTAATCTCCAACTCTGACAGTAGTTTAAAAAAAAACATTTTTGTTTATAATAGTCAGATTCATGAGTCCTACACTATTCTATAACATGACGCTACGACTCACGGGAGAGAAGCAGTAACCAAATACGTAACTAATCGCGAGTGAAACCGGGCTATTGCCAGTTTCCGATATTTATTTAGTAAGTGTTTGTGCATATTAGCTTATCTTGGACAGCAATGACATACATTACAATTAAAACAAGAATTGAATAGTACTAACCTGGTATCGAACCTACAACTTCATGTATGAGAGGCGAGCCTTACCCACTGTGACAACACACAATCACGACAAATAAACAAAAAAAAAAATCTATCAAGAATGAAGAAAATTATCTTACCAATTTCACCAATTTATCAGTTAATGGCAAACTGTCTACATTGATCAGATTCGGTCCACCGTTCGAAATGGTACTCTTGATCTTACAAATTGCCAATTATGTTTACACGATTTTAATGAAACCCTTTGGCCTTTATATTTTCGTAATTCAAAATTGTCTAATTTCGTATTGAATCGATATGAGCTTTGCTGCATACCTATGTGGTATTTATATGTCTATGTGTGTTCACAATTTCTTTTGAACTATTTAACTTTTGGGTAAATAAAGTTTTGACGAATAGGTAAGTGTCTAATATTCTGTCGAAAGTTTTTGTAGTTGATAAAATAAAATATCCTTAAGACCATGTTTACCAAGAATCCCACTAATAAAAACTTTGACTTTGACTATGAAAATATCTACTTTTGAGTGCGGCTGAGTGGAAAAAAAATTCACGTCTGATAGTAATTTACATACATACAGAAACTCCTTTTTATGTATGTACCCTTTTTCCCATGGCTTCATAGGCAGAAACCACAGAACGCCACCTGCTACGATCCTTACATACTTCTTTCGCCTCGTCCATGTTTATACAAGCAAGCCGGTCATGAGTACTGAGCACCCGACCTTTCTGAAGAACCTCACCAATAAGGTCAGGGTAGGTCTTTCTAGGGCGTCCTCTCCCGGCGTTGCCACTCACATCTGCCATATAAATCCCTTTTGTTAGTCGCCTTGCACTCATCCTCTCAACATCACCGAACCATGTATGATACTATTTTCTATATCAAAACTGTCAAGATCATCATCAGTTAAATTATTTTGTTATCAAAAATTGATTAAGTACCTAAGCCCAACCTTTTTGGCATACCAACATAAAACTAAATTGCAGTATGATGACAGTTAGTGGATAAAATAACTAAGTTAGTAATTACCTTCACAGTGACACCACAGCCGCACCACATCAATAAAAAAAAATAATCATTATCTTCTTGCCCTTGTTCCTTGGGGTCCAACCGTCATGCTATCACTGACTCCCTTTTTTTTTCACGTCAATCTTCACACAATCTCTCTATTTTTTGGCTTTCTCCCTCTCCATCCATCCACATAACTAAGTACTAACTGATATAACAGAGAAAATACATACAAAAAAGTCCCAGAAAGGCTTCTAAACAATCCAAACCAAACCATTTTTCACTGTTACTATTATTGAAGATAGCGGTCGATAACCTAATCCCTCATAGGCCAAAGGGTCTAACTAACGCATTGTTCGTTTTTGAGGTCAATATGATGTGAATAAGACCTTCGATTCGTCTTCTTACGCGTTCGGGTTTCGCAATTTGAGTCTGTTTGGGGCTTAAGAAAGTTTGGCTTGACAATTTGTATTGTGTTGCCTGACATTGTCTACGGCGCTTGATTGGGAATAGTAGCCCTGAAGTTTCATGCTCGTTTTCTCTATAGAGATCTACGCCGTTGTACAAAGGGTTCACTTCAAGATAGCTTCACTGTTTTGACTAATTGACCAATTTTTTGACAGTTAGAAATGCTTGACTTTGACTTTGCTCACCCAAAACAGAAAATAGGTATTTGGTAGGTACGTACTAAAATATACGCGTGATAAGTGTCTAGTAATTTGGTGTTCTGTAATGAATATATTTTATGTAGGTATGTGTGTGTGATGTAAATACAGTGACGTTGAATTCAAACTAACGAGTGTTTATTGTGTGTATTTTAAAAAAGCCTTTCCTTTTGAAGTCGGTTAAAAATAGGTTTACCACTACTTTATCTGGTTTAGTAATAATTAATTCGCATCAAAATTGGCATGCAATTCAGCAAATTAGCAATGCTTGAACCGAATTACAGTGAATAGCATTGAGTTTAAATGTGCTCAGCGTGATGTATTGCAAGCTCGAAGCATCGTACCTACCACGTTACCTACCTACTCCTAATTTAGGTCCCAATGTTACGTAGCTACTAACGTGAAATAAACTGTTCATTTGTGGTTAGTTCACAAGCGTAGCCTTTTGAAAGGCTTCCGGGAGTCTTATAATTATAACTTTGCGAAAACGTTCACGGGTCTAATTGCTTAAAAAAATTGTGCCTTTTTAATTCAATTTGTTTATTTCAGGTAAACTACATAAAATTTATTTTATTAATTTATTCAAAAAAATAAGTACTACATCTTACAGATTACTCTCCAAAACAATGTTATACATACAAATGTAATTATCTTATAAAATAAACTTATATATTATACAATTCAACTATAAAAATAAAATCAAAAAGAAAAGAAAAACCAAAGACAATCAAATTTCTATATTGTTAATTATGTTATATTTTTAATTAAATATTAATTATATTGTTTTTCTGAATGAGCTGACCTAAAGTTGGACATTAATAAGCTGGTAATATAATTTTATTTTGATGGTCGGTGGTTTGGACCGTGCACAAAATAGTGCAAATATATTCGCGGTAAAGCATTGAATTTAGTTTCCCTTTTTAAAACAGTTCTTATTATTTCTGCGAAACACGACATAAAGGCATAGTTTCGTATTGTGTTGGGAAGCAGGGCTGTTGTTACAACCAATCATCGAGTTTAATATGCATTCTACGAAAAATTATTCGGACTGTTTTTTGTTCATTTAAATTTCAGCAATAAAACTAAGGGGAATATATTTGTATGTTATCATAAGGACAATTTTACGAAAAAAAATCTATACGCAATCACAAAGCCAATTTTTTACATACCATCACGTCTGTATTCCCCGAAGCGTTAGGCAGAGATGTACCAATGTACACCCACCGTTCGCTGGTATGTTTAGATCCCATGTAATAGGGGGCGAGCCTATTGCCATTAACCAGGCACAAATCCTAACTACTAGGTAGTTGCTACTGAGAATTTCACAGAAAAATCCAATAACAGTTTTTGCTCGACCTGGGAATCGAACCCAAGACCTGTAGCGTAAAAAAAAATTTTTCGACATATTGAGACACGGTTAGCGCAGTGCCTGGGCGTTTAGCTGCTGCACTGTGTGTCGCGGATTCAATTCCGGCAAAAAATAATTATTTGTATGGCATGCTGTAGTTGTTCCGGGTCTGGCTGTTTGTGTATGAGACTTTATAATGTTTTTCAACGCATCTACGATACAGGAGATTCATTCGGGATTCATCGTGATTTGAACGTTCCAACGTTTGTTAAAAAGAAAGAATAAAACTAAATCTCGATTGGGATTAAAAAAAAAAGATTTTTTAACCTAAACATATATATCGTTACATTGTAGAAAAAGTGTTTTTCGATGAACTCCTTGAAGTTAGTAGAATTGCCCCTCGTATTTACAATTTGAACTTAGTGTAGGTTACAATTCGCTTGAACTGTATGTACCTATATCAATAGTCCGATAGCCCGACGCTGTAGGTACACGACTAATGCATTATAGACGTCGTTCGACGAAGCCTTACTAATACATGTTCTAGATGTTTATACGTATATTAGGGCGAGTAATCCGTAACAGGATTATTTCCAAAGAGAAATGAAGGTTGTTTATTATAATTAGAATATTTTTCAAACGATTTATCTTGGCCATTTTGTCGGAGGAAAAGGAATGCTTAATTAGTTGGGTCGGGCAGAATTTAAGAGTAAATTTGTGCAGTTTCAAATGCATTTCTTTTTGTAGAATCAACAGACTGCATGCTTTATTTTTACTTGGGTCATATTTTGGTCATTAAGTAAGAAGTTAATTTACGATAAAATTTTGTGGAAGTTACTTAAATTCAAAATGTATCCTGCATAATTTAAAATGGCGTTGAAACTGCCTCGGTAGCCTAGTGGTCCTAAGCGTGACTGCTACGCTAGAGGTCTTGGGTTCGATTCCCAGGTCGAGCAAAAAGTGTTATTGGGTTTTTCTATGAAATTCTCAGTAGCAGCTCGGAGTTAGGATTTGTGCCCGGTTAATGGCAATAGGCTCGCCCCTTATTACATGGGACCTAAATATACCGGCGAACTGTGGGTGTACATTGTTACACCTCTGCCTAACCCTTCGGGGAATACAGGCGTGAGTGTGGCGTTGAAAAAGAAAATATCAATAATTAACATTGACTTACAAAAATAGTGCTAAACAAGTACGATGAACGACGTAAAAAGCGCTAACAGAACCCTATTACTATTAATAGGGTTTTTGGGCAAGGAACTCTGAAAAAGGTACCCAAACATCTCATAAATTCTCATCATCTTTATTTACATCTTATTTATTCATTCATAAATATTTAACGCTTGCTTTGAGTAAATATGCGAATAAGTAAGTAAAAATAAGCACTTCCATGTCCTTCTAGAACGTCCAGTGTGATAAACGAGGTGCTTTTATGATAACACATAAATATGGAACAAGTTGAAGAGATATTATATAACGAGGATTCATATATTGATAGTCGTGGCGTGTTGTAAAAAGCTTCGCCTCTTTACACAACTGTAAAGAATGAGTTTGTTTTTTTGCGTAGATAAGTTGTCCCGCTGCTAGGCAAAGACATGTCCTAAGACCTTCCATGAACTCTTTTCTCGCGCCATTTGAAACTAGCTCTTTCTGGGCCCATTGCGTAGAGACTCTAGCCCAGCGGTTACAACAGCTGTTGCAATAACTTCCCCCGCACTGGGCGGGGCGGGAGGGAGTGTCAGACTTTTGCTGACTAAAACCCACCCATGTTCCTTCTTGTGCCCTTTGCGTTCCGGGGGCGCGGTATCTCTTACGAACAACCCGCAATGACTAAGGTATTTTTTTTTTTTTTTTTTGGTGGGTGGGAAATCATCAAATAACTTCTCCCGCCCTGGGCGGGGCGGGAGGGAGTGTCAGACTTTTACTGACTAAAAAAAGCCTGTATTGTCCCACTCCAGGGCAAAGGCCTCCCCCCTATTCTTCCCACTTCCATTTCTGTTTATATTTGTCAATATAAAGTTTAGAATTTAGATTATATTAATTTGCATACGTTTATTGCTACGTTTTAAAGTTGGTATTGCTATAAAAGTAATAAATGTTTGAAGTTTATTGCATTTTGGTACCTGTTCAGTCGTCAACCAACTGGGTTTATTCATTTAGATAAGCGTTTGCCAGTTTAGCCAAACTAATTTCACACTTATTCAAAAATAAATTAAAATATCACAGTTATTAAATCTCAAGGCCTCAAAAGGGTCAATAAACAAAGTTATTATTTTATATACTTATAAACATACATACATAAACTCACGCCTTATTCCCTTGGGGGGAGGCAGAAACCACCGAACGCCACCTGCTACGATCCTTACATAATTATGTGGCTTTTATATTTTTAAGGTTCATGCCTAAAAAAAACGGAACCCTTATCAGATCAGTTTGTTCCGTCTATTACGAAGGGCTGTTTTACAACATGTACATAAGTAATGTTGGAATTTGAATGTTGGCGCAATATTACACCTTACTAACACGCATAACAATCGGCTGGCAAAAAAAAAATTCGTTATGTTTTTCACACCACATTTAACAATATGCGCAAAACGTTTTTATTTAACATTCGATGTTTTATTATCGACCACACACACGCCTTCAAGACTTAGATAGGCCGAGTTGATTGATTGATTCGCTCCAAATTCAACTTATGGATAGAACTACATGGTTCATGGAACTGGGTGCGGTAAAACGTCAATCATTTCAGTGGAGCGCGTACTAGAGAAATGGAGCTGACGGCTAGCCAGTAAACGATATATTTCTCCGAACCATACCGTGTAGGTATATGAAGTACTGACTTAGTTTTGACGTGGTTAACCAAGTGACGTCATATGCAAACGTCTGCAGATTTTATCGATTTTCAGTATTAAGATTGAATATCCTTCAGCTATGAAGTTATTACTATACGTTGCTCGAGTACTCACATACCATCACGCCCGTATTTCCCGAAGGGTTAGGCAGTGGTGTACCCTATGTACACCCACAGTTCGCCGGTATGTATAGGCCTCATGTAATAGGGGGCGAGCCTATTGCCATTAACCAGGCACAAATCCTAACTCCGAGCTGCTGCTGAGAATTTTATAGAAAAACCCAATAACACTTTTTGCTCGACCTGGGAATCGAACCCAAGACCTCTAGTGTGGCGATCGCGCTTAGGACCACTAGGCTACCCAGGCAGTTTAGGCTCGAGTACTCATCATTATTTTAACAACATTTACTATAGAAACAATTCTCAAACCGAGAAAACAGAAATCAGGTGATCTTAACATTTATGGTAATGGATATTTTTTTGCGATTTTAAATTTGGTGCCATAGCAAAAGTTATTCAAATTGATCAGTATAATAACCCCTTTTCATATTTCTGGTAGTTAAACATAAAATTGTATAATTATAATTTATTTATTTATACATAGATTAAATATTTACAGCCTTAAGATTAAATAAAAAGAAAATCTTAATAATAACAAAAAAAAAAAAATAAAAATAAATGACATCAAAAAATCCTCCGCATCGCCGTCAACTAAAATTGTATTCGTTAACATCCTAAACATTTGTAAATAAATTATATTCAAGAACCTTGAAATATAATTGTAAAAAAAAAGAATCTTGGTACTTTCGTAATGTGGTAAAATCAGTAATTAAAGAAAATTATCTGATAGCATCCTGTCATTCGATTTGCCGTCGGTAGTTCTTGATACTATCAAGACTATGTTCATTAATATAAAATCCTAATCCGATTATTATATTTATTTCATTTCGATACATACAGTAGAACATATAGGTACCTACATGGTCTCATTATAGTAACTGAAACGTGGGAACGTTTGAGGTTCGTATAAAAAAAAAATACCAACGTAGAACAAGAACGTATCAAAACGCAACTCTGGGTCGTGCAAATAATTTAATTCTATACGTACATCATAATTACGACGGTCCGTGGTTTCCTACTGTAAATATTAGATTACACAGGTTTTCGTTTACATTTCCTTTAAAGCTTGTCCACACTGGAGCGGCCTACTTGAGATAGCGGTCGCGGTCGCTTGCGTTCATATCAACACGTAATTTTTGTCTTAAAAACACAAAATTAAAAAAATTAAGTAACCGATCGGTTCATGCGTTCGGGGGCTACGATGCCACCGACACACACACACATACATACACATACACACGTCAAACTTATGACACCCCGTTGTTTTTGCGTCGGGGGTTAAAAAAGGCCAATTTTCGTAATCAAAAACGTTTAGAATCTTGTTGTTATCTCATCTTAGCGAATCATAAGTTTGTCAAAAGTTAAGGTAATTTTTATTAAACGCTTCGCACTATGAATTTCCCCTGAAACGTGGGTTCGTTTACAAATATAAACTCACATACACAAACAGTCAGACCCAGAACTATTGTCTGGAGGCCATAAAAATATTTGTTTCGTGCAGGAATCGAACTCACGTCACGCAATAGCTCAGCCAATAGCTCAGCCACTTTTTTTTTAAGGGTGGGAAATCATCAAATGGCTGTTTCCGCTCTGGGCGGAGAGACAGGAAGTATCAGAGTCTTATGAACTAAAACCCATCCGTGTTTCTCTTATTGCCCTTTGCGTTCCAGGGCCGCGGTGACTCTTTCAAACCAACTCCGCAATCGCTCAGTTACTACCCCAACATATAATTTTGACTTGACTAGTCAAGTACGCAGGAGATATTATAGTGCACAAGTGTGTGCGCAAACACAGATGCCCTCTTCCCTCACTTTCATAGTTCGATGGGGCGGCAATCCGACACAACCAACGGCTTTACGTGCTTTCCAAGGCACGGGGGTGTCACACCACCAACTTCTAAACTCCGGGCTGTTTCTGAGAAATTCCTAATGAAAAAACCCGATAACACTTTTTGCCCGACTTGGGAATCGAACTCAGGACCCCACGCTCATCAGTCGCGCTTGCCACCACTAGACCAACTACAGTATAACTGGCTACTCGATCGCGATAGCACCCGCTCCTGTAACCTTCCCACCCAGGTGTGGCCAAGCCTTTACGGATCTAGACGATGTCAAGTCCCATGCCTTTTACCAAAATACAACAAAATATGTTTTAATTACATTTCATTTCAAAATATTTCTATTACGAACAATCTTTTGGCGCAAAACTGTTTCTCTTAGAACAGCGTTACGGAAGCGGAAAGAAGACGCGATTCTATTATTTATTATGTTCTACGGGCTCTTTTCTCGTTTTAATATATGTAATAAGTACCTATTTGATTTTTCTTTGACTGAAATGAAGAATTTGTTGACGTTGAAAATTTAATGTGTAACATTCTTTTACCGTATATTATGACGTTCAAAAGTGCCTTTTAATGGTCTAATTGAAATAAATGTTTTTACTTTGACTTTATGAGTGTAACATCCAGGGCGATGTGTACGTGATATTTTTTATTGTTGGTACGTACGTACGGACACGAAGAATTCCGTGCTACCTTACAATATTTAACAATACATACAACAATGAACGTGTACGATGCTGATGATGTTGGCAAAGGGATGTTAATTTTAAACTTTATTTTATTTTTTATTATTCGTTGTAAACAAATGATAAAACTTTGTTGTACCTAAAGCAGCAATAGACACTATTTTAAAATTTTATGTGTCTACCCATTACAGTTCAAAAGATACAGCTCGCTGACAGACGGAATATCGGACGGTTAGTAAAATGGTCCCATTGGCATCCTAAACAGCTATAATATTATTTTTTTCACAATAATCTACAGTGTAAAAATCTCCTAATGAGTTTAGGTAAGCGTGAGGTGAGCTATCAATAAAAATTAACTCACCTCAAACTCACTTTACCTAATTTCACCAAGAGAGATTTTTACAGAATATACTGGTTGGTCTTGGTATTATTATACCGAGCGGAAAACTTAGGCAAGTGCTTGTGGCTATTGTTATTAATTTAATGTTGTCGAAAATTATGATTATCTGCCAGGGGGTATGTTATTTCAATATCTTTAGAACTGTATTCGTTACCTGGTACACCTTTACACTAAATATCGAAGTCTAACAACCTATTCTGGCCTGTTTAACACAACATCATGCTTAAATCGGAACGCGTCGGCGCAGAAAGGCGCGCGGCCAATCATGCGCCGCTGCCGGGCATCGTGCGACCGACAAGACCCGAACTACACCGAACTCCGTCGTACTCCTCCATATATAAAAACGTATAATACGAATGTTACAAAACAATGTCCAATATCTTTTTATGTAATTAAAATTATTAGAAGAAAGAAGAAACGTAGTATTAATGAAGTATACGTAGTAAGAGTCGACCCGTAAACATGGCCTATTTTGATTGGCAGAGAATGCCTAAGGCAATAAGTCCGCCTTTGTACCTACTTTTTGTAGCCTAAAATTTAAATAAATAAATAAATGTTCTGTGATGGGATGACAGCTTATCTCAAGCTCAGTTCATCTCATCTAAATTCGCAAAAGGTTTTTTTTTAGAATAAGCAGTTTAGTGCTGTAACAGCCTAGTGGTTAAGACGACCGCCTCTAATGCTTGTGGTTGTGGGTTTGATACCGGATGATATTTGCCATGTGAATTTTTCAATTTATATGTACCTTCTAATTTTATCTTGGACATCGGTAAAGGAAAACATTGTAAAAAATCTGGACTTATAATTAACTAGCTTCCAAAGCTTAAAAAGTTAGGTTAGGTTAGCTTAAAAAGTATTCTATGTGTTATTCCACATTATACTTTATCTCAGTTCCAAATTTCATCCAGATCCGCTCAGCCGTTTAAGCGTGAACAAGTAACAAACATCTGTCCATTCATTGATTTATCCGTCCATCCTCCTGCCGGGGCTTCGGGTTGTTCGAAGGAGATACCGCGCCCCTGGAACGCAAGAACACAAGAAGGAATATGAACGGGTTTTAGTCAGTAAAAGTCTAACACTCCGTCCCGCCCCGCCCAGGGCGAAGTAAGTCATTCGATGATTTCCCATCCGAAAAAAAAAACCATCCATCCTCACAAATTTTCGCATTTATAATATTAGTAGGATATCAGTCTGGAATCGCCAATCCGCCCTGAGCCAGTGTGGTGATCAATCCTCGTGCCTTCTCTGTATGAGAAAACTCTTTAGCTCTGCAGTGGACAATAAAAGGTTGATATTATTATTAATAGGTAGTTTAGCAGTTACGTTTAAACTGTTTTTAACCTTAATCAGATATTTTGCGTCAGAGGAATGTTCACTGTCCCTGGAACGCAAAGGGTATTAGGAGGAATAAGAGAGGTTTTGATTCCCCATCTTTAAAAAATAAGAAATTTAAGGAACCCTCGACCGAAGAGTGAAAATCCCTACCGCAGCTAACAAAAGAGCTGAGAACCAATTTCCATCATACATAGCTAGCAGAACACTTCCGAGTAATATGCACCTTTCAAACAAAAAAAACTAAATTAAAATCGGTTCATGCGTTCGGGAGCTACGATGCCACAGACAGACAAACACACAAACACAGATACGTCAAATTTAAAACACTCCGTCGTTTTTGCGTCGGGGGTTAAAAAAAAGGTAGGCATGTATGTAACTCAGTAACATAGAAACCAGTAGGTAAGTAGGGTAAGGGAAGTAAGCGTCAGTGCTATAATACAGCTCGAGGTGTCCCTGGTATCCGAGATTTCTCAAAAGAATCATTCCAATGCAGATGTCGGCTACCGACGGAGGCGATAACCAACGCATTCCAAATGAAGTCATTCGTATGCTTTCGGATGCGTTCGGGTCCATTCGGCTTTCCAGGTTGAAACGTACGCAGAAATGTGGGCAAAAGTGTGAATGCTTACACAAGGCTTTGAGAGGAATACGTTTTAGATTCCAAAGGGTCCTTTTGTTTTGAAGTACCCTTGGACGGTTGGGTGCGTGTGTCATCTTATTTAGAAGGATTTTCGTGTTTGAATCCTTTTAAATTCGATTATAGGGTCAAGGGTTAACTGATGTGTTGATCTGAAATGTTGGCATTTGTATTATTATCGCCTTCTTCGTGAGGTCACCGTGACACTGAAGCCTAATTGCGGAAAAAAAATCAGAGTTAGTTGAAAATAAAGGGGTTAAATCGTCTCTCATGTACGAGGCTGTGGGTTCGCAACTAGCCACGGGCGAAAACCATTGTGACTGTTTCCATTTCATTCATGTTTTATGAACTTTCGAAGTTTATCTTGAACTTTGCTGACATCGGTGAAGGAAAACATCGTATGATTTTTATATACATAGAAGAGCATAAAATATTATAAATTATATCGACATCATACTTATATTTCGATAACATTACAATAAAAGTGATTACATAATAAAAAGCTAAACAACTCTCATTTACTCAGAACTTTGAAGGCTCTTCGAATTTTCCATATTTGCTTCTTCTGGCCTGTTGTAGGTCTCGTTAAGAAATCATTATTCGAAATTTGAACCCTGAAGGGATCTAATGGAGTTGGTTTTTGAATACCGTTAGGCTTTACACTTCAAATTGTAATTACTGAACCACGATAAACCTGTTTGATCATTAGTTGTTGAGCTCTTGCTAAGACTTCAGTTTTGCTTGTATATATAGTGTGGTTTTACGACTCCGCACCCAAAAGGTGCCAACGGGACCTTGTTACTAAGCCTTCGTCCGTCCGTTTATCTGTCAGTGGGCTGTATCCCATGAACCGTAATAGAACGAGAGTTGAAATTTTCACAGAGTGTTTATTGCTATTGCTGTTACATACAATATAAAAAATAAAGTATTTTTAATATATAAGAAAATCATTTTTTGCTTAATGTGAAACGGTGGTACGAAACCCTTCATGTGAAAGTCCGACACACGCTTCGCTGGTTTTTTAAATGAATTGGCGAAACTTCATAAATGTTTTGGGTACTACCGGTATCAAAAAGCAAAGAACATAAAAAAAAGATATTTAAAATAATAAAAATCAGAATTTTAAGGGCCTGCATTTACAAGAAATAACATCTTGATCCTTTTCAAAACCAGTATTTTATATTTCAGACGTCAACGGCGCTTATCCTTCTTCTCCACTTATCTCTTCACACAGTCGACGAAGGGCACGCTATAAATCCAAGTAAGTATAAAAGTACTCTTACTTTGTTAGCTTATTATCATTTTGTTTACTGCGACCGTAATTTGTAACTTTTGTGGCATAATAAAGGGGATTTTCGCTTCTTTGAATGTCATAAACCTTAATTTTGGAGCCTTCAAAATGTCCGTCCATTGGCGTCGGATTAACATTTTTGTTTGATATCGTTATTAGTTTGGAATAAAAGTCGAGGATAGGTTAATGATGTTGTTAAATTAAACAGTAAAGGTCAAAAGGTCATCTTTTAGATGCAGTGGTGGATCCAGGATTGTCGTTGCGGAGGACTTAAACCCGCTGAGAATAGATGCAAAGTAAACACAAAAAAAAAAAACATACAGACGAATTGATAAACTCCTTTTTTTGAAGTCGGTTCTAAATAGCACGCATTTTAATTGACGACGATTGTACCTTAAGTAGGGTAATGCTTGCAAGAAAGTATAATTAGAATGATTAATATCAAGTTTACTTTAAAATTTGTCACGGAAAAACACAAATGATGGGCAGGGAGAGGCATGAGACCCTTAGCCACCCCCCCCCCCCCACTTTCTGGAACAGCTATGATATATATCAATCACTTAAGAGATAGCAGAAAAAAAAATTGACAATCTTGTAATAATTTTTTTACTAGTAAAAATTGCTCTCATGAAAGGAGATCTTAAAAAAATATTTTCCGATTTATCAGCAAAATATTGATATTGAATAATCTTCAATCACTGATTATATTATGGTTGATAATGTTTAAATAACCATTAAATAGAAAATCTTTTTTTAAATAAACATTTTAGTATTTACTAGATACTAATATTATTTCAGCTCGAGGCATTAAATATAGCTTCAGAAGATACAAAAAACAATTTGATTAAAAGAACGTTGAGTTCATTATATTTCTACCGAGGAATATTGGCTTTAGAAATAAGCTTTATATTAAAAGTATCAGTTACTTCGTTTTTTAATCAGTATTGGATAGCGCCTTATTAGTCTGGGTTACCATTAGTAATACTCAGCAAAAAGAAGCGGTTATTTATTTATTGCATGAAAGTTCTGTCGAGCGAAAAGGGTTTTTTTGTTTTATGAACAAGCCTGCATAACTGTATCATCAGCTGGTTAGCCTTTTCCCATCTACGTTTGGGGTCGGCTTCCAGACTAACCGGATGCAGCTGAATACCAGTGTTTTACATGGAGCGACTGCCTATCTGATCTCCACAACCCAGTTAGTGGGCAACACGATACCTCTTGCTTAGACTGGTTATTAGGCTTCCTGGCTTCTGACTATCCGTAACGCTCATCAGTCACGCTTGCGACCACGAGACCAACGGGGCAATCTGCAACGGAGCCTGCATAGCTGTATCATTAAGCATAATTGTGGTGATTGTCATAATTATAGCAAAAATCAAGCTTACGAATCAACTGCTAAAACGTTAATGATCATCAACAGTACAATGGTTCTTTCTTTATTTTTAGGGTGCATAATTTTAGTAAGTTTTAAATACTATAGAGAGCTATCAAAAATGTCAAAGAAGAACTGTGATCACATAGAGGTGTTTTTTTTTAGGACACAAACAGATAGTCATCATGTTCGCAAAAGGTTACGGGCAAGTACAAATCTAGCCTTTTTTCAATTTCTCAAGTACTTTTACCAAGTTTTTTCTTCAACATCACCGACTTTGGTGAAATCTGGACTTTTTATAAGTCTGGTATTGCCAATACGGCTTGTGCAAGGGTGGTGATTATCTATCACCTTTTGTAAAGAGGCTTTTGCCCTGCGCTGATACAATAATAGCCTAGTACTTATACGTATTTAAACGTCTTTCAATTAAATGAGGAGGTAATCCAGCTTTCTTAAAAATAGGCTCAATGCTTAGTCTATCTTGATTAAATTCTATCACACAACTTGGTGTCCCAAAAAATATTTTATATTTTGGTGGATTATACGCGTCCTTGCAGACCGAGAGCGGTAACGAACCGGATTTACGATTATCGATTTTCTATTGAGCAGCTCTTGCTTCAGAATATTCCCGTCAAATCAAGCTATGGAGAAGTAAAACGACACGACGGTGACGGCTTTTAAGGATACGGTTGGTGTAGTAGCTGAGCTGCCCCGTTGATCTCGTGGTGGCGAGCACGACTGTCGAGAGTCCTGGGTTCGATTCCCAGGTCGGGTAAAAAGATGATCTCTCCCCGGTTGTGTCGGATTGCCGTCCCATCGGACTATGAGAGTTAGGGAAGTGGGAGTGCACCTGTGCACTTTGTGCACTTTTGTGCACACGCTTGTGCACTATAATATCTCCTGCGTACTACTACGGCTGTGGCCGCAATCGGTCTGGAAAATACATCATACATACAGTAACTGAGCGATTGGTTGCTGCGTTACGTGTCGCTGGTTCGATTTCTGCGTGGTACAAATATTTTTATGACCTACAGATAATTGTCTCGGCTTTGTGAAATTATATGTTTGAAAACGCACCCACGGGACAGGAGAAACTCCTAGTGAAGAGCAACAGAGGAACATTTCTTTAAAAAAATAAAAATACAGTGCTGAAAAAGGTGCTTATAAAAGGCGCTTCTGAAGCCCACAAACAAATCTTATACATCACATCAGTGATTGAAGTTGACATCAAAGAACATAATCTTAGTAAAACATCAAACATTCATTATTTCAAACAGCTTCTTCTATTTTTGTGATGTCAAACAAGATTTTACGATCCAATTTTGTCTGAATTATACTCTCATCAATGTGAACTCTTTTATTGCTGACATAAAAGTATCTTACGAATCTTTCAGTACGATGTATCGCAAATATGACAAGAAAGAGAGAATTCTGATTGGAATTATTACTATTGATAACATTTTATTATTTTTTTTTTTTTTATTATTATTTCTCAGTAGCAGCTCGGAGTTAGGATTTGTGCCCGGTTAATGGCAATAGGCTCGCCCTTTATTACATGGGACCTAAATATACCGGCGAACTGTGGGTGTACATTGTTACACCTCTGTCTAACCTTTCGGGGAATACAGGCGTGATGGTATATATATATATATATATGATGCTGAATAATATGACCAAAATATTTATGAATATAAAATGTAGATCCATGAGCTAAGAAAAGATAGATGAATTGTGTGAAGAACATTACTTGTATGAAACAGAAGGGGATCAGTGATAGCATGATAGTTGATAGGACGGCATGGAAGAGGAAAACGTGTTGCACCGACCCCAAGCACCATGGGATAAGGACAGGAAAATGATGAATGTGACTGAATAATACCAGCCTATTCTTGTCCCACTGCAAGTCAAAGGCCTCTTCTCATACAAAGAAGACACGTCTGTTGATCATCGCGCTTGCTCAAGGCCGATTGTTGATTTCAGAATTTTATTAATTTTAAGTCCAGGTTTCCTTACGATGTTTTCCTCCACCGATATCCATTGATATCGGTGGAGGAAAACATCGTAAGGAAACCTGGACTGGAAACTTGGACATCATTATGTCCAAGATAAACTAAGAAAGTACATAAGAATTGAAAATGTTACATTGATGCTAACCCGGTATTGAACCTCATAGTGTGAGTCATGGTATGATATGTGAGTGTGTGTGTGAATGATAGTTGATATTACATTGTAATTCATGAGATCAAGAGAGTGAGTGAGTTAAGGCGCGATCTTTGGCAAGAGAAGCCTAAACCTCCTGAAGAGTTTATCGAGCCATCAGAGAAACTTTCATCGGGGCACGTATTGCCGTGGCCGACTTGGAAAACTTTAAACAGACTCCGCACCCAAGTCGGCCGTAGTAAAGAGAATCTTCAACGGTGGGGTTTCGCAGATGGCACCGACCTTGGGTGCCTGTGTGGCATGTCTTCGCACACCATGGCCCACCTTTATCTTGTGCCGCATGCCCTGTCACCTGCACTTGTGAGGACCTAATGACTGCGTCGGTGAATAGTGTTGCCGTCGCTGAATTTTGGATTAAATATATTTTATTTATTTAATTATATTCTCTTATTTACCATTGATACGCTAAGAAGAAGAATGAGAACAAGGCTCAATAGGACCACAACAAAAACAATAGAGGCATAGCTTTAAATGTGATAGAGTAATGGATTTTATAATTTAATGTATTTCCACTTTGTTTCTGTATCAAACAAAAGCGATGAAATTAAAATGCAAATCAAATAAACACGCACAAATTGCTGCATACGAAATACATGCGATACATTCAGCGAAATAATGTAATGAAAGTTTTAGTAGCGATGTATGAAATGTACATTATCATTGTTCATTTCAAGTCAATGTGTTAACATTGAATAGCGACCTAAAGTGATAAGGCACTGGACAGTACTACTGAGTTTTTAACTAACCATTATCATCCTGATGACCCTAAACTTAATAGTTAGGAAGTATGTGTGGCTTAACTTTGAACGATAGAGTGAGGAATGAAACGATACGAGAACGTAACCGGCGTGCTTGTATGAACAGATGTATGAACGTGGTCGAGGCGAAAGAAGTATGTAAGGATCGTAGCAGGTGGCGTTCTGTGGTTTCTGCCTACCCCTATGGGAAAAAGGCGTGAGTTTATGTATGTATGTATGTTTAGTAGACCCTAAACAGGATAATACTGAGTGCAAAAAGACATATCACATATACCCGTATACTGCCCATCAAACTAAGCAACATTGAGAAAAAGATGGGAAACGAATTTTATTTTAAACCGACTTCAAAAAGGAGGAGGTTATCAATTCGGATTTTTATATTTTTTGTCTTGGGTTCGATTCCCAGGTCGAGCAAAAAGTGTTATTGGGTTTTTCTATGAAATTCTCAGTAGCAGCTCGGAGTTAGGATTTGTGCCCGGTTAATGGCAATAGGCTCGCCCCCTATTACATGGGACCTAAACATACCGGCGAACTGTGGGTGTACATTGTTACACCTCTGCCTAACCCTTCGGGGAATACAGGCGTGATGGTATGATGGTATGTGTTATATTTTTTTTTTATGTATGTTCGGGCATAATTTCGTCGTATGTGGACGGATTTTAAAAATTCATTTTTGTTTGAAACGGGTTTATTCCAAAATGGTCCCATTTAAATTTCTGATGATGGATTCCGGAGACAGACAAAAGAACTCTTAAAAAAGTTATAGAAAATCAACCGCGATTGCTGCCATCGCATACATATATATTGTTGTTTGATGGGTCATCATACTTAAGAGGTGGTCCCATATAAATTTTATCGAAATTGGTTAAGAAGTTTTGTAAAAATAATTAAATAACTGAATAAAATATGTCATCCAAGTAAACGAATTAGCGTATTATGCTTTCTTATGACTTTTAAGCGGTGCCTGGTTAATTTACCTAGAATTACTATTCTTTCATGGATTTGGATGACAGGAAGTTGACACTAAAAAGCGAAAAATAAAAACTTTTTTTACAAAAAAGACAACCTCCTTCAAAAACTCAAAAGTAAAAAATAACTTTAGCTTTGGAAGTCGGTGGCAATACAATACAACAAATAGAACCAAAGCCGCCGACTTCCGAAGCTAAAGTTATTTTTCACTTTTGAGTAAGAATTTTTGAAATGTTCTTCGTAATCTTTTTTGTTATTACAAAAAAATACTGTTTATGGTACGCACAAGATTATGCTTACCGGTGCATCCAAAATTAAATGGGACTCATGGGTGTATTTAAAGATTTTAGAATTTTGACCTTCAATATTATCTCCAAAAAGTTCCTAGGTAAGGACCAGAACAATAAATGATTGCTATGGGGAAGAACATTTGTTGTGGCTTCGTTAAGTGTCTTTTAACACCCTTTATTTGGGGTTGACAGCATTTCTTCTTCTTCTTTATATCTCTACATGTCACCATTTTAGTATTTACATTCTTTCTACCCAAAATAGTCTGTTTTCACACGACCAATCCAATGCTTCTCGCTTTCCCGTTCCTTTAACTATTCCGCATCACAGTTCTTATTCCATTATCATGAAAATCGATTTCGTGGAAATTTTGCAGGTCTATTATGTACAAATCTCTCTCTGTAAATTGAGATGAAGTGAGTTTGAAGTGAGTGTTCATTCCACCTCATTCCCCTAGTATTAGGTAGGATGACAGTTCACCTCAAGTTTTTGACACCTAAATTCACCAAGGGATTCTTTTAACAGTATAACACTGCTGCTTTAAATTCCAGTTGTATGAGACCTTCAACCGCAACACGTTAATTCCAGCTGTAGCTACGAGCGGTGTCAGTGTACTCATATCACTCGTAGCTAAAGGAAAATACTCGTAAAAGGTTTATGTTACTTAATAGCTCTTGCTCGCGGCCACGGGTGTATGTAAGCGCCACACAATGTCAACGTGTTTCTACTAAAACGATTACGTGCGCACGGATACATTGATTTTGGTAGATTAGTCTCGCGTTAGATTATTATTTAATTATAATTGGATTTCGTTGTGTTCATTGATAATGCAAATGGGTTAATCGACGGCTTACTTAATGTATATTAGGGGCTTAAACGTCGAAAATAAACATGTTGTGTACAACGATAATAATTTGTCATCTGAAACATTTTTCCGTTTTATCGTAAGCAATAAACAACGTTTTTGCCGAACGAGCTTGGTGAAAAAACAGTGAAAGAAAAATCTGAAATACCGGATGATCCTGATATAATATTCAGAATTATCATTTGCTCCCAGACTATTATGCTAGATAGGGCGTCAGAGAATAGCGAGTTGTTTTCCCCAAAAATTATACCGCAAATAAATTTGGTGTAACGCAAGTTTATCTTCAATTTTACTCAAAATAACGTCTTGAATATCTCATTTGACACCGTTGAAGATTACGGGGAACTCGTAAGTTGGCGCCAGAGAATTTTTACATAAAATATTCATCATTGCTAAAACCCCGAATCGCGTGCTGTATTCGTCACCTCTTTTTGAATGTTTATTTGTTCCCTCTGTTTCATTAAGCATTGTCGTTATAGCTTTTATTATATCGTTGAAAGGTAATTATGCTGTGTACAATGAGGGCTTTGTGTTTTTTGTTTATATTTCGAGGTCGCGAATGTCATATGTTTAGGACAATGGATTCATATTTTTGGGTTATGTCTTTTTTTCCACCTCGAAATCACCTTTTGGTTGGTCCCCATTGTGTGTGACTTTACCTAAATAAACTGGGTTAATGTTTTTTTAATATTTTAAATACGCTGCTTACAGAAATTTAAAATTACAAACATAATACCCGTAATATCATGATTTTATCAACACAAAGATCCTTAAATATATTTTAAGCCAGAATTTACCGCGAGTCTCATGATTTATTATAATGAATATCTTCTACACCCTGACTTTGATAGGCAAAGTTATTGGGATGATCAAGAAAATAGATTACCTCGTAAAGCCGCCCAGACGGCAAATAAGTTCCTATTTGAGGGAAATAAGGTCATTGAACAGACTCTTATCTACGATTCAACATAGACTTCGGAAAAGGTACTCTTCGAAAAAAATGTAGTAAAATAAAATTGAGAAAAGAGTTCCTAGGGAAAAACCTTTACAGTAGGGGTTTCCAATGTGTGCACAGCGGCGCCTTGGTGCGCCGTAGAAAGTAAAAAGTGGCGCCGTAGGGCACCTCTTTTAACCTTTCTCCGGTTAGTTAGGTAGCTTAGTTTTAACCTCAAGTAAAAGCTACAAAATGAACAATAAAAATTGCGTGCGCTGCATGTGTCCCTCACTCGATAAATACAAAAACTTAGCTACCATATTTCAACTAGGTAGGAAGGGCGCTAAGGAAAAAAATACTAAATCTGTAAATGCGCCACTACCAGAAAAAGTTTGGACACCCCTGCTTTACAGTATGGGGTAAACAAAAATTAAATTACAGCAAAGATTATTAGTTGTAATCAATGTTGTACAACTGTTTAATAAAAAAACTTTTGCAAGATACTCGAGCTAATAAATTTACCTTAAAATCTTTATGGTTAAGGATAAATAATAGAATCTAGTTGTCAACTGATCCTGTTTACAAAATATTGTAATTAAAGAGTAAAAATGGAGTTTCATCACCATTCATTTCCATACCAAACTACCTTTTGGAAAGGGCAAATCTCAAATTCTGTGGTTATATAATAATTTGTACCCATCTTTTATCTCTCTACCACCTTTGGTTGACTGGCAGAAAATGCCTAAGGCATTAACTCCGCCTTTGTAAATAAACTAAAATGTTTTTAAATAAACTAGATTCAATTCTTTTTTCTTGTACATGACGTTAAAAAGTGCGTTTTAATGATCTAATGGAAATAAAAACTTTGATTTATTGTCTTAAGACACGAGATCTTTCAACGTTACAAAACCATCGTATGTCTTGATAATTTATTTCATTTACCAGGTTGTTCGTGCATCCGATACACGTCGACGTACGGCAAGGAGCGAGGCACGTTCAGCAGCCCCGACTACCCGCGCCCTTACCCCCCGAGGATCGACTGCCTTCTCTACACCTTCGTCGCGGCGCCCCACGAGATTGTCGAGCTCGTCTTCACTGACTTCGACATCTATAAAGGACATCTTGAGTAAGTTTAGAACTTTATTTGTTCAGCTAAATAGGGACTGAGATTGTGATGGCCCTGTTACGGTTTCAATAATGGGCAAGTACCAATGTGACCTCTTCAATTCTTAAGTACTTTTACGTTTATCTTGGGCATCACAGACTACGATGAATGAACACACCGTGAAGAAACCTCGACTGAAAAGTATACTAGTTTAAAATCGCCAATCCTTCGTGTTTACTATGTGCGAAAAGAGGCCTTTGCCCTGCAATGGGACAATAATAGGCTGGTATTATTAATATGTTATTTCGATAAAATAACATCAAAACAACACCATTTAAAATAATGTCTGGTTTTGATACAATAAATGTTTTCCCTGAAAATTTTAAACGAGCAACGTTAATTTTCGTCAACATTTTAAATTACAATTTTTGCAGATATTTAAATGCGGTGTGACAATCATGCATAAAACCTTTGATGCAATCGGTAAACAAGTGAACAAAAAGTTAATTACATAAACAATGTTGATTCAGTTTGTGACGTGACATTGTAAACAAAAATTGTCGTTACAGATACGGGAACAAAGCACATAACTCAATGTATTTATGGGACAGTTAGGTTTTTGTTTTCATACATCCATCCAATAAAAAAAGGCAAATTCATATCAACGAATCAATTGTTCAAATTGCTTTAAAGACCGTTACAGTCACACGTTTCCGTCGGTCGAATGTTACAACTTTATCATATTTTTATTTTGTTATTCAATATAGTCTTCGGTTCCTTCTGCGAGACCGAATCAGAAATGAGGAGATTCACAAGCGATCTAAGGTAACTGACGTAGGTCTCAAAATTGCAAAACTCAAGTGGAAATGGGCAATTGGGCAGTGCACATAGCTCGTAGAGCGGACGGCCGTTGGAGTTTTTAGGTTTTTGAGTGGCCACCACGTACCGGAAGGCGCAGTATGACGACCTGGTTAAGGTTGCGGGAAATCGCTGGATGAGGGCAGCGCAGGACCGGTCATTGTGTCTATCTTTAGGGTAGGCCTATGTCCAACAGTGGACGTCGTTCCGTGTTCGGCTGATAGGATGATGATGGTTTAATTTGTACGTATAACATCGTCTTGAAGTAAAAAAAAAGTCAAATCATTTATTTCAATATGACCATTAAAAGGCACTTTTAAGCGTCAATTACATTTTAAAATTAAAAATATTTAATCTAGTTGCCTATTTCAAAAGGTAGTTTCGTATGGAGTAGAACGGGCAAGAAACTCCATACATACACTTTAAAAAAAAAAAATTACAATAAGTTGTGCAATTCCATAAAACTATACTGATGTCAAAACGATCTATCAAAAATAAAAGTCACTCAAAGTACTGCAATACGTACTCAGCTCTACAAATTAGAAATTAAAGCTAAATTAATTGTAATATTTAAAACCAATATACATTAATTCAAAGACAAGGAATCAGTGTGTGAGGCATACCTACTCAAATGTAGAATTAATGTCGAAGAGAAAAATAATTAATCAAAGTAAAGTACTTATGTAATTAAATTAGCAACCAGTTGGTTTTGTGAGATGGTTTACTGTGGTCACTTCCTTGTGTGACCGAGATACCGCCTTTCGCTTCCCTTTAAAGGGCTCCAAATACGAAAACTGAAACGCAGCGATACTTTTAAATCATATTTTTAAATAAACTTAAAGTTATGTGCTTACCTCTAGACAGAGGACAAACAAGAGCTCCATTTGTTTTTCAAAATTCGAATCCTAAAAAGCTATAAAACTATTTCAGCCAGGTTGCCGTTGTGTACAACCTTCACAGTACCACTTATTGTTATGAATAAATAAACAAAAATATATAAATAAATAAACTTCAATATTTGGCAGAATATTTCGCTTCAATTTTCGAACAAATGAACGTTGAATTTTAAATTTTCCATTTCGTGGTAATCTAAAGCCCGTATTAGGGCTGGCTACCGAAACCAATTTGTGGGTAGACTTAGGAGAGACCAGTATAAATTGGAATCTAAATCGGTAGTATTATCGTGTTGTTCAGGTTTTCTTTGTTTGGTCACTGTATTTAGTAACAGAACATTTGATGATTTCTTGTGAACTATACAGACATTGTAATAACTACAAACTTAAGGTACACATGCTAACTTTAAAGTTTTGTTACCAAAACAATTATTATTGTAAATTGATTTCTAAACTGTTATCCTTTTATTTAATGTTGCCGCAAACTAGAAATTTCTTATGTATCGTGGGTGCATTTACAAACACGACATAAACTCATATATATGAACAACTAGACCCAGTACAGCCAAATTCTAAGCCTCTGCGGCAACCATGTCTTCAAATATTCGTAATTCCTGATCATAATTATGTTGCTAAAGACCCATAACACTGAAAAAAAATACCTAGTGTGCCATTTTCTTCATCATCATATCAGCTAAATGACGTCCACCGTCGGACAGAAGCTTCCCCCCCTCTATAGATAGCCACAACGACCGGTCCTGCGCTGCCCCATCCTTCATCCTGGCTTTCCACACTGCGTTTTTCGGTACTTGAGAGCCTTATGACCCCAACGACGTCTGCTCTACGAGGTATGTTGGACGGCACGGTTAGCGCAGTGGCTGTGCGATTGGCTGCAGCGCTGTGTGTCGCGGGTTTGATTCCCGCATCATCTTCTTAGCTTTTCCCAACTAGGTTGGGGTCAGCTTCCATTCTAACCGGATGCAGCTAAATACCAGTGTTTTACATCGAGCGACTGCCTATTTGACCTCCACAACTCAATTACTGGGCAACACGATACCTCTTGGTTAGAGCGGTTGTCAAACTTTCTGGCTTCTGACTATCCGTAACGACTGTCAAAGATCTACGAATGACAGCCGGAACCAACGGCTTCACGTGCTTTCCGAGGCACGGGGTCTCACACCACCAATTTCCAAACTCCGGGCTGCTACTGGGAAATTCGTTATGGAAAAACCCAATAACACTTTTTGCCCGACCTGGGAATCGAACCCAGGACCCCGTGATCATCAGTCGCGCTTGCGACCACGAGACCAACGGGTTCACCAATATTTGTATGGCCTACAGATAGTTGTTTCGGGTGTGGCTGTTTGTGTATGTGAGTTTATATGTTTGTAAACGCACCCACGATACAGAAGAAATTCCTAGTGTGGGGCAAGGTTTTTTTTTTTATATGTGTCTAATATCATCCACATAAATTAAAGTAATTCATTATTCCAATTGACTCCTTAACGTTCGATGTCACGAAACTAATATACTCAACGCATGCCATTACCAGATCATCATGAGAATGGGTTGCCTCGTTAAGCAAATGAAAAGGACGCAAACGTGGAATATTACTCCTTATAAACTTAAACTTGACAATAACCAGCCTGTGAGCCCTAAGAAATGAATGTAAGGACGCATTTACATTTTCGTCACATTTGTAGCAATAAAGTTGCCGATGTAAACGTTTGAAGACAGCAGTTTGGGAGCGCAATAATGCTCATTTAAGTGTAAGGAATCCCTGAATACGCGACTTTCAAATTATACGACCGAGTTTATTATTGTTCGTGTTTTACGCCGATCTCTGTTGAAGATAAACATTCAAATACTTATCTACGTACTCTTCTGATAAGTTGGGTAGATAGTTGTGGAGGTCTTTTTTAAGAAAGTATAAAGAGCTACAAAGGACCCCCGTTGGACTGCCCCGTTGGTCTCGTGGTCGCAAGCGCGATTGATGAGCTTGGTGACCCGGGTTCGATTCCCAGATCGAGCAAAAAGTGTTTTTTGGGTTTTTCCATCAGGATTTGCTCAGTGGCAGTCCGGAGTTTAGACACCCCCTGCTACGGAAACCACGTAAAGCCGTTGATCCCAGTTGTCATTCGTATATCTTTGATAGTCGTTACGGATAGTCAGAAGTCAGGAAGTCTGACAACCAGTCTAACCAAGAGGTATCCATTTGCCCAGTAACTGGATTGTGAATGTCAGATAGGCAGTCGGTCCATGTAAAACACTGGTATTCAACTGCATCCGGTTGGACTGGAAGCCGACCCCAACTCAATTGGAAAAAGGCTTAGCAGATGATGATGATAAAGAGCTACAAAGGAAATGTATGTGGTGATGTGTGTGTGTGTGAGTGGTTAAAATTAAACTAGGCTAAACGACTGGGCACCTTTCAGGCCGTAACAATGTGACTTTTAATTTCTTCTTCTTCAGCAGTGTAACAGTAATAGGCTGGTGTTATTTTGAGAGGTTTAGCATTCTAAGGACCAAAAATATTTATCTGAAAGTAGAAAATGTTAACCTTACTCCAAAGTTTATCAAACATCACTCCATTCATCACGTACCTAAGTATATTTGTATTCCGATAGAGTTCATCCTTGAAGAGCAAATGTAAAAGGTACGAGCATACAAGTACCAGGCATTAATAAACGAACAAGTAATCTCTTATCCCAAATACAAACCTTCGCACGGTAAATAAAATTTCCATTTCCGTAAACGAATTCTGAATCGAACTCCTAATGCCGATAATGAACCAATATCTAAAAGCTAGGCAATCAATGTAATTGCAAACAGAGAAATGGTGGAACAAAAAATCGTACGGTTAAATACTCCTGATGGCGTTATTTTAATCTCATCTCACAATAGATACATCGAGAACAAAAAATCTCATCTCGAAATTGCTCTATTCACTTCGTATTCTGGACCAATTACGAGGAAATTAATGTACCCTACATATATAGTGTTGGGTGAGTTTTTACTAGCGTTTCTCACGAATAACTCGTTTGAAGTACCTATATTTCTCACGTTTAATTCAAAGTTTATGAGAATATTTTTTTACTTTTGTACGTAATGCATGCTGTTTTCCGTGTATGATTTTATGGCATCCTGCCAATTTGCTAAAAGACAGATTTTTTTAAATGGAGTTTTGTTTTAAAACAACCTGTTTATTACTGTTTGCAGTTTTAGAAATATTATTACTTGGCTAGGCCTTCTGCATAAGACTTTAACCCAATTAGTATTGTTTAGGTTTTGTATGTTAAGAAAATTTAGTTGAGAATATAAATTTTTATGATTTGTGTTTTACTTATGTACAATGCATATAAAACATAAGAAAACACTATTCATATTGAAGACGATATATTTATCTCTTACAAAGTAATGAACTTTACCTTTTATCATATCAGTACAGTCCATTTTAACGAACACCCGAACGTCAATCATTCAACTGGCCGAACGTTCTTCGGGCAAACGTTCTTAAGGCAGGTGTATATTGTCAATCTTGACGCACTCCATTTTTAACTCCCTACGCAAAAACGACAGGGTGTTATAAGTTTGACGTGTCTGTGTGTGTATGTATGTATGTGTGTGTGTGTGTGTGTGTGTGGCATCGTAGCTCCTGAACACATGAACCGATTTTGATTTTGTTTTTTTTTTGTTTGAAAGGTGAATTAGTCGGGAGTGTTCTTAGCTGTTTGATGGAAATCAGTTCAGCGGTTTCAAAGTTATCAGCTATCTTGTTAGCTGCGTTAGGAATTTTTATTTTTCTGTCGGGAGTTACTCATTTAAGTTATTTTGCAAGTAATTACAGGTTTAACCCAATGTTTTTCCCGATAAGCAGTACTGCTATTGTAGTCCTATGGTACTTCCGAACTATCTTTTGTTTGGTCATCGTTTGTCCCTGTCCGTGTACCACTATTGTTAGCCATAAATATGAAGCTCTCACGTGGAAGTAAGTGGAAAATGTTCAATGTGCTGGCGACAGGAAGATATTTTTCGGCTGAAGTACCAATTTTTAACAGATTTAAGCCTTATTGTTTGTAACAATGAGTTTCTTTTTTTTGTTTTATACCGTTGGATGGTTTCCAGTCGCTAGGTCTTCATATTCGTCGATTCCTACCGGCTTACCTTCGGAAGTTTGAACGACATCTACTCTGTTTTCGTTATTGAAAAATGACGCCGTCTGTAGTGTTACTGTCTATATTTCAACCTCCGACAATTTTCTTTTTTAACTTCATTTTGACGTTACTTTGAAATTTTGGATAAAAATTAAAAAAAAAAATCTTTAGAAAACCGAAAATTGACCCTTACTTACAAAATCTGACCCTTCCCCAGTGATAGCCGCTACAATAAATTGTAGAACACCTTTCTGCTTGAAGTTAAAAATATTTTTGTGAATGCAGTTTGTATAATTAGTCTACACATACCATCACGCATGTACTCCCAGAAGGGATAGGCAGAGGTGTAACAATGTACACCCACAGTTCGCCGGTATGTTTAGGTTCCATGTAATAGTAATTATTTCAGTCATTATAATAGTGTGATTGTAGGTTCAATTCTGGGAGATAACAATGTGACTTTTTTAATTCATATATTGTACTTTCTAACTTTATTTTAAATATAATACAAGGTGTTAGTTTAAACAAGGGACATGACATATTTTACGGGAGTGTAGTACTCATACATATGAAATCACACGTAAAATTGCAAAAAAATCAGCTGTTCCTCACATGTTGTCGAGTTATGCGAACATAAATGTATGAAGCAGTTGATTCTTTTTCGATTTTACAGTTCGTACTATAGTAAAAGTTGTTTATTTTCCGTAGTACTGCACTCTCTTAAAGAAAGTCCCTCGTTTACCCTAACACCCTATATATTGACATTGGTGAAGGAAAACATCGTCAGAAAAACTGGACGTATAGTTAATATAAGTCTGAAATCGCTAATCCGCCTTGAGCAAGCAGGATGATCAATGATTGTGCCTTCTCTGTATGAGAAGCGGTCTTTGGCGGCCTAAAATAGGCTGGTATTGATAGCGAGGCGGTAATTGAGATAAGCCAGGTTAGTTATTCCAATTTTTTGTAGTAGCGTTATTGGTATCAAAACAATTCTTATATTTCCTCCTTGCTCAGCTGAAAATGAACAATGTGTATGAGTTGTCAAAACCCAACAGCATTGCAAAATTGTTTCGCGTTCTCGCGAAGTCTGCCGTATTTTTTGCGAAAACTTTTTACTTTAATAAACTATCGGTGCCTCTGTCCGGCGTAGTTTTTTTTTTCATAAGAAAAAGTTCTTTCACAACTTTGTCTGTCATCAGTTGAAAGATTTACCGTTCTTTTGTTTTATACGTTTGCGATAGAGGAAGGAGGGATGATTTGTTATGCAACTAAGTTTATTGCTATTTATGGCTTACTTTGCTTCCATATTGATCTTCGGTTTAAGAAACATTGTTATGTACATTTATTTTGCTTCTTTAGTGTAAAACCCAAGAAACGTAGATTCTGTAAATGTCTCTCTATCTGTGGATTTAGGTGAAGTGACCTTGAGGTGAGTTTGCATTCGACCTGAAGCCAGGGATTGACACCATATTTTTCGTAAATTTTCACAGATATTTTTGTCCCGAATAAGTACTAACTGTAGGTATACTCTCTGCGGGTTGTTCGTAAGAGATACCGCGCCCCCGGAACGCAAAGGGCACAAGAAGGAACATGGGTGGGTTTTAGTCAGTAATAGTCTGACACTCCCTCACGCTCCGCCCAGGGCGGGAGAAGTTATTTGCTGATTCCCCACGCCCCAAAAAAAATAAAAGGTATACTCTTCTTTGTTTATTTTAAAAGTCGTGAAATAAAAAAAATAGCCAATGTCCATTCTTGGGGTTCTAATATACTTCGTACCAAAGTTTAGCCATAGTCGAAAGCGTAACATACAGACAGAGTTATTTTCGCATTTATAATATTAGTTTGGATTCAAGTATAATCTGGGGAGATAACCCGTATAGGTATAATTCAGGCAAGAATTTTGCGGAATGTCAATATGCTATTACGATATTTCAAACTTCGAAGCGATAGCCTTTAAAGCTATTCACCCAGTGAGCGAAATATACGGGGCTATACATATATTTCTGAAAAGATGGATTTACGTTAGATCGGTGCCGTTTCAGCCCTGCTTAAGCGAATATTACTGGGATTGCCAAATCCAACCCTCTTTCATACTGAATAATTTTGAAAAATTTGCCTAGGACCATGCCATTAAGGTTTTAAATTGCTGTTATCTGTAGAACGTTATCTTTTAGAACATTATTCTTGACCAATTCCTTTCTTAAGCTTTCATTAACTATAAATGCTCTTACTATGATAATATATATTTATATATATATTTTCCAGAGGTTTCTTCTTGCGTAAGTATGCCTTGTAGGCTTAAGATATCGGCTCCGGTGAAAGCCACGGTCCGGAGCTACGGGGAATGGAAAGCAGTCGCCTCCTTCTGCGAAGCAGTTATGCTAGAGAAGAAGGCGCCGGGATGGTTGAGGCAGAAAGTCTCCCGTCCCTGCCGCCGCGGTAGATGCTCCGGGCGTCGGGAGCCGAGAGACGACTCTCGGCCACCGGGCCTGTCCGTACATTGTATAACGACATGCCGTGTCGACGGCGTGTTCGTGTTCTACGCGCGCTTCAAAGAGATGTCAGCAATTTTAGAAGGGATCACTCAGGGCCTATTCCTGCCGGGGCTGCGGGTTGTCCGTAAAAGATACCGCATCCCCGGAATGGAAAGGACACAAGAAGGAACACTGATAGGTTTTATTTAGTCAGTAAAATTCTGACACTTCCTCCCGCCCCGCCCAGGGCGGGGGAAGTCATTTGACGATTCCCATTTGTAAAAAAAGGCTTAATATGTGGGACTTGTATTAGTAATGAAGTCTTGACTGATGTTGGTTTGGCAAGTACAACTTCACATCTACGAGACCCGAAGGAGTTGACTGGTCGTAATTCCTAATTGAATTACTATGGAAGCTCTAGTGTAAGTCTTGTTTGAATGTTTTATTAGGTTAAGTAATATTAAAAAAAAAAACAGATATAATCTTTAAAGCTGAAGAAGTTGTAATTTTATTTAAATCTAGCGATACATGTTTAAGTATTATGTATCTGGAGAGATGAAATGATAGTAAGACTCTCTCGATTAACAAAATACATTAGTAAAATAACATGTAAATGGTAGCTATTAGTTTTATTTGTTTCTGTCCTCGAAAAATGAGTTCTGAATTCAGGGCTGGTATTTCCAGTCAGAATCAGCATTGGCACATAAGCTGGTAATAGGCACTGGACCCATTGACAACGATGTGGATGATGGAGCGTCCTTCTTCGTTATTGACACAATAGTGTCTTTTTCCCTTTTTCGCCAATTTTTCACCCGCGTTAAGTTACGTTGTTGATTACTGCTCTGTTCCTGTGAGTCGTTGCGTAATGTTATTATAGCCTTCTGCTATATTAGGTACATTCGTATAGATTTACCTTACCTAATTTCTCAGAAATATACCGTGTTGTTACAGAACTAGTTTTCAAAAAAATAAAGAATTTCAGACACGGAATAAATGTATCGTCTACCCCTAAAATTAATCAATCACAAATCCAAATCGATTGGGTATTTTGGGACGCTCCTCATGGGAATAAGGTTACGAAGATATTTTTTTACATCAAATTGTAAGTTGGCCCTTAGTGGCGGGCAGTGGGACCAACTCTTGCTCGTAACATCATTTGCGCAAGGATTGGAATATTTTTCGTATATTTTTCTTTTGACATGAAAAGTAAAATGTGTAGGTATGTGTGATACAAAATTATGTATAACATGACTGACTTCGCTGTTTAAATAGGCCAAATTTACAGATGTTAATATGAAATTTCAAATTATATGTACTTTCTGACTTTATCTTGGACATCACTGACATCTGAGGAATCCTGAAACCTTACAATTTTATTAATAGGTATAAGATCGGAATCGCCAATCCACCTTAGGCAAGCATGGTGCTCAATGGTCATGTATTCCATGTATGAGAAGACAATAACAGGCTGGCATTAATATTATATGAGAATAATTTTATCATTAACTACATATATATCATAGTCCAAAATTAAAGACTGTAAACGTCATTTAGTACTTGTTACTAATACTAGTCTTCGTGTTTTCATTGGACGTGAATTTGTATTTCCTAAGTCTCATCGCATATTTGACTTTAATTATTGGATAATAAAACTTACAATTTATTTACAAGTAAACAGATTTCCGCATAAGCAATAACAAGTTTTCTCAGTTTTGGCAGCTGCTTACGAGATTAAATCCTCGTTACCTATTCTATAGACATTACTTGACTTAAGACAAATACCTCGGCTCTAAATTATTCTGTCCATATATTACCACATCAAAGTGTGCGACTGTGCGTTCATAGATCACGTGACGTCGGTGACGCGACTGTCGTTACGTCGTACGACTAATCGCGTGGAACTAACAAACGACGCTGTGGAGGTAGGTACGTTTGACGCTTTTGTGTGCTTGCCTTTGCGCGGTGCTGTTTGATATATTGGTGTGAGAGAGTTGTTCAAGTGAATTTATTATGTGGGGTGTGTGTGTAGGTGTGTGGATGATTACTTTGAAGATAATTTGGAATAAGGTAGGTACAGTGCAGATATGTTAACTGGGTTATTCTTAGGCCATTCCAGATGATGCTTACGTTATGAAAAATCGTGAGGGTGGGGTCTTGAAATGGGGTCTTCTATTCGAGTCGACGGTGCAAGTATTTTTTTTTAAATTTTAGAATTTTTAGGCCCAGTAAGTGGCCACGTTTATCGGAGCATCAGGGGCATCAGCTTTTTAATTATTATTTTAGTTAATTTAGTAATTCATTTTATTATTGCTGACAGCGATAGAAGAGGTACTACTATAGAAGGTCTTAAAACTGAAGTTAAAAACAAACTGAAGCTTTTTAAGTTCGTCAAAATTGACCTTTCTATTAAGAACAAAACCTGACGCAACTAATGCTTTATTTGCTGCGGGTTGTTCGTAAGAGATACCGCGCCCCCGGAAAGCAAAGGGCACAAGAAGGAACATGGGTGGGTTTTAGTCAGTAAAAGTCTGACACTCCCTTCTGCCCCGCGCAGGGCGGGAGAAGTTATTTGATGATTTCCCACCCCCCCAAAAAAAAAAAAAACGAATGCTTTATTTACCCAACAATAAAGAAGCATGAACGACCTATAAACGTATAAAGCAAAAACCACGTATGAAAAGGCAAAACCACAAACGCTAGTGCATGCTGTCAAAAGCCCGTTTCATAAAGCGAAAGTGCAAACCCATTCTGCTGTCAGTCGCGAGTCCTGTTTTACAACGCACTTTTTTTTCTTTGCTCTGTATTGCATTGTTCGACAGCGTTCAATAGTGTTGGGAAAAAAGATTGATCGGTGTGATTGAATTTTTGAATTTCGAATTTCGGTGACTGACACCTTGATTGTTTTATTTTCATTTTAGGTCAATGTGGCAGCCAATATGCCAGAACGTCATTATGTTTCGAAAAAAGAAGTGTTTATTGGTCTGAAAATCAAGATCCTTTTTAAATTTTACTCTTATTGCTGTGTCATACATTACGTATGTACTATGATTTTATTTTATGGATTACTTTGTTGAAGATTTGTTAAACATTATCGGGGTCAAAATCAAATCAAATTGTTTATTGCATCCATAAAAAATAAAGAACAATTATGGACCCTGTTGGGCACAGCAAATTTTAAATAAGAAGAGATAGGAAGAGCGCTTATTAGGTGTAATTTCTATAAGAAATTGTATCATCACGCCTGTATTCCCCGAAGGGTTAGGCAGAGGTGTAACAGTGTACACCCACAGTTCGCCGGTATGTTTAGGTCCCATGTGATAGGGGGCGAGCCTATTGCCATTAACCGGGCACTAATAAGAAATTGTGTTTTTTTTACATTTGTAGTAGTTTTTACAAGATATTCTGAAGTTTGTCGCGGAATTTCAAGATTTAATGAACGTTTGCACAATAAAAATATACTCAACCTTTTTACCGCTTTCAATCCATTTCTGGATAGTACATTCTAGTTCATCTTGATACTATTCCTACTTCGGTACTGTGTACAATAATTGCCTTCTAATTACTGTAAGCTCCTTCCACGGCATAATAGTAGAAATAAAATAGGGATAATGAATGCCTAGATCCATTGCAATCATTACGCCTACTTACCTAACCCTCCCCCACCCTTCTACCTACCGATTATTTTTCTTTCTGTTCAAGAACGTCCATTGTACTCACCACAAGTTCGAGGCAAAAGATATCACCAAACCCACACATAAGCAAGCCAATTTCTCACTTAAACAAATTCGAAACTTTACGCGAACACATTTCAGTGCCAATTTGGACTTTAAAAGAAGCTTTACTTAATGCTATAACATCGGGAAACGGCTTTTATCTAGTCGAAAAGGAAAATAAAAGACAACACGTTACGGTTCAGGGAAGCAAGCAGAACCGTGGTCAAAGTCCGTATTCCGAACAATAATTTCGCAGTTTTAAAACGAAACCGCTGTTTTGTTTTTGCGTTTCATTTTATTGCGGGTTCTGTTGAATAATAAGTGAATAATTAAACCGTGAATGGAATAAGTTTTTGTGGTTTTAACGGCGCGATCCGTGTGATATTCGAGTTGTTACGAGTTGGTCCAGATGTAGCGTTTAATGTATTGGGTTTACAATGTGGGGATTTTTTTTTTTTTGGGGGCTGGGAAATCATCAAATAACTTCTCCCGCCCTGGGTGGGGCGGAAGGGAGTGTCAGACATTTACTAACTAAAACCCACCCATGTTCCTTCTTGTGCCCTTTGTGTTCCGGGGGCGCGGTATCTCTTACGCACAACCCGTAGCCCCGGCAGGCATCGGCCCTCAGTGGCCCCTTCCTTTGCTGACATCTCTTTGAGGCGCGCGTGGACCACGAACGCGCCGTCGACACGGCCTGTCGTTATGCAAGGTGAGGACGGTGAGCTACCCATTGCTCACCGTCCAGAGGCCCGTATTTACGGTGGCCGGGAGTCGTGTTGGTGTTAATGTTAAAGGGATTTGTATAATTCTACTCGGATTACCGTTAATTTTTTTGGAAACCTTCAAATATCTTCTACCGCACTGGGTGGAGCGGAAGGGAGTGTCAGACTGTTACTGACTTAAACCCTTCCGTGTTCCTCCTAATGCCCTTTGCGTTCGAAAACCGCGGTAACTCTTTCGAACAAATTCCGTAACCTTAAAGAAGTTCCGCAACCAACTCAGATTACCTACAAAATTAAATCTTATAATTAGAAAGATACTGTTGCCTCTCTGTTTCATAATTATAATTAATTAAAGAAACGTCCTATTATAAAGATTTTCTCATCCACAACATACTAAACCTCATCACATTCTGTCAATTTATTTAATATCATATTCTTTTCACGGAACATGGGGCGTACAGTTTACGTGTATAATTTGTAAGCGATACCCGTCATCCGTCATATGAACATCATCAATCATCGTCAGTAACAGAATACACCTGCGGCTGTAATTTGACTAACATACCGTCATATTTCACGACATGATTGTGTAAGCGGGATGAATTAAAGTTTGCTTACCTACTAATGTTGTTCGGAATAGTTTTGTTTCTAATGTGATTATTATAATCAGGGGGACAATTGGGTAGGTTACACCACTAATCAATTGACATACTTTTTATGAGCTGTCAAAACGCGATTCCCTCATAGATTTTGTATGACAATACTAAACTATGACGTCACTTTTTGTCATCTCAATTCAATAACTATTTATTGATTTCAAAGCAACTAAAAATTAAATAAACTGCTTTTTTTTGGGAAGTCGTGTTTTGGAATCATTGTTTAATGATGTCATCTACCCAATTCTATGAACTTTTATTATCTTGTCTATCAAAAATGCTTCTAATTTACATACTTTCAATGTCACTGAGATAAGATTGCGACTTGATTTGTGATTATAACTAAACTCACAAACTATTGGGTCTTGATTGTCATTTGTTTCATTAAAGCCTTGAAAAAGGTACATAGTTGTTTTTGAAGGAATTGAATTGGCCCTTTTCTTAATTGAATTTACGTCAATTTCATTGCCACGTCTTTACTTATTTCTAAAGGAAAAATGTTTATTAAAAAACTGGCTAAAAATAATAAAACATTTATTGTTTTAGTCAACTTTTTCATTAAATCCCTTTAATCTTTCGTCTTAAACAAAAACAAATAACCATTTTCTGATGTCTTATTTTTAACTGCTAATAAGGACGCTATTTAGGTTTACCATAAACTTTTATTTTTGTCGGTTTAACGTCTTTTGAATAGGTATTTACAGTCGCTTTGCCCGTTGAATGGACTATAATTCGATTTTTTGTTTTCCCGTTGCGCTTCTTAATATCGTTCAGTTCATTAACGACTATTGTTATCTAAAAGAGATAAAATGGTAAGCGAAAAGTTCATAAACCTCCCAGTAATCTAGTTATGAGCACCCAATGCTTGTAATAAGATTAATGGAAGACTGTAATGGAAGCTGTAAATAATATGTAAATGAATATATTAAATAAATAATAATATTTTGAATTAGTATACGCGGTGGATGGGGCATTGAACCAGTGCAGATAAATTCCCTTTTCAAATATCTATCTATAATTTAGATGGTCACAGATGTTCACTGAATAAAATATAAAAAAAAATAAGTATAATTTGCACCAATAAAAAAAACGAATTCAAAATGGCATTAAAAAAAGAAACTTGACATGCTTTCTCACTCGCACAGTATAGCGAGTGAGGGAGTGGACATTTTTTTTTATGGGACAAGCCCGCCACGCTATTCCCAATCACTGCAACTTCTGTAAGCCAGAATCAACAGTGGAGACCGCCAGAAGAGCGCCTAGGCAATGAAGCTCGACGAGTCCCGGAGAAACGAAGTATCTGTCTTGAATCCTGCAACAAAAATAATTAGAAAAGATTAGCGGTGGAGTAGGAAAAAATGTAATTTCCACTTTCCTCTAAACAAGCAGGAGACAGAACAGAACTAGGCCAATAGGCACAAGGGGATGTTTACAACTGGGAGAAGCCCAGATTGCCAAGCATCACGGATTGCAATGATAACTAACTAAATGGGTCCTAATGTGAGCATTTGATTCCAGTATTAGGTATGGCAAAAACGCTTGAACGCACGGAATGAGTGGACATGATAAAATACTATTTTGAATTAGTTTATTTAATGCACAGCGCATTAGTGTCAGCATAGTGGTACTAGGTACCACATATGCTACTTCCTAACCCTCCACGGTAAACAGTCGTCTTGTTATTAGTGTCATTGATATTAGGATCACAGACACAAAAATATTTCTTTCTGTTACAGCCTTGCCTTGCTTGTAATTCGTTCAAATTTCTGTAACCATTCGCAACAGGCTGTCACTACACGTCTTCATTATCAGAACCTGGCACCAATTGTTTCCTATATCGTTACAACGTCCTACAATTCTTCGCCTTCTACTTCTCCAAATACGTATGCAGAAGTGTTATTCTGTAAAAATCTTTCTCGTTGAATTTAGATGTAGTGAGTGTGGTAGCTGGTTATCCCTAACTTCGAGTGGGATGACAGCTTACATCAACCTGATTTCACCAAGGCAAGTTTAACAGAATAAAACGGGTTATGATCAAACTGCGGCCCGCAGGTCACATGCGGCCTCCGGGTCTTTATGGTTGGCCTACCTGCAGTTGCAAAATTGTCAACCCTCTTAATTATTTATTACATTTTTAATTTTCAAACCTTCTAGAAGTTTTTTTGTTTAAATTTTTTTTTAAATTTTTTTGACACACACCCTGACTGAAATATGTTTTGGCACATATAAAAAAATGTAGTATGGTTGGAATAGTGTTAGGAATTAACAGCTCACTTCAAACTAATATGTCACTGGACGGCGGTATATAGACCGTCTTCTAAGTATGTGAGATATTTATTGAACGTGTTTTAGTTGTTAGTTTAGTTTTTTAAGTTACTTTTGTTATGGAAAATAAAGATTATATTATTATTATTTTATGAAAGTCACTTCACCTTATTTTAATGAAGGAGAATTTTACAGAATAGACCAGCTGTTTCGAAACACAGTCGTTGCAACAAAATACAGGCGGAGCTCGACGAGCACTAGACGAGATCTATTTTTATTGTTTTGTAGATCTCCAGAAATGTTTCTGGCTCTGTTATAAAAACACCCTTTTTATGTGCACTTAATTTAGTGTTATATTCGGATTAAATTGTTCATGCATTACCGCTGCACTGGCTCGGGTCTTAGTGAAATTGCCTTGTATTAATTTTGTTCCAAGGATTGCAAGATTATTTTTATTCGCTGTTTTAATTTGTTTTTTAGCTTATGCTGGCAGTTTTAGATGATTTTTTTATATCTACAAAATACAAATAAAATAATAAAATCGAAGTATCTGCTTGTAACGACAAAATATCAGCTTTTTACTTAACGCATTTAATTGGACCGATTTTCGGGACTTTAACTAGCAGATAGCTATTATTGTAAGGACTAATAACATTATCGTTAGCGTAGTGGTCCTAAGCGCGACTGATAAGCTAGAGGTCTTGGGTTCGATTCCCAGGTCGAGTAAAATGTGTTATTAGGTTTTTCTATGAAATTCTCAGTAGCAGCTCGGAGTTAGAATTAGTGCCCGGTTGATGGCAACAGACTCGCCCCTTATTACATGGGACCTAAACATACCGGCGAACTGTAGGTATACATTAGTACACCTCTGCCTAACCCTTCGGGGAATACAGGCGTGATGGTATGTATGTATGTAATAAAATTATTTTAGAACTAAAGAAGAAAATTGACTTTCATGCTGACAAAGTCGAAGGCATAAACTAGTTTTGTTTTGCAGTTTTAAATATAAATAAAAAGATCGAATCTATTCTAATATAAAGAGTTTGTTTCTTTGGTTGAACGCGGTAATCTCAGGAACGAATGGTTATAATTGAAAAAATCTTTTTGTGTTGGATAGTCCAATTATTGAGGAAGGCTATAGGCTACATAACATCACGCTGCGACTAACAGGTAGGAGCAGTAACCAAAAACGTAACCTAATGCGTGTGAAAAAACTACACGGACGAAGTCGCGAGCAGAAGCTAGTCTAATATAATGCTAAAATGAATGTAAATTGAAAGGATCAAAGTAAGCAATATAAAGTACCTAAAATAATATAATACTAACCAACAAAAGGTTTAAATGTATTTAATTGAAAACCTGCACGTTTATTACCTTCCCGGAATTCATAGGTGGTCAACATGGTTATACGAGTACAAATGTATATTTGATGTAGAATTAATTACATAGACTTTGGTAAGAAACACGTCAAAATAAAATTGTATCGAGACACTTTTCAGTAATTTTTTTTCGTAAAAACTTTTAACCTCGTTACACTTCCATTTCATACATACCATCACGCCTGTATTACCCAAGGGGTTAGGCAGAGGTGTACCAATGTACACCCACAGTTCGCCGGTATGTTTTTAGACGAGGGGGCGAGCCTATTGCCATTAACCGGGCACAAATCCTAACTCCAAACTGCTACTGAGAATTTCATAGAAAAATCCAATAACACTTTTTTGGTCGACCTGGGAATCGAACCCAAGACCTCTAGCGTAGCAGTAAACTGGGTATTTATCATATATTGTTTGGAAAGGGCAATGGCCCTTTCCACACAATACCCAGTGTGGGGTAACGTTCAAAAAATCATAAATGTATTTAAACATACCATTACGCCTGTATGCGCGTGTTACGCACGCGCGTCAGACAAAAACAAACTGTAATGAGGAAAGAAAAACGCGCCGTCGACGCGAGTTCCCAAAACGCGCGTCAAAGGCACGTTTAAAAAACGTGGTGTGCACAGACCCTTACATGGGACCGAAACATACCGGCGAATTATGGGTGTACATTGGTACATGTCTTTGGTACATTGGTACTGCCTAACCCTTCGGAGAATACAGGCGTGATGGTTAACTAGTTAGGGATGTGCGAAAATGCATAGCTAGAGATTTGTGTGAAACTAACCAATTACAGCGCTAACGTAGCTCAAGTTATGAAAATGAAGCGATGTCATTAGTCAATTTCATACACAAGGCTTGCAATGCATCCGCGCATATTTATAGCTTTAGGCCCGCTTGCTCTACACACAAATCATTTAAAACATTTAGCACTAAAATAATTTAAAACATCGTTCTATTTCTATGATATACTTGAAGTTGACGGAGACCGAATGATGATTTTAACGTTGTGAGTTTAACGTTTTGTGGTGAAACCTTTATTGTTTATTGTACCTACCTTGCTGCCGCATTTTTTAGGTACCAGTTAAATTAAGTATTGATATCAGAAATCTAATTCTACTCATTCAAACGTCCAAATACTAGCATTTTTGACAGCTTTACACTCAAATTAGATCGCGATCGTTGCTGTTTTACTGTTGGTCAATTCTCATAGATACCCTCCATCTGAAGAGAATAGAGGGTTTTGTCGGACTCTTACCGACTGTTCCTACTGGTATTTTTTGCGCTTGTCGAATGATCCGCGCTCCCAACTGGTATTCGACCGCCACAGGCCGCCCTTCACTTGCGACCGTCCCTAAAAGTTACAAGAATTGCCTCCCTCAAACATTCTAATCAGTACCTTGCTCAAAACTTTAAGAACAAATTCCACCGCACCGCAATTGAAACCGACAAAAAATTAACTTGAGAACAAAAAAACGAAGAGACTTCTCGTTAATAAATATTGATAGAATAAATAAAAGTACACTTCAGCAGTCTTCCGGAGAAACTTTCGTATTATTAGAATCCTAAAAGGCTCTTACGTAACAGACTTCACAATGGACCACGAGATCTGATAATTACGTAGGTACACAGCGACCAACTTTTTATCTCCCTCTGAAAACTCTTAGGGAATTGCCTGAGAGGAAATGAATAAGGAACTCTGGTTTCTTAGACTGAAGAGGTAAATACAAGGTACGAGTCAAGAGGACCACTTGAGTGGTACTTTTTTTATTAGATTGTTACTTACGTACCGAATTTCCAAATTGTATTAAATAATTAAAAAAAATAACATAAATAACTAAACCGTTTTTTTTTTATAATAATAAATAATTCGGTCTAGAGATCTCAACTCTCATAGTGCGATAAGCAGGAAATCTGACATACCCGGGGAGAGATCAGGTGCACACCACCTACTTCCAAACTCCGGCCCGCTACTGAGAAATTCGTTATAAAAAATCCCTATAACACTTTTTGTCCGATCTGGGAATTGAACCCACACTTAACAGTCGCGTTTGCGACCACGAGCTCAACAGTTGACCAACAGTAGATTTTTACTAATAGATAATCCCAATTCAAATAAATATTAAAATGTTTTTTTTTCCGGATGGAAAATCATTAAATGACTTCCCCCGCCCTGGGCGGAGGGAGTGTGAGACTTTTACGGACTAAAACCCACCCATGTTCCTTCTTGTGCCCTTTGCGTTCTGGGGGCGCGGTACCTCTTGCGAATAGCTCGCAGCCCCGGCAGGCATCGGCCCTGAATGGCACCTCCACTTGCTGACTTTGGGGCGCGCGTGGAACACGAACGCGCCGTCGACACGGCTTGTCGTTATGCAACGTACGGGCGGTGCCCATTGCTCACTGTCCACAAGCCTATTTGTAGGCATATTACGCGACACACAACTCATAAAGTTATGTTAGTTTGTCCTCTGCCTTAATGACATGTAGTTTCTTGTTTGATTCTACCGCCTAGTTTTGACACTTCCAAGTTTCGCGAGACCCAGGAACGAGCAAAAGAAATCAATAATATGGCTTATATCAGAAAACTTTCATTAGGAGCCAGAACTAAGTACGGAAACTATTCATCTTCTTTCTGTTTTGATGTGATGTGATTACATATATTTGTGTAGGAGGTAGGATTGGTTTTACAGCTTTCATTGGATGGCAAACAAACCGACGACCCACCTGATGTTAAGTGTCACCGTTGCCTAAAGATATCTGCATTACTAGAGGCCTTGCAAATCCGTTGCCATTCCAGATCGTGTGCCTGTAATTACACCGACACCCATACCCTTTATTTAAACTGGAACACAGCAACGCTGCTTTGCTGTAGAAATCATTTATTTCTGATTTTTTCATTAAAAGTGGAAGACTATAAGCACTTATTTATTTATTTATTAAAGCTGTAAACGGTGTATTTTGTTTTAAATTTGTGCATAACACAAATTTAAAACAAAATACACCGTACAAAGGCGGACTTAATGCCTTAGGCATTTTCTACCAGTCATCATTAGCATCATTAGCATTTTATTATTGATCAATAGGACATCCTTTAAAAGACAGATAGGAGAATTAAGAGCGCTCCTGTAAATCATAATGGACGGATGACGGTACTGTTGTCCTCATTATATCAATTGATTAATGATAAGCAAAATAGGAATATTATACTGCGTGTCAAAAGTAACTTCACCGATCTGAAAATTATGTGTTCTTCCTATCATTGGGATCATTTTTAACCCCCGACTCAAAAAGAGGGTTCTTCTAAGTTTGACGTGTCTGTGTATCTGTCTGTGGCACAGTAGCTCTGAAACGGGTGAACCGATTTGAAAGCAGGTTTCTTAGCGCTGGTTTTTAGATATGTTTTATCAAAATCGATTCAGCCATTTAAAAGTTATCAGCTCTTTTGTTAGCTGCGGTAGGGATTTTAATTATTTTTCTGGCGAGGGTTACTTATTTTTTTTTAATTGTATTACTTGTTTGTTCTGTTTGTCCAAACTTGGAAAATTCTGGTTCAATATTTTTCGAACGTTTTTCTATAAAACCAAGTTTTAAATGTTCTAACGAAATAGCCCCACTGACCCTGTACTGTTGCACCTACCGTCACATACATTGCGCGTTATCATAAACAGTGATATTTTCACACCAAAAATAAAAGTCTTTGCCAAGCATTAATATGTGCTCAATGTTACTTAGTTTGATGTGCAGTATGCGTAATTAAGCTGAGTCGTTACCCTAGTGGTTCTAAGCACGACTGCTACGCTAGAGGTCTGGGGTCCGATTCTCAGGTCGAGCAAATGTTATCGGGTTTTCCTATGAAAGTCTCAGTAGTAGCACAGACTTAGATTTGTGCCCCGTTAATGCCAATAGGCTCGACCCCTATTACATAGGACCTAAACATACCGGCGAACTGTAGCGTGTACATTGGTATACCTCTGCCTAACCCTTCTGGCAATACAGGCGTGTTGGTGTGTATGGATGTATGCGTAATTTATGGCTTTGTAATGCGTCTTTTTAAACCCCCTACTTACATAAAAACCCAGCAAAACATTCACAGCTTGCAGAAACATAATCACCAATACATAACTCCACCTTCCAATCAGCGAAGCAACAATCTATGACACATCAACGCTTGAACCGAACCCCAATTACTTACACCCACCCAGTAACAATATAGGTAACAACTATGGCAGTTAATACTCTATGTACATCGAGGGCTTTGGAATACTGAACAGAAACTGTCTATCAATATGACGTACGATCTCGTAAATTTCCAGGAAGCTGCAACTAAACAAGATGGTGCCAGTGTTTACCTTCATAAAACCCGGTTTCTAGCTTTATTAGTTGTGACTACGAAGTTATGCGATGTTGGTATGAACATGTGTATGGAACATGTGTGTGGAACATAATAAATACTTCATGTTGTAGACGGGGTTCCAGTTTTGTCCGAATTTATACAACTACAAATCATCATGCACGGTTAGTCGGCTTTGGGACAGCACATACATTTTGTAAGACTGGTGTAATTATGGAATGGTCGACTCAACATTGTTTGTCTAACAATCTAGGGCATTTTAGGACCCCATAAATTTTTCCTTCTTTGTCAGTTCATAGGTCCTCCTAGTTCGTATGAGTGGCATCAATCAAATTTTCAGTTAAGCCTTCGTTTGCTTGAATTTTCTTACGGAACCCTAATATTTTTTCAAAAAAAATGCCTTTTGCACTCAAGGATAACTTAGCTTTCTTTTAGTGGAAGAATTTTAAGGATCGTCGGACAATGTAATTACATTATGCCAATAGTCTAAAGGGCTAGCGTGTCTACGCAATAAAAAAAAAAACGAACTCCTTGCTTCATAATTTTAAAATTCGAAGCCATGAAGTTCTCTATTTTAACATTTTGATAATTGGAGAGCAATAAGACCTTATACGAAAGATTGATAAAAAAGTTCCACCATTGCATACAGCAAAAGTTCTAAAACTCTTCGTCGGTACGAGGTTGCTACTGAATATAAATTACTGTCAAAAACGACCACGAACAATGAGCATTGCATCTTTCATTGTGCAATGACATAAAATAACGAGACTAATGCATAATGTGCTGAATAGAACAGAACAGTCGTGCGTATGAATTCACATACAATGCTTATACGAATGGTTTAATGCCAGAAAATTGTTATGTTGAACGCCGTATGTCAGGCTGTTGGCAATATAATTTGTGGAACAGCAAAAAAATTGTAAGAAATGTTCTATACTGTCTTGGTTGACAACTATCAAATTTAAAAATTGCATGCATGTCACTTGAAGATGTGAAAGAGGAATATAATATGACATTAATAATTATACACTTGTTAACTTAACCTAGTCGAACTGCCTCGGTAGCCTAGTGGTCCTAAGCGCGACTGCTACGCTAGAGGTCTTGGGTTCGATTCCCAGGTCGAGCAAAAAGTGCTATTGGGTTTTTCTATGAAATTCTCAGTAGCACCTCGGAGTTTGGATTTGTGCCCGGTTAATGACAATAGGGATTTGCATTGTTACACCTCTGCCTAACCCTCCGGGGAAGGCAGGCGTGATGGTGATGGTATTAATAATTATACACTAACTTCTGCCCGCGACTTCGTCCACGTGGTTGTTTCGACCAATTACGTCTTTGGCTGCTGCTCACCTCCCGTAGGTTGAAGCGTGATATAATGTAGTCTATATTATTGCTCACGAATCTAGCTTTAATAATATATGCAACAATGTTTTTTGTTTTATTTGACAATAAATTTCTTATTTATACTGTAGACAGTAACATGCTCCAAAGTCGATGCAGTGCACTTATGCCATATAATTATATGAATATAATCTGACTTTAATAACATTAATATCAATATAAGAAGCAAAGAAATAAGCTATACGCTAAAAAAATTCAACACTTGAAAAATGAATGTAACAGGCGACTTTTTTCACATAAAATTTTATTGTTGGTCCGTTAATAAAAGTTGTTCATATTCATGAGCATTTCAACCCCCTGATGGATCGGTAGTAAATTAAAATTAAGTCTGTAGTAATATACATATTTATATAATTAAAAGTATTGTTGTATACAAATTAATAAAATTGAAGTATTTCAATGTCTACACGGTAACTAAACCATTTATTTTTTTCTGTCAGTCCGTTTGTTCTTGGTAATCTTATTAATCTACGTACCGATTTTAACGGGACTTTCACTAGCATAAACCTGAAGCTATAAGGAGTAACTAAGACTACTTTTATTTTAGAAAAGTAATTAGGGTTTCACCCAAAAATGAATGACCATTGCCGTAACCGAAATTTACGCGAACGATGCCCCGGGCATAAGATAGTCGTGAATAAAATTATTGAAACCAACGAAATTTCAGACTGGAATGGTGTTGCCACAGTAATATAGTAAGTTGACACATTTTTGTTGGTTCCATTTTCACATCAATGTCCGGGTCTCTCTTGGGATGAAATTTTCATTACCGAAACCGAATAGTAATGAGATGTAATTTAAATATTGTTAATTATATTGAGTAGGTATGTTTTTGCGTTTATTTCTGTGTGTGTTTTTTTAAAGCTTTAGGGTTATATTTGATGCTGAATATTTCAACAGTTAATGATTACTTTTCATATGAGTATTGTGATGGCCCAGTAGTTAAGGCGCCGGGCAAATCCGACCGCCAAATTCGGCCAAGTACCAGTGTGAGATTTCCATTTCATTTAAGTTTTTTATGAGTTTATCTTGGACATCAATGACATTGGTGAAGAAAAACATAGTGAAGAAACCTTGACTGATAGTTAATATAAGTCTGAATTCGCCAATCCATTTTGAGGAACCGTGGTGATCAATGCTCGTACCTTCTCCGTATGAGAAGGGGCCTATGCCCGGCGGTGGGATAATAATAGGCTGGTATTGTCGTTTATTGTAAGGATTACTGTAAAATGTTAAAGACTGCAAAGCTCGGACATTATTCTTAGGCTACGTGATAACAAGGACGCGTAATGAGTAAATTTACGAGACACATTCTTAGTACGTTTGGCCAACTTATTTATTCGAAACCTGCAATCTGCCTCGCGGTGTCAGCCGAGTTTAATTACGTCTTTGCTTACTGCTCCACTCCCATTTATTGTAGCGTGATTTTCTATACATATAAATATTCCTATGGAATCACTCTATATATTGATGAAACTCACATTAAAATTCATTGCGGAGTTTAAAAGATTTTGCGGATACAGGGACAAATAGCGGGAACTTTATCTTAAACTATGTAGGGAGAACCACATGAATGAACTATTGCTATTTGCATTATTATACGAAAATATCTTAAAAACATTATTACAGCAGTGACTACAACAGTGTTATCGTATAAAAATAGCGCCAATTTGTTCGTTTTTAAATTGGAAACAACTGTTATGGACATCATCTTTATTTTTTATATATATATTTTTTTAAATTATATAATTTAAAAAAAAATTAACATTATTAAATATTTACAACCTTAAAATTAGATAAAAAAAAACTTTAATAATAAAAAAAATAAACTAAAACTATTTATGTATATGGCGTCAAAAAAACCGTATTTATTTAGTTTAAAAGCTTCATTAGTTTTGTCATATCAATAGATAATACTAATGTTATTATGCTTGTCGTATTAAAAATAAGAATCAAATGGAACACGTTTATATTTCCGCGCTCTAAGCCTATTGTTTCCATCAAATTATTTTTGTGTCTCTGTCTTCTCAAATCAGAAGTGTTCGTATTTTCCTGTCTACGTTTATTTAATGTTTGCGCTTATAAACCTTGAATTTTCTTCCTTTTAATTTTTCCATTTTATATCTCGCCGGGGTATTAGGATATAATCTGACGGAAAATGATTACGTTTCCGCCCTCTCACCCTCGTTGGAACTGGAATTTGGACGAGGCTGAACAAAGAAATCCTTACGCCATTAAGCTCGTCATATCACCTTTCAATTTCTTTTTCTTCTTTAGTCAACCATTTGCTTGACTACCTACTATTTCTAGTGTTTTTAGTGCATTATTGGGTGACAGAAAAAAGGCTTCCAAAAAAACAAATACTTTGATTTTAATTACTTGTTACCATCGTGGAAGTGCTGCTAGGCCCCTTTTTTAACCGACTTCAAAAAAGGAGTAGGTTATCAATTGGGTTGTTATTTTTTCTTTGTTTGTTACCTCAGAACTCCGTCATTTATAAACCGACTAACAATTTTTTATTTTTATTTGAAAGGGTATTTTTTTTTCTTATTTTCTAGAATCATCAATTATTATTTTGTGCCCGCAAACTTGTGCGAAGCTTGTGTGTTCTTGAACTAACGTGGATTCAAGAATAAAGTACAAATCTGCAGCTGTAAAATAACTATTTAAAGGTGACGTTAAGTTCCACCTAAAGAGAAATACCAAAATAAAAACACCAGTGATAATCTTTCAAAGGTTTTACTTGATCGTCACTAAAACATTTTTATACCCGTTCATCCGTATGTCACCGTTGAACATGAAAACCGACAAACACAGTTCAAATTACTTGCTCCCGCGAGCGCTCTCAATATAAATTTCAGTCATAAAGAATAATGATTTGTTCACAGTAACTTTGTCATTGTCATATTTATATGTAAAGTGGCATTGTATAAAGTTTAACCGTTGATTATTGTACAGAAGATGCTAGTACCCACTTTTCTGGTACTTACTGAAGGATAAAGAGTACCTAAATCTGATAGAAAAGTTACAATGTAGATCCTGTAAGTTTTTTATTATGACAAGTTGATGGAGTTTGAAATATTTTAAAACAATACTACAATCTTTTAGGACGATTGCAATCTTAAAGTCTCTTCATGTTTCAATTTGTCATAAATTTCTTAAATTGACCTAAATTTTTTGTTATTAATTAAATCTAGTTGCAATCGCACAAGTAAAAAGAGATGAGATTGCGATAGGATTTTAAATATTAGATATTAATTATTATATATAATAATTATAAATATATTTTTATTATAATTACTAGCTTACGCCCGTGACTACGTCCGCGTGATCGTCGGTTATTGGCGTTGGTTTTTTTTTGCGCGGTACCCTAATTTATTTAAAAAAATAATAGTAGTCTAAGTTACATCTACCAGTGAAAGCCTCTTTAAAATAGGTCCAGCAATTTAATATTAATATGTTTGAATTAATAAACCTATAATTTAAAAATTGTTTTTGGTGTACGTGCAGTGTAAACAATATGCATTTAGTAAAAATTTGTTATTTAAAACCTTACAAACAGACAATTTATTTATTAATATAAAGTACCTTATTTAGAATTAGCCTTTAGAGTTTAAAAATATATACTCTGAATAATAAGTAGATTTTAAACATAAACAAAATCACAAATTTACGATAAAAACGAGATAAGTGACGTCACACAGCGTCATGCCAACCGTTATAATTGAATACTGAACCGAAAGGGACAAGAAGAAACTCATTTGTGCCCGTCATGTTATGAGATTAAACCGCGTGTTGTACATACACAACACGGTACTGTTCCGTTGTTTTACGTCCGAATGTGGACCTCAAATTAACTTCAACTTGGTTGGTTTGCGTTTGATCGCAGCTATGGTTCGACCCTTGGAATGATATCGGGGAAACGTTGCTGTTTTTTTATCGAAAAATAAATGTATCTCACAATTACGTGCCAGATTTTTTTAGTTTAACCAGTAAAATAGACGAATTTATTAAAAGACGTATCGTTGAGTTTTATACCTAATTCTCTATTTAGGTATAGTAGCCGCCACGATTCGTGAGCACAAATGTCAAGTATTCTTTTTGATTTTTAGGTTCGTTTCAGAGTTTATTGGGTCGCCGACGCTACACGCGATTGGTCCATCATTCCGGCCGTTTGCGTGTAGGATCGGTGACCCAAAAAACGCAGAAGGGAATCCAAAAACCCATAAATTAACTTTGTCATTTGTGCTCACGTCTCTTGGCGACTACTAGACTTGATGAGATTTTTTTTTGTTTGTAGCGCTCATTCCCTGAACTACTGGTCCGATTCTGAAAATTCTTTTGTTAATAGGAGGTATGTTATCAATGAGTGCCGTAGGCTAGGTTATTATTTTAAAAAAAGATCTGTATGAAAAAAAGGCTTACTATTAATGTTTTCTGCATCGATTTTTAACTATGTAATATTTGGTGCTAGACGTGAAAACTAAATAAAATGCCAGTAAAAACAATGCAACACAAAAATAAAATCATACATTTTTAATATTTCAAAGACATAAGTCAATGTTCACTTGTTACGCCATGACACGTCGATTTATTCAACATTGAAAAAGTGTTGTAAACAGATACGGAACCAAACCGCAAATTGAATTTTCGATTTGAATTTTTTCGTTACCTAATTAAAAAAATGGCGACGCGCAAGTTCTTGGGCCTCGGGTAACGGTTTTGTTTTTTATAATATCAAGCCTTAAATTATTTCTGTTTAGCGATTATTTTTGGTTGTTTTTAGGCCAGAAAAGAAAAAAAAATCGTGCATGAAAAAACAGTAAACGATAATTGGCGCCGAACCTAAAAAATGTATACTTGTATATACATATATACCTATAATAATGTAACGATTGTACGAACTGTACAAATACAAAACATATGCATTTTTCGCGTTTTATTCAAAATCTGTGGTTCTCTTCAAGGGAATATATTATTTAAATACCTTATACATCATATCATCTGCTTAGCCTTTTTCCCAACTATGTTGGGGTCGACTTCCAGTCCAACCGGATGCAGCTAAATACCAGTGTTTCATATGGAGCGACTGCCTATCAGACCTCCACAACCCAGTTACTAGGCGACACGATACCTCTTGGTAGGACTGGTTGTCAGAGTACCTGGCTTCTGACTATCCGTAACGACTATCAATGATCTACTAATGACAGACGGGACCAACGGCTTTACGTGCTTTTTGAGGCACTGCGCAAATCCTAAAGGAAACACTTTTTGCCCGACCTGGGAATCGAACCCGGGACCCCACGCTTATCAGTCGCACTTGCGAGCACGAGACCAATGGAGCGGGGTTATTTAAATACCTTATCTATACTCATATAATAAAGCTGAAGTATTTGTGTTTGTTAAAATGCGCCAATTACTGGAACTATCAGTCAGGTTCTGGCTATTAAATGATGGCCAGAATAGGCTAACAAAAAAAAAAAGTTGCCGGTATTATTATGAGAGTGGTCATAAAGTGGTCTGTACAATAGTCGACCTCATCTTTCTGCTCCTATCCCATGTTACCTCGGATTGGCGCAACACGTTACAATGGGCAAACAGTAACATCACGCTACGATCTGTTAACATTGTGGTTTGCATAACCATTAATATTGTTATCCTGTAATAATTCTGTGGTTCGATTTCCACATGAAACATATTTGTATGGCCTACAGATAGATATACCGGGTTATCGAGCTATTCATGTATGTGAGTTTAAATGTTTGCAAACGCACCCACGATACAGGAGAAATTTATAGAATGGGTCTATGTTATTGTTTTAAAAAAAATCGGGTATGCACATTATGATCCATAATCTAAATAATTTTGACAATAAAAATTGAACCCTGTTAAGACAAGAGCATAGAAAACTCTCCTTACCCATCAGAGCACATAAATGGAAGACGGCAAAGGTAACTAATTTCGTTAATCCCTGGAGATATCCCGTGTTTACCATTTACCCCAATCAACAGCAATCACAAGGGTTCACATTTAATTGCTAAACAATTGAAAGGTCTCTAAAGGATAGTAACAAATAGTAGAACGTGGTGTAAAATATGAAACAGGTACGAACTGGCTGGGCATCGAAAACTAAATTCATTAAAACTAACAATTCGAAAACAATATGGAACTTAGGGTACAACGACATTTTGATATCAACAATCATTTTGTTACCCTTCGTAGTAGACATAATCTATACTTAAATAATAAAGCTGTTTCAGTAAGCTAATCTTTGGAACTTACAGTCGGGTTTGATAAATTATTTTTGTATAAGAAAGCTAGATTCTTAAGGAAAAGTATAGGCTAAATAATATCACGCTATGAGTGACAAGATTGGAATAGTGCTGCGGGTTGTTCGTAAGCGATACCGCGCCCCCGGAATGCAAAGGGCACAAGAAGGAACATGGGTGGGTTTCAGTCAGTAAAAGTCTGACACTCCCTCCCGCCCCACCCAGCCTGGGAGAAGTTATTTGATGACTTCCCACCTCCCAAAAAAAAACAAAAGAGTGGAATAGTAACCAAAAACGTAACTTAACGCGGGTGATAAAGGCCATATGAATGAAGTCGAAGGCAGAAGCTTGTGTTAGCATAATAAGAGTAAACTTTCAGTGATTTAAAAAACATGAAAATTCAATAATTAAAGTTATGTTCTATCCGAGAAATAGTAGAGAAAAAATAAAATTTTGCAGGTGAATAGAAACGAATAGAAAGTAGCGATCCTCGACATATTAATACTTATGATCATCATCATATCAGCCATAGGTCGTCCACTGCTAGACATAAGCCACCTCCATAGATTTCAATACTCAATATGACATAATTTATTGCATGTGAAATATAATAAATATTTGAAATTGAACAATGGTAGACCCTGTCGAGCACAAAACAAAAATATGGAGGGGTGCAAAGAACTTACTTAAACTTACAATCTAACTTATTCTAAGTATATAGGTAAGAACATTTTTTATTTATAAATGTATAATATTTATTTCAATCACAAAACTTCCTTCAATAATAATAAGATTACAAACTACGAGTATGTACAGTTAATATAAAAAACAAAAAGGAAGCTTATAGGGCATTCAAAAACTCATCCGCATCGCTGTCAATGGGACAAGTGCCCAAAAGGCTGGCAGCATTGCCACGTTGCATGGCAATGCTGATTCTTTGGCTCAAGAAAAGGCCAGCCCTTTGGTCACGTGAAGAGTCGACCAGTCGCTTGGCGATGTCACGAAAAACTATAATAGATGAGCGCTCGGACCCCATGGTCCTAAAATTTCAACCCAAAACAGCTCAAACATATAGCTTCCAAAAAAAAAAAAATATAGTAAATATTTTTTATAAAACTGAAATCTAAATCCATAACTAACTAAAAGGCAAAACTTATAAATAATAACAAAAATGCAAGGTAAATGTACAAATAACAAAAGAGAAAAAGGGGTAGATCATAGAGCATTAAAAATTACTAATTCACAAAAACATGGCCGGAATACTTTTGTATGGCGAGCTTTATCGGTACATTCACCTTGACTACTAGCAAAATAGCCATAAGAAGTTACAGTCACGACCAAGCTAACTCTGTACAATGTACTAGAGTTAAGAATGTTTTACCAAGTCCTAAACGCTTTAGTGGCTAAAAGTGTCCGGTCATAGTGTATTAGTGTAAGTTTTATGTTAAAAGTTCTACAACCCCACTGAAGTAATGACATTTTACCCGTACTTAGTGACTGCAAAATCTAGCGGATATGGTAACGCAATTTGTGAACGTACCAACCATGTGATCCCGGACTAAAAATAGGACACCCTACCTAAGTGTAGTGGGAGTACCTACTAAGGGATTATATTAGGCTTAAGGCGACAGTGTCCGCAGATGTCTACCTAGCTTTAAAAGGGTTTGAGAGTGTCGATTTTCCGACACTTTGAAATTTAAACATCACACTTTCGGAAGGATTTTAGTAAATTGTGGTTTGATTAACAAAATAATATATTTTTAACCCATCATCATACCATCACGCCTGTATTCCCGGAAGGGTTAAGCAGAGGTGTATCAATGTACACCCACAGTTCGCCGGTATGTTTAAGTCCCATGTAATAGGGGGCGAGCCTATTGCCATTAACCGGGCCTATTGCCATTTTTCTTATTGCTTGCTAACCATGTGTTTATGGCTTTATGTTAAAGTTTAACAATAAATACTTTCTTTCTTGACCACAATCATTCAAAAATGAACCAGAATTTATTAATTTATTTTACTTTACTGAAAGTTTGAATCAAATCAAATCAAATCATTTATTTATTTGCGAATATTGGAACAAAAGAAACGGTCATAAATTTTACCAATAATGTCCATTAGCCAAAAGACTAAATACACAATTAAAATCCTTCACATACATACATACATACATACCATCACGCCTGTATTCCCCGAAGGGTTTGGCCGAGGTGTACCAATATACACCCATAGTTCGCCAGTATGTAGGATACCTTGTAATAGGGGAGAGCCTATTGCCATTAACCGGGCACAAATCCAGACTCCGAGCTGCTACTGAGAATTTTATAGAAAAACCCAATAACTTGGAAATTGAACCCAAGATCTCTGGCGTAGCAGTCGCGCTAAAGACCACTAGGCTAAAAAAAAATCTTCATAGATAAGAAAATTGCTAATTAGGCACAAGCTTCCATATTTATAAAAATATAGCATAATATACCCTGTATGTGTATTGTCCATGTCTAGCATTTGTTAGAAATGATCTGCCAAGTGATTTAATTGAAATATTTGGAAGGTAATGAAATAGACCGTAAGTAAAACAGAATCAGGCTTTTTCAATATAAGCTTTTGGTAATTGATGCAGCACCGCAGCGGTGTTGACGTCATGCGTGCGCCGGACTGGTGTATCTCTCTCGTGGTGTATCTCTCTCGTGGTGGCTCTCTCGTCGCTTTATAATAGCCGCCACGAGTCGTGAGCACAAACAGCAAGTTCATTTTTGGATTCTTGGGTTCCCGGGAGTTTTGGGTCGCCGACGCTGCACGCAATCGGTCGGACTGATGGACTAATCGCGGGCAGGATCGGCGACCCAAAAAAACCCAGAAAGAAGCCCCAAAACCTTAAAAATAACCTTGACGTTTGTGCTCACGACTCGTGGCGGCTTCTATATCTTTACGAATAGAATAGCCGCACCACCATCATGGCGCCATAACAGTCCGGGATCAAACGATTAAATTGAAGAAGCCCTAACTGCCACAATAAGCGAAATTTGTTGTTTATCCTTCAGTATAACCTCAACATTACTGCTGAAGGCATTCCTACTAATGTGTATCATTTGTCTGTAGTTTTCCACTTGACCTGCATTTGCTCAAGGGTTTTAATTAATGAATCCCTTTATTACTGTTTCTTAATGTATGAATTCTCTTGGAACAATTCGTCTTTGAGAACTTGATCACAATAAAATTGGCATGGAGTTTTAATATAAATTATTTTTACCAACTTTGAAAGTGAAATAAATATTTAATTTATTTATTTAACTTACACATGCCTAACCCTCCGGGGAATACAGGCGTGATGGTATGTTGACTTTTACTGAAACAATTTTCTTCCAACAGATGCATCAGAAGCGACTACCTGAAGGTATACTCCGAAGGAGGCGTCCACGGCCCAGGGCCACCCGGCGTCAACGAGTACTCTGCCTGGTCCAGGGTGCTATGTGGCAGTCGGGCCGACGCTCCACCAGCTCTCTACTCGCATGGGCCATTGATGGTCCTAGAACTGCATACAGGAGCCAAAACTACCAATGCTACTGGTTTCGTTGGGAACTACAGGTTTATAGATAGAAGTGAGTCGATTGATACATTTTGTTTGTACTTAAATAACTATTTTTGTTCTTTAAGATGAGACACTAATTAAAAAAGGAACAGATATAATCACAGACAGAATACTTATATAACTAGGGGAACGACGACCTGGTGAACACGGGAAACCGGGTAGCACAGGACCGGTCATTGTGGCTATCTTTTAGAGAAGGCCTATATTGGATATAGCCAATAGTGAACGTTGCATTGATCAGCTGGAATGATGATGATGATGATTATCTTTCCAATTAAAAATAACAAGATTTTTTTAAATTGGAGCAAAATTGCTATTTTTGTAATTATCTAATGATAAAAAATATTCATTTATTTTATTGTTTTCTTTAACTTAAAACAGCCACTGACCAATTACATTAGTTAACGAAATTCACGCTCACAACTCACAACACTCCAAACATACTTACTAATAAGATAGAAAAAGTTCAGTTCTCATATTCCATTAATAGATTTGCTCTTAAACAAGATGGCAAGTATGAACCAAGGCAGAAAACACTCGAGTCAATAATGAATCAAACAATTAAACCACTTAAAACTTCATGTCTTGCTATAGAACAAAAATATTCGTTAATAAACCTCTCATTTTATTCCTAACTTCGTTTATTCGATCCATAAAGTTTTTACTCTGTGATCATTAATTCTTATTATAGTCAATCTCTCTCGTCCTTGGTTGTCTGTCTCTGTCTGATCGAATCAGTGTCTGGTTTACCTTTAATATATCAATTAATTTCGTTGAACCCACAATAACTTAAGCGATGTTTGGTATTAGGCAAATGACTGAAAAAAGATTGAAGGGATTTTTTCCATGAAAAATGTCAATGGCTTTGTCACTCTTGCATTAAAAGTTTACAGATAAAGAGCAGTTTTGCATCCTATCATATTTAAGAAAGTCACTATAATAGTGTTTCTCAACATAAATCGCTGATAATAGATTTTTTAATAATAGGATTTTATTTTTTGAAAGAGATGTATGCTGAAATACTGTAAAAGATACTTTTTATTATTGCTAGGAAACGATATTAATTTCGACAACGCGGTTGGCGCAGTGGTTTAGCGATTGGCCCCTGCGCTGTGTCGCAAGACCGATTCCCGAACGGAACAAATATTTGTATGACCTACTACTACTAGATAGTTGTTCCGGTATCTGAGATTTTATATTTGTAAAAACCCCCGCGATACAAGACAAATTCCTGGTGTGGCATAGTTATTTTTCAATAAAGTTTTTTATGTAAAAAAAGAAACTGTTTAGGTAAGCGTGTAATGTAACGCGCGCAAAACATTGTTACACCAACAAAGTACATGCAATAGTACAGAAAGCATCTTGTAAACAAATCTCTTAGGTACATACAAAAAAGTTAACCCTACACAAAGCACGAAATAAACAAACATTTCACTCACGTAACAGATCGAGTTCCATTCAATCGATTCCTGAAGTTTTCCAATCTATAAAACTTGTACTCGTTTTCTAGGAAATTTCGAGACTGACGGTGTACGAGTAGCTGAGACGTGGTGTGATTACGTCTTCTACTCCCAACCGAACAGACCCGCGCACGGAAGGTTGTATAGCCCCAGATATCCATCGAGTTATCCCAGCAATGTAAGGTGTACTTATCACTTTAGCGCAAGGTGAGTGAGAAGTTTTCGAGTTGAAAGATTTATATCTTTGAACATTGTTTTCTGCAAAACGTTCAGAGGGATCGTCCATTAACCACGTGAGGCACGAAGGGGGTAAGGGGGGCGTCGGTTGAAGTTTCAGAAAAATACACAAAATATCAAGAGGGGAGAGAGGGAGTGTGGTAAGTAGAACGCGTGATACCTAAACCGAAATACAAATTTTACAGAAATAAATTACAATATACTTGTATTATTTACATAAAGACAATATTAAAAAAAAAATACTTTATATAAAAAAATAACACGTCATTTGGGGGGAGGGGGTGAATAGTTACTAAAAACATTACGTGATTAATGCATGAGCCCTGATCTTATCATAACTTGAAACAAGTGCGATGTGTACTAACTTCCACATTGTAGTTTCAAGTCTCGCTAAAGCATTATCGACTCTACAACAAATATGAAAACTTCAGATAGCAAGTTTACACCAAGGATGCTTCAAAACGCCAAATCATTAATATCTTCCATTAATAAACTGCTCAAATAAACTTTGCCATTTACAATGAACAGTTTGTTAAACTTTCCTTCAAAGTTGGAGTTATTAAGTCACAAGTCAAGAGCTTTCAAAAATCTAATTCCACTTCTAACATTTATAAGTACTTTAGGAGGACTTTGTCAACAGCCTGCTCCATACAAAAATAGTGTAGTCCTATTATGTTTGATAGGTACTTAAAAAAACATCTGTAATCAGCTGTTCCCTACACTGCCCCGTTGGTCTCGCGGTCGGGCAAAAAGTGTTATTGGATTTTTCCATTAGGATTTGCTCAGTAGCAGCCCGGAGTTTGGAAGTTGTTGATGTGACACCCCCGAGCCTCGGAAAGCACGTAAAGCCGTTGGTCCCGGCTGTCATTCGTAGATCTTTGACGGTCGTTACGGATAGTCAGAAGCTAGGAAGTCTGTCAATCAGTCTAACCAAGAGGTATCGTGTTGCCTACTAACTTGGTTGTGGAGGTCAGATAGGCAGTCGCTTCATGTAAAACACTGGTATTCAGCTGCATCCGGTTAGACTGGAAGCCAACCCCAACATAGTTGGGAAAAGGCTAAGCAGATGGTGATGAATCAGCTGTTGCCTACAAAAATACTTTACAACACTATCAAATAGAATAGCTGATTTTTTATTTATGATTTCAGTGTTTTCCCTTATTGTCTTTTAACAGCTAGCTATTTTGTATAATAATTTATGGATAACGTCGTTAGTAATGAATACGTTGCTCCTATTGGCTAAGTGTTCAGGTTACTGTGTTATATAAAATAAATTAAATAAATAATGATGAGTAAAACAAACACATTTCAGGTTTTCAGTCAGCTAACAATTTTTTTTTTCTTATAATATTGTAATTTTATATGGAGCACACTCTCAGTAAAGTCCCTATAAAAAGCATTCTTATTGTTTTAGGCACAACGAGCGAATCAAGTTAGTTTTCGAAGAGTCGTTTCTTCAGAAAGGCGACGAGAGGTATTTAGAAGTTTCATTCTTTGGTAATACGTTCTTTGCCCTTCGGTGTTACAACTTTCCTATTTTTCAGTTGCCTCAATCGTGCCGACATAATAAAAGTGTTCGATGGACGGACTTCGTCGGCGCCGGTTCTTGCAATGCTTTGTAACGAAGTCATAGGTATGAGTTACTTTGGATTTTTGTGAAAGGGTCTTGATTTCTTTTTGTGTATTTCTATCTTTATGTGTGTGTTTGAGGTGTATGTTTTTTTTATTTGATTTTATTTAGGGGCTTATAGTCACAAAGTCAGACCCATCGTAACCTAAACATGTACTAATTCTAAAGTATCTAGTATCGTTTGCGTGAATATCAGTTATCAAAGGTTGTTTTTTTTTGCGCGGACCCCCAATTATTTTCCTAAAATAAAAGTAGCTTAAGTTACTCTTTATAACATGAACTAACTGCCAGTGAAAGTTACGTCAAAATCAATCCAACCTTTTCGAAGATTACCCGGAACAAACAGACAGACTGACATTTTTTTTTACAATTGATTTTCTCCTTTATATTTTAAAGAGACACTTCATTTTTATTTATTTTTGTATAGAAGATGTATAGATGTGTTTGAAATATATGGTAAGCAGTGTGTATTTTGATCCTTTGTAAATTATTTATACTTTCAAAAATCGTTTTTTATTCAGGCTATGAGATTCTATCTACGGGACCAGACTTATTGGTACAGTTCACGGCTAACTCCAACATTCCTGGCCAAGGATTCAAAGCAAGATACCAGTTCCAAATGGAGGACGACCCTAAAGCAGGTTTAGTAAGCATGTAATAGTAAATTGAATCATCTGAAGATATAAATATGGATCAAAATGGAGTAACAATATTTTTTGACTCGAAAGAACAACTGTATTTATAGTCTTGAGCCTACTGTTTGATCATTATTATTAGATTGTCGATAATAATGATGACCGAACCAAGTATTTTTATAATTACTGTCAATCATCGACAACTTTATAATTATGTTAGTCCGTTTAATAATTGACGGTAATTATAATTATTATCTATTACATTTACTTGTTAAAATCTATTATGAACGGCAACAATTTCTGCAGCTTCAGCAATTTTTGCAGAGCACAATTCTCTTCTCATACCGAGAAGTACATAGTGTTTCAATGTGCAATTAAAAAAATATATTTATTTCATTGCTAAAAGCAACAACTATAGATTAAAAACATTTATTATTTCATTTAAAATTTAATGGAATTAAATAGGTACAGTGAACCACAATAATCTTCTCTTTCTCACCAGATGGAGATATTAATAAGAAATCAAGCACAGCGGAGGCAATATCCGGCTTAGGGCCCGCAGTAAGCGCCGCCAGTAAGTACTCCGAATAAGGTCGCCATTTAAAAACAGGGAGTTTGCGTTTTTGTAAACAAAATCACCTCATATATTATTAGAAGGGCCATCTCTGTATGAGATGCTTTGTAGACGGTTCTTTCAAATTTTGTCTCGGCTTGAGAAGGATTTTATTAAAAATGGAGCTACGAACGGACTAAAGATTTAAAATGTGGATATTATGTCTAAAATTAATACGTTAAGGATCCGAGGGACAATACACGGACTTTTAAGAACGTTCGCATTTTTATTTCAATTTCAATATGTGTAAAACGATTAATATTGATGAATTTATACATAAAAAAATATTTTAATTTTGTGTATTTTTATTTGGACTCATTTTATTTTTTAACTTTACTTACTTACGTATTTATTTAAAAATTATATATTTTATTTTGATACAGATTTCACCAACATTTAAAATATATTGGTGGAATCAAAAAACCCAAATATCAATTCTACGTTCAATGGCTCTTAATTAATGACATAACGACTTCGACTTCTACAGCTCTAGGTAGTACACGTGCCAATGACTTTGAAAAGGTAAAGTTTAAATCTTCTATTGAGCTTATCTCAAATATGTTTGGTTCAAAGAATCGTGCCAAATTGCTTGAGAATTTATTAATACGAAGGCGGAAGCATAAGATCTACTTTATGTAGCAGACGAGAGGATAAGAATTTCTAGTGATTTAGCTCTCGTTATAGAATAGAATTTCCTCTTGAAACTTTATTTTCTCACCAATGCCAAATGTATGAAAAATTTCAAAGAAATTGAATTTATTCTAATAATTTGTAATGTATTTCAAAAATATAATATCTCCTACTAAATATTAAATAAAAATAGAAAAATGTAAAAAAATATTAATTATCTTTAATATTTATTCAAAGTCATTTTATTTATTTCAATTAGGGCTGATTTTTCAATCGCCAAATAACTTTTATCTGAAGAATATGTTTGACGTTTTAACAGCTTTTGTATAGAAATTATGTCAAACCGCCATATTTATTCCTCAGATAAAAGTTAACTGATGATTGAAAAATCGGCCCTTAGACAGCTAAAAGGCGCTCTTGAATATTATTTACAAGAACAAATAAAATTATATAGTTGTTTCAGACAGTCATTTTCGTAATAAGAATAACAGGAAAGAAACCCCATAAATACTTTATTATTTCATTGCATAGCTTTAATTTGTAAAGGTACGTTCATTAAATAATTAACGTACCAAAACAAATTAATCCTTTGATCATTAATTCATCAAAGCAAAAGTCTCATTTAAACAGCATATATACAATAATTTATTTCTCAAATAAATCTATTCAAAACATACGAAGCATCTAACACATAATGTTCTACAAATGTAACATCTCTCCATTTCATATTAAGAACTAAACTAATGGAGGTAAGGTACGCATTCCATTAGTGATGTGACACCTTCATTTCAGCGTCATCCTGCCATCAAGTATTCAGCAGTGATAAGAGCAAGACCGGTAAATTGACTTCGCTTCTCTACCCGGCCCCTTACCCGCAGAAAACGCAATGTCATTACGACTTTCTTGCCCGAGGGAGGGAGAGAGTCAGGCTGGTGTTTGAAGACTTCAGTTTGCAACGAATAACAGAGAATATTATAGAGTAAGTTTTTTTTTATGTCACTTGTGAACATTTTTTTTAGCTGGCAATTTTTATTTTATTCTTAAGCTATTCGGGGTTGAAACTTTCGAGTCCGGACTTCAAGTGTCCATCGCCATATCTTTGTAGTATATTACCAGTATGCCAATTTTAATAATTAGAAACGTTACAAATCTAGTCACAATCTCATCTCAGCGTCAATCAAAGTCAAAAAATCAGAGCAAAATAGAGGTGCTTTTGGAAGATCAGATCGCGGTAGTTCATAAACGAGACCATAATTTGACAACGTAGGCGGTACACCTAACAATTGAAATGTTTGCAAATGAGCACTCAAAACCACAGTTGTCAATGTTTTTTTGAAACTGTTTTCAAAATACGACAGTAACACAAAATAGCTTTATGACTTAGACAAAACAAAATGGACACGAAAACAAAGCGCTTCAAGCGATATCGAATAAGCAAATTTACTTTCTTACAGTTGCGAGAGTATGGATTCTCTCGACGTATTTTTATATGTAGACGGTCGTCTCGAGAAGATGGCATCATTTTGCGGCAACGATATACCGAAGCCAATAATGTCGAATGGACCCAAGTTATCTATCGAGTTCCGTGGAATATACTCATCGAGACATAGCAGGGGGTTTAAGATATCATACTCCTTTGTTGAAGGTACGTACTTCTTTTGTTTTATCTTAATCTCGTATGTGTAGCCATGCTTGGTTTATTGTGATTGATTGATATCGATTCTTATTTATTCGGACTTTTGTTTTTCTTGCCTTTTCTTATTAGCACTTATCTCTTATTGTAACGAATTAGAAAGGCTTTTACAATATGTTATAAAATGCGCTGCTACGCTAGAGGTCTTGGATTCGATTCAGGTCGAGCAAAAAGAGTTATTGGGTTTTTCTATGAAATTCTCAGTAGCAGCTCGGAGTTAGGATTTGTGCCCGGTTAATGGCAACAGGCTCGCCTCCTATTACATGGGACCTAAAACATACCGGCGAACTGTGGGTGTACATTGTTACACCTCTGCCTAACCCTTCAGGGAATACAGGCGTGATGGTATGTTTGTTATAAAATGAGTAGGTACTAATTGTCGTGTAGATATTTTGCTTACGTTTATATTTTTGTGACAGTTTACTGAGTTAAATTTATAAAGGTTGTTTAAACGCTTAAAGAAATCGAAAGTGACATGTTCTCCCCAACATCATTATAATTGTTTGTTCTGGACCATACCCGGGAACCCTTTAGATACTGAGATATTGAAGTTTATTCTATTTAACTTTTTTATGTTCTAATATTTTTTTAATACTATCACGATGCGCACTGTCATATCTGTTAGTCAGTGGTTCTTCACACCAAAAATAAAAGTCGTTTCCCTGCAATATTTTTTATATGATGGGCAATATGCGTAATTGACGGCTATGTGATGCGGTCTTTTTAGACAACCTTAAGTTCAAAATATGGACTTTTTATTATATATAACTCTCTTTATATCACACTTTAAAATATACAGCTGTTTGAAAATCTTTTGTCATTTTCACATTGGAATTCAGAGCACCACGTATTCCTACCTCATCATTCTTGATGCCGTCCGCGCGTAATTCCTCACATTTTTCTGAATGTTCGCATTTCAAACACGGTGACGTTGCGCTTTTGTTTTTTTTTTACAAAAGGAACTTGGTAGAAAAGGAACTTGTGTGAATTTTTTGAATGATTTAAATTTGGAAAAATAAAACCTTTTATGATAGGTATAAATAAAGAATGAATTTGAGTACAATCAGCAAACTTGGCGATCTTTTAAAGTGAAGATACAAATCTTAAATTAATATCCAAAAGTATCACAATTCCGGATAGCCTAATTGAGGCTACCCGGAATTGTGATACTTTTGCCTACACCAATAACCCCGGACACCAAATAAAAACAAAACTTTTTGACTTTCAGATTACGGGATAGCAACGGGGAGCCAACTTTTAGAATTTCCATGTGCCTTCGTATTTAATAGCAGCGAGAGAGGGCGGGGGGTAGTGACGTCACCAAACCACCCTGGCCTCTATCCAAGGGACACAGAGTGCAATTACTTCTTCTACGGCTACGAAAACGAGAGAGTACATTTACATTTCACTTATTTCGACGTCGAAGGTGTGGTCCCGTAAGTAATTCATTTGAATACTATTAGCTTCTAGAAAAGTCTTACGCAAAGTAGGTTTCGTCGCTATCGGAGTGCGGTTGGTACTTGATGAGGGTTCTTCAAGTAAGGATTGGCTTCATGCAGAGTACAGATCAGTGATAATGTATGCCTAATCCGTCGTGATCTAGGTTGGACGGGAACATCTACCATACTGTCGATATTTATAAATTTGTTCTTTATATTTTAATGTGGAAAAACAGAAGTATATAGACATTATTTTCACTGAATATATTCCAATACTACTCGTACCATAAAAAACACCAACCTATAGGCCATCTGCAGTTCAAAGGCCTATTTTTATACTGAGAAGGCACAATTGTTGATCACCACGCTTGCGGCGGATTATTGGTTTTACATTTACGTTAACTATAAGTCCAGGTTTCTTCACAATGTTTTCCTTCACCGATGCCAGTGCTGATAAACTTAGAAAGTTCTTAATGAATTGGGAAAAATACATGACAGTACTCTCATATCGAATTAAAATATACCTACGCGCTACGTTAGGCGTCTTGGGTTCAATTCCCAGCTTGGAGATTTGTGCCCGGTTAATGGCAAAAGGCTCGCTCTCCATTACATGGGACCTAAACATACCGGCGAACTGACTAAAACCCACCCATGTTCCTTCTTGTGCCCTTTGCGTTCCGGGGGCGCGGTATCTCTTGCGAACAACCCGCAGCCCCGGCAGAACAACTGTTTGTGATAAAGTTTTTAAATAAAAGAAGGTTTTAATGAAATTGCAGGCGAACTGTGGGTGTACATTGATGCACATCTGCCTAACCCTTCGGGGAATATAGGCGGGATGGTACGTGTTTAATAAAATTCTTATTACAGATGTGAAGCCGTATCAGCCAGCGATTACGTCCAGTTTTACAGTCAAATGATAGAATCACAGAGTCATAGGCACTGTGGTCAACTGAAAGAGCTCCAAGTAACATCAGAGAAGAATTTTCTAAGAATCACCTTCAAGTCCAACGACCGACTAGATGCTACGGGATTCAAAGCCAACTACATATTTCTTAGAGACTCCGAAATGCATAGTATAACTATGCCAAATTCTATAGACAAAGGTTTGTATTTTATTTCTAACACTAGCGTTTTTTTCGCTTGAATTTTATTACGGGCCCCTAATTTTTTTGACCACAAAAAATATAGCTAGAGAAGCAAATTTTGGCTATCTGTTTGTCTGTTTGTTCCGGCTTATCTCCGAAATGGCTAGACCTTCACTTCGCTTCACTCGCAGATAGCTAATGTTATAAGAAGTCACTTAAGCAATTTTTTTTTTTACTTTAATTTAAAAAAAGAGTGTTATGCGAAAACAAAAAATTGAAACCAATAAAATAGTGAACGCGAACGAAGTCGCGGGCATCAGCTAGTCTTAACTAATAATATTAATGCAAAAGTTAGTTAGTATGTTTGTTATCTTTTCATGCCTAAACCACTGAACCGATCAATCTGAAAAGTTTCATATACGTTGTCTAGTGTTCAGAAACGGACATAGGGTACTTTTCATCCTAAAAAAAAGTACTGTTTCCGAATAGAACAATAATAACGTTCTTATGATATTACATGGCGGAACGTGTCTTCCGAATCATGATTGAATGTTTCAACATAACCGACATTTCGAACGAAGTCGCGAGGATAAGCTAGTATTAGTAAAAAAATCACACCACGTGAACTCAGTACTTACACGTATTAGTCCGTTGACTCCGTGTACATTGTTCCTTAGTGTACTTATTATTAAGTTAGTTGGCAAGTTTCGAGTCCAAACTTCGAAGAGACTGCGGTTTCCCTTTGGGTAACTGAACGTCATTCCTAGGAGGTGTTTTTGTTGCATCAGTTTCTAGACTTACTTGTGGAGTTTTGGCATCTTCGTGTAGACGATTTTCTGATTCTACATTAAATAGTTCATCGATCGACCAAATTTCGATCAGTACGACCGATCTTAATAGAGACTAGCTAAGAAGTATGCAGGAGATATTTTAGTGCACAAGTGTACTCATAGTCTGATGGGATGGCAATCCGACATAATCGGGGAGAGATCAGGCGTAGGACCAAAGGCTTCTATCTGAACACAGGACACCGTAAAACACATTTTTTGTCGCATAGTCTGGCATATTGGTACATATTATAAGCCTGAAAAAAATTAAGTGTATTGTCAAAGATTCAAAGAAAAGACTTACTAATAAATGTTTCATTAAAATATAACAGTATCATGTTAAAAAAATCGTAAAGGAGAGCAAAAAAAAATTTTTCCGTCGCATAGATCTCAGAATTTTGAGCGTAATTTGATGTAATGACAATATAGGAAATTTTTAGAACTAAAGACATACCTATAACTTATTCCACAGAGCCGTGTATTTTTTTCACAATTTAAAGAAAACTTCAAAATTACTGGTATTTTGGTGGTTATCCGATTCAACTAACATCAAACGTATCGCTATTTTGATCCTCATTTGTTGCCGCGATGCGTTATTGTCAATAACCAAAACATTTGCTTACGACAGGGCCTTAACTTCTAAACTCCAGGCTGCTACTAAGATATCGCTAATCGAATAATTCAACAAAAGTTTTTGTCTGACCTGGTAACCGAACCCAGGATCCCACGCTCAGTAGTCGCGGCTGAGACCAAGAGACTAACGGAGTAGTTAGTAATAATGCAGTACTGGTAGTACCCACTTCAACTTTTGCTTAATACATAATTTAAGTAGAGGGAAATTTAATGTTCCTTGAAATACTGGCTTGAAATTATTTAACAGCTGTAAAGTGTCCGGCACAAGTAACAATTTAGGACACTTTTAACAACTTTTTGACTGTTGTTTGAGGGACTGTTTATACGTCGCCTGAAATCAGTTTAAGTGTATAATATTTTCAAACTGCCTCGATAGCCTAGTGGTCCTAAGCGCGACTGCTACGCTAGAGGTCTTGGGTCCGATTCTTAGGTCGAGCAAAAAGTGTTATTGGGTTTTTCTATGAATTTCTCAGTAGCAGCTCGGAGTTAGGATTTGTGCCCGGTTAATGGCAATAGGCTCGCCCCCTATTACTTGGGACCTAAACATACCGGCGAACTGTGGGTGTACATTGGTTCATCTCTGCTTTACCTTTCGGGGAATACAGGCGTGATGGTATGTAATGTTATTTTCAAAACTATGTTAGATGAAACGTCATCTAACATAGTTTTGAAAATAACGAAATAGTAAACGTTACTATAAGTAGGCTACCAGTTTCTGCTCGCAATATCGTCCTATTCAACTATTACACAATTCTTCATAAATCTGGCTATCAAAAGAATTTTGCCTATCCGAGAGGTAGCTCCTGAGATTAGCGCGTTCCACAAACGAACAAACAATCAAAAATACTCTTTAGATTTTTACTATTACTATAGATATAACATCATGCTACGACACACGGGAACGGAGCAGCAGTATAAGACGTAACTAAAGCCGGTGAAAAACAACGCGGAAGAAGTCAAGAGCAAAAGCTAGTAACATTAAAACGCTACAATTTTTTTTGTAAATCGTGAGGAATAGTATAGGATACGTAACATCACGCTACGACCTACAGGAGTTTAGCAGTAACCAAAGACATATCTGATAGCTCGTATCCCTACATAGTGTAAAACCAAGTCGGTCCCGCCATCTTTACGCTTGGATCTTAAACTAAATAGGTATTTTTCAATAGATAGAGTGATCCAAGAGGAAGGTTAGGTTAGGTTGTAGACCATCATTCTACACCCAACGGGTGCTTAGCAGTAATCAAAAATGCAACTAAACACGGGTGACACCGCGGGCTATATGGATAGTTAGGCTTGAATATAAATCATATCGAAGTGCCGACCGAAACTCATTAAGTACCAGTTCCATTTAAAACCTATATCTCTAAAACTTCTAAGCTGATGACCACCGGCCAAAGCTTTATGTAATCCGTCTCCTAGCGGCATAGCTTTCAGTTCAATTCAAATCCTTTTTTTTTTTTTTTGGTGGGTGGGAAATCATGAAATAACTTCTCCCGCCCTGGGCGGGGCGGGAGGGAGTATCAGACTTTTACTGACTAAACCCCACCCATGTTCCTTCTTGTGCCCTTTGCGTTCCGGGGGCGCGGTATCTCTTGCGAACAACCCGCAGCCCCGGCAGGCATCGGCCCTCAGTGGCCCCTTTCTTTTGCTGACATCTCTTTGAAGCGCGCGTGGAACACGAACGCGCCGTCGACACGGCCTGTCGTTATGCAACGTAAGGACGGTGAGCTACCCATTGCTCACCGTCCACAGGCCAGTATCTACGGTGGCCGGGAGTCGTCTCGCGGCTCCCGACGTCCGGAGCGTCTACCGCGACGGCTGGGACGGTAGAACCGCTGTCTCAACCGTCCCGCCGCCTCCTTCTCAAGCATTACTGCCTCGCAGAAGGAATTCAAATCCTATCCATAGTGCTTTCGTTCCCCTAACAATAAGGACGTGAGTGTAAATTCAGTTTGTAGACCGACAAGAGAATTTTAAGGTCTAATTAAACTGATTCTTGCACCAATTTGAAGTCAATTGTTTCTTGATTTTATCACTATTTTGTTTTGTCTCAAATACGGGGGAACGGGACATCGTTACCATGGATTATTATTATTAGTAACAATTATCTTCTACTATCTTCAGCTCGCGACTTTGTCGGCGTGATTTTTTACAACCACGACAAGTTTTTGGTCACCGCTCCGCTCCCGTGTGTCGTATCATAATGATATATAGCCTATACTATTCCTCATAAATGTGGCTATCATTTACAAATATTTTTTCTAATCCGACGGCCAGTTTTTCAGAGAGTACCGCGTTTGAACAAACAAACAAACAACTTTAACTCTTCTGGATAGGTAGGTTACTTACCTAGACTTTTACAGGTATAGGTATGTATAACCCAGTAACTGGGCAACACGATACCTCTTGGTTAGACTGGTGGTCAGACTTCCTGGCATCTGACTATCTGTAACGACTGCCAAAGACCCACGAATGACAGCCGGGACCAACGGCTTTACGTGCTTTCCGAAGCACGGTGGTGTCACACTACTGACTTCCAAACTCCGGGCTGCTACTGAGAAATTCCTATTGAAAAAACCCAATAACACTATTTGCCCGACTTGGGAGTCGAACCCAGTACCCCACGCTTAACAGTCGTTCTTGCCACCACGAGACCAACGGGGCATCTCCCTCTGGTTAACCGAAATGTAAACATGAGAGACAATTCATCATGGCTCAACCACCATTGGTGGAATCAATTTGAGGGGTAGGTGAGCTTATTAATTAATACAGCCAGAGCTAAGCACTCATCACAATCCCAACGCTTAGGTAGGCAAATCCTCTTAGTTACGGGTAAATGGGATAGGATTTCAGAGGTATAGGATAATGATTGTAAAATGAATTGGGGACAACCCTGCAACAAAATTGGTGAATTTAGAAATGGCGACCGTATTAAGAGGGAGTCAATTACAATTTTGATTGCGATACACCGTATCTACTAATACGGTAACATTGTCTTTACAAACGTTTTTCAGCACAATTTTACTTATAGATATTATTACAACTAGTTTTTATCCCCGAATTTGAAATGTATGTAGAAATTTAGATAAAATACATCCTATGGACACTCGGGAATGGTGTAGGATTCTGCCGGATATATTTTTTTTATAATCGATGAAATTATTATTGGTAACAGTAACAGTAGTTTCTCATTATTTTATTATTGTTTCAGGTACTACGTGCTACACGTCAAAATTCCTAATATTTGTATGTTTGTGCGAAGTAATTTGGAATGTGAGGTAGTGACAGGTACTTATCAAGAACTTTGTACCATATTGGACAGAAATTATGGAATAAAAATATCAGTGTTACTATGAAGTGTTTCAATTTTATTAAAAGATAAACCCTTACTAGCAATCCTTAATGTGTTTTAAACCAGAGGCAAACAAAAATAATAACAAAACTAATCATACTTTTCCTAACTATACTTTTTTTTTGCCTGGGCGGGGCGGGAGGGAGTGTCAGACTTTTACTGAATAAAACCCATCCATGTTCCTTCTTGTGCCCTTTGTGTTTCGGGGGCGCGGTATCTTTTACGAACAACCTGCAGTCAATCATATACTGCAGTTAATCAGTTACTGACTAACACGATACCTTCAATAAAACTGGTTGTCAGACTTTCGGGCTACCCGTAACAACTCCCAAAGATCTAGGAATGCTTGGGCCAACGGATTTACGTACTTTCCGGGGAACAAGTGAGTCACATCACCAATTTCCATACTTCGAGCTGCTATTGAGGAATCCTAATGGTAAAACCCTTTACCTGACTTGGGAATCTAACTCAAGATCCTTATTTCAGCAGTAACATTGGTGACTAACTTCTACTCTATCGTCATCTTGTCAAAAGTCTCTTGCAATAGTCAAAGTTATTTGGCAATAGTAGATATACTATTGCCAAATAATAAAGGTACATTGTATGAATTTTTAGTACACCATAAAATAAAAACAGAGTTTGATTTTGTTGTCTCTGTCTCCTGTGGTTTGTCGATAGAAAGGCCAAATTCAAAAAAGTAAGATGTAAGTTTTGCTTCGTTTGCCTTCTTAAGAAAATTGACCCTTCACTGTTACCACTAATGTACAAACACCACATACAAACAATCCAGTAAACTCATCATTGAAATGTGAAAGCCTCTGGGCATCTCTTCAAAGGATTCCTCTAAGGACACAGGGGTGACGGACGTGCAACCCAAAGAGTGACATACAAACCGTAAAGTAAGGTCAAAAAGGAACATAATTATCACCCAAGTCACGTAGAAATCGAGAGATCGAATTTTCACTTCACGATTTTAAGACCTTCTCAAGAAAAATCTAAATGAATATTTTCTTGGAGAAATTTGTAGTACCCACCTACATAGAAAACTGTCAGATAAGAAAGTGAAAAGGGTTTAGTTTAAAACTAAGTTTATAAGGGTTTTCGAAGTTATTTCTAGAAGTTCTGAATTATATTTATAATAGATGCTAGACTTTGGCCGGGATTCCAGCCGGAATTTATCTTTTCGAGACCAAATTAAAAAAAAATCGCTTAAGTTACACACTGATAAACGCTTTCTATAGGTAAAAGATTTTGTTTCAGATATTCCTAGTTTATCAAATTATGTTAAGTAGTTTAGAAGACACGCAGAAATAGGCGAACATACAAGCTGATATCATAAACCCTCCTTGTGGCATTGCCATAGTCCGTTCAAAAACGAAACCAAAACCGGCCCGAAAAATCAATATCACTAAAATGACGAACACTTTTTCGACAATACACAAACATATTTACTTCACAGTAACAATCACTAGTCCCAAAACTGTTTTATAATTAAGTAAACATTAAGTAAGTTATGTAATATTCATCCAACTATGAACGGGCTTTCTAACAAAACGCTCGAGGCGAAATAGAACCTTTGGCCAGCACATAGACTTTAAAGTTTGCATATAATTATGCCGGACATTCGAGCAACATTTTGAGGAACTATGGACTTACAGTTTATGCATAATGGAAGCGGTAGAACAAGGGAGCGGATACATTTGTTAGCGAAAACGGGCTGAATTAACTGTTACGAATATCTTCTAAGATTATTGAGATATCTTGCATATGCAGCTGCTTCCACTAAAGTTAATAATTAGTTAGTTACACTGAGTACTGCCTCGTTGACCTAGTGGTTCTAAGCGCTAGAGGGGTTGGGTTCGATTCCCCTGACGAGCAAAACGTGTAATTGTGTTTTTCTATGAAATTCTCAGTAGCAGCTCGGAGTTAGGGTTTGTGCCCGGATAATGATAATAGGCTCGCCCCTATTACATGGGACATAAACATACCGGCGAACTGTTGGTGTACATTGGTACACCTCTGTTATGTAAATTAGAGGCGTTTTTGACAGATTGAGAGTAAGGTCAGATTGCGATCGTTCTTAAAAGTTAATAGAATTGCCCTCCTGGTATACGCCTTGTGATAATTTCCTTATTGTAAGACCTCATAGCCTAATTTAGCCGTACTATGAATTTAACTGGTAGATATCTACATACAACGCAACCTCTAGCCGTCTGGGTCACAATACAAACGTACTATAATAATAATGGCTTCGTTTCATCCAAAAACAACCCATGCATATACCCATTTATAGAAGGTAATACACGAACACAATAGAGGGTTAAACCTTCACAGATCCACGCCAACACCCGTCTCAATGTACTCTAAGTTTGGTGGTAATTCAATACTAAGTCTGCTGTAGCAAGTTATTATGGTAATGAATCTTTTGAACGACCCGAAACTTCGATTTGCAAACTATGTACGTTTGGATCTGGGTTGCGTTACAGCTGAATTCATTGTACAAGATAAGCAGTGGAAATGAGAGAAAGATTACGATTAAAATAAATTGCGGTCAAAGGTGACCCCGTATTCGAATATTTACAGTTTGTCGACGCGATAGGTGCAGTAGCCAAGGAATTGGCTGCTGCGCTGTTGTGGGTTCGATTTTCACACGAAGCAAATATTTGTATGGTCTATATTCCGAGCAAATTGGCTACGACAGTGGACTGACCGACACAGACAGACACAATAGTGATCCTATAAAGATTCCGTTTTTTGTTCGGACTTACAGAACCCTAACATTGGTTTTCATTTTACTTCAAATACGAGAGTAAAACTGTAAATTAATATTCAGAGCTATGACGTATCCCTTTGGGCAACATAATTTAATTAAAAAAATCTTCATTCAATCCATTATCGAATTTGGAACATGAAAGTCGTTAGAAGTTAGTTTAAGTGAAAATCTTTTTATTTTATATGAGCCTGCATTGACTTACTGCTAGGCAATGGTAAGCCAAAGCCTTCCACTCATCGCTATGCGTTGCCTTCCCTAGCCAATCTCCCATTAATGTCACTAAACCATCACGCTAGCGTTCTGTAGGCCGTTTTTTTCTTTATATTTTGTTGTAGGAACATCCTTATGGACTGTCACTGCCTCGGAGAGGGTGGCGGGGTGTGTCGGTCTTCTACCAACTGTAAAGCTTTTTTCAGGCTCGCCCCCGCAACGTCGTCCGTCTTCCGTCACCGACTGAAACTGACCTTAACCAACAGACATAGAATTGAAATCATTACTTTGTAACTTAAGCTAACTCAAAAAAACTCCGCTAACCGCTTGAAAATTAAACCAACCTAAAATAATTTATGAAGGCGACGGAACGCGTCTATCGGACCTTACAAAAGGACTGAAGGATTCACTTTCCGAATTGTTTACACTGCCGTGATGTGGGTGAAACTGACGTCTAAGCGGTTTAGTTCTGAACAGTCGCCGGCTGTGACCGCAAATTGTGGCGTACAAGAAAACGCTTTTGTCTGACCATGGCCATAGAGTAAGGAAAATGTTTAGAAGTCAATGTTTTACGTAATTTCTGTTGTTGACACTGAAATAAATATGTGGAAACGTTTACCCAAAATAACTCGGAAAGGTTTTACTTCAGTTCGCTTTTGACAATATTAAATTAACAAAACTTAGAGACAAGCAGGTTCATTTGACATGTAGCCCGTTCTACGGCAGTCCAGACAGCCCTATTTTATCAGCATTCTGACGACTCTGCGTCATACTCCCTCCTAAGTCTTACTTCCATTAGTACTCTTGTTGACGCTCCATCTAAAACCAATCTAGGTAAAGATGAAATGCAACGTCGTAGCATTTTTTCCGTTCTATTTGGAATTACAGATGACGTTGTAGCCAAAATATTTTGATCTTTAATCTCCCATAAATATGATAATATTTAACTACTTGCTCTCTCCTACTTTTCTTTGACACATGTGTGTCGTACCAAGGAAGGAGCTCAGCAACATCAAAACAGAATCGTCATCCTTCTGCATTGCCTAATTTCAAGGGTTGATACACCTACCATCAACCTGAGTTTTCTGTTAAAATTGACAATTTTGAGTTGCAAGCATCGGTAAAACCCTGACACAAAAGAACGTTCGACGACAAACTCTGTAGGCATTCACACCGCGTTCAGATCGGGTTCGCCTCTGTATATTCTTAGTCCATGTCATGATGGTAATGTCCGAAACTCAGATCTTCAAAGAGGACCTATACAAACTGCATGCCTAAGATTAATGAAGTTTTGAGTTTTGAACATGGAGAATCTAAACTAAGTACATATAGAGAGTTTACACATGATTTAGCGTGGATACGGAAGGGTGAACTCTATTGTGGATCATGCATGATTAAGAGCCTACGGTGTAACTTTGAAGTGCGTTTCAGGATAAATTATGAAGTGCACCTCTTGCTTAAGATCATCTATGTCTTTTCTATTTTCTTCTTCGGTGTTAAAATAAAGAATTTTATAAAAACTTTCAACTGACAACTGCTGAGCATGACACCATGTTATTGGGTTTTAATAAATAATGGAGTTTTTCAGTTTGTCGTCCCCAACAAATGATAATCTTACTAGCTATGATGAATGCAAAAGTTTGAATGAATGTTTGCTACTCATCACTCGATCACGCCAGAACGGCTGAACGGACCTGGATGTTTGGCAAAAGAATACATTTATTATTTAGGAAAAATACTTTTGGAACTCCACCCATTTTTTCAAGGCTACCTAGCTAATACCTAAGGTTAGTTACCGGAAAATAGTAAAAAATAGCGTCCCTGTTTAGTGTTTACGGCGCCGTAAGGTGCCGCGGCGCGCATTTTGGGAACCCCTGTGGTAAACCGTAACGTTATCAGAATTTCCCGGTATTCACTACTTTGCCTGACCTACCGCTGATTAAGGAACACGCTATGTGATAAGTTCCCGGGCAATTTACATAAGCTAACATGTTTTACATGGTGACAACATAATTATTTTTAACTGGACAAGGCTTTAGCACACGATACTCTATTCTTGACTTTTTATTTGTAAAGAATTGAATCTCATTTCAATATTTTTAATCCAGTCATTATTATTGATAAACTTACACTTTATCTATCAATCTTCTGTCTTCTCAATCTTTGCATGTTTGTTAGATCACCACCTGAGAACTAAAAAAGGACTGTTTAGTCTGTCTGTCTCTTTTGTATGAAAATTTCATGAAAATTAACCTTTTGAAATTGCACGCGTGAGAAGCCGGGGCAGATAACTAGTTTAAAAAAATAGTTTTTCTGTTTGAACAATTTCGGTGTTAATTACAGCAACGTATGTCTTAGTGGTGAGAAACGTTCCGAAATTTTAGGAACCCACTACATTTTTTTTTGTGTATTTAAGTACCAAATTAGAAAAAAAATCTTAGCTTGTTAAAGTAAACAACAAAAATTAAAATAAAAAAAATAACTTTAAACACACAACACTAAAGTACAAAGTTGAAGACATAAAGAAATGTAATTAACAGAAACTCTAAAACAATTCAAACTAGTGAAAACAGCGTTTTACTTAAGAGTGTTGAGTGCTTCTTACTTTTCTAGAACACTTAGCTAGGGCTTTATTGCCTAGGATCACATTATAAACGGTAACCACGTTTTCAACAAATATCAGGACATTCCTGATTAAAAAATTTGAAAACTGCCCCATTGGTCTTATAGTCGCAAGCGCGATTGAAGAGCGTGGGGTCACGGGTTCGAGTCCCAGGTCGGGCAAAAAGTGGTTTTCCATTAGAATTTGCTCGGTAGCAGCCCGGAATTTGGAAGTTGGTACTGTCACACCCCTGTGTTTCGGAAAGCACGTAAAGCCGTTGGTCCCGGCTGTCATTCGTAGATGTTTGACTGTCGTTACGGGTAGTCAGAAGCCAGGAAGTCTGAAAACCAGTCTAAGCAAGAGGTATCGTGTTGCCCAGTAACTAGGTTGTGGAGGTAAGCATGTAAAATACTGGTTTTCAGCTGCATCCGGTTAGACTGGAAGTCGACCTCAACATTGTTGGGAAGAGGCTGGGCTAGTATTTATATGACCTGATTAAAAATTCTCCAAACTTATTTCTACTTAGCACAAAACCAAGTCGCTTCCCGTCGTCTGTCCCTCAGTACACTTAGATCCAAACTACGCAATGAATTTTAATGCGTTTTCATTATTAGATAGAATAATTTGAGAGGAAGGTATAGAACATCACGCTAAGACCAACGGGTGCGGAGCAGTAACCATAAACTCAACTAAAGGGTATATAGCTAGTAACATAACCAAAACCCTTACCGGTAAATATTTGTGTCATGCGGGAATCGAACTCACGATCCGCAGCGCAGCAGCTAAAAGCTCGGCCATTGCGGCAAAATATGCGACACATTATATCACTGATGCAGCCAATCATAAATTTAAATGCAAATCTCTGCTTGTAGCACATAATTATGCGTGATCTACATATTAATAGAAAATTTGAAAGCCATTAGCATTGTTGTGTGAGTTACACTTTTGTGCTATTTAATTTAAACATACCATCACGCCTGTACTCCCCGGAGAGTAAGGCAGAGGTGTAACAATGTAAACCCACACTTTGCCAGTATGTTTAGGTCCCATGAAATAGGGGGCGAGCCTATTGCCATTAACCGGGCACAAATCCTAACTCCGAGCTGCTACTGAGGATTTCATAGAAAACCCTAAAAACACTTTTTTCGAGCAAAAAGTGTTTTTGGGGTTTTCTGGGAATCGAACCCAAGACCTTTAGCGTAGCAGTCGCGCTTAGGAGCACTAGGCTACCGAGGCAGTTAAGAATATTTTTATAACTTCTTAAAATATTTTAGGATCAAAAGAATCATGGTCCTCCTACACGTACGTGTCTAATGGACGAGGTTCAAGTGAAGTATACACCTGCATTACTAGAGTCGTTAGTTGACGGGTACCGCGGGTGCATTCTACTAACACCTAGTATCTGTTTCATCCCCTTTAAGGGAATTCAGTTTGGTAAATAAGTAACATGTGGGCAAACTAAGAGAGTGAAGAAAGGAGTGTAATGTAAAGACGTTGTGTTCTTTGGAACGGAGGGCCTGACCTAAGTGCATTGACGTAAAAGTGTTCGATTTTTGAATTGGAAATAAGACTACCGATTGTGTTTACGAATACCATGTTTTGGTTCAATTTTATACCATAGTACATTCAGTATCATACATCCTTCAAATTTAAAGTAAAAAAGTAATCAAATTTACGATACATTTCCTCTGCGTGCTCGTGGTTGGCTTTCTATTATTCATCTTTTATTTTTATTCATTTTTTATTTCAGATCCAGAGAATCCATATAATGTTACTGGAAATAAAACTTAGCCTAATGTTAGTATTAAATTAAATTATTAATAATAAACAACCAATGTACAGCCAGCGTCATCAACTGGTAATCCCCTTTTCGAACAAATTTGAATGCAAGAGGGGTAACCAATTGATGACGCTGTCTGTACCATTGAACTGTTCGTTCAATGGTACGCTGGTTTATTTGGACAAGAGGGTCTGAACTCTTACCCACTTTCGTAAGAGGGGAGAGTCCCACCGGTCTCAAAACAAATTCAGGATCCCATAAGTATTTCCTCCCCAAACAAAAAAGTGTGAGATTTATTTTTAAATATTTATACAGGGTTATTTGTCAAACAATGACAACCTCTCAGGACTATGTTACTAACATCATAATCAACAACTTTTGTTCTATGACATTTTAAAATTTATCATATTTTAGTTCATCAGATTTTCATATAAAAATAAAAATATTTAAATTGAACGCTCTAAATGTTACGAAGTCTATCCGAAGCAAACGAAAGCGATAGTAAAATAGCGAGGGGAGCGGGGTTAGGGCAGCGGGGGTGTTTGTACTTGACCTATTTACAATTTTACGGAAATCCTTCAGTCGGTCATTCGCTTCGATGCGCTTGCGTTGCTTGATTCTGTAAAAATGTATAGAACAAAAGTTGTTGTTTATGATGGAAGTAATACAGTCCTGCAAGGTTGTCATTGTTTTACAAATAACCCTGTATAGGTCTACATTTCTAAACGGTATTTTATTCTGAGACTAAAATAGCATACAATCTGGTTATTTTTCATATAGATACTCAATAACGCGAATTCAAAAACAAAAAATACATTACACCTACGGGCATTCTTCAGACGACGTTTATCTTCTACTTTTACTTAAGATATAAATGGCAGATTGCTTGTTTTAAGTACAACCCTTTAGTAAGAATTAACTTGACAAATAGGAGATTTTAAGGGATGAGTATAAATTAATTTGTTCGTTAGCTGGCAAAATGAATTATATTCCCTTCTTTCGCGTTTAAAAATTAAGTTAAAAGGGTGTCGAGTTAGAATGAAAAATTTCCTTTTTGAAGGCGTATTTACGTGACGTATTCTTTGGAGCATTCTTTGTGACAAAATGGTTGGTTGGTTTTTCCTCCATTTCGGTCTGCTTGGTTGGAAAATACAATAATTCAAATAAAAATATCATTCACTGCCTCGGTAGCCTAGTGGTCCTAAGCGCGACTGCTACGCTAGAGGTCTTGGGTTCGATTCCCAGGTCGAGCAAAAAAGTATTATTGGGTTTTTCTATGAAATTCTCAGTAGCAGCTCGGAGTTACGATTTGTGCCCGGTTAATGGCAATAGGCTCGCCCCCTGTTACATGGGATCTAAACATACCGGCGAACTGTGAGTATATATTAGTACACCTCTGCCTAACCCTTCGGAAAATACAGGCGTGATAGTATGTTATGTAAAATATAATTCTGACCGAATTTCAGTCACAGGCGGCGATCAATTTCAATGAAGACTAGCCGAGTACGGATATATTATTATAGTCCACAATCACCTCGTCTTCTCTCACTCTCACAGTTCGACGGGACGACAATCCGTTAAGTCTAAAATCGCTTATCCTTGAGCAAGCGAGGTAATCAATGTTTGTGCCTTCCTTATATTTGGCCCTTCCACTGCAGTGGGACAATAATAGGCTGGCATTATTATTGTTAAATCACATAAGCACCAAAATACGTCACTATTCCCTCCAGGGATTACATTAGCATACAAACAAGTTGCTAGCAATAATCTCAGCTTTGCACACCACTCAATATCAATCGATTAGAGTATGTACAGTCAACAAAACTATTTAGTATACAGGCAAAATTATTCGTCCTTCTACTACACTGACAATAACATTTATTTTTATTGTGTGCGTAATAAGTTTTTAAGCTCACACACCCAAAAGAGTAATGTAAAACAATTGTCTGCTCAGCACACTCACAACATTGTTTAAAAGTAAATGCAAGTAAGCTGGCTGTATACGAAATAGCTTTGTTGACTGTACCTATAAGTTGTGTGCGCTCTACTTGATCATTGTTCAAGAGCATTCAGACTCTATCTTCATATCGTGTTTCAATCCGTTTCGCATACAGTTCTCATGTAGAATTAATGCGCCATTGACATTATTCTGCACTATGAGGGTTTAATCTGATGTTGTGACGTCATCTACGTAACTGTATGGAACTGGGACAAGGAGTTGATACATTTTAAGGTGAATATATGGGTGTTTTTTTTCTCTCTACTTTGTATATTTTGTTTATATGTATATATGTATTTATTATTATAATATATTTTATTCCTGGATATTTTCTGTTCTTTGCACTATGTTTTGTCTCTGCATCACCCTAAAGTTGACTGGTAGAAAATGCTTAAGGCATTAAGTCCGCCTTTGTACAGTGTATTTTTTACATTATGTGCATAAAGTTGTGGAATTTAAATACATTGTTTTAGACCCCATGCGCGTACAGGATTCGTCACATATTTAAAACAAACAGCTGTTCCTTACATTTTGACGGTATAGTTTGCAGTTTTGCATGGAACAGCAGGTTTTTTTAGTAACTGATGAGAAATTTCATTGCTAGAGAGTCTAGAATTGTTGACTAAATCCATTGTAAAAGGTTTTGATATCTCTCCCACTCGTTATTATTTTAGTAGATTTTGTGAATAAAAGACTAACATGAGGCAAATATAATCCTTATACGTAGTAGGGTTAAAAAAGTATAAGTCGAAGTTGGAACCTTCAGTAACATTTACTCATAGAAAAACTACCCGGCTAAACTATAAAAAAAAACAATCCTTGAATGATGAGAGCAGCTTCTAAACACATAAATCGAACAACGTCAAAATCAAATAAACCTTTTTATTAGCAACTCAGCCAAAGACATTGGCTAGAAAAGGTAAACAAGAGAAAAACTTCCTCGTCAGAATTTTATTTGGTTCATTAAACAAAGGGCGGAACTCCAAAATGAAATACAACAGCTGGATGGTAACCGATTCTAATTCTAATTTTCCGGGTGAATTATTTCCAGAACTGTTTCCTAAGAATGTCAATGGACAGACACACTTTTTTACACCAAATTTGAGTGGCCCAGTTAGGTTTTAATTTTATAAATTGATACCATGTTTTTTTCAGAGATATTTTTTCTTCATTTTCATCATCACGTCAAGTTCATTTTTGGGTTTTTAGGTTCATTTCCGGGGTTTTTGGGGCTACGACGCTGCACGTGATTGGTTCGACAGACGGACCAATACAAAAACACATACATGAACTTGACGTTTTTGCTCACGACTCGTGGCGGCTACAGTACCTACTTAATTCTTGGATGAAATAAAGGATGTAAAAAGACACTGACCAAAACTTAAAGTTACATGTTTAGCCAGTTTCGTCAGATTTCAAGGTCAAAGCATTTATTTCAATTAGACCATTTACAGGCACTTTTGAATTGTCAAGAAAATACAGTTTAAAGTTGAAGCTTGTTGCTCGTTCCAAAACGTAGGACAAAAAAACTCCACGGACACTCTTTTCCTTCAATTTGGTTTTTACAAAATCTTGGTTACAATATTCGTGTTGCTTCTATATGTGATAACAATGAAGATAAATATAAAATAATTTAAAAAAAAATAAAACGTTTGTCCAGGATTGTACACTTCGCAAAGAATGCTTTAGCTCTAAAGATCAGAATTTCACATAACCAAGATAACGAAGGCAGACTTCGATTTTTGTATAACCCTTAGCTCTTTTTACAAAGCCTTAGTAAATTGGATCGTAGGTACAGAATAGAAACTTTAGTTTACTACCATCGACATTTCTATTCATTGGATAACATAAAGTGGCAAGAAACCTAAAAGGTATTAGCACTTGTTCGCACGGGTACATGTTTGGCGCAGTTTTTTTTTACTTTGCACTTGATTTTCTACTAAGTTCGACGTCGAGAATCGAAAGTACAATGCGCGGTTTAAAACTTCACTTTCTAAAGTGTTGTTACCACATACTGGATTTTCATCGGACAGCTTAACTTAGCTGCTTAGCTTAGCTGGAAGCCGACCCCAACTTAGTTGGTTCAAAAATTCAGTGCGCGGGTAATAAGCCCCTGTTAAAAAGGGCCACCGAGTTGTCAACCTTCCGCTCAACTGTCACTGTTGCAAATCCAGTCAGCGGTTAAAAATCGCCATTGTCGCGCATTGGATTTTTCGCAGTTGAAAATCCAGTGCGCGGAAAAAAAATTCTGCGTTAAAAAAGCGCCCGTGCAAACTACCCCTTATTGTGCTATTCATCTTAAACTGTTTATAGAGAAACCTCATTGGAACTGGTCCTAAAGATACCAAAAAAGATACGAGGTAAGTTTGTAGTATCACTTAACAGAGCAAAGCTTTAGTGAGTCTCAGTTTAACTAACTACAGAAGATGAAGTGCCCCTTGATTAAGTACTAAAAAGCAAACTAAATAAGACTCATAATAATCTGGGTAAAGTTTAGTGAATCCAATCTAGAGTTGAGAAGTCCTGAAGCCGTTTTAATTGTTCGTGTTATTTTGTGTAACGAAAATAGTTAGTCGTGCTGGTTTTTCTAATTTTACAGATTCATTTATGAGTTTATTTCAGTACTGAGATGTGCATAATCATGGAAAAAAAAATATTCACGTGGAATTGAGAACCTCCTTCGTTTTATAAAATACTAGACGACCTGCCTGCTATTTTGTCCGCGTTATGATACGTCTTTCGTTACTGTTCCGCTCCCGCGGGCCGTAGCGTGATGGTATATAGCCTAAGTTACTCAAGGTGAACGTAGCTTTCTCATGGTGAAAGAATTTTTGAAATCGGCGCAGTAGTTTTATCGTTTATTCATTACAAACATACACACACACAAAAATACAAATCTTTCCTTTTTATAATGTTAGTGTAGATGTGCACTAATTAATCGCTTTCATATTGTCCGGCTGGATCTAAGCTGGTATAGCTATGGAAATTGTAGTCAGTAGGTTAGCAAGGCATTGCTATGACTACTGGATGCAAGTATAACTACTGAAAGTTAAGATATAAGTATGGGTTATGGAGATATGGGTTTTTTCTGAGTACCTCGGTAGCCTAGCGGTCCAAGCGCGACTACTGCGTTGGAGGTCTTAGGTTCGATTCCCAGGTCGAGCAAAAAGTGTTATTTGGTTTTTCTATGAAATTGTCAGTAACAGCTGGATAGGATTTGTGCCCAGTTAATGGCAATAGGCTTGGCCCCATTACATGGGACCTAAACATACAGGCGAACTTTAGGTGCACATTTTGCGTTAGTGTGGGATTTATTTATAAAGATTATTTGTCTAAAGACGCCTAGAATATATTTAGTGTAAAGAGCGACTATGATAATTTTGACACTATTACCTCTTCCGAAAATAATTCAACGAACAAATTGTATATTCCACTACACTTGAATAGATTTAAACACGACCTATCGACGCTCTAGTGAACCCGCAGCTTTAATCCTGTTTTTACACTCCTACATACCCACATCAATTTGGCATCACACACTAATTCGCTTACATTTATTAACTTTACAGTACACCAGCCCCCAGTGTGATATGAGGGAAAAAGTTCGGAATGCGGGCGCTCCATAAACGTGTTCTCACATTGCTTTTGTTCCAAATACTTTTAGATGGAGAATTCTTGTTCCTTGTACGTTAAACAGGCGGGTTTTAATTTTGTCGGCTTAGTAATTATACGTCATGGAGCCTCCGGGATTTTGTTGTGTGAATATGACAAGCTAGGCTGTGTCAAAAATTTCCTTGATGAGTTTTTGGGGTACTGTGGAAATGTTGATGAAATGTGAAAAGTTGGAGCGCCTAGTACCAACTCCCGAAGTATGTATATGTAACTTAAATTATATCGATTTATATATTGGTTCCACATACCATCACGCCTGTATTTCCCGAAGGGTTAGGCAGAGGTGTACCAATGTACACCCACAGTTCGCTTGTATGTTAAGGTTCCATGTAATACGTGGCGAGCCTATTGCCATTAAACGGGCACAAATCCAAACTCCGAGCTGCTCAGCTCAACTACCTTGAAGGGAACTGAACGATCCAATGCACGCGCCACCATCAACGAGACATTTAAGTGAGCATGACAAAGCTCTCAACCGCCATACTAATTATGTCCAGCACATACTAACTTAAAAAAAAACTAGTTAGCTAGTAGTTACTTTTAATTATATATAAAAGAGAGATTTATGTTTCTGGAATATTTTGTTCATATAAAAACAGTATCAGAGTAACGTTTAGTGTAACTTCAAAAACAGTGTCTCCTCATTTTCCCCCTTCTTAGCTAAACAGTAATTAAAACCAGCGAATAACGGTATTAGTACACGAAAAGCACATTAATCCTTAAAACGGGTAATTATAATGAAATTTTGTACCCATATACAGTGAACAACGTGTGAGAATAATTTACTAGAGGGCATTACCACACCGTAAATAGTGTTTTATCCCATAATAAATGAAGCGTGCGCCAACAGATTATTTAGCGTTGAGTGTAATGGGAGTATTATTTCATTAAGTCGTCAAACATAATGTGTGTGAGCTTCATGTTTTTGGCAAAAATTTCTCTAAGCTGGTCTAAGAACTTAGGCAGGTCCAAGTCACTTGTAGGAGACATACCTGGTTTCCAAATAAGCCCCCTTTTATTTTATTCTGAGGTGGAACATTGTCTAACCCCCCTGGGAAAGCGAAAGGGTCTGTCGGACTCTTACTGACTCAAAACCACACTGGTGCTCCCTTCTAACTCATACGTAAGGGATTACTGGAATCAAATATAACAGCTTACATTAGGACCAACTAAGTTAATGATAATTGTAATCCGTGGTGCTTGGCAAACTGGGTTTCTCCCAGTTGTAAACATGCCTTTGTGCCTATTTGCCTAGTTCTGTTCTGTCTCCTGCTTATTTGGAAGGAAGTGGAAATTATGTGTTTTCTTACTCCTCCGCTAATCTTTTCTGATTAATTTCGTTGCGGGATCCAAGACAGTTGTATCGTTTCTCCGGGACTCGTCGAGCTTCATTGCCTCGGCGCTCTTCTGGCGGTCTCTACTGTTGGTTATGGCTTTCAGGAGTTACAGTGGTGGGTAATAGTGTGGCGGGCTTGTCTCATTGAAAAAACCTGGACCTAACCTTATCGCGATTTAATACACGAACAACATGCAGTTGACCCGGCTTGCTTTGTTATAAGTATTAAATTATTAATGCGTCGCCAAGCAATGCATCATATTATATGATTTATCGGCGGCCGAGATGCGTTTATGCATGTGATACATCAATACCTGTCTTAACCGCCTCTGCCTCTGCTTTGTGGTTAAGTAGATTTAACCTGAAACCACTATTGATATTCTTATTCAATTTATTGTTTATGCAGTAGAAATTTCAACACGTTTTTGACATCGGTGAAGGAAAACATCACGAGAAAATCTGGACTTATCTATAGAACTAAGTTTCAGAAACTGCCAGCCGGTAGTTTTTTGGATTGTTTGACTACATAAGAACACGCTACAATCCACGGGAGCGGAGCATTAACCAACAGCAGTAACATAACGCAGGTGCAAAAGCTGACGAAGCCGAATTCTGAAGCTTGAAGTTACCTAACTCTCAAGTCGACAATTCACTTTAAACAAGCATGGTAATCAATGTTACTGCCTTCTTTGTATGTGACGAGGATTTTGCCCTGTTGTGAGACAATACGTCGGGTGGTACTTTTTGTTTGTTGTTAATTAAGATTTCTGAATTCTTTACCTTAACTAACAAACAATCCTTGAATAAGTCTACAAAGGCTTATAGGTCCTCAGAACAAAAGGTGAGAGAGGCTTTACGTTAGCGCTCATCTACTTACGTTAGCCCTCCTTGCAAACAAAAGGTCCATCACAGCTTACGTACCCATGAATAACCGTTACAGGGTGCCTAGTGACGTCATGATTATACTCCTAAAAGGGTATGTAGAGGTCTACTTATACATACATCTTACTACTATTTTAAATGGAAAAGTTTGGATGGATGGATGTTTGTTACTGAATTACCCCAAAACGGCTGAACGGATTTCGATGATATTTGGCATGGAGATAGATTTTAATAAAATTTGGCACAAATATAGATTTTAGTCTGGATTAGCACATAGGCTACTTTTTATTCCGAAAAATTGAACAGTTTCTGTGAGATAACGTATTAACTTGTGTGGTGGAAGTGGTGGATGGAAGCTTGTTTAATAATAATGATAAATGATTTGAAACTGCCTCATTAGCCTAGTGGTCCTTAGCGCGACTGCTACGCTAGAGGTCTTGGGTTCGATTCCCAGGTCGAGCAAAGAGTGTTATTGGGTTTTTCTAAGATTTTTTTTATATCAGCTCGGAGTTAGTATTTGTGCCCGGTTAATGGTAATAGGGTCGCCCCCTATTACATGGGACCTAAAAACATACCGGCTAACTATGGGTGTACATTGTAACACCTCTGCCTAACCCTTCGAGTAATACAGGCATGACAGTATGTGATGTGATGTGATTTGAAAGTATTCTAGAACTACAAAGCTACAGTCGAGGATCATTTGGGAGCGTGGATCATGTTTTAAGTGTATACGGGACTCCCGAATCATGGTGATAGAAGGAACCGGGGGGGGTTTTAATCGCTGTCAGGTCGATATAACCTTCCGTTTTCTCCAAATGTAGAGGAACAGGACCAAAGTCAAAGCATTTATTTCAATTAAACCATTTACAGACACTTTTGATTTCTCCACCAAAAAAAAAGACGAACTACAAAACTAAATAAAGCAAGAAAAGAAAATATGGTCTTAAAACACACCCATTAAATCCTGAACGTTAGCTGGCGAGAAAATAATAAAGGGCCTTACAGGAAAGGAACAACAAATTTTGCGCCATAATAAACGTCGTATCAACAGATTGATTGATACTTCAAGCCATCAAGCGAGCGACAGCTAAGACTTTCACAATGGCGATTGTTGGTGAACCGAACTGCATTTGTAGGGTTGGCAATAAACTACACAAACTTCTAAAGTAAATCTATCGAGATTAATCTCCTGAACGGCTACACTGATTTCGACAGGACTTTCACTGGCAGATTACTAATCTTTAACAGAGTAACTTTGGCTACTTTTATTTTGAAAATAGAAATAGGGTACAGCGCAAAAAAAAACAACATCGTCCATAACCGACATTCACGCGTACGAAGTCACGGACATAAGCTAGTAAATATGTTTGAGAACAGAAAATGATTTTAGGAATAAGCATTATTTTGATATAGGAATCTAGAGACTACCAAAGAATAATGGAGTGTTGGTAGAATGTCGTTGTAAGACGTTTTACTAAAGAGAACAAATCCAAAGGTACAAGCTCACGGACGGTTTTGTAACTTTTTATATTAATCCAAACACACCTAATTCACCAACAAAGGAAGGTAGGAAGGCGCACTGTGGGAAGGCTCCCCTCTAGGTGGACCGACGACCTAGTAAAGGTTGCGGGAAACCGCTGGATGCGGGCAGCCTAGGACCGGTCATTGTGGCTATCTTTAGGGGAGGCTTGTGTCGAGCAGTGGACGTCGTTCGTCTGATTTGATGATGATGATGAAACACAGCTGATAAAGTTGGAAATAAAACACGACCAAATTTCCGCTTAGTACATTTTTCCTTACCACCGTCAATTATTCTTATTAATTTACTGTCCTCTTGCCAAGTAGTGCCATCTGGCGACGAGTTCTATGTAGTTTCTTGCTAATGAAAAACGAATGGAAAACATTAAGCAGAAAGGCATAAAATAATGCTTGGAGCGTGTCTCATTCTGTGCTCGGTTTATTGTGTCTAGTACTTTCCGCGGAAATATGTCAGGAACATTTTGAAATTAAACCAATCCGACTAATGCAGACATGCAGTACCAAGCGCATCTGTTATCTCTTTGTAGCATTTTACATACAGTAAAATGTTTATCTATACTTATATAATAAAGCTAAAGAGCTTTTTTGTTTGTGTGTTTGTTTAAACGCGCTAATCTCTTAAAACTAAGTCATATTCAAAACAATATTCCCGTATATATGGTAGCCGAATTAATGAGGAATAGAATAGGCTATAAAACATTACGTTACGACACACGGGAGCGGAGCAGTAGCTAAAAACGTAACTTAATGCGGTTGAAAAAAAAATACGCCAAGTCACGGGCAGAAACTAGTGTAGTGCATTAATGTAGTATAGTGGCCACCACAAGTCGTGAGCGCAAACGTCAAGTTTATTTTTGGGCTCGTTTCTGGGTTTTTTGAGACGCCGACACTGCACGCGATCGGTTCGACAGAAGGACCAAGCGCGTGCAGCGCAATACTAGTAAGACTAATAATTACTTCAGTATAGTAGCCGTCCTACACGGAAGTAATTATTAGTCTTACCTAAGTTATTGTATCGTGATGGCCCAATGGTTAAGGCACCTGCGCCTTATGCATGAGGTTATGGGTTCGTAACCGCACACGGGCAAATACTAATGTGACTTTTTTTATTTCATAAGGAGTAAATATTTTCAATCTTAAAATTAGATAAAAAAAAACCTTAATAATAACAAAAAAATAGAACTAAAACTAAATGGCATCAAAAAATGGAAAGAAGAATCTATAAATTGCAATTAAAAATAAAATATAGGAATATTATTAACTTTCAACCCTTTCATATGTATTTATTAAGGTAATCTTAGACACCACTGATATCCGTGGAGAGAAACCTGGAATTATAAGTAGTATAAGTATGAAATCGCCAATCCGCCTTGAACAAGCGCTGTGATCAATGCTTGTGCCTTCTCTGTATGGGAAGAGGGTGTTTTTTTTTTCATAACAAGGAGTAGATATATAAAACTATATATTGGGAAATAAATAATATGTCAGAATAAAATAAGCCTAGTAAAAGAAGCTACAGCAAATTTATTGGCATTAGAAAACAGTCGTAATGTATAAAAAAGAGAATATTAAAACGTAAATCTATAACGCGGCAACCCTATTTCAACTTCCTTCCTGATTATGATTAATGTCGACAATATTGTAAATTACCGTGGCATGTACCAAGTTTTATTGTGTGTGAATATTTACTAATACTTTTATTTATTATTGAATAAATGACTGCTATAGCTGAATTTTGAAAGGTGCTAACAAATACTAATTAAGTTCATACCTACTGCTAAAGGCTCATTGCCCTCAAAAAAATTAAATACAATGTCAACCTATTACATAATAAATAATAAAATTATATTTTTAAATGTTTTTATTTTTATATCAATATTTAAAAAAAAAACAAATAAATAAATGCAAATATAATAAAATAAAGTTATACGATTACAATTGTATTAAATTACCATCGCTTGGTATTTCAATCAAATTGAAAAAATAATACTTTTTAGAGAACCCTTTCTTGGTCGTACGCAAGTAAAATTTTTAAGAAAATTATTTTAATCAAATTATTGCTACATGTTATGCTACGCTAAGCAATCCAACACAATACAAAAAATCATCATCATTTGCTTAGCCTTTTCCCAACTATGTTGGTGTCGGCTTCCTGTCTAACCAGATGCAGCTGAATACCAATGTTTTACATGGAGCGATTGCCTATCTGACCTCCACAATCCAGTAACTGGGCAACACGATACCCCTCAGTTAGACTGGTTGTCAGACTTCCAGGCATCTGACTATCCGTAACGAATGTCTAGATCTACGAATGACAGCCGGGACCAACGGCTTTACGTGCTTTCCGAGACACGGGGTAGTCACACCACCAACTTCCAAACTCTGGGCCGCTCCTGAGCAAATCCTAATGGAGAAACCCAATAATGTAAACTCGGTAGCTTTATGTTCTGATACATATATTAGTTATGGTGTTCTTAGCTTAAGTTTTGATGTTGTTCCGCTTTAATATTTTGTGTGAGCAGTGCGTGTGTTGTTCACACCATCTCTGCCAGTCTGTTTTTATAAGTGAAGACTTGTAATTGGCTGTCAGTTTCACCTACTATTTTATATTCTGTTTAATTTAGCTGTAAGTCTTCCATGAATAAATAAATAAATAAATAAACACTTTTTGCCCGACCTGGGAATCGAACCCGGGACCTCATGCTCATCAGTCGCGCTTGCGACCACGACCCCACGGGGTAGTTCACTGTACAAAAAAAAATACTAAAAGAAAATCTAAGCAATTTATTTTTGACTTTATTAAATATAGCATTTACGCTTACCAACACAAACTGTAGTTGTATTACAATTTTATAGCAAAAGCTATTTGTTCAGAGACACCACAGCGTAACCATTGTAGCCAGTTAATCAATGTCACGTTTATTATACGACCATCAAGTAGGTTATGAGCTAAGATTACGAGTTTCAGGTTAACTGCCATCTTGTCAATTCTGTTTTATGTGTACCTGCCTATCGTAATGTTTGTAGATACGATAATTATACGTGTAGGGGTTTAAATAGGAATTAAAATTGAAGCTAGAATGTACCTAATTTTCTATTCTTGCATGTATTGCCTTGTGGAGGGGGCAATTTTGATTATCTATTTTGATCTGCCTCGTTAGCCTAAATTTTAATGTCCTAAGCGCGTCTGCTACGCTGTAGGTCTTGGGTTCGATTCCGAGATCAAGCAAAGTGTTATTGAGTTTTTAATGAAATTCTCAGTAGCAGATCGGAGTTAGGATTTGTACCCGGGTAATGGCAGTAGGTTCGCCCCCTATTACATGGGACCTAAAACATACCGGCGGACTGTGGATTAACATTAGCATACCTCTGCTTTACCCTTCGGGGAATGCAAGCGTGATGGTGTGTATATAGACGTATGTATGTATTAAGACTTTTTTTACATGATATTTCTTTTTTGATAATAAAATAAATCTACCGGGTCGTTAATTGTCCACTTAGTAGTATAGTATTTTCCGAAAAACCGGCTATTTCAGTTTACCTTGTATATTATGAGTACCATTGAATTTAAACGATAGCCAAAAGTAACTCACCGCATTCTTGAATGAAGAGTAAGAAAATAACCGAAAAGCATACCATACCATCATACCATCACGCCTTTATTCCCCGAAGGGTTAGGCAGAGGTGTACCAATGTACACCCGCAGTTCGCCGGTATGTTTAGGTCTCATGTAATAGGGGGCGACCCTATTCCCATTAACCGGGCACAAATCCAAACTCCGAGCTACTACTGAGAATTTTATAGAAAAACCCAATAACACTTTTTGCTCGACCTAGGAACGAACCCAAGACCTCTAGTGTAGCAGTCGCGCTTAGGACCCCTAGGCTAACGAGACAGTAGGCGAAAAACATCCCTCGAAAATTAATCAATTATTAGAAATTCGCTACTCCAACAAAAAATAAGTGCCGAGATTAGGAAACAGAGAAAACATTATAAAAATTAAAACATTTTCACGGTCCGCAAAATGAGCCCACTTCCTGTCACGACGGTATTATCCCCTGAAAAAAAAATGGTCAAACATAATCCGACAAAATCTTCTGTAACGGTGTGAAGATACCTCAAAGTCCCGATTCCTCCTAAAAAAAGGTCAATTGTAATGAATTCGTGTTGAAAAAAGAATGTGCTGGCTTTTTATGAGAAACTAGCTTCTTCCTGCGACTTCGTTCGCGTCAAATTTGATATTATTATCCTACGGTAACCGTACATTTTTCCGGGATGAAAAGTACCCTATATGTTACTCTACACTACAATTTATCTTAGTCCCAAATTTCAACAGGATCCGTTCAGTTGTTTAAGTGTGAAAGAGGAACAAACATCCATAAATCCATTCATCCATCCATCCATCCTCACAAACATTCGCAATTATAATATTATTAGTAGAATAAATTACATACATACCATCACGCCAGGTCAAGCAAAGTGTTATTGGGTTTTTCTATGAAATTCTCAGTAGCAGCTCGGAGTTAGGATTTGTGCCCGGTTAATGGCAATAGGCTCGCCCCCTATTACATGGGATCTAAACATTTTGGCGAACATACATTAAATACATTACATTGGTACACATCTGCCTAACCCTTTGGGGAATACAGGCGTGATGGTATGTTATATGATGTATTTAAAAATAAAACGAATTTATTTTTATACAAAACATTTCTACCCAGGCAAAGCCGGGGCGGGTCGCTAGTAAGAAATAAAATCTTGTCAACTAACATGTACGAACTATTCAAATTGAAATAAATTCCATAGCGACATTAACATTGAGAGTCGTTCATATGTAAAGTTTAATTTCCTGGGACTTGCTAGCACTTGCTTTTGTCTTCGTTAGTCATTGGATTTAGCTTCATTCTCCTCGCTTTGTTCGAATTGATATGCAGTGGTTTCACTAAACATAGTACAGTGAATGTTCCTGCCTAATGAATGATTTTTGTTTTTCTTCCAGATTTTTATACGAGATATTGATACAAATTACAATTTTTCAGAGTAAAACGAGTAAATATCTTTATTTTTTAGGTTTCTGTAGGCGCCCTTGTGAATGGCAATCCCCTGCCAGAATACCAACCCTGGAAGAATCCTCTGAGGGACCCCCGTGACCCAACTAAAGGTAGTTGGAGGAACGTCGTGAGGTTTTTAGTCGGTAGAAGTACAACACACCTTTCCGCTTTCCCCGAAGCAGAGGCAGTCCATGAGTATTTCCCCACGTAAAAAAAGAGGTCAAAAGGTGAAAACGAGACCTTATGTCAACTACGCCCAACTGACTGTATGTCTTTTACAAGGCAGGGGTGTCTTTTAAACCGTAGGATAGGTCCAAGAATGATTTTCCAATTTACAAAGGTTTACTTTCTACCGGCGGTTCGACATACCGGCAAACTGTGGGTGTACGTTGGTACACCATTGCCTTACCCTTCGCGGAAATAAAGGCGTGATAGTATGTGGGTGTATGTGTACCTTCTACCGAAGCATGTACAATGTGGAATGAAACAAATGTTGAGTATTGAATAACTTACCTCTAACATGGCAGCGCATCGATAATGCCTGGTGTTACAGATGTCTTTAGGTAGTGACCACCAGATGCACTGCCACTGGATCCTTTTAAAAAAGTCACACCTGCATAGAAAACGTACCTATCGCAATAAAAAAGTGATTTCGTACTACAACAGTATACAACAAAAAAATACTTACTACCATTAAACTGCCTCGTTAGCCTAGTGGTTCTAAGCGCGACTGCTACACTAGAGGTTTTGGGTTCGATTCCCAGGTCGAGCAAAAGAGTGTTATTGGGTTTTAGTTTGGTATTCTCAGTAGCAGCTCGGAGGTAGGATTTGTACCCGGTTAATGGCAATACGCTCGTCCCCTATTACATGGGACCTATAAACATACCGGTGAACTATGGGTGAACATTGGTACACCTCTGCCTAACCCTTCGGGGAATACAGGCGTGATGGTATGTATGTGTGTAAAGTACCAATATTTGGATCAATAAGCAGTCCAAGTACCTACAGTTATCGTTTACATGAACGGGTACGAAAATATCATGTTATAGTAATAATTTTAAAATAATCACGATCATACTTGTGCCAATTTGCGTTTCTTGCATCCTGATAGCCTGCTCTAGAACTTGTTTTTGTAGAATGGACTTTATGTTTATGTGTGTAGGTCCGTTTTTAATTTGGTCCTGATCCACGCGTCAGTTGGTATTGGTCATCTATGAACTGCCATGACTTATTTTTTTATTGTATTTGTGTTATATTGGTACTCATGCACATTGTTTTGGGAATGTAGAATTATTTAATGTAATTGTGTTATATTATTGTATTTGTATTTATTTATTTCAATAGGCTCGCCTCCTATTCCATGGGACCTACACGTACCGGCGAACTGTGGGTGTACATTGTTACACCTCTGCCTAACCCTTCGGGGAATACAGGCGTGATGGTATCTGTTATTGTAATTGTTTCATATCGCTATTCACACAAAGAATGAACAAGATTTATGTACTTGCAGGGCCTTCTCTATAGCGACCTACCTCAGCTTCAATTTTCTGCCTAACAGACCGAATCCTTGGCAATTCTAAAGTGCCTGTAAATGGTGTAAATGAAATGACTTAGTGTGCTCGTAATTCACTAAACTTCTAGGATCTACAATGAGTAGGTACCTAAAAAGATGGCAATTGCTGTGTTTCTGTTTAAAGGGTATGGGTGCCGGTGTAATTGCAGGCACATGAGACATTTCAACTTTGTCAACGCATTTCTAAGGCCTGTAGTATTGCAGATAGACGTCTATAGGCAACGATATAAAAACAATCCGCGTGACCATTTAATACACATACATACCATCACGCCTGTATTCCCCGAAGGGTTAGGCAGAGGTGTAGCAATGTACACCCACAGTTCGCCGGTATGTTTAGGTTCCATGTAATAGGGGGTCAGCCTATTGCCATTAATCGAGCACAGATCCTAACTCTGAGCTGCTACTGAGAATTTCATAGAAAAACCCAATAACACTTTGTTCAACTTGGGAATCGAACCCAAGACCTCTAGCGTAGCAGTCGCGCTTAGGACCACTAGGCTAACGAGGCAGTTCTAAAAAATCTAAAAAAAGTATCTTTAAAATTCTCAAGCATCAATATGGTCTATCTCAAAGCCGTATTCCGTGAGACACTCGCCTTACAATATTTCCTCGTCTCGTCTAAATTATTCATCGCACGGGGCAGTGCCGTCCTGTCGCACTCAACTTTAGTATTCCCGCGTGTATGGGTACTTTCAGAATTATGTATTATGTTCCGCCGTAATATGTACGTGGACAGAGATTACTGTAAAGCCGTGCAGTAATAGGTACTTAGATGATTGTTGAGGATTGCAGTTGATAACATTCGCGGGTCAGCTCAGAGTTGTAAGTTCTTGTTATCCAAATCCATTAACAAACGGTAACACTGAATAAACTAAACAACAAATGTGTTTTATGTTTAGCAAGACATAGGAGTCTTCAGTCAGTTTATCGATTAGAATTTCAATGCGGTATCGTCGAAGTCCATAATTAATAATACCGGGGCTTGCGGGTTGTTCGAAAGAGATACTGCGCCCCCGGAACGCAAAGGGCACAAGAAGGAACATGGGTGGGTTTTAGTTACTAAAAGTCTGACACTCACTCCCGGGCGGCGCGGGAAGTCATTTGATGATTTCCCATCCGGAAAAAAAAGATAGGTAACTAAAGTAACCAGCAATTACCAAAAGATTAAAACTGCGAATAGATAGAGATGATCATAGAAAATCTTTTAATTTCCTATTTGGTTGAAAGGTAGCGTACACCCTTTCTTAGGGTTTAAGCATAGTGTGTACCAAATTTCATGAAAATCGGTTCAGTACTTTAGTCGTAAAAGCGTAACAAATATACAAATGAACAAACTCACTTTCAGTACCACTTCCCTAGACAAGATCTTTCACAGGTCGACTATAGAAAAATTCGTGGCTATAACAAATTAACAGCTAGAATTAATGACATAGGATAAAACTGTAGTTTGTTGCAAATTTACTTGTACCCCATTAGAGAGAAAACGTGGCATGCTGGTAGCTCCCACGCAAACAAAAACTTTTGCTATCCCGCAGTTTTTATGAGTTGGTCGGGTTGATAAGCCCCTAGAGATCTACCTACTGAAGTAAAATATACCAGAGCTGAGTGAAATGACTGGAGTCGACAGGCAGTTTTTTCTAGGATTTTGCACTGGGGGATAATTCTCATATTGTTAAGATTATTCAGATTTTAATCTTAGTCAATACTTCGAGTAGTTACGACAATTTATCTTCTGTTACTCGGCGATTTTGAGTGCAGTGGGTTTGCGGTGAGCTGTTCATTCTACCTGATGCTAGAGCTTGAAAAATTGCAAAAATTTAAAAGATCGATATTTCCCAAAAGGGTCAACGGTCGATTAATTTAGCCTACATGGACTGTCTGAAAACCTCTCTGTCACAGGACACAACAACATTTTAACGTCATAGATATTTTTTTACTTTTTTATTGTTTATTCTTCAGGTATACCATTTTTTGATACCTTTTAATGGTTGAACGTAATGTCAAGCGTGGTGTTGTTGGGGTTTCATTGGCATACTGAACTCCAAATTAATGGCAATTGCCATCTTTTACCTACAATATGTGGCTTAAACATAATTATGTGGGGATACCTGCTACACATAGCCACACACACACACACATAGTACACGTATGCCATTTTTTTTTGTTTTGTGGTGGAGATCCTCTTGGACTTCCTCCGTTGTGAGGGTGACAAAGAGGCATACCGGACTCTTACAGACTAAACCATGGCAATGTTCCACCTCTGCTTTGACCCGCTGTTCCTCAGTACATCCCTCCTCCCATGCCTTCCCAAGAGCAGGAGTGTCATAATAATAAGTCGCGTTTACGGAGGAATAAAAAAAGGATTTCTTGAGTTATAGTCAGAAACTTGTCGAGCGTGTTATCAATAAAGTTCTGGGCCGTTTTTCCGTTTTTATAAGCAAGGGCCAAGGGTATGTCGATACCGATTAATTTTATGTCGGAGTTCTACCTAAGTTCTTTTTTTTAATTTTTGGTGTTCCGTTGACTAGCAGAGTAATCTTCTTAGTTCAGGATGTAAAATATAATAAATATCCTTTGGAAATCATTTCGCCAGTAGCTAAATAAACAAATGAAATTTTGACGTTTTTATTGTGGTTTTTATCACTTTACTGAGAAATAGGCTGACCTATTCTTGGGCCAAAACATCTGTATTGCCCGTTGTATGGTACTGCCATAAATCGTAGCAATGCTGAAAGCCTTTTAAGCATATGACCTTTATCCTTTTCACCCAAAAGAGTTGTTCATATTTTTTTTTTGTTTTAGATTTGTACCACAGACTTTATGATTTCTTTCCAATAACTTGACATACCTACAGCAGATCTATCAAAACTAATGAGAACTATAATCACCTCAATCATCACTTTGTTGATTAATGCTGGACATGTAACGGTCACCTGTACTTGAATCGCATTGGGTCAAATCAGTACGTATAGGTCATTATGTCATCGGGCTATTTGAGTCATTAAACCGCCGTGCTAACGACCAAGTGTGGTTCGATTCAATTCCACACGGGCCCAACCCTAAATATGGGGTGTTGTTGCAGAATATGCAAAGATTTCAGATGTATTGTTAAAAAAAAAAAACTATTTATTTTATACTATTATATCCTGGTGGCTTGGACCCTGTTCCCGATGCCAGTGGACATTTTTTATTTTTTTATATTAATATTACGCACCGGCAAGCACAGCGTAGGACATCCAACCACAAGGTGGACGGACGAACTGATTAAGACCTCAGAAAGACACTGGATGCAGGCCGCTTCCAACCAGTCCTTTTGGAAATCTATGGGGGAGGCTTGTGTCCTGCAGTGGACGTGCTAAGGCTGATATGATAATGATTTAAAAATGTAATTAAATTGAATAAATGAGAATATTAGGTGTATCTAGTTAGTCTACTTTATAAAACATGCATTTGCATTTTAATCTGTCTAAATCTACTAAAAATGCTACTAATAATACTAATAATGCTAATTTTACTCACATTACTTTTTGACATAATTGTCGCTGAGATGAGGTTGCGACTGGTTTTTTAATTAATCAGCCTTCCGATCAAAAATGCCTATGGCCAGTACCATCAACAATAAAAAACTCTATACTACAGTATCAGAGTGAACTTTTTTATTATATTCATGCTGCTTCATTCTAACATTTTGTTCCTAAATTGCTTATTTTTTCTTCTTTAGTAAAAACTCCACGTTCTGTTCCAACATTATGAAGATGGCAGAATACACAATGTACTACAAAAAGACAAGCAATTAGGCGCGGGTCGCGATATATCACGCTGGACAGGTAGCAACATGTTGTCCTGATGTCTCCTCTAATGGTGGCTGTTTGTGGCTCAACTAAATTTTGTTGTGGGAAACAATGCATTTTCCTGCTTAGAAATAAGATTTTGCTGTTAGAATTATCTACTTGGATATCGTGTGCCCGTAAATAATAGAATTCAAAATGTTGTATGAACTTAGAAGAAGTAATCGATATAATAATTTTGTTAAAAATAGTAGCTCATTCATGCCCGCGACTTAGTTCACGTGAACGTTACTTATCATCATCTGCTGCTTAGCCTTTTCTCAACTTTGTAGGGGTAGGCTTTCAGTCTAACCCGATGCAGCTGAATACCAGTGTGTTTTACATGGAGCGACTGCCTATCTGACCTCCGTTCCGAGTCCGTGAGCGTCACTTATCACAAGGTTTTCTTGTTTACTTGCGCGTAACATTAATTATTTTTTAGATAAAAGAAACCTAATTTACTCCTTATAACAGTAACTATCTACCAGAGAAAATCCTTTCAAAATCTATCCAGCTGCTTCGATGATTAGTCGGAATAAACTGACAGATAAAAATTTTAATTATTTTATTTTCGTATCACTACCTTGTAGACATTAATATTTATTTTAAAGGAGAGCTAGTATTTTGACGTTAAGAACAGATACTTCAATTATATTTATTTGAATAGTTTCACGGCATTCTATTATTTTATATCTCGTTGTCATCACGCCTGTATTCCCCGATGGGTTAGGCAGAGGTGTAACAATGTATACCCACAGTTTGCCGGTATGTTTAGATCCCATGTAATAGGCGAGCTTATTGCCATTAACCGGGCATAAGTCCTAATTCCGAGCTGCTACTGAGAATTTCATAGAAAAACCCAATAATACTTTTAGTTTGACCTGAGAATCGAACCCAAGACCTCTAGCGTCCTCGTGGCGGCCATCGGCGGCGGCGAACTCTCGCGTCCGGCCCTGTGGACGGTGAGCAATGGGTAGCTCACCGTCCTTACGTTGCATAACGACAGGCCGTGTAGACGGCGCGTTCGTGTTCCACGCGCGCCTCAAAGAGATGTCAGCAAAAGGCCTTCCTTTTGCTGACATCTCTGCAGGCATCGGCCCTCAGTGGCCCCTTGGCCACTGAGGGCCGATGCCTGCCGGGGCTGCGGGTTGTTCGCAAGAGATACCGCGCCCCCGGAACGCAAAGGGCACAAGAAGGAACATAGGTGGGTTTTAGTCAGTAAAAGTCTGACACTCCCTCCCGCCCCGCCCAGGGCGGGAGAAGTTATTTGATGATTTCCCACCCACCAAAAAAAAAAAAAAGACCTCTAGCGTAGCAGTCGCGCTTAGTACTACTAGGCTACCGAGGCAGTTATATATCTCGTTGTCCTGCCTCCCAATTTCTAAAACGCTCACACCTTAATGTCTTACAACAAAAACTTAAATACTTACTTATTGCGTTATAAATATGAATAATAAAGGTTCTCGTCCGGCCAGTGACAAATGTTTGCAATATTTCTTCAGTTGAAGAAGGGACGAGCTGCTGCGGTAATGAATTATACAAATTGTAATGTTTTGTGCCCGAGGGACCGCTTTGGGGCTGCAGTTGGCTATTGCCGTTTCGCCTTATACTGTACTAGCTGGTGCCAGCAACTTAGTTCGCGTGGGTTTTCCACCCGCATTAAGTTAGATCTTTGGTTACTGCTCCTCTCTCGTATGCAGTAGCGTAAAGTTATATAACCTATGTATAGCCTTCCTCGATAAATGAACTATCCAACACAAAAATATTTTTTCAATTCCAAACAGTAAGTAGTTCCTGAGATTACCGCGTTCAACAACCAAACAAACAAACTCTTCAGCTTTATAATATTAGTATAGATAACGTAACACGGGTAAACAATCTGAACCTGAATCTGGCTATCATATACTAAAAGAATGATCCCAATCCGACTGGTAGTTTCAGAGATTCATTCGTTTAAACAAACAAAAAATTCTTCAGCTTTATTATGTTATTATAGACTAGCTTCTGCTCGCGTCTTTGTCCGCGTAGTTTTATCACCCGCATTAAGTTACGTCTTTCTACGCTGCTCCGCACCTATTGGTCGTAGCGTGATGTTATATAGCCTATGGCCGTCCTCGATAAATCGACTATTCCATACAAAAGATTTTAACAAGTTCCTGAGGTTATTGCGTTTAACCAAACAAACTCTTCAGATTTATTATATTACCTTTTATCTGACCTTTTTTCAAATCTTTTTTCAGCTAATCTTGTTTATAGAGTCACAAATTTTTGTTTTGTTTGGGTTGTGGGACATTTTTTTCATACATTAATCTGCGGGGCTTAAACACATAACATAGCCATTAACTGCGTACACTGTCCACCAAACTAAGTAACATTGACAAAAAATGATTGCTGGGAAACGACTTTTATTTATAGTGTCACCAATCACGGTTTATGATAGCTTGCAGTGTAACGCACGCTTAACATTGTACTTTCCAGAGATCGATCTGATCGGGATCTTGAAACTATTTCAAGTTTAGTAAGAACATTTAAAACATGTTTTTAACCCCCGACACAAAAACGACATAGTGTTATAAGTTTGACGTGTCTGTGGAATCGTAGCTCCCGAAAGCACGAACCGATTTCGATGTTGATTGTTTTTGTTTGAAAGGTGAATTAGTCGGGAGTGTTTTTAGCTATGTTTGATGGAAATCGGTTCAGCGGTTTCAAAGTTATCAGCTCTTTTGTTAGCTGCGGTAGGGATTATTATTCTTCTGTCGGGGGTTACTTAAAATTTTTAATTTTGTGTTTTAATAAAATAATTTTTTTTAAGTTAGAGTGAACAGGCTTCTTTTGGGTAAGCACACTCCATCGTCGACTTTGAGTAGGCCCATTACAAATAAAATAGTAAATCCTAAAAAGCAAGTAGATACTTTGACCTTCAATATCTTTGTAACGAGAAGGTTTCCAGGTATAGTCATCATCATCATCTCCAAGATAGTTAGTTTTCCAACCATCTTGGGGTCAGCTTGTAACCGGATGCAGCTGAATACCAAAGTTTTACATGGAGCGACTCCCTATCTGACCTCCACAACCCAGTTACTGGCCAACACCATACCTCTTGGTAAGACTGGACACACAAAAAAATACCACAATGGGGAGAATTTTCGGTATTTTACACCGGTTTTATTAGAATGTAATCAAACGTACTAACATTTACAAAAGTCTTTTTACCTTTGATTCAAAAACGGCGAAACGGTTATGATATTGGCGGGTTAAACACAATGGTTTATGGTTGGGCGTAATATTTAATTGAATAATGACTGCCAGTAAACAAAGGAGTAATAAGCTATTAATCTCGCCTGCACAACAGCTCGGCGGTACCACGAAATGAGTTTTCAGTTTTTCAGTTCTGAAGATAATGGCGATGAAAATATGATATACATTATTTTTAAGCCTTGTAGCCAAGCGCTCAGTACAGTTTTGATTTTTTTTTCTGTTCCGATTACCCCGCTATAAACCATGAGAAATCGAATGCTTGCTTTTACATTCTGAAGGTCACTTCTATTATTTAAACAGGTTCTAAATCTAATCACAGTTCCATCTCAGTGACAATTCATGTTAAAAAATTAAGGTAAATTAGAGGGACTTTAAAAATTTTAGACTGAGATTAGTTTATGATCGGTCTTAAAAGTTGGAGCCCCTGGTCTCTTTGATTATTCTACGTTCTTGAAAGGTATCCGAAGTCGTCTTTTCACCATACTTATCTTTGGTATGCCTAAAATATTTTAGTGGTCAAAAATCTCCATAAAAAAGACCAGCAAATTGAGTGAGTTCACTTTTAACATTCCCGTGGTAGCACCGCGAGTCCGCTAATGAAAACAAATGAATATCGTACGCTCATCGCTACTTTCATGAGGCATTCTTTTGTACTAATAAATTTTAGCCAAGATGAATAATTAATGTTCTAGGCGGAAGAAAATTGTTGCCATTTTTCGCTTATTTACGCACCCTTTCTCGAGGTAGACCATTACATTGTCTGATGCTTTTTGTATTTTTTATCGTAACACAGTAGCGGGCTGGTGTAATGTCACGCCGCCTTCGAATACTCGTACTATCTGCAATTTGTAGTTAATTATCTGACTACGGGTACTAATGAATCTGTATAGTTGTCGCCAATTAGCTGTTAATTTATTTATTGAAATTGAATAAATGACCATTTAACCGACTTCACTTTTGTTATCGACAGTACTTGTATGTGTTTATTTTATGTCATATAAGGCCGATTTGTCAATCGACACATAAATATCTAAAAATATAATAGGGTATAATTAAAAATAAAGTACGAAAGTCAAGCAAGTAGAAGTATTTAATATCAAAATAAAAAATGCTGAAATAAGCAGTGGTTGTTTTAAAAAATAAATCTTAAACTATTTAAAATTAAATAAATGCTGTAATACAACGTGTTACATATTAAACATACATATTAAAAACAAAATCAAAATCGGTTCATGCGTTCGGGAGCTACAATGCCACAGACAGACACACATACACAGACACGTCAAACTAAACAAAAAACTATAACACTAAAAAAACTAGTACCAATTATGGATGTACCTTAATTTTCTAATTGGAATGTTCGAAGTTGTGCGTTATTCCAGTTATATATTGTTTATGAGGTAAAAATTTATCGAAAACATATCTCAACACTTTGAAGGCTCATCTTTTGAGTAGTATTACGAATATCTCCGATCCACAAATCAGCTATTGGTAGTCTGTCGACGTTGGAACTTTGTACTTCTATAATAGTACTTTGCCATTCAGTACTTCCTTCCTGAAACATAAATTCAATATTAGGGATGAACATTAGGAAAAGTATTGTACCTACATTTGAACATTGGCAAATAAATAAAATGAGGGTGCATGAAAGTTAAGGGTTTTGTTACTGCTCTGTTCCTGTGGGCTATATTATAAAAAAAAAAAAACAATGTGACTGGCACTTTCATAAATAAACGCGTTTTAACAAACAAACAAACAAAACTTCACCTATATTATATTAATATAACTATGTAGATGTATGAACTGCCTCGGTGCCCTAGTGGTCTTAAGAGCGATTGCTACGCTAGAGGTCTTGGGTTCGCTTCCCAGGTCGAGCAATGAGTGTTATTGGGTTTTTCTATGAAATTCTCAGCAGCAGCTCGGAGTTAGGATTTGTGCCCGGTTAATCGCAATAGGCTCGCCCCCTATTGCATGTGACGTAAACATACCGGCGAACTGTAGGTGTACATTGGTACACCTCTGCCTAACCCTTCAAGAAATACACGCGTGATGAAATGGTACATACAATATATTTATACATATACATATAAAATAGGTATCTACACCACACAACAACACTCAATCACTTAATCTTACCTTACACTTATCGGTAGCTTCTGGTACCGAATAAAAGACGGGAGATTCAGGAGACGGGTATGGTCCGATCACAACATCATTCGAAGTCCACAATTTCACTGATGAAGACACGTTATGTTTAGGATAAGGCACTGAGTTTAGGCAGTTGTATTTAAGAGTTTGACGGACATAATTTGATCTAGCACGCAACCATATTAATTGTTCTTCAGATATCTGGAAGAAAAAAGCAATTGTTAAAAAAAACCACCTCGGCCTAATCCTTTCTGGGAATAAAGGAGTGATGGCATGTTATGTACACCAACAGTCAGACCCGGAGCATCATCTATACTGATCTATAGGTCATACAAATATTTGTTCCGTGCGGGAATCGAATACGCGACACGCAGCGCAGCAGCCAATCGCTCAGCTACAGTGAAAATCTTGTCGTTGAAATTAATGTGATAAGCTATCAGGGGCGCGGAAGCAGCTGCGGTTTGCTGTTGATAAATCAGTCAACTAAGTACTTACACCAACTTGCGATATGTTTTTTTGTTTGTTTTTTTTTTTGTAAAATTAGTCTCACTATAAGTATAAAATCTTCCCGACCGAATTTCGGTCATGGCGGCTAATCTCGATGGAGACTAGACGCAAGAGATATTATAGTGCACAATCGCACTCCCTCTTCCCTCACTCACTTAGTCCAATAGGACGGCATTCTAACAATACCGTGAGACAGCAGCAGCATCAGTTTATGTGAGATCAGCCGCAGAAACTGTGAGCATCTGCGTTTGAGCAAACGCTTGTGCACTATAATATCCTTTGAATTGGCCACTGTAGCCAAAATTAGCCGGGAAAGTATAGGCTTTTATTTTGGAGTGCGTATTTCACTCATTTGCTACGATTAATTATGAGACATTTCGTCACAAAATTTTCAAATAGAAAGCCGATATAGCACAAATTTTATTAAAAAAATCTTAAACATAATTATCTGTAATTAACTTACATAATTATACAACTCCTTCATATGCACCTTCATTGTGTTCAGCCAGAACGGTTCTTTACTGAAACTATAATTACACTCAGGGGTGGTTTTACTACTCCTAATACAAGTTTCTAGCGTTGTCATATTGCAGTAAACTTCCATATCTTTCGAATATGGCCCCATATAATAAATGCCTGAAACAAATGTTATTTACATTACCATGACATAATATAAATAACCAACAAGGGAAACTTTATTTATGTAAACATTCTGCAACAATAAAAGTACAAAGGCGGACTTAATGCCTTAGGCATTCTATACCAAACAACCAAATGTGGTGAACAGATAGTATTCCCCAACCAGTGGAGTTAATAACATAGCAACCGGTACGAGTCGTGAGCACAAACTTTAAGTTTTGGGTCTCTTTGGCGGAATGAAGGAGGCGGGGGGGCGCGAACGCTACACGCGATTGGTCCGTCAGTCAACTTAAAGTTTGTGTTCACGACTCGTGTTGGTTACTATATTAGCTTGTACTTGCGATCTTGTCCGCGTGAATGTTGGTTCTCGCGGACTCAGATGAAGTATCATCATCATCTGCTTAGCCTTTTCCCAACTATGTTGCTGTCAGCTTCCAGTCTAACCGGATGCAGCTGAATACCAGTGTTTTATATGGAGCGACTGCCTATCTGACCTCCACAACCCAGTTAGTGGGCAACACGATAGCTCTTGTTTAGACTGGTTGTCAGACTTCCTGGCTTCTGACTATCCGTAACGACCGTCAAAGGCGAATGACAGCCGGGACCAACAACTTGAACACCAACTTCCAAACTCCGGTCTGCTACTGAGCAAATCCTAATGGAAAAACCCAATAACACTTTTTGCCCGATCGTTCAATTCCAAGGTCGGGCATAAAGACTGCCCCGTTGGTCTCCGACGAAGTAGCGGATTACAAAAAAGCATAGTTTATCACCATATCCGAAGCTTCTTTTTGTATCTACGACTTAATGGTTTCGCCCTGATGAGGTGAAAACAGACAGACTAATATACTTTTCCTTTTATAATATTAGCGTGGATTAGTTAAATTACAGACCATGACGTAACATAAAACAAAGTAACATAACGGTGGATGTGTCTAACCGTAAAATGATAAGGTGAACCTCGGAGAAACTGGCCTTACGATCTTCAAGTTTGTAGATTTTTGATAGCCCACAGAGGCACCTAAGCCTTAAAAATAGTACGTTTAAAAAAAAATAAAAAAGTGAAAATATTAGTAACTAATCATATTAACTGCCTCGTTAGCCTAGTGTCTAGTCTTGTGTTCGATTCCCCGGTCGAGCAAAGTGTTATTGGGTTTTTCTGAAAATTCTCAGTAGCAGCTCGGAGTTAGGATTTGTACGCTGTTAATGGCAATAGGCTCGCCCCTTATTACATGGGACTTAAAAACATACCGGCGAACTGTGGGTGTATATTGGTTACACCTCTGCCTAACTCGCTGGGAAATACAGGCGTGATGGTATGTAAAAATATATAAATATTTTTATTTCAATTGCAGTTCTCAAAAACGTTTTTCTCACCGCTAGGTAGATCGGGTGGTGCAGATTTACAAGGCGCTTCTGCAGGATTGTCTTTTACCCCAAAATTGTCGCTTGAATCCCCGACACGCCCATCACCTGTAAAGAAAATAATATTAGTAGCAACAGGTCTGATTGGCACACAAAAAACCGGCCTATTATCGTCCCACTGCAGAGCAGAGGCTTCTATTGATACAAAGAAGGCACGAGCATTTATCACTAAGCTAGATCAAGATGGATTGGCAATTTTAGACTTATAAAGTCCAGGTTTCCTCACGCTATTTACCTTTACCGATGTCCAAGATAAAAGAAAGTACATGAAAAGTCACATTGGTAGGCATCTCGCCAGGCATCTCGAAACCGAAATAGTTACTTTAACATTATGATGAAAAATATACGAAATTATACACAACGCTACTTTTCTATAGTTTAGAGAATAGCTAACCTATTTTATTTTGATTACATATCCATTATGTATTTCCTATATTAATGTGCACAATAATTGTTATTTAAAAGGAAGTATAAATACCTAAAAAAAAAATATGTAGCGACATCTATCGCGCAACTTACGAACTACAACTGACGTTTCCTACATCGCGCTATCAAAGTTCTCCGCGACGTTAGCATTACGTATACAAAATCCGGACAACTACCGTCACACCATACACATAAATACTTACTGTTTGGAGGTAAACTGCAACCGCTAACTCCAGGCATTCCTGGAACCCCAGGAGGTCCCACTGGACCTGGCAACCCCATTGACCCCTTAGGTCCCTATACAACATACACAGTGTCAAACATTGTAGGTACAAATACAGGGCGGTAATTATTAGTATTCTTTTTAATCTATATTAGATTTTGCCCGCGACTTTGTTCGCTTGGTTTATTTGGATGAAGATTAATGTCAGTTGATAAAAAAGTGTTATTGGGTTTTTCTATGAAATTTTCAGTAGCAGCTCGGAGTAATGACTTGTGCCTGGTTAATAAAGTTAGGTAATGACAATAGGCTCGCCCTTATTACATGGGATCTAAACAACTGTGGGTGCACATTAGTACACTTCTGCCTTACCCTTCAAGGAATTCAGGCGTGATGGTATATTAGAATATTTTCATTACCATAAAAAAGGTTCTAGTGAGTCAACACAATGTCAGATAGGAACAGATTTTACGGTAGGACCAACACTGCAAAATTAAATTGAAACGAATAAAGTCTTGTTATTTTTTTTACAATAACATTTTCGTATGTAAGTTATAACTCGAATAATTTTTCTTAGCTAATGTCTTCTGCTCATAAACTCTAGACATGCTAAATATCAGGCCAGTAGTACAAAAAAAATACAAAAATTTGTTGACTGAATCATAAATTTGTTTAAGTAACCTCCGACAGAAGAATAAATACTCCTACCGCAGCTAACAAAAGAGCTGATAATCTTAAAACGACTGAATCGATTTTGATAAAACGTATCTAAGGACCATCGCTAGGAAACCTGCCTAATGAAAAAACCGCATTGAAATCGATTCACCCGTTTAAGAGCTACAGCGCTACAGACAGACATATCAAACTTATAACACCCCTCTTTTTGAGTCGGGGGTTAAAAAAAGTTTGCGACAAATATCATTAAACTTCATATTTAACCACGCGGACGAAGTCGTGGGCACCACCTAGTATTAGTGTAGCCTTTTGCTATATTTTTATCTTTCTGTATTACTGTAGTGTCGACATTTTCTTATCTATTTTGAGGTGCAATACTCTCATTGAATAATACATCCGTTTTGAATTCTTGTGCAAGACTTACATCCAAACCTGAATTTCCTTTTGGTCCTTCTTTACCGGGTCGGCCATCAAGTCCCTAAAAGTCGAAAAAATATTATATAACATTTCAGTTTTATCACTGAGATAGCTAACTTATAAATTAGAGGCAAATCACTGCTTTTATTCATCACCATCCATCATATCAGCCGCAGGACGTCCACTGCTGGACATAGGCCTCCCCCACAGTTTTCCGTAAGGACCGGTTAGAAGCGGTCTGCATTCAGCGTCTTCCTCCGGTCTTAATCAGGTCGTCTGTCTACCTTGTGGGTGGACGTCCTACAATGCGCTTGCCGGTGCATGGTCTACATTCGAGACCTTTGCAGCCCTGCTTTTATTAGATACGTAATATTTCTTACCTTTTCGCCTTTTTCACCCGTTAAACCAGTACTACCCTACAAAAAAAAGAAAATTTTACATTGAGTGAATGTACATACCTAGGTATATCTGATTATTGTCATGCACAAAAAAAGAAACAGTATAATAATAAAAACACCACTGTTTAGCAGATGAAAGGTAGAAGCGAGAGAAACGGCCTCGTGGTGTTTTGCTTCATTTCATTTTTGCTAATGAAACCAAATAATGAAAAGACGTTTCGTCTAGTGACCTATGCTTTTCCTCTTTTCTCAATTTTACTTAAGAGTAGTACATTGTACCAAATTTCCAAAAAGTCAAAAGCTTTTAATTTATTTGCAGGTGTAAGACTACTGTGTATATAAGTATAAGTTCTGTGATTATACGCTCCAAAGGCAGATTTCACCAAATTATTATATCTAGTTTAAGTTTAACAGCAAAATTTTGACATCTGACAGTTCTTGTATAGGAACTGTCAAAAATTTCAAATGTAATCACAGGTTAAGCCATATACTAAGTTGAAATGTATAGTAAAATTCGTCACAAAACTTGCAACTAGGCAATTATTAACATCAAAAACCAATAATTCTAAGACACAACTTCTTTAAAAGAAACACTTTATTTTAGCCCTGAAGACTCGATTCATTTTTATTTAACAGTAAAATTAGATTTTTAATTGTTTTAAATTTAAAATCAATAAATAGTTAAACAATTGAGTTAGCAAATACGTAATGGTTTATATAAGTTAAGTCGCGTTTTAATATCTCATAAAATGTGTGTCAATTGATTGTTATACCAAATTTTTGTCATCTATCTCTGCATGCAAGACACTCATAGCTTACAATATATTTAAATTTCCTGGCAACACTTACTTTTAAACCTGGTGCTCCTGGATAGCCGGGTGGGCCTATTGCTCCCTTAAAATAACAAGTAATATTGTAAAAATATTTATTAGACAGGTATAAAGAAACCGGTAAATACTGATTATGAATTTAAAAATTATTAATTTGTAAAAATGTTTTAGGATCTCCAACAAAAATATTGAACAAATCATGATGTACAAATAATGGTCAACAAAAAGTAATACCTATGTAGGTGTACTCTTTCACTTATAGAAGACCAAAGCATATGCAATAAAATTAACAAGCAGCCAAAAAGTACCAAAAAATAATTCATACAGTTTTAAAAGGTAAAAGAGGAACTTTTTGAAACGAAAAATTACCACTACATTATTCACATTTTTTTGCCAGTAAGTACTGTAAGCATTAGGAGGCATCTTTTTTTTCGGAACGGCACTTCGCAGTTCTACCTAGGAGGTTACGTACTGCTTAACCGGACTTTCCTGTGGTTGCCTTAGAAATTAAAGCCTCCAGCCAGAGCTCAAGATTACTTGAAAACTAGGCGACTACTCGCTAAGGGCACCTCTTGTGGGGTACTAACCTTGACTTAGAGCGTCGCTGAGGGGGCAGCAAATGGACAGGCTGGATCGATGTATTATTATTAATGGATGAATTTAAAGCTCCAGGCTCAGTTCGCGGGCTGGCTCGAGCAAGGGTCGGAGGCACGGGAAGGGAGGTTGACGAGGACGTTGAGGGCGGAATGATGGAGGTCTATTTTTGCGAACTGTACTAGTACGTTTATTACTCTCTTGGAGGAGGATAATGACGTCGTCAGGGGTTGATAGGGTATGATCACTTTTAAAGGTTTAAGAACACTTTAATACAGTTTTGAATTAAAATTACTTATTATTACTCACAGTCTTTCCTTCGTATCCCTTTGGACCGGTCCTTCCATGCATTCCAGGGAATCCGTCGCGCCCCTAAAATTTAATAATCTCATAGCTTTTTTTGTTTTTTTTTTTGGGTGGGTGGGAAATCATCAAATAACTTCTCCCACCCTGGACGGGGCGGGAGGGAGTGTCAGACTTTTACTGACTAAAACCCACCCATGTTCCTACTTGTGCCCTTTGCGTTCCGGGAGCGCGGTATCTCTTGCGAACAAACCGCAACCCCGGCAGGCATCGGCCCTCAGTGGCCCCTTTCATATACTGACATCTCTTTGAGGCGCGCGTGGAACACGAACGCGCCGTCGACACGGCCTGTCGTTATGCAACGTAAGGACGGTGAGCTACCCATTGCTCACCGTCCACAGGCCCGTATCTACGGTGGCCGGGAGTCGTCTCGCGGCTCCCGACGTCCGGAGCGTCTACCGCGGCGGCTGGGACGGGAGAACCGCTGTCTCAACCGTCCCGCCGCCTCCTTCTCAAGCATTACTGCCTCGCAATAGGAGGCGACTGCATCCCATTCCCTCTCGCTCCGGACCATGGCTTGCACCAGGGCCGGACGCGAGAGTTCACCGCCGCCGATGGCCGCCACGAGGACAATAATCTCATAGTTAAGATCACTTTTTATCGTTTACAAACTTCTCGGTACAGTTTGAATTCTGGCTAAAATTACTCACTGGCTCTCCTTTTAAACCGGTCAATCCAGGGTATCCGTCGGGCCCCTAAAATATAATAATTTGTCAGTAAGGATTAAGTTATTATCATCATTTCAGCCGATCGACGTCCACTGTTGCGCATAGGCCTTCCCTAAAGATAGCCACAGGGATGAGTCCTGTCATCTGCCATCCAGCGTTTTCCCGCTAACTTCACTAGATCGTCGGTGCACCTCGTGTGAGGCCTTCTCGTAGTGCGCCTTCCCAAAAGGGTATCTCACACGAGATTCGTTGTCGCCTATTTATTTACGGGTAGTAGTTGTGTTAGCGACTGCAATCTGGCGCAAAATTGACTTGTCTGTCTGCAGATTAATGCTGTAGGTATCCTCACAAAGAGGTGCCTTCTGTGTCTGGTTTTAAACATTAAACATAGATAGTTTACTATTTTAGACAGTACTCACAGGAAGTCCAGGTTCTCCTTTCTCACCGTGCCACGTAACTGGTACACCATCCTTAAAAATACGACATCGTTCGTCAAAATAAAACCGGGTAAGTGCAAGTTCGACTTCCACCCAGTTACGCAATCAAATTCACATAATAAATTGTCCAGCCGTTTGGGAGAAGTTTAGTGGTATACACGCGCACAGAAGAATTATATATATCCTACTATCCATCTACTATATCTAGCATCTACACATAGGATAATTTTTATCCCGAATAAATGTAAGGTTCCCGTGGGATAATATATCAAATTTGACGCGTACAAAGTCGCGGGCAGAAGCTAGCAGGTAAATAAATTAAAACGAAGTTGAGGTTAATGTTGACAACGTGCAAGCCAATTTACTAATTATATAAAGTAGTTACCGACTGGTAGGCTATATAGAACGTACACCTACTTAACGATAACAAAATACTACTACTTAGCCTTTTCACAACTATGTTGGGGTCGGCTTCCAGCCTATCCGGATGCAGCTGAATATCAGTGTATTACACGGAGCGACTGTCTAACTGACCTCCACCACCCAGTTACTGGACAACATGATACCTCTTGGTAAGACTGGTTGTCAGACTTTCTGGCTTCTGACTATCCGTAACAACTGTCAAAGATCTACGAATGACAGCCGGGACCAACGGCTTCACGTGCTTTCCGAGGGGCGGGGTGTCACACCACCAACTTCCAAACTCCGGGCTGCTACTAAGAAATTCGTAATGGAAAAAGACCCCGTGCTCATCAGTAGCGCTTGCGACCAACGGGGCAGTCAAAGATAACAAGTTATTTATCATTATTACTGAAAATTAAATAATAATTACTTATTTTTATCTCTAAAAATATTTAGCAAACTAAATGAATGATTTAGGTACTTACGATGCTCAAACTGCAGGTAGCTAAAAAAAAGATTAATATTTTAAATTAATTAAAATGTTTGATTGTATAAGGATAATTAACAATAGTACAAGGTAGGCAATCATTTTTGTAGGTTCTAAATGGTTCAGTATAAAAAAAAAATCGTAATCGCTGGAAGAGAATGCTTCTCTCGTCTTTACATTAAGTCTGTAACATCTGTTTTTTCTACTAACTTTTAGGAACGATTGCAATCTAATCTCAGTCTTATCAACATCATCATCTTTCTGAAATTATCCTATGTTAGTTGGGGTCGGCGGAACCCGTTTTCATTCTCCATTTCGTCCTGTAAACAGTTATGATGACACTGACTCCCTTCTCTTTCATACAATAATAATTCTTCACACAATCCATCCATACTTTCTTTGGTTTCCCTCATTCATATACATAACTCTTTTGGTGACATGCGTTTTGGTCCCTTCTCTTCACTCTCAATCTTTCAAAAATGCCTCTAACTTACATTCCTATATTTGTTGACATAGATTGTCGCTGAGATAAAATTGCGACCAAATTTTATTTTTTTAATTAGTACAATAATTACTTGCTAATGTTTGAATCATATGTCTACCTATTTATTTATAACATAATTAATTTCACTACAAAAGATATGTTTTACTTGTGGGACAATTTTATAAATTCTGATTTACCTAGCAAAAACATTAAAAAAAAATTGAAAAAAGCAAAACTATAAAATACAATTTACATTACTTCAGAAATCATTGAAAAAAAAATTATAGTCAAGTATCTGGACTTGGCCCGAGAGGTTGTTGACATGTGGGAAGTAGATGCAGCGATCCTTGTGCCCATTGTCTTTACAGCCAATGGCTTAATTGCCTCGACCTACATCAGAAGGAGGCGCTAGTTGGGTGGCTGAATCAAGGGCTTGATTTAAAATGCGGTATTCCTAGACACGGCGCGTATATCAGGAGATTCCTTTCTCAAGGGCCCTGACTACCGGTGGCTCAGACCGTGTTCCCGACGCGCCGGTGGGCTACTATTTTTTGTATTTTAAAATGTTTTTATTTTTATAATAATATTTAAACATCGAATTTATATGACTGTGATTGTGATAAATAAATGAGAATAATGTTAAATAATTAATTTATTTAACGAAGGAGTGCTATTTGCGGCTGTAAACCCGCACTCGGAAAGAGGAAATTATTGGCATAAACACTGTTGAGGTGTAAATGAGGATAATTAGAAGTAATTAATATATTTTTGGCTCGCATTACAAGTGACCTTGATGAGTTCCTGTGTAGGCGAGCAATCTACATGTATCGTACTTGTTTTTTTGGGTTATTGATTTAAAACTAGTTTTTCCTTATTACGCGGAAACATACAGGACTGTTATTAATTTGATTGGTATGCTAAGTATGCATGTATGTGGGGGTGTATGTGGGTACGAATGGGGGTATGTATGTATGTTCATCTGCTCCCTCATAACTTTTAAACTTTTACTGTCTTAATTTATACTTTTTAGATCGCGATTTTTCAGTGGTCAGGTTTTAAAATAATGTTTAACCTAATTTTTATTTTTTTTAATAATCGGAATAAGAATTTGGAACTTAATATAGTAGTCGCCATGAGCCATGAGCACAAATGTCAAGATAATTTTAAGGATTTCGGGTTCCTTTCTGGGTATTTTGGGCTGCCGACGCTGCACGCGATTGGTCCGTCAGTCAGAGCGATCGTGTGCAGCAACGGCGCCCCAAAAATCCCCGAAAGGAACCAAAAAATTAACTTGACATTTGGGCTCAAGACTCGTGGCGACTAATTACCTCTGTATTCAGAAAGATCCGAAAACAAATGTCTTTTTACACCGATGTTTTTGAAAGAAGTACCTATTGATTGTACTTACTATACTTTCTGGCACATTTTCTATCACCATCGTCCGTGGCCTGAAAGAAAAAATCAAATTACAAGGGTAGGTTGGACTATTAGTATTATATCCTCACAGCGGCCAATCTCAGTGGAGACTAGTCAAGTACGCAGGAGATATTACACTGCACGAATGAGTGCGCAAACACAGGTGCACTCTCTCTTATATTGTCTGATAGGACGGCAATCCAACACAACAGGTGACGGATCGGAGCTTTTCAAGGCATGGGAGTGTCACACTACCAACTTTCAACCTTCGTGCTGCTATTGAGAAATTCCTAATGGAAAAACCCTAATGACAGTTATTGCCCGAGCTGGGAATCAAACCCAGGACGCCACGCTCAGCAGTTGCACTTGCGACCACGAGATCAACGGGCACAACTAGTAGCTATTAATACAAATAAAAATAGCAATCATTGCAGATTAAAACTTAAGTTCATCACAACGAGAGTGCATTTTTGAACACTTTGTTTGATTAATAAACCATTTTACTTACAAGTGTAATCTCTGGAATTATTGCTGAAACAAAAAAAAATCATAATTAATTAGTATGCCAGCTCTTTTGTACGGTTAACAAAAGATGGTTAACGCCATAGGTATTTTTACAAAATTAACATATCTAAGTATTTAAAACCTTAGTTTTGTGCTTTTCTTGAACCTAATTCTGTGTTTTATATTAAGACCTATTTTTAGTACGGTTTGAGCTGGTCTAGATTTTCAATGGGTCCCGACTGATTCTCAAAATTCCAGACTACCGGACGTGTTTTTTTTTTCTCATCAATAGATAGAAAGCGTCAAGAGAAAAGTTTCTACGTCTAAAAGATTACGCTACCACCAATTTGAGCGGAGTAGTAACCAAAGACGTCACTGAATGCGGGTGACACCGCTGGGTATATATAGCTAGTTAAATATAAAATGATATAATTATGGTAAATAAACATCACTAAAATGAAGCTTAAAGTAGGTATTTTGTAGTTACCTGATGTATATTGAAGTCCAAAATTAACACAAATAAAAAATACAAGGAATAAGAACATGTTACCGTCCATTTCTGAAAAAGCTGAAACCAGACTGACATATATAAGGAAATAAGCATTATTAACAAAGGTTTTCCTTATAAATTTTATCTAATTATAAGTTCCATTATTAGTCACTTCTCTTTTGGTATAAATAGGTAGGTTGGCTGAGCCATATTAGAATCTTACTAGCTTCGTTAAATATGATATATTATCCCACGGGAACCAGATAGATAAAAATAATATTAAAGATAATTGTTTCAATATAACAACATACCATGACGCCTGTATTCCCCGAAGGGTTAGGCAGAGGTGTAACAATGTACACCCACAGTTCGCCGGTATGTTTAGGTCCCATGTGATAGGGGGCGAGCCTATTGCCATTAACCGCGCACAAATCCTAACTCCAAGCTGCTACAGAAAATTAAATTTTTCAGAAAAACCCAATAACACGTTTTGCTTGACCTAGGAATTGAACCCAAGACCTCTAGCGTAGCAGTCGCGCTTAGGGCCACTAGGCTACCAAGGCAGTTAACAAGTAAAAATGAAATAAGTGTTTCAATCACGTATATTTATTACCTGTCTCGGTACAGGAATCCCGCGTCCAGAAGTTTCAGTACCAATACCGTGGGGCTTACCGTGGAGATTGAGGGTGGGTTTATTCGATTAAAAAAAAAATTGCATATCTATTTATTATGTGAAATAAGACAGTCGGTAGGTGCATATTCCATCTTTCCAAAACAATAACAATTATGTAGTTCATACGCGCGCTTAACAGATGACAATAGTTTGACAAGCTGAAGAGACAGATGGCAGCGTTTTCAATAAAAGAAACCCTCCCATCTTCAGCTAACCGAAGTTTGGGGGTAGCATTGGTAGCGGGATAACTTTATTGTTTAAATACAAGATGGCGCGATATTTAAGAAACTACCTATTGCCTACCTATTGTTTACCTATTCTATTTATAAATATTATATTTATATTTATTATATTTATATTTTGTTTACAAAATATTGTGAAACATTTATTTTAAAGAGTAAATATTTAGTTTGTTGTCCATTCTTTCCCATACGAAACTAAGTTTTGCTAGGGGCATCTTTTACTTTCAAGATTATAATTTATTATCTTTAGTATCGTGTAGATTTAAAATAGCGCCCTCTATTACACTGTGTACCGTACCTGTCTCCTCAGAAAATACCATAGCATGAAATTTTACAAAAATGCTTCAACTTTGTAAGGTTTACTACTAGTAAGTACAGCTGTAGGACAATAGATGGCGCTTACTAACAGTTTTAATAATTGGATTTAGTTCTGCCAAAATTTCCATACCATCGTCAAAAAGTCTTATTTTTTTAAGTAATTGTAAAGATTTTGGATAACAGTACTATTACTGTATTCCAAAATCTTTACAATTACTTAAAAAATTAGTACTTATAGTGTGACTAGGTACTATGGGCGTTATAATTAAAACACAAAATTAAAAATTTTAAGTAACCCCCGGCAGAAGAATAAAAGTCCCTGCCCTAGCCACAAAAAGCTGAACTGATTTCCATCAAACATAGCTAAGAACACTCCCGACTAATTCACCTTTCAAACAAGAAAAACAAAATCAAAATCGGTTCATGCATTCTGGAGCTACAATGCCACAGATAGACACGTCAAACAATACCCCGTCGCTTTTGCGTCGGGGGTTAAAAATATAATTAAGTTTAAAATCAAAGGGAATACGTATAAGAAGCGTGTTTTTTGGTATGTGCTGTTAAATAAAGTACGGTGGCACCAAACCCTTCGTGTGGAAGTATGTTTAACAGTAATTTGTACAGGTACATCAACTTAATTAATAATTACCAAATTATGACTAGACTCCGGTTTGTGTGGACCGTGCTGTTGCTACAGTTCCTTTAAGGGCGTACCGAGCTTTTGGCGCTATTTGACTTTAGGTATTCTATGCGCTCGTATATGTGTGCGTGAGGCAGACCGAGGGTCGTGCGCCCATTTTTTGTTTACTTTGATTCACATTTAGTGAATTAACTCTTTCGTTTTGATTTTCAATCCGTACGTCGTAAGCGCAAGCGACACAGGCTCCCCGTCCGATGGCCGAAGCAGGACTAAAGCGGATAGGGGGAAGCGTGGCGGCTCTGGTTAGAATGGGTGAAACCCTCGTTAACTTTGGTATTTCCTTCGTATTATTAAAAAAAAATACAAATAACAAAAATGTAAAATGTATACGGTTTAGAAAACATGTAGTGTTGTCATTATTAAAAAAAACTGATGACCTTCCGTGAAATATTTACGCCGTACTAAGGGTCAAAATTTTTTTTTAGAGAATACTTTGTTTTTTTTTTTCTATTGGGGAAAGTAAAGGTAACCGTGTTTCCAAAGTGTATATCGTACATAGTAAATCTTTAAATATGTTTCATTATGATTGCATAGCTACAGATCAAGTAATGACGATGCAGCAAAGGATCATACGAACGGATTATTAGCGCCGGAAGCTTGGTAGGCCCTTAAGGGGTTACTAAGAAATTAACTATTAAAGAAGTTTAGTCAGTAAAGCAAACCGTCTTCTTCTTCTTTTCGTGTCAATTGACTGGCTTCAAATTTTGTCAGCCCAGTATTGAGCAAACTATACAGCTCTATCATTGCCCTCGTATGCATACTGTAAAAAATAATATTACACAATCACAATACATACCATCACGCCTGTATTTATCGAAGGGTTAGGTAGATGTATACAAATGTACACCTCAACTTGGGACTCGAACGCAAGACCACAATAAACAACTGCAACACTTAAAATACCAGCTTATTATTTGAACTACTTCAAGGCAATACTGGTTTCTCATACAGAAAAGGCACGAGCATCGCACACCACGATGTCAGTGACGTCCAAGATAAACTTAGTAAAAAGTATTCGTAGTAGTAGTAGTGTTGTATTTCGTTGGCGTAGTGGTCCTAAGCGCGACTACTACGCTAGAGGTCTTGGGTTCGATTCCCAGGTCGAGCAGTGTTATTGGATTTTTCTATGAAATTCTCAGTAGCAGCTCTGAGTTAGGATTTGTGCCCGGTTAATGGCAATAGGCTCGCCCCCTATTACATGGGACCTAAACATACCGGCGAACTGTGGGTGTACATTGTTACACCTCTGCCTAACCCTTCGGGGAAAATAGGCGTGATGGTATGTTATGTGTTGTGTTATTTTACATGTTAAAAAGGCAAACTGGTGCTTGCCCGCAACCATATGAACGAGAAGCGGGCGAAAATGAACACATACAAATTCAAATGTACAGAATGTAATTATGAAATAGACCAAGAACCACTAGAGAGTTCCAACAAATGGGTAAAGTGACCGACACGAGTCGTGAGCACAAAACGTCAAGTCTTTTTTAGGTTTTTGGATTCCTATTTGGGTTTTTGGGTTGCCGACGCTGCACGCGATCGCTCCGGCTGACGGACTAATCGCGTGCAGCGTCGGCGTCCCAAAAAACTCAAAAACGAACTTGACGGTCGTGCTCACGACTCATGGCGGCTACTATACTAAAGCGCATTCGAATGCACGCATCCACAAGAGTCACAAGTGCAATTTGCAATATTACAAGAATTGCTACCACGGGAATCAAGTTACTTAGACAACGTCCATTCAGAACAATTGATCCTAACTTAGTCTTAGTTTTCTTGGTCATTTGTTTTTAAGACCAGTGTTACGGGTTATTACTGTCTTCAAGTGCTTATTATAGGTTCAAACAGTCTTTCCCCACTCACTTAGCTGATAAAATGAAAGTGCATTGTAATCTGGTTAGTGCTCTTTACTTGTTCACCTACATTACCTACCTATGTTTATTTTTATTACGTTAAGTATTAGAACTGCTCCGTTGGTCTCGTGGCCGCAAGCGCGACTGATGAGCGTGGTGTTCGATTCCCAGATCGGGCAAATTTTTTTATTGGGTTTTTCCATTAGGATTTGCTGGCTGTCATTTGTAGATCTTTGACAGTCATTACGGATAGTCAGAAGCCAGGAAGTCTGACAACCACTCTAACCACAGAGGTATCGTGTTGCCCAGTTTCTGTGCTGTGGAGGCTAGATAGGTAGTCGCTCCATGTAAAACACTGATATTCAGCTGCATCCGGTTAGACTGGAAGCCGAACACAACATAGTTGGGAAAAGGCCAAGTTGATGAGATGATGATGTTAAGTAGTGCTACAGTCGTGATGGCCTTGTGGTTAAGGCGTCCGTCATGCATGAGGTTGCGGGTTCGGTACAACCAATGTGACATTTTTAATTCATATTATGTACTTTCTAAGTTTATCTTGGACGTCTCTGATATCGGTGATGGAAAAATCGTGGCGGAACCTGGATTTTTATTGAATTTAACTCTGAAATCACACGTGTGTTGCCGACCGACACTTTTTTTTTTTACCGATGGGAAATCATCCAATGACTTCTTAGTGTCAGACTTTTACTGACTAAAACCCATCCATGTTCCTTCCTGTACCCTTTCGTTCCGGGGGCGCGGTATCTCTTTCGACCAACCCGCAGCCCCGGCACGCATGGTCCTAAGTGGCCCCTTCTTATGTTTGCTGACATCTCTTTGAGGCGCGCGTGGAACACGAACGCGCCGTCGACACGGTGCCGACCGACACTTGGAGTTCCTATTCACTTCCACCTTGAAAAACCCCTTATATGACATAGACTACTTTTTGTATGGGGCGCGCTGCCGTTACAGTCTCTTTAAAAGTGTATGGTTTTCTGATTATGGATTGTCAAATGATAAAATTATCATTAAAATTAAACAACAAGTTTGGAATTGTTACATGGCCGTAACAAAAGCAACCAAACATTGGTTGTTCTTCATTTATAGACCAAAGTTGTATGAAAATAAAGATTAGAATTCTATAAACGTTGTAATTTTGATATTCCGAATTGACATTTGTAAATTCAAATTTCGAATGCCGAAAATTCATAGAGCCTCGGCCCTAAAATAATTATTATTGAAGCATCAATTACTGGTTTGTGACAACCCTGGGTAGGTACTACGAGACAAGTTTCTTAAGACTAATTGCTCCAAGTTTGATGACAATACAATTTTAATAGGGTTGTCACTGTTGTCTAGACAACGACTTAGGTGATTGTCTAAAATTGACAATGTCGGGGTTGTATTTGACTGGGAACTTTAAAATTGATCAATTGGTTTTGGAAAGCCTAGCCTAACCTATTAGTATCTTTGGACAATTACATTGGTTTTCAGCGTGACAATTTAGTTTTAGTTTATTATGATGTTGGTACCTTAGAGACTTTGGCTGGTTGAGCCTTATATTACTTCAAAGGAATAATGAGGTAAACTTTGTTCTAAATTCGAACACAAAGACTTGATAGTACTTATTTTCAGAAAAAAATATGTTGGAACTCTGGCCTTTAATATTTCCTTAACTAGAAGGTTTCTTGGTGTAACCCTGAATTAAAAATAAATCCCAGAGAGGGGAAGAATATATTTGTTCTTTTGCCTTTGTTAAGTTTATTTTTAGACTAAAGTTCTGAATTCTCTGACCTATGTTATGTTAAAAGTTAAATATTATTAATTTAAATTTCATAACGATATTCCCTTACAAACCTTTCTAAATATAACCAGTATTTTTAATACGCAAACCTAAAGGGACTATTACTGAGAAAATTATAACGCACGAAATAATTCATAATTTTTAGGAATGCGATGACCATTTTGACATTTACGTAACAGAAAAATTCAAATTTAATTTTGGAATCAAAGTGCATGAACCTTTTTTTAAATTATTTGGTTGTAAGTGAACCAAAACAGGTACCAATGTACAAAGGTAAGCTCATGTTATAAATATTAATGGGGATGAACTGTAGGAAATCCTTTGTCCCCTACATGATGTTGGGAATAGGACGTATGAATACCAAATTATGTCAGCTGACATTACTGAAACGTGGTCAAAGTTCGCGGGAGCAGTAAATTATTTTGACATTTATAAAATCAAAAGTTCAACTTTCAACTCTATCTTTTTTTTATATTTCATTGGATGGCAAACTAACCAATAGACCCTGATGTTAAGTGGTCAGCGCTGCCTATAGACATCTGCAATACCGGAAGCCTTGCTAATGCGTTGCCGTCTCAAAGACAAAGTGAAAATGCATCATGTGCCTGTAATTACACCGGCACCCATACCCACCATATTTAACACACCCTGTAACACTGCAACGCTGCTTTACTGCGGGTAGTACTTCCACCGAGGAGCTCCTTCACAAAGAGCTCTACACCTACCACTACCTATGCTACCTTCCTACCTACCTACTATCTCCTTTTAGTATACCGCTTTTTTAAGCCTTAGAAAACAGTCCATTTAAATTTCATTTCTCAAAAGCGAAATTGGGTTCTACTAGACTTTTAGAAACTCCAAACTCATTTAAACATGGATGAAATTTTGAGGAACAATATCTTCCAAAACTTATAAAAACCAGCTGGCACACTTAAACGTAAGAGAGTAAGGTTCCTTTTTATACGTGATATCTGAAAAACGGCGCAGCGCTGAAGGTAGCCACTACGCACACTCTTGATGAAATCATAATGGAAACCTTTCAATTTTAGAAAACGAAATATTATGTAGAACTCTTACCGACTAATAAATACCCTACGGTTCTGTCTACCATCATGAGTATACATCTTCAAAATTTCCGCCATGCTAAAATGGCGTAGATCAAGTGACTTTTTGTTCTTATACCATAACGTTAATAAGATCTTCAGCTTTATGTTCCAAGAGCCCAGACTCTTCCTAAGAAACTTCTATCAATTTCCTCTTATCTAACCACGCAACAATAAACAAAATTATCATTTAAATATAATCTTTCAACGTCACTTAGTACTTCATTTTACCGCTCCGTAAAACTTAATCCCTAGTGGAGTTTCAGCCAATAGCCTGTCGTTTCTCACAGTTCATTTGAGGGGAACGTTAAAAACAAGTCTAGGAAACACTTTATCTGGAACGCTTGAAAGCATTAAATGCACCACTTTTATGACTTTAAACTTTGAGACTTAGTAGATATCGTATATTTCTGAGACAGTATAAATGCTAGCTTTGAGATAGTTTGGACAGATATTTGTAGGTGAATAGAATATTTCAAGTTAAAAGTTGAGGATTTTTGGAATTCATTTAATATCGAAACGGCATGTTGGGTGCAATGGATGAGCGATTGGCTGATGTGCTGTATGCCTTGAGTTCGATACCCCGATGGAATAAATATTTGTAGATATGGTATACAGGCTGTTGTTGCGAGTCTAATTGTTTGTGTATGAGAAATGTTAGGGCAATGTTGAAGTTATTTTTATACTCATTAATCAATCCAAACAGCACTTAAGTGCGAACAAAATCCACCAAGGATATTAAATACAAAACAAAGAACAAAATCCAGTTAAAAACAGAACATGCATTTTGATAAACGCAAAGCAATGAAAAACAAACATTGTTAATTAATGTACGGGGGTCCATCCATTCGAACCAGACGATACCATTTCTCCGAAGGGCCCAGGCGAGAAAATACGAACACAAAGATCTAAGATGGTTGCCACTTAAGGAAATTGCTCGTAATAAGACAATCGGCAAAAAAAGAAATCTGCTATTACCGAGACGAGGAGAATGATGGCCGTCGATGGAGACCTGTTTCTTTTTTTGAAAATAAAAAAAAAGAAATGGGACCTAGGCTGAGGCTGAGATTTGCTGTAAATAGGTTGAGTGTTTCAAATTGAATTGTTAAACTTACCTTACATAAGTAGGTGCCTAATATTGTAACAATATTTTCGATAATAAATTAAGTAAGTACAAGTTGTATTTCCATTTTATTCTTTTTTAAGTTTTTTTAGACAATACCCGACGAAATTATTCCGAGCCGTACATCTAATTTTAGAGAGATTATTGTATTCTTAAGTTTTATTTCATAAAATATATTATCATTCCTTTTTAGCCTAGTGGTCCTAAGCGCGACTGCTACGCTAGAGGTTTTGCGTGCGTTTAGTTTTTTTTGGTTTAGCAAAGTGATATTCGGTTTTTCTATGAAATTCTCAGTAGCAGCTCGGAGTTAGGATTTGTGCCCGGTTACTGGCAATAGGCTCGCCCCCTATTACATGGGGCTTAAAGGCATACCGGCGAACTGTGGGTATACATTGGTTACACTTCTGCCTAACCCGTCGGGGAATACAGGCGTGATGGTATGCATTCTTTATTTCGTTTAAATACTTCATAGTGTACGTCACTATGAATAACATCGCTTTGATTTTTACTGTCAAGATCTTATAATTGTGTGTGTGTAAAAAAAAAAAAATATTTAGTCACACATTGAACCGCTCAATACACCCCCTGAACTTGGTTATGACGTAACTCACAAAGACAAACTAATTGCGCTCCTTTGGCTCGGTTAGCTTTGACGGATTGGGGTACTCAATATCGCGAAAAAGCCTGGTTCTGAAGATAAAACGTGAGCCATTTGTTCATAACCTAAGGATTTTTTGGACAAATCGCACTTGCGAGAGGAGTTAAAAGTTGAAACAAAGGAAATTCTTTCATCTTTTCGTGGGTGCGACGCGATATGGTAATAATATGAACAATAGAATGAATTTTAGGAGACATTGGAATTAAACTGGTTTGGTTTCCAATGAGCAATGATATTTTTGAAAAAGAACCAACCTACTAATACTTGTTCACTACAATCTTAACTATTCTTGCTACACTAGAGGTCTTGGGTTCGATTCTCAGGTCCAGCAAAAGTGTTATTGGGATTTTCTATGAAATTCTCAGTAGCAGCTCGGAGTTAGGATTTGTGCCCGGTTAATGACAATAGGCTCGCCCTCTATTACATGGGACCTTAACATACCGGCGAACTGTGGGTGTACACTATTACACCTCTGCCTGACCGTTCGGGGAATACAGGTGATGGTATGTTATGTAATAGTTTAGAATTTTACAATGTTTGGTTTCCAATGAGCCATGATATTTTGGAAAAAAAAGCAACCTACTAATACTTTTTTACTAAAATCTTAACTTTTCTTACTACTATTACAAATTAATAAGTTAGCATGGATGGATGTTTGTTATTCGATGCAATCACGCCAGAAGGACTGAATGTATCTGGATGAAATTTGGCAAAAAGATAAATTATAGTCTGGAATAGCACATGGGCTCAAAGTTATCTCGGAAATATTTAAAGTTCCCGTGGAATCAAATATTAACTTCTTACGCTGTCCCAGACGTAATCTAGTTCTATTATAGTTAAAGTTTGTGAGGATCGATGGATGGCTGGTTATTTATTACTCTTAACGCTTAAACGGCTGAACGGAATTAGTTGAAATTTGGCACGCATATATCTATGTGTTTGCCAAATTTGAGCTAAACAACAACACCAGTAATATTATCTTACGCGTTAAACTAGATCAATATCTATTGATTTGATCTTAACATCTATACGAATATTTTAAAGCTGAAGAGTTTGTTTGTTTGTTTGATTGAACGAGCTAATTTCAGGAACTACTGGTTTGAGTTGAAAAAAACTTTTTGTGTTGTATAGTTATTTATCGAGGAAGCATCACATCACGCTACGACACACGGGAGAGGAGCAGTAGCCAAAGACGTAACTTAACGCAGGTGAAAAAACACGAACGAAGTCGCTGGCGGAAGCTAGTGTAGGATACAATTTGGAGGATTTTTTTTTAATCTATGCTTAATATCCCATTGCTAGGTAGAGGCCTCCCCCAAGTCCTTCCAAATATTCTTGTCCTGTGTCACCTTGAACGAGCCCTCTCGGTGCGACCCTAGGTCATCTCGCCACCTCTACCTGGGCTGGCTTTGTTAACGCAGATCATCCTCAGACACCCATTGCATTTAGGACTTAGGCTTAGATAACACGGCTGCAGGTTATTAGAAAGAGATACATGATGAGAAACAATGATACAAGAAAAAACATGGATGGGTTTTAGTCAGTAAAAGTCTGATACTCCCGCCCAGGGCGGGATAAGTTATTTGATGATTTGGTAAAAGGCTTAAACAACACAGAAGTCTAAAAAAAGTAGACAAAGTCGCGAGCAGAAGCTGGTAAGTAATAAAATCAGAAACACACAATATCATGGAAGAATAAAACATAGAAATATGGAAATTATACGAGGACCAACGAACATGAAAAAACAAATTCAAAGATAAGGTAGGTACCTATGTAGGTACTTTAAATGTTAACTAGCAAAGTTAAAGGTATAATAACCAGGGTTTATAACAGTGTAGTATTTATGCAAACATTATTCATTCGGTAGAACCTTTACCACGCTTGTAAAAGGGTTGAAAAGGTCGGAGATAGACAAAATAAAATAAATAACAACCGTATAATCTGTGAATTTTAATTAATGTTTTTACTCGTAAATTTTAGATAATATTGACTGATTAACTCCATTCGTGAACCTAAATAAATTGTGTGAAAGTGCCTAAAGCTAAACCAATGTTTTAATTTTTTTTCTGAACGTTTGTTCCCGCTACCATTTCAACAAACTGCCTCGTTAGCCTAGTGGTCCTAAGCGCGACTGCTACTCAAGAGGTCTTACGTTCGGCCGAGCAAAAAGTGTTATTGGGTTTTTCTATGAAATTCTCAGTAGTACTCGGAGTTAGGATTTGTGCCCGGTTAATGGCAATAGGCTCGCCTCCTATTTCGTGGGACCTAAAACATACCAGCGAACTGTGGGTGTACATTGTTACATCTCTGCCTGACCCTTCGAGAAATATAGGCATATGTGTGTTGTTCCAGGTAATCTTCAAAATTGCTGGACGGATTTTGACGGGACTTATAAGGAGTAACTCTGTTATAAAGATAAAGTTTTTTCCCTGATTACTTATTTATTTTTTTAGAAATATTGAAATTAACAGCGCAGTATTTACACATACAGTAACATCATCATCTACTTAGCCTTTTACAACTATGTTGGGGTCGGCTTCTAGTCTAACCGAGTGCAGCTGAATACCAGTGTCTTACATGAAGTGACTGCCTATCTGACCTCCACAACCCAGTTAGGGAGCAACGACTATCCGTAACGCCTGTCAAAGATCTACGAATGACAGCCGGTATCAACGGCTTTACGTGCTTTCCGAGACACGGGCGGTGTCACACCACTAACTTCCAAACTCCGGGCTGCTATTGAGCAAATCCTAATGGAAAAACCCACTAACACTTTTTGCCCGACCTGGAAATCGAACCCGGGACCCCAAGCTCATCAGTCGCATTTGCGACCACGAGAGCAACGGGGCAGACAGTAACTTGTCTTAAAGAAAACTTTTTATTTTACTTTTATAGAATTTTTACCACTTACAACTTTTACAACCAGTCTCAAAATATAACTTAGCTTACAGCAAGTGAAAACTTACAGAAATAACAGAAGACAATAGAAACCGGATTATCTCTATCACAAAGACGTTTGATATGATAAAAGGGGTTAAACTTCACATTTTCTTACAAACGACGTCACTTTCGAATTCTGACGTCATGTGACGTCGAGGGAAGTTGGACAATAGAAATAAAATTTAACAATAAGGCCCTTGTGAGGGTTAATAAAGAGATTAAGACACCTGTTGTTAGGGCAGTTATTTTGGTACGTGATACGACTGAACTGTGGCGGTGGGCAATTAAAGTTTTTTAAATTCAGGTTACAGGAATGTGAACTTTATAAATGTCTTTAGTGGTGTGTTTTGTAAAAAAATTGGTTTTTTTAAAGATTGATAGTGGAATCTAAACGACAAGCTTTATTGTGAGTAGGTATTTTAAAAAGTCTTTACGAAACTACTTTTAACAGGGCAAAAAGCTACGGGGCTTCGAGACTTCAGATTAAATTCTGTTTTCTAGCAAATTACGTTCAAAAGTGCCTTTTGTGCAACTAACGTTCAAAAGTGCATTTTGTGCAAATACCGTTCAAAAGTGCCTATGCATGCTTTAAAATAATTAAATTGACTTTGACTTTGATTTTAAAAGCATAGGCGTGTTATTCTATTTACTAGAATTAATAACCCAAACTTCATGCAACTTAATATCGAAAGTATCAAAACTTGTTAGTCGATATTGCAAAATACGGTAAAAGTCGGTGGAGCCAGTGGCACGTCAGATGCATCGTTAAAAGTCGCAAGTTTTCCGTAAAGGTGATTTACACCGGGGAAGCAAAGATGATCGGCGATAATAAAAAAATGTATAAGGGATAAATACTGTATTTCTACAGCAGTATAGTTCAATGTTGTACAAACAAACATTACAATTAACGTCTCATTTAAAAAAAAAAATTTGGAATTGGAAATCATCAAATAACTTCCCCACCCTAGGCGGGGCGGGAGGGAGTGTCAGACTTTTACTGACTAAAACCCATCCATGTTCCTTCTTGTGCCCTTTGCGTTCCGGGCGCGCGGTATCTCTTTCGAACAATCTGCAGCTCCGGTAGTTACTTATCTGTGGTCAAATAATTATGGACTTCGATGATCAATTCACATCTTGCCAATCCTAGATGTAAAAGGTCTAGATGCGCGTGGATGTGCAAGACGATAATTGAAATATTTGTTCGTGCAACATTGAACTATATTGAATGCACGGATTGAGTATTTATTACCTAGCAAAATGTGCCAGCGCTGGTCGCCGCTATACATCATTTGGTATTAAAGGGTCAGGTCAATTATTTAAATTTTCGCCCATCCAATCGACGCTTTACCGGTGTAAAACCACCCTTAGCCGGCAAGGTTTCACGAGCTTGGAACGAGACGGCTTACATAAATAGTAACATGCGCCAAATAAAATGTTTGAGGTCGCTTTTAGTAGTTCTTTTGTGTAGAATTTGATAGGCAAGCAAAACGTTTACAAACCAACTATCTAACTGCCGTCCGACGAATTTCCAACTTATTTTTTGTTAGTTTTAACGTTTATGTACCACATACTCAGTAAATAATACATTTATTTTCTCTCTTTCTATTACTAGCAATAGGCGACTAGAAACGATGTTTTTATTTTTTTTACCTTTTAATTAACGTTGAAAAGTGCCTTAAAATAGTCTAATTGAAATAAATGACTTTGACTAGTGAATACTTTTGACAATTTCGGTGGCGTTTGGAGGAGTCCGCCTTACACTGTACCATACCTACCATGACCAAGCTACATAGCTTACGTACATACGTACGTGCATACGTACATACGTATCAGCGAAAAGGACACGGATTATTATATACACTAGAAAGTATCAACACTGCCCCGTTGGTCTCGTGGTCGCAAGCGCGACCGATGAGCACGGGGTCCTGGGTTCGATTCCCGGGTCAGGCAAAAAGTGTTATTGGGTTTTTCCATTACGAATTTCCCAGTAGCAGCCCGGAGTTTACTGTGATAACCAGTCTTACCAAGAGGTATCGTGTTACCCAGTAACTGGGTTGTGGATATCAGATAGGCAGTCGCTCCATGTAAAATACTGGTATTCAGCTGCATCCGGTTAAACTGGAAGCCGACCTTAACATAGTTGAGAAAAGGCTAAGTAATAGAATTATGTATCCGTTTTTTTCTAAAATATCGTTCCACTAACGTGCAAGCTCTTTCCCTGTCCCATGAAACACGTGGTTCAGCGTGATTGTTTAACAATTATGCCTGCTTCGCGGGCAGTGAAAGTGTTAATAAGACTCTGACATTAAAAAAAAAACAATCAAGATTATATAAAATTCTGTCCGCTTGTAATGTATAAAATAAAAAAATACAAATCAAAACTGCGTCGGTAGCGTAGTGGTGCTAAGTGCGATTGCCACGCTAGAGGTCTTGGGTTCGATTCCCAGGTCGAGCAAAAAGTGTTATTGGGTTTTTATATGAAATTCTCAGTAGCAGCTCGGAGTTAGGATTTGTGCTCGGTTAATGGCAATAGGCTCGCCCCCTATTAAATTGGTACACCTCTGCCTAACCCTCCGGGGAATACAGGCGTGAGGGTATGTTATGATGGTAAATCAAAACGAAAAAAAAAAAATTACAAAAGAAATCTATTGGCACAAATCCGTTAACAATCTATTCGTTTTGTAAACCCCGAACAGGTATGCAGTAGAATTCTTAAGTAAAACTTGTGTAAAAGTTTATTTTATTCACGTACCTGAAGAGAATGGGCAACATATGAGCACACCTTGGCAATGCGGTCACGGATACACCTGAAGGCGTTTCCAGAAAATATCCTTTGTGTTAGACACATACGGTGTCGAAATTGCGTCCGGGCTCGCTTGGTTTATGGAATCAATTAGATAAAATAAATCAGAGTTATTTTTTTTTTTTTGAACCCAGTAATCACATTTTATGTGGAACTAAGCTTACCTTATTTAATAACCAGCTTATGGCCTTGACTTTAATCGCGTGAATGTAGGTTACTTCTTTTTTGCACGAAACCCTATAAAACGTTTAAGGTACTCCTCGTAACGTCAGCTATCTGCCAGTGAAACTCGTCTAAATCGGCTCAGCCCTTTAGAAAATTTGCCGGAACAAACAAACATACAGATAGACAAAAAATGATTTTTTGGTATAAGTACCTGCCGATAAACATCAAAGTCAAAGTCAAAGCATTTATTTCAATTACACCACTAAAAGGCACTTTTAAACGTCAATTAAAAGGTAAAAAAAAAATATATATTTTCGTTGCCCATTCCAAAAAGTAGTTTTGTTTTTACATTCATAGGTATTTAATAAAAAGCTTTTGTGTGCCTGTCTCTTATTTTCCCGAAGTTCATATTACGTTCAGTAACTCGAGGAAAGTTCGTTTGTATAGGTATTTATGTACAAGGTGTTTTTAAGTTAGAGAGTTATTAGAAGAGGGTGCATACAAATTAGTGACCCGTATTTTCCACATCCCACCTTATTTTCACACTTGACAAAGCAACGCCTGATTCCATACACGTAATACAGTCTCGTTTATATTGACATTTTATATCCTAACCCTATGTATCTTTCTTTGTTGTACTTATTTTTATGGGGATAAATTTATAACCCTTCTTTTCTATGGGGTTTTTATTCACCGTAAACTTTGTCATATTTGTTTTACACCATATTCTTTGGCCGCTCTTTTTTACGCGCCATTCAGTCGGCTTTAATGGCAAGTTAAGCTTGGGAGATTCGACTCACTTTTATAAATATATACATTTGTATATATCTACCTAGCCTTTTCCCAACCATTTTGAGGTCGGCTTCCAGTCTAACTGGATCCTGTCGGGGCTGCGGGTTGTTCGTAAGAGATACCGCGCCCCCGGAACGCAAAGGGCACAAGAAGGAACATGGGTGGGTTTTAGTCAGTAAAAGTCTGACACTCCCTCCCGCCCCGCTTAAGGCGGGAGAAGTTATTTGATGATTTCCCACCTCCCAAAAAAAAAGCGTCTAACCGGATGCAGCTGAATACCAATGTTTTACATGGAGCGACTGCCTATCTGACCTCCACAACCCAGTTACTGGGCAACGATAGCTCTTGGTAAGACAGGTTGCAGGTTGTCAGACTTCCCGGCTTTTGACTATCCGTAATGACTGTCAAACATGTCGAATGACAGCCGAGAACAACGGCTTCACGTGCTTTCCGAGGCAAGGGGTGGTCAAACTTTCAAACTCCGGCTGCTTATGGGAAATTCTTAATGGCAAAATATATTAACACGTTTTGTCTGACCTGGGAATTGAACCCAGGACCAAACGCTCATCAGACCCGCTTGTAATCACGTATGAGGGCAACGAGGAAGACACTTTTATAAAGATAAATGAAGTGAGAAAATATGTGTCGATAGTCAGGCCTCTATTGGTTAGGAGCTCTCGGCAGATATTGTTTGAGATTGCCTTTAAAAGGATGAATTATGAGGGTGGTAGGAATCCCAAGAGCGTTATGAATGAGTCGGAGCCGAGATTAATATCTGTCTGGTATTAATAAAACAGGTTGAGTAAAACTTTTACAGTGAAACTAGCGAATTTATTGTAGTTTTAGTATTCAAGTTTAACATTAAATCCTTTCAACAAGTTGCTGATTAGGTATCTATTTTCCTTAATAAACTGCCTCGTTAGCCTAGTGGTCCTAAACGCGACTGCTATGCTAGAGATCTTGGGTTCGATTCCCAGGTCGAGGAAAAAGTGTTATTGGGTGTTTCTATGAAATTCTCAGTAGCAGCTCGGAGTTAGGATTTGTGCCCGGTTAATGGCAATAGGCTCGCCCCCTATTACATGGGACCTTAACATACCGGCAAACTGTGGGTGCACACTGGTACACCTCTGCCTAACCTTTCGGGGAATACAGGCGTGATGGTATGTTGTTGATAGAAGCAATTTATTAAGCTTATGCGAGCGACTTCGTCCACGTGGATATTTTTACCTTTGTTAAATATCGTCTTTGGTTAATGCTCCGCTCCCGTATGCCGTAGCGTGAATTTATATATCCTATGACACTTACAAATAACGTGGCTTTCCATGGGTAAAAGAATTTTCAAAATCGGTTTAGTAGATCCAGGGAATACTCCATAGAACCTCACAAACTCACAAACTTTACCTCTTTATAATCATTTTTAATATACATATATTAGGTACACACGTATTAATTATAGGTATGAGTTATTAAGACTGCCTCGTTGTTTCTGTGATTCTTTAAACCATACTAATATTAGAAATGCGAAAGTAACTTTGTCTGTTACGCTTTCTGAACTAAATCGCTGAACCAATTCAGATGAAATTTGTACGGGGTAAGTGAACCCCAGGAATGGATATTAGGCTATTTTTATTACGCAATTTCATCTACGTCACCGAGAACAGAGGTGAAGTCGCAGGAAAAATGTAGTATTTTATTTATAAACAATAAATTCAATTGTTTCAATTTTCAATACTTAAAATTCAATTCTTTGTACATTTTCAAATTGAATAATGTAGGTACAATATCCCATTTGTATAAGGTGGGGTGGTAGGAATTTGCGACAGTTTCAAAAACTAAAATTAATGTAGGTGAAATTAATAACTTCGAATCCCATGTCCATAGTTCCCGAACAAGTTTCGTTTGGCAAAAGTTTTTACAATGTTGTGCACAAATTAGCAGTAAAAGCTCCCGGTTTTTAGTGTTGAAACTTACCTTATATTTTAGTATTAATATGTTCAGTAGTATTGGAAAAAATTGCCAGGGAAAGCTAAGCGATTTTTGGGCTTGTTTGTTTATTAAACGCGCTTATCTCAGGAACTACCAATCGGATTTGTAATAACATAACATACCATCACGCCTGTATTCCCCGAAGGGTTAGGCAGAGGTGTAACAATGTACACCCACAGTTCGCCGGTATGTTTTTAGGTCCCATATAATAGGGGGCGAGCCTATTGCCATTAAGCGGGCACAAATCCTAACTCCGAGCTGCTACTGAGAATTTCAAAGAAAAACCCGATAACACTTTTTGCTCGACCTGGGAATCGAACCCAAGACCTCTAGCGTAGCAGTCGCGCTTAGGACCACTAGGCTACCGAGGCAGTCGATTTGTAATTGTTTTTGTAAATAATAGCCAGATTCATGAGGCTATAAAATAGTTAAGGTAATGCATATAACATTACGCCACGACCCGCGAGAGCGGAGCAGTAACTCAAGACGTCACAGAACGCGGAAAAAAGCCACGAGGAAGTATTTTATTTTTCTCTAGCCCAAGTTATCAGTTAGTGTTACTAACGCTTGAATTAAACTTTCAAACAATGCCAATGTTAGACTTATGTGGATACGTGCAACATTTATAAATTGCAGTTTAGAACTACAGCGGAATCGTAATAAATATTTCTTGAAGTTGTGGTGAGTTGATTGAGGAAGGCGGTGATCGTGCTGGCTGATGTTTCACACCTCCAGAATAATTGTAGTTCCCTTTGCGCAGCGGTTTTTTTATTGGACTGAGTTCCTAAAGTTGCCATACACTTACATAAATGTAATTCATGACTGAAATTTTAAGAATAGATTGGGCTAAGTAAAGTCAAAGTCAAATCATTTATTTCAGTTAGATCATTAAAAGGCTCTTTTGAACGTCAATTACATGTTAAAAATATTGAATCTAGTTGCCCATTCCAAAAGGTAGTTTCGTATAGAGATGAATGGTTAAGAAACTCCATAGAACGGGCAAGAAACTCCAAGTAATTAAATTGATTTAAAAAGTGTCCGCTTTTTAGGTAAATTACAATTGCGGAGAGGAGTAAGGTCGTTGTAGAAGAGTCCTAACTTGAACAGACTGATGATACTAAAGTTAAATTTTAGTAATGTGAAACCACCATCAAAGCTAGTCGTTTTAAGCTCTACTATGATGCTACTTATACAAAGAAGAAAAAAGAATGTAGAAAAAGGTATAATGTTGTGATGGCCCAGTGGTAAAGACACCCACCTCTCATGAGGTTGTTGGTTCGATCCCGGGCAAGTACCAATGTGACTTTTTTAATTCATTATAAACTTTCAAACTTTATCTTGGATAGTTAAGGAAACATCGTGAGGAATCCTGGACTTGTAATTAATATAAGTTAAAAATCTTCAATCCGCCTTGATGATCAATGCTCTTGCCTTCTCAGTATAAAAAAAGGCTTTTTCTCTACAATGGGACAATAATATTATAGTTTATTGTAAGTAAACCCAGTTCTCTAGTTGACTACTAGATAAAACAAACGAATTTCAATCCGTCATTCTGTAAACAGATGTATCGTTCTTGTCTCTACAATCTCAAGACTCTGTACCATGTTTTAGAGCAAATTTAGCATTCAGATGTTACACAGAAACTTGGTTTGTGTTAACAAACACAATGCTAGCAGGGACTTTTGGTAAACAATGTCCTAGAAACTGTGTTATTGTATTAGAAGATGTCTCATTTAAGATTCGATATAACTGCCTCGGTAGCCTAGTGGTCCTAAGCGCGACTGCTACGCTAGAGGTCTTGGGTTCGATTCCCAGGTCGAGCAAAAAGTGTTATTGGGTTTTTCTATGAAATTCTCAATAGCAGCTCGGAGTTAGGATTTGTGCCCGGTTTATGGCAATAGGCTCGCCCCCCTATTACATGGGACCTAAATATACCGGCGAACTGTGGGTGTACATTGTTACACCTCTGCCTAACCCTTCGGGGAATACAGGCGTGAAGGTATATATTCATTTAAGATTTTGGGGAACGTATATTTAGATCTTGATTGAGATACATATTTGTCGAGTGTGCTTTGAGATACCGCTTTGAATTTTGTCAATACTACGTTATTTGAAGAATTCTAGTCCTTCTTCTATTGTGGTCAGACTCTTTATTATTCATACTACAAACTTTTTTTAATGATTTTTTTTTAACTACAATAAAAATGATGACATTAATGGGCAGAGCTGGGATAACATGTACATGTAGTAAAAGAAGACAACAATAATAAAGGTACATAACAAGACATTGAAGATAGCAGTAAAAGATTCATGTGAAACAAAAATCTATTAGTAGTAGTTTAACAACGTAAACCAGGGCCAGACTTCAATTTTGTCTGATAAGATTTTAATTGACATTGAGAGTCTTATATTGCAGAACCTCTCTTCGACCTCTGATAAATCGATTGCATTACATCACTTTGAAACCTTTTTATGTAACAATAATTTCCAAAGTTATTTAAACTAACAGAAAAATGAACCTACACATTTTATGCCATAGTAAAAGAGTATATAAAGTCAAAGTCAAAGTAAAAGCATTAATTTCAATTAGTACATTTACATGCACTTTTGAATTATTAAGAAGACATTTGAAATTTGAAGCTAGTTGCTCGTTCCAAAGCGTAGGTCTCTATGGAGAAGAACGAGCAAGAAATTCCATTGACACTCTTTTCTTCCAAATTGGTTTTTTGAAAATCTTGGTTACAATATGTTTGTTGCTTCTATATGTAAAAAAAACAATGAAGATGAATATAAAATAATACAAATGTTTTCTACTGTAACAGTACTAATGATGTAAGCCATGGCAGTTAAGAAATTACCAATCACAACTGACAGCTGTAATATATTACCATCATACCATCACGCCTATATTCCACGAAGGGTTAGGCAGAGATGTAACAATGTACACCCACAGTTCGCCGGTATGTTTAGGTCCCATGTAATAGGGGGCGAGCCTATTGCCATTAACCGGGCACAAATCCTAACTCCGAGCTGCTAATGAGAATTCGTAGAAAAACCCAATAACACTTTGCTCGACCTGGGAATCGAATCCACGACCTCTAGCGTAGCAGTCGCGCTTAGGACCACTAGGCTAACGAGGCAGTTATAATAAAAGCAGCTGCAATATATTATAATACAGTTGCAATTGCAGTTGTAATCTATTATATAATTTTATATTACAACGTATTCTAGAAGAACAGAATTTGTGTTCGTTTCATTTTTAACTCAGAAATATACCAACGCTGAATATCGTCCTTTTCCAGTTCGATATAAGAAGAAGTATAAAATTTTCCTTATAATGGAAAGCATTGACTTCAATATTTTATTTTAAAGAGAGAGTTTATCAAGAAAAACACGCAGCTCATCAATCAACGTCTGATCCGAATCTTACGCTTACAGCTTCCAGTCTTAATCCTTGCAATGTTCCAAGAATTCAACACCCATTTGCTATTTTGGTTACACTAGCAACTTAATTAATGATAGATTTTCTTCTCAAATACGAGAACTTACTTACAAAGTTAGCACTTTTCTTTTCTTTTTTAACCCCCGACGCAAAAACGACGGGGTGTTATAAGTTTGACGTGTATATGTGTGGCATCGTAGCTCCCGAACGCATGAACTGATTTTGAATTAGTTGCTATTTGTTTGTAGTCGGGAGTGTTCTAAGCTATGTTTGATGGAAATGAAAAATTATCAGGTATTTTGTTAGCTGCGGTATGGATGTCTATTCTTCTGTCGGAGGGTTACTTAAAATTTTCTTAGTTATGTTTTAAAGAATCAACATTGGTTTTTTAAGCACTAAGTAATACCTGGCATGATTTAATGTCTAAATGAACGTGGCTTAAAATTATACCAGTGTTACACGCTGAGACATAGGATTTGCGGACACCAGCCCCTTATACCAATATGCCAGTGTTAACTGAAGTTTAACTAGATGTTATTATTGTAAATTAAGTTTATTCTGGGTTTATTAATAAGGAAGTAAAATATTTTCATATACACTGCTCATTAACTGCTGATAAAGTCAGGAAAAAATCGTCAGTTTCCTGGATATTATCATACTTAGTATCAGCAACCGATGATATTATTTTCCTTATTTGTTGCGGAAAATCTTATCTTGGGAACACACTGTTAATTAAATACGCTATGTACACGAATATTAAAAGTTCGAAACTGACTTTGTCTGTAAGTATGTTTTTTACCCCATCACGAGAAAACCTCTGAACCAATCGAGATGAAATTGAACTAAGAGATACCTTGAGATCCGAAGAAGGACATAGGCTTCTAATTATTCCTGTCCATGATAACCGGACTTTGTGTGAACATAGTCGCTGTCAGTTTTATCAACGATGAAATACGAACACACATACACACTGAAAAAATCATAAACAAGAGACACAATTCCCATATTTTCTTTTCCAATTCCAATGTACAGCTAAAAATAAATAAAATAAATAGAGAACTAAGATATCTCGGTGACTATGTATCGTCAACAAGTTTGTTAGGACAAGCTCTTGGCGTTGGCTCAAAGCACAGAGTAAGAAGCGAATGAAATGCTTATAGAATTTTTTTTAGAGTCTCTTCCACACATAATACTAAGTTTATATAGTTTTCTATGTGAGAAAAATGGAAAGACCGTAATGGGCTGATACAAATCCTGCACACTCTATGCCTACCCTGTAGCGCGACACAACTAGACACTTTATACTAAAGGTATTCTTCTCTAATATCAGCGCATACCAGCAAAGTATGCGCTGATACTAGAGGAGTGACTTCCATACTAAGTTAGTGAATTTCATAAACAAATAAAAGTCCCTGGTGCCATTGTAAAATAGTAGAAAATCAGCAATGCTGTAGTAATAGCTCTGACTGCCTAAAACTGCCTGTACCGTGCATGTTATTAGGCACGAGCGTTCTTGGATTCTAAGAACACATTACAAGTAAGTTTAAAAGTCAAGAAAACAACAGTAGCAATATCTTGTGCATTACGAAATAACTTCCTAGCGGACTATGTAGCTGTCAAAGCCAAAATAAAGCATAATTTGCAGATTAACATTTGACACTCCATTCACTCTCTACTCCTTGCCTAGGGTATAAGCCCCGTGACTTGGCCTCCATTTTGATGCTTAGGAAATCGTTTTCTAGGTTAAGATTTTAAAATATTTGTTCATAGCTTATTACTTCGAGTTCTATGTTGGCACAGGAATCCATTGTTTACGTAATGTCATGATATTATAAGTTTAGTAAAAGTCTTTCGCGAAACGGACATCTCGCAGAAAGAGGCTGCGTTAAAGGAGAGATCATGACCTCTCATGATGTCTCTCTATCCGTGTAGACTTTCTACTGAAATAAAAAAAAAAAAAAATTATTGTTTACGAAGTGTCATCCACACTAAACTAATATTATAAAGAGGTAGTTTGTGAGGTTGAAGGTGGTAAGCTATGGATCTACTGAACCGATTTAGAAAATTATTTTATCCATAGAATGCCACGTTATTTGGTAGCGTCACAGGCTATATAACATCACGTGGGCGCATCGGGCAGAAACTAGTGATATTACAAGTTTAGTAGTTATGTAGTTTACTAAAAATTCTGACCTGAAAAGTGTCTTTTTCACTTAATACGAATAATAATAATTATTATGGGTAAAACGTTACATATTTAGGTTGAAGGTCTAAATTACACACTAGGCACCCTGGTGTCGTGAGATCCATTTTCAAAATTCTTTTCACTTTCGTTCCATTTACAAAAATTACCAGCACAGTTGTTAAAAGATATATAAAAAAAGGAAAGTGAAAAAGATAAATTTTGTACCTTAAAAAAGCTTAGCATCGAAGGTAGCAAGTGCCGAATACCTTCTTAACTACATATTCCTCTATCTATTCTCAAAAAGTGGCGTTGATCTGGCGATTTTGAACCATAAAGTCTGTTACATATAAAGTCTAAAATCTAAAACGGACCCTTACAAGATGTCCAACGCTGTCGCTAAACTAAAACAATGTGAGAACCCTTACCTTTTTAGTTCCGTAAGCGACATCAATCACACGTGTTTTTTTTTTATTTTACTAACTTTCTCGTGACTCAGCTCTTTTATCTTAGTGATACTTGATACAAAAAGGCTCGAAAAACGTAATGTTCTTTTCAGGAATTCGTACGTAAAGATTGCAAACGGGACTCTATTACTAAGATCAAACCTGGACCTTCGCATTCCAGGGCCGCGGTGACATCGGGAAGGAATCTGGACTTTCCTGTACTAGTATTGTAAAGCTAAAGAGTTAGTTTGTCGGTGGTTTAAATTGAAAAAATATATTTGCGTTGGATAGTTTATTTTAGGCTTTATAACATCACGCTACAACATACGGGAGTGGAGCAGTAACCAAAAACGTAACTTAACGCGGGTGAAAAATCTACGTGAACGAAATCTCTGGAAAAACTAGTAATTAATATAACTATGAAATCACCAATCTGCCTTGAGCAAGCTTGGTGATCAATGTTCGTGCCTTCTGTGTATGGGAAGAGGCCTTAGCCCTGCACCGGATAAGCTTGTATTATAATTAGTGTTAAATATTATGCGATGTCACTGCTACGTTAAAGGTCTTGGTTTCGGTTCCCAGGTCAGTCGCCGCCTATTACATAGGACCTAAAACATACTGGCGAACTATAGGTGTACATTGATACACCTCTACCTAACCCCTCGGGGAATACAAGCGTGATGTTGTTTTTGGTATTTGTGTATGTATTGTACGATGGTACAGAACCCTTTGTCTACAAATCCGAAACGCACTTTGTTAGGTTTTTTTTCACAGTGACAAAGTGCTAACTTCAGAGCAAGGTGATTCATTTGCATTCCTTCCTCATCAAGCGGTCCAGTATTTTTAGATAAGCTAGTCTATTTTTCATTTTAATGCGTCCTGTTTTCAGTCCCTAGCGTTACCAGTCCGATTGTAGTGAGAGCAGCAGGTGTTAAAATTATTTACAGTGCAATTTTTCTTTTTGAAATATGCCGTGTGATTTCCTGTTTAAATTCGAGTTTTTTGCTCGCCTTTTTCTGTTGAAAGGTCATAAAAGGTATATTATAATTATTTGGTATTTCAGAAAGTAACAATTAACCGCAATAAAGAATTTGTCTACAAAAAATACTATAAAGTGGTTCTAAGCACGACTGCTACGCTGTAAGTTTTAGGTTCGATTTCCAGGTCGAGCAAAGTGTTATTAGGTTTTTCTATCAAATGCTCAGTAGCAGCTCGGAGTTAGAGTTTGTGCCCGGTTAATGGCAATAGGCTCGCCCCCTATTACATGGGACCCAAACATACCAGCGAAGTATGGGTGTTTTTATGGTGGTTTTCGTTTTTCCAAAAAGAAAATAAGCAAGAATATGTTTTGCTAAAAAAAAATTGTCTCAGTGTAGGATTTTCTCCTATATCGTGGGTTTGTTTACAAACATATAATCACTTACACAAATAGCCAGACCCGGAACAACTATCTGTAGGCTATACAAATATTTGTTCCGTGCGTTAACTGAACCCGAGACACGCAGCACAGCAGCCACTGCACTAACCAGTCGACTACTGCCATTTTTTTGTATTAATTAACAATTGCTTATTTTTTTACCATGAACTTACCTTTGCCAAATTTCTCCTTCCACTAAATCCATACTCAGAATTTTAATATTATGAATTCAAAAGTCTGTCTGTCTTTCTGTAACGCTTTTGTGACTAAACCACTGAATCAATTTTGATGAAATTTTGTAGGTACGTAGTAAGTTTAATCCCCAAGAGAAAAATCCAATTTTTTTTCTTTTATTTCACGGCTCCGACATTTACGCGAACTAGGTCGCAAACAAAAGCTAGATAATATGAGAAGAGAGAGAAGAAGGCAATATAAATCTATGCAACTGATCCGCAAAACCCGTTTCCTAATCACTTGTGTTCAATTACAAGAAAATCAACCGCAATACAACAGCGACGTAAACTTACAAGTCAATTTGTTAGCATTTCGTGTAAACACAAGTGGTCCACAAACTTCGTGGTCAAAGTTATACAATGGAAACTATTCTAGCCATTGTTGCGGCCCAGAAACCGGCAGCGGCAGTGAATTGAACTCTTGCGTACAGTCTTGAACGTAATCTGTTAAGAATCTTGTTAAAAAAAAAAAATCTTCTTTCTTGTGACTGCCTCGTTAGCTTAATGATATTAAGCACAACCGCTACGCTTAAACTCCTGGGTTCGATTTCTAGGTCAAGCAAAGTGTTATTGGGTTTTTCTATGAAGATCTCAGCAGCAGCTCGGAGTTAGGATTTGTGCCCGGTTAATGACAATAGGCTCGCCCCCTATTACTTGGGACCTAAACATACTGGCGAACTGTAGGTGTACATTGGTACACCTCTGCCTAACCCTTCGGGGAAAATAGGAGTGATGATATGTTTATAATTTATATTCTAATTCCTTTATTTAGTCTATGAACATAAAAAATCTGCTTCCGTATGTTTGTGTTCACAATAATAGGTAAAGTATTCGTTATTTTTTTTTTTTTTTTAAAGGAAAAAAACGTTGCCCCACACTAGGATATTCTCCTGTATCGTGGGTGCGTTTACAAACATATAAACTCACATCCACAAACAGCCAGACCCGAAACAACTATCTGTAGGCCATACAAATATTTGTTCCGTGCGGGAATCGAACCTGCGACACGCAGCGCAGCAGCCAATCGCTCAGCCACTGCGCCAACCGTGCCGTCGTTATTCGATATATCGACCTATCGATATATCGAGATATATTTTTTCACACTTTATTGTATTTTGACATAAGAGTGTTTTTTAAACCTTGCGTTCCGAAACCATTAATCTAATTGTGATGAAACTTTAGCTGGGTATTCTGCGAATGCCCGAGAAGGTTCCTAGCACAAAAGAAAAATAAATAAAATTCTCCAGGAACGTCACGAAAAGTCACGGGCAGCAGCTAGTCAATTATAATTTATAATGAAGTATTGAAAAATAAAGGATAATAATTATTAGATAAATATACACAGTCGTGATAGCCCAGAAGTAAAGGCAAACTCCTCTCATACATTAGGTTTGCGGGATACCAGGCAAATACAAATATGACTCTTTCAATTCATATAATGTTCTTTCAATTTTTATCAGTGACATCAGTGAATGCAAACCTGGACTTAAAATTAATACAACTTTGAAATCGCCAATCCACTTTCAGCAAGTGCGACGATAAACCCCCGTGTCTTCCCCCCATGAGAACAGGTCTTTACACGGCAGTGTAACATTAATAGGCTGGTATTATTACCACACATATATATTGTGAACCAGTTTATTTGCTCGACAGTTTACTTCAATTCTCCTGATCAAATATTTGAGGCCCTTCAAGTTTGTTGTACCGTATATTGGAGTCAAACCCGTGATGTAGCAATCCAAGTGTAATTAGTTCACTGTTAGTTTATGTGTTACTCGCTTCTGCCCGCGATTTCGTCTGCGTGAATATTGTCACACGTGTAAGTAACGTCTTTGGTTACCTGCTCCGCTCCCGTGTGTCGTAGCGTAATGTTGTTCCACCAGCAAACAGACAATTGAAGAGGCCACTCAAGGCCGATGCCTGCCGAGGCCGCTGGTTGTTCGAGAGAGCTACCGCGCCCCCGGAACGCAAAGGGCATAAGAAGGGACATGGGTGGGTTTTAGTAAGTAAAAGTCTGACCCTCACCCCGCCCCGCCCAGGGCGGGGCAAGTCATTTGATGATTTCCCATCCGGAAAAAAAAGCGTGATGTTGTGACACTTACAATTAACATTAATTTTCAAAATCGGTTAAGCAGCTCCAGAGTTTAAGCCCTATACAACCTCACAAACTCACAAACTTAACCCTTTATAATATTAGTATAGATAACTAATATCAGTTTGAAATGACAAGTTGGATAAACATTTGATGTGGTAAGGTTTTAGAGTGTAGTGAAAATGAGAAACACTAAGCTTTGACAATAAGGGTTGTACATCATCATCACTGCATCAACGGAAAGCAACCAACCAGTTGCCAACCGTACTTCCACATAGAGTTTACTATATTTCATGTAAGTGTTGGTACTTTATAGAGTACCTACGCTAGAATATTAATAAATAAATAAATAATAAATTTGTCGCCACGCCAATGGCTGAACGATTGGCTGCTACGCTGCGTTCGATTATCACACGGAAAAAATACTTGTATGGCCTACAGACAGTTGATCCGAGTCTACCTGTTGTATGTTAGTTTATAAGTTTGTAAAAACATCCTCAACACAAAAGAAATTGTTAGCGTAAGGCAACGTTTTTTAAAAATCAAAAAAGCAATAATAATTGATGTAGCAATTAAAAAAAATAAAAATAAAAAAAAGCCAAAGAGTAAAAATTATATGGTCACCTACTTACAATCACTATCACTATTATGGTTACCTATTATAATACTACCTTCTTGATATATTATCCCACGGGCACCGCACATTTTTTTGGGATAAAAAGTATCCTATATGTTATTCCACACTATAATTTGTCTCAGTACCAAATTACATCCAGATCCGTCCAGCCGTTTAATCGTGAAATAGCAACAAACATCCATCCATCGATCTATCCTCAAAACTTTCGCATTGATAATATTAGTAGAATTATGTTCATAAGTCGAAACATTATTAAAGTTCTTTTTTCCGACACACTTAAGTAAATACGATCCCGGAATAAACCGAAACTCCATTAAAAAGGCACAAAGAGGAAAAAGTTTAAATATAACTTTTTCAATCATCAAAACGTTACCTCTCAAACATGATAAAATATTTATGAATCAGCAGATGTACATTTCGTTTGCTCAAACTTCAGAAGAATATTGTACTTTTATATCCGACCAAATTTCGGTCACGATGGCCAATCTCAATAGAAATTATAGTCTACAAGTACAATCTCAGTTATTATAGTGTATAAGTGTGTGCGCAAACAAAGGTACACTCCATCTTTCCTCACTCTTATAGTCTGATTGAACTGCAATCTGTCACACGCCAACTTCCAAACTCCAGGCTGCTACTGAGAAACTCCTAATAGAATCACTCAAACATAGCTCGTCTTGGGAATTGACCCCTTTTTTACCGATGGGAAATCATCTAATGAGTTTCCTCGCACTGGGCGGGACGGCAGGGAGTGTCAGACTTTTACTGACTAAAACCCATCCATGTTCCTTCTTGTGCCCTTCGCGTTCCGGGGGCGCGGTATCTCTTTTAGCTCAGGAGTCCTGCTGGCGACCTCGAACCTAGGTAATGACGTCAGCGCAAGAGTGTGTTAAATTAATAATAGATACTCTCCACATTCTCGTTATGTTTCTAAACAGATACATTAAAGATTGAACTCCTAAGAGAGTGTAGTAGATACTCATGAACGCGGACCTGTGGACGGTGAGCAATGAGTAGCTCACCGTCCGTACGTTGCACAACGACAGGCCGTGTCGACGACGCGTTCGTGTTCCACGCGCGCCTCAAACAGATGTCAGCAAACGGGAGGGGCCACGCAGGGCCGATGGCCGCCGGGGCCGCACCCCCAGAACGCAAAGGACCCAAGAAGGAACATGGATGGGTTTTAGTCAGTAAAAGTCTGACACTATCTCCCGACCCGCCCAGGGCGGGGGAGTCATTTGAAGATTTCTCATCCGAAAAAAAGATACTCTTAAAAACGAACAAATTTTGCGTTGGAAAACCAGTTTTGAAATTTTGAAAAAAGAGCTGGACATTTAAATTATATTAATATTTCAGTTAATCACGTAATCATTTTTTATTAAAAAATCATTACGTCAGACGCACGCATTATTATACGCATCATTTATTTATGTAGTAGCAGGTAGATGTGATCGTTTATTTGTCTTGCGATTTTGCACCTTAAAACACCAATACTAGCTTGACGCTTGTTAAAAAGCCTTAGTTAGGTATTGTTTGTTGTTGGCGATAGCCTCGCCCCCTATTACATGGGACCTAAAACATACCGGCGAACTGTGGGTGTACATTGTTGCACCTCTGCCTAACCCTTCGGGAAATACAGGCGTGATGATATGTTGTGTTTGTTTATAATTAACGAAATATCGCAGAGGTAAATTATTTCACTTTCCAAACTTGTACCTGAAAAGTCTCACTGAAGTGGACTAGACTGTTGGACATAGAACGCCACGTCACCTCTCTTGTAGCTAAGCAGCTTTAACCACTTTGTGGAAAAAACCGGGTTGAAATTCAAATTTTATTTTAAAAGTATTAAAGTTCTTTAAGAACGATAAACACGTATATTCTAGATCCTAGTTACTTACCATATTTTATCCGTTTATTAAGTCAATATTCGAGCCCAGGTGTTTTTTTTTCGGAAAAAGAAGAAGTTTAGCTTTCTAGACTTTTAAGCCCCTTAAGGCGTTTGCATCGCCGGCTTTTGAAAATTTAAGTGTTTCTAAGTAAGTAAGTAAGTTGTTTTTCTTGAAAACATGAAAGTATTAACAGTATTTATGCACAAAAGATAGTAGCTACTTTTTTTTTAAAGCTGGCTATGTTCTTACCTACTTTGCATAAAAACAATCAAAAGCCATAAAGTTCGCACGCACATCAAGAACCGCCCATAACCAATTCTTTATTTAAATCAATCCTCCTTAATATCTACTGGTCTATATCGAAAGGTGGACCCGAAAACCCGGATTTTAGTTTTTTTTTTTTTCTACACGGTATTATTACTCTTAATTGTTACCTTATAATATTACTTGCTTTAGTTGCATTAGGAACGCTTTGGCGGCAAAAGTTGGAGTATAGTTATTAAACTTAGTTCGATAACGAATGCAGTTTTCAAAGTAACGATTTTAAAATAGTTACGTATACATTAAAAAAAAAACTGTTTTTAGAAATAAACTATTTTGCATAAAATGTGAATATTAAGTCCCAAAACATGTCTTCACAATCGGTTTCATACAATATTGTCCCTTTTTTTAATAAACGTCTCCATTTAGCACAACCCCACCTTTATTATGTACACAAGCACTCGATCCCGGAAAAACTGTCTACAAATATTTGCGGGTTCAATTTATTCGCGAGACGCCAATTGCTTTAAACACGCCGCTGAACTTACACCAAGACGTTTGAACAGATGACGACACCTCAAGTTATAAGATTCCTGATTATGTTGATATCATGGCCGGCTCTTAGAATTGAACATTTCATGAATTAGTTTTCATTTTTATTCATGAAATTTTTGTGTTACATCGACCGCTGGCCCATCAAGATATTAGGGAAAACCGGGAACACCGGGTTAGTTTTTAGTCAGTAAGAGTCTGACAGACGGATTTTCCAACCCGGCAAAAAAAAAGGTTAAAACTGTCAACCCCCCTACGCCGGGCGAGAGCCAGAGACGACTAGACTCAATATTTAAAAAAAATGTCATTATCACTTGATGGTCAAGATCACGTGTCTGGTTTAGAAAAAACTGTCATGATCGCGTAGCTAAGTCTTAAAATTGATAATATCATGAAACTCCATTATGTCACCCCATAAGGGACTCTTTAAAGGATTAGATAGATCATTTTCACACATACACATACCATGACGCCTGTATTCCCCGATGGGTTAGGCAGAGGTGTATCAATGAAAATACACCAACAGTTCGCCGATGTGTTTAGGACCCACGTAACCTATTACGAGAGGCGAGCCTATGCCTGAGCCTGCTACTGAGAATTTTATAGAAAAAGCCAAAAACACTTTTTGCTCGACTTGGGAATCGAACCCAAGATCTTTAGCGTAGCAGTCGCGCTTAGGACCACTAGGCTAACGAGGTAGTTCAAATCTTTTCGTTCTTTTAAATAAGCAGACAAGTAACTAGTTGTATATAGTTACGTAGCCGAATTAAAACCGAGCAAGACTTTACCTTGGTTATACTTCCAGCATAATTATTATCGTTTGTAGAAAATAATGAGGCAAAACCGGGACCTTTTAAAAATGTAAAGTACTTTGAATACAAAATGAGGGGTTTTATTAAAGGAATCGGAATAGAAATACTCAAAAATATCTTAAAAAAAACAGCTTAGTTTTTAATCGTCTTAGCTTTTTGTTAAAAAAATTTGTAGCTATCTAGGTTATCATCTACTTAGCCTTTTCCCGACTATGTTGGGGTCGACTTCCAGTCTAACCGGATGCAGCTGAGTACCATTGTTTTACATGGAGCGACTGCCTATCTGACCTCCACAACCCAGTTACTGGGCAACTCGACACCTCTTGGTTAGACTGGTTGTCAGACTTCCTGGCTTCTGACTATCCGTAACGACTCTCAAAGATCTACGAATGACAGCCGGGACCAACGGCTTTACGTGCTTTCTGAGGCATGGGTGTGTCACACCACCAACTTCCAAACTCCGGGCTGCTACTGAGCAAATCCTAATGGAAAAACCCAATAACACTTTTTGCCCGACCTGGGAATCGAACCCAGGACCCCACGCTCATGAGTCGCGCTTGCGACCACGAGACCAACGGGGCAGTAATGGGATAGTAGCTATCTAGGTCGTATTACCATAAAAAGTGTGAACTCTTAAATTAACAAAATTGTAAGCCTTTAATAAAAAGTGTAATAAACGTACATGAAATTTCATAGCTACAAATAGTTTCAATGTTTTCTTTCTTTTTTATAAATGACGTTCAACAGTGCATTTTAATAGTCTAAGTGAAATAACTTATTTTGACTTGGATTTGGATGTTTTTTTCATTGAAATTATGCGAAACGACTTTTGATCTTGCCTATCCCTATTTTTTCGTGGGGAAATTCTCATGTATACCTTTCGTCCGGGGAAAGCGGAAGATTATGTCGGACTCTTACCAACTAAAATCCCTTGGTTTTTTCTACCACCATGAGTCGGGAGCTTGGTATACACTTGAGACAAGATGCGCGCCCCCGACTAATCTAGTCTATCCCTAACACAAAAAACAAAAGAAAAATAATCATATTTGTTTATCTAAACTTTAACACATATCACCTTGTATCTAACTCAAGTCTCGAGATACAATCACAAAGACGGACATAAAAAACAAGGCCACAAAGATACAATACCGCGAAAGCCCCAAAACTTTTGCTGAAGAATTTAAATGCGATGCTTAAAAAACAATTTAAATTCACTACATGGACGTTTATTACGAAGGAACACAGGATATTTCCGCAAACAAAGAACCCTTTTTCGTGTAAAACGGGTAACAGAGATAGCGACCCGGTATTCAGGTTCAAAAAATTAAATTTTTCTTACAACGCAGTCATGTTGTTAAGTAAACCGGTAAACACCAGTTCAAGCTGTAAATAGCTTCAGGAAAAAGGATTTGCAAAATAGCAACTCTGAAAGTTTACCTAAAAAAAATTCATTCGATTTTCAACTTTATTTCTTTTGTTATAAGGTTGTAACAAATATGTTTCTGTTAACGAAATGAAGTTTGGTAGTTGTACACAGGGTGTACCAAGTAAGTTTCCGACATGTAGTACAGGCCACAGTGGTGTTAATTTTAAAAGTTGGAAAAAATGTCGCTTGAGAAAAATGCTGCATTGCTAGAAAAATGTATGGTGTTGCGAGGAAATTGCATGTCCGCGATTAAATGCGGGCTTTTGAGGAAAACTGCAGAGAAAATATTTATTTCTTGCAATTTATCAAATGTCAGCTTGACTCTTTTATTCGTTTTATTCTCGTCTCTGAGATCACTGTGGACTGATTTATATTTATACGTGTGTTTATTTTGTTCGACTTTATCACCCTATCGTGTAGGTGTTATCTGCTTTTTCCCTTATCAAGCGTCGAAAATAATTTAATACCTTTGCTAAATATGTCACGTTTCTATGTAGTAAGATTCATTGTTCATGCAAACTTTATGCTTGAAATAGATTTAAAAGAAATTGTCGTTAAAATCCAAAATAATTGTTGCGAAAAAAAATAGTCAAAACTATTTTTTTATATAAACTATCATCACGCCTGTATTCCCCGAAGGGTTAGGCAGAGGTGTAACAATGTACACCCACAGTTCGCCGATATATTTAGGTCCTATGTAATAAGGGGCGAGCCTATTGCCATTAACCGTGCACAAATCCTAACTCCGAGCTGCTACTGAGAATTTCATAGTAAAACCCAGTAACACTTTTTGCTCGACCTGGGAATCGAACCCAAGACCTCTAGCGTAGCAGTCGCGCTTAGGACCACTAGGCTACCGAGGCAGTTTTTTATCAATTATTTATTTATTATTTTTTTGTTTTTCGTTTTGGATAAACCCTAATTATAAAACAGTAAGTCATAATAATACAAACACATTATTTCCCCACTGCAGGCCAACAGCCTCTTCTCATACAGAGTAGGAATCATAAAATGGAAATTTAAAATATGGTTTCTTTATAACCACGCCGTTGAATGTAAATCATGAAATAAATAACGTATATCTGCCTCTGTAGCCTAGTCGTCTTAAGCACAACTGCTACGCTAGAGGTCTTGGGTTCAATTCCAGGTCAAGCAAAAAGTGTTATTGGGTTTTTCTATGGAATTCTCACTAGCAGCTCGGAGTTAGGATTTGTGCCCGGTTAGTGGCAATAGGCTCGACCCCTATTACATGGGACTTAAACATACCGGCGAACTGTGGGTGAACATTGGTGTACCTCTGCCTCACCCTTCGGGAAATACAGGCGTGATATATGTATGTATGTAAATAAATAAAGTTTTTATTAATGATCGCACAACCAAGTGTTTCGATTCATAATTCTATAGTTTAGTTAAGTTTATAATCAAATTTTTTACCTCGTAATATTTTTACAAACGGCTCAAAAAAACTAGTCAAGATTAACTAATATTAATTATTCACAATTATTAATAGAACTATTAAAAGAACTTTTCAAATAATTCATATTTAAATTAGAGAAGGAACTTTCTTCGCTAAAATGGGTCACGGTTCGTTAACGATGTTAAAACTAAAAGGCCATAATTAATTACAATGCGCAAAAGCCCCATTTGTAAAATATTTATTTCTGAAATAACTAAAGAAAGTGTGTTTTTGGGTTATTAAATAAACACTCAAATAATACTGGCTTATTATTGTCCCACTGCAAAGTAAATCGTCTCATTAAGAGGCAAAAGCATTGATCACTATGATTTTGTTCAAGGCATATTGGGAATTTCAGACTAATAAACCAAGCTTCCACACGTTGTTTTCCTTCACCGAAGTCCGTTATGTTATAGATAAACTTGAAAAATGATTAATTGTAAAAGTCACATTCGTGAGGAAACCTGAACTTATAATTGAATAAATCTGAAATAGCCAATCCACGTGGTGATCAATACTCGTGCCTTTTCTGTATGATAAGAGGCTTTTTCCCAGTAGTGGGATATAACAGGCTAGAAAAAAAAAACTTAATATTTTTTTATATTTGATTATGAAACTATAGTGACTATTATGTAATGCAAGCAGGGCTTATTGTATGCTTATTTAAAGAATTAAGTAAGCTTAACTAGACACAATTTGAGTAGGTATTATTAATACAAAACAAACTTTCTTACTTGTCTAATAATAATGTAATAAAATAATTTATTAGTCAAAGTTTCGAAATGAATATTTAATTATTTAAAAGTTATAAATGTTAAAATGTCAGTGTAAGTAATGGATTTGGACTTGTAACAAAAATAATTACTTAGTTACACTAAAATAGTCAAGAATTTCAGTTTCTTAATTGTTTAAAAATACTCACGATTAAATTACTTAGTGTCGTTTGTTTTGTAACTTAGCGTTAATTTTTTTTTTAATATCTTCGTGTATATTTCTACTTTTCGTATAGATGATATATTAAATAGCTATTTTATATTATACTACTTGGGCCCAATACGTGGCAACATTTATTACCGCGTGTAAAACCTCAATTTAGCTAACTTATACCCGTTTTTAACCCCGACGAAAAAACCACGGGGTGTTATAAGTTTGACGTGACTGTTTGTGTGTGTGTGTGTGGCATCGTTACTCCCGAACGCATGAACCGATTTTGATTTAGTTTTTTTTGTCTGATAGGTGAATTAATCGGGAGTGTTCTTAGCTATTAGCAGTTCCAAAGTTATCAGCTCTTTTGTTAGCTGCGGTAGAGATTTTTATTCTTCTGTCGGGGGTGAATTAAATTTTTTTAATTTTTTTCCGGATGGGAAATCATTAAATGACTTCCCCCGCCTTGGGCGAGGCGGGAGGGAGTATCAGACTTTTACTTACTAAAACCCATCTATGTTCCTTCTTAGGCCCTTTGCGTTCCGTGGGCGCGGTTCGCTTTCGAACAATTCGCAGCCTCGGCAGGTATCGGCCCTTACTGGCCCCTCCGATTTGAAGACATCTCTTTGAGGCGCGCGTGTATTTCATTAAAAAAATTGCAGACCTAAAGATGTTGATTGTGTAGGTGTTGCACTTATGTATACAACAGCTGTTTATTATAATAACAAAATTAAATTTCGAAAAATTCATGATTTTGTGCTGTATCCATGGTAAAAGTTGTCGTTATGATGTCCACTTTGTACAATGAATACTCATGACGATAAAATAGTACATGACTTAATTTATAAGACTATTAAAATATTAGCGTATAAATATATAATATTTTTTATATAATATTTTAAATATATAATATTTTGAATATTTATTTTAAATATATAATATTTTAAATATTTATTTTAAATGTATAATATTTTAAATATTTATTTTAAATATATAATATTTTAAATATATAATATTTTAAATATTTATTTTAAACATATAATATTTTTTCCTCCATGATATAATATTTTTTTATAATCCGTACTGGCACAATTCCGGCTTACAGCTTGACAAAAACAAATAGTAAGTAATAACTTTATCTATTAACCTACTTCCAAACTTGTCTAAACAATTGACTTATTTTCAAACTTTCAATGTAAGTAGGTAATCCACTTTGGAAAATATCATGAAATATAACTACATATTAACTTATTGTATCCCGCTTTCTAGCAAACTATGAAATCATCATCTGCTTAGCATTTTCCCAACTATGTTGGGGTCGGCTTCCAGTCTAACCGGATGCAGCTGAATACCAGTGTTTTACATGGAGCGACTGCCTATCTGACCTCCACAACTCAGTTACTGGGCAACACGATACCTCTTGGTTACACTGGTTGTCAAACTTCCTGGCTTCTAACTATGCGTAACGACTGTCAAAGATCCACAAATGACAGCCGGGACCAACGGCTTTACGTGCTTTCCGAGACACGGGGGTGTCACACCACCAACTTCCAAACTCCGGGCTGCTACTGAGCAAATGCTAATGGAATAACCTAATAACACTTTTTGCCCGGCCTGGGAATCGAACCCGGGAACCCACGCTCATCATTCGCGCTTGCGACCACGAGACCAACGGGGCAGTTAATAACATTAATGGTAATATTATTAACTTACTTACTATTAAATAAAAGTTCATTTTAATTAAGTTTGTTAATATTTTTATGAGGCAACAACACGGTACAGCGGACCAATGTTCTGTAACTTTTTAAATAGATAAATCATAAGGACTGGTTAAGTCGTAACGTTATGCTTTTATTAAAACGTTGAAATATGTGTAAGTATTTCATTAATTTTTAATCCCCAACACAAAAACGACGGGGTGTAATAAGATTTACGTGACTGTGTATGTGTGTATCTGTCTGTGGCATAGGAGCTCCCTAACGTATGAACCGATTTTGATTTCGTTTTTTTTTTGTTTGAAAGGTGTATTAGTATGGAGCGTTCTTAGCTATGTTTGATGGAAATCGGTTCAGCGGTTTAAAGTCTTCATCAGATCTTTTGTTAGCTGCGGTAGGAATTTTCATTCTTCTGTCGGGGGTTGCTTAAAATTTAAAATTTGGTGTTTTATGTATATTGCTACTAGATTCTGCCCGCGACTTCGTTCTTTTCCGGGATGCAAAGTGGCTTTTGTACCAAATTTCATCCTGATACGTTCAGCCGTTCTGGCGTGATTGAATAACAAACATATATACAAACATTTATAATAGTAGTAAGGTACCATAAGGCAGGAATGCCGTATTATTATGCCATAAGGTATTATTATATATTACAGTTTTGTTTGTGTAAGCAAAAATGTTGAAAAAACCAAATTAGAAGAAAAGAGTGTCCCCAGAGTTTCTTGCTCGTTCTTCTCCGTAGAGAACTACGCTTTAGAACGAGCAACTAGCTTCAACTTTTACATGTAACTTCCTGAAAATTCGAAAGTGCCTGTAAATGGTCGAGTTGAAATGAATGCTTTGACTTTGACTTTGTTAATTTCCTATGTCATAAGCCGCGGAGCTTTAGTGGTTTTAGTACAAAACGAGTTCTCACTTTAATCCAAGCTTAAACTAGAGAGCCAGTTATTTAAACTTCGTGTCTTACTTGTCAATATTGTATTAAGCACTATCTAAATCAGAATAAGATTCAAAATGAAATAAAAACTGACTTGTAATGGTTTAAACCTAGTCTAAAGTTATTGAAAAGCAATCAAATATGCCATAAACGTTTGTTGATACAACACACGTCTGCACTAGGAATAAGTACATTAACCGCAATGTACCGCAAAAGTCTTTTATAATTATTACAAACAGTTTTTAAATCTTACATACATACCATCACGCCTGTATTCCCCGAAGGGTTAGACAGAGGTGTACTAATGTACACCCACGTTCCACCGGTACGTTTTAGGTCCCATGTAATAAGAGGCGAGTCTATTGCCATCAACCGGGCACAAATCCTAACACCGAGCTACTACTGGGAATTTAATAAAAAAAACTCAATAACATTTTGCTCGACCTGAGAATCGAACCCAAGTCCTCTAGCGTAGCAGTCGCGCTTAGGACCTTAAAACTTCTTCATTTATTAAACACCTAATCTCGCCCCCAGCATTTATCTTCACTTTTTCAACGAAAATTAACATTAAATAGTAATCAATTAGCTGTTTAAATTGTGTTTTTGTAAGTAAATCGACGAAGTTTCACAGTATCGGTGATTTAGCTAAGTTAAATAAACCATTAATTATTACTTTGCGATATTGCTCTGAATGCTGTGTGATATCTGTTGTATATTTTGTATTGATTTGATTTTGATATTTCCTTACTTATCTGGTATTAAGGAAAATATTTGCTATCGCAATCTTATTTGTTGTTGTACATCACCAAGCGACTGGTCAACTCTTTTCTTGGGCCAAAGAATCAGCATTGCCATATAACGTGGCAATGCTGCCAGCCCTTTGTGCACTTGTCACATTTTTTTTATTTTTTTTTTTTTTGGTGGGTGGGAAATCATCAAATAACTTCTCCCGCCCTGGGCGGGGCGGGAGGGAGTGTCAGACTTTTACTGACTAAAACCCACCCATGTTCCTTCTTGTGCCCTTTGCGTTCCGGGGGCGCGGTATCTCTTGCGAACAACCCGCAGCCCCGGCAGGCATCGGCCCTCAGTGGCCCCTTCCTTTTGCTGACATCTCTTTGAGGCGCGCGTGGAACACGAACGCGCCGTCGACACGGCCTGTCGTTATGCAACGTAAGGACGGTGAGCTACCCATTGCTCACCGTCCACAGGCCAGTATCTACGGTGGCCGGGAGTCGTCTCGCGGCTCCCGACGTCCGGAGCGTCTACCGCGGCGGCTGGGACGGGAGAACCGCTGTCTCAACCGTCCCGCCGCCTCCTTCTCAAGCATTACTGCCTCGCAGAAGGAGGCGACTGCATCCCATTCCCTCTCGCTCCGGACCATGGCTTGCACCAGGGCCGGACGCGAGAGTTCGCCGCCGCCGATGGCCGCCACGAGGACTCGGCGATGCTCCGCCCAAGCGGGGCATACCGCCACGGTATGCTCCACCGTGTCCTCGGGGCGATCCACACAATGGTGACACCCGGACGTTTCCTCCCGCCCGATGAGGTGCAGGAACCTCCCGAAACACCCGTGTCCGGTGAGGACCTGCGTCAGGCGGTAGGTGCACTTGTCACATTGACAGCGATGCGGATGAGTTTTTTGAGTCACTATAAGCTGCCTTTTATGTTTTTTTATATTAACTGTACATACTCGTAGTTTGTAATCTAATTATTATTTAAGTAAGTTTTATTATTGAAATAGATTAATAATTTGTTGTTGTTGTATCTTGTACATAAATATTACGTAAGCGTATTATCATAGCAAGAATCTTTAAAGATAAATACGAAATTTCGATCACAGAAAACATTTGCAATCGTTAAAAAAACCGAGCAACTCGCACACGAAGGGTTCCGTGAAATCGTACAATATTTAACCCTACATACAAACAAAATGTATTTCTGTGGCTCCTGTTAATTGTATATATTTTTTATTTTTATAAATTTGTTCTTTTAACGACCAGAGTAAAACAGAGTCCATATTATACATTACAATTATAACAAATTAAAATCATTTGAAACACCTGTACATTAAATAATCAACAACCAATAAAGTACACAAAGTAATACATCATCTACTTAGTCTTTTCCCAACTATGTTGAGGTCGGCTTCCAATCCAACCGGATGCAGCTAAGTACCAGTGTTTTACATGGAGCGACTGCCTATCTGACCTCTACAACCCAGTACTGAGCATCACATTATCATTACCTCTTGGTTAGACTGGTTGTCAGACTTCCTGGCTTCTGACTATCTGCAACGACTGTCAAAGATCCGCGAATGACAACCGGACCAACGGCTTTACGTGCTTTCCGAGCCACGGGGGTAAAACACCACCAACTTCCAAACTCCGGGCTGCTACTGAGCAAATCCTCATGGAAAAACCCGATAACACTGTTTTTCCCGACCTGGGAATCGAACCTGGGAATCGACCCCACGCTCTTCAGTCGCGCTTGCGACTACGAGACCAACGGGGAATTACACAAAGTAATACACACTGATACAGTTTTGAGTATCTACCTATTACATTAAAAGTTTACTAGTTCTAGTAACATGATTGTGCATGATGTGGTCTCCTATGAATTGAAGGAACACACGCATCACTAACAAATTGTACGGAATGTCATATTTCTACATACACTTTCTTGAAGGTCCTAAATTTATACTGTATACTTAATATTACAAATAGGAAATATTTTTTTGTTTGTTTGTAACGGTTTTGAATCTATTGGACCAGTTTTAAGCATCGTTTCACCAATAGATAGCTACATTACTCCTGAGTAACATAGGCTATGTAATATCACGCTACGATCCACGGGAGCGAAGCAGTGACGAAAGGTGTAACTTGACGTGAACGAAATCACCGGCAGTTCGTAATTTATATGGCAAAACAACGTTTGCTGGGTCAGTTAGTAAATAGGTAAATAAAGTGAAAGAAACAGGCCTGTGACAGACTGACGGAAGCACAGCGGACTCTTAGTAATAAGATTCCGTTTAGAACCATTTCGATACGGAATCCAAAAAAAAATCTACTCAAGACAATATTAACACTAGTTTACAACAAAGGCCTCACGCAAGTCCGTAAGTTACTTTGTGTAACAACACAAGTTGTACAGTTTCAGTACGACGCCTATTATCCCGATGACTTAGCCAGCCAAGAATAATGTCACAAGCTAAGAACGCAAGGCTTCCCATTAAAAGTTCATGCCGACACTACGGGAAGCGAAAACTTAATTATGTCGAGTAGAAAATTTATAAGACACCACTAATTTCCTTTTAAATTTCCTTTTGTTAAGGTTTAAGTATTCAGTAATCTAATTATGCTTCTGTGAGAAGTTAGTGCATTTTTGTGTTTCAATCTGTGAATGACAGATGCCTTTACTGGATAAAGAAAAATTTCTAACATCAACACATTCGGTATTTTAAATTAAATTGACATAATTAATTTGATTATTGAGAAATTGGCTTCTGCTCGCGACTGCGTTCGCGAAGTTTTTTCCACCGCATTAAGTTACGTCTTTGGCTACTGCTCCGTACTTATTAGTCGCAGAGTGATGTTTTTTAGCCTTTACCATTCCTCTGTAAACTGACTAACCAACACAAAAAATATTATTAAGTTCGAACCAGTAGTTCCTGAGATTAGCGCGTTCAACCAAACAAACAAATTCTTCAGCTTTATAATATTTGTATAGATTTTGGGTTCGTTCGTTTTGTTAGAACTGAGCCCAATAATAACAGACCTGACTTACTGTAGCATGACGAACTGTTCCCATTCCTCAGTTTAACGACTTAAATAAAAGATAACAGAACAAAATACGTGTCTTAAATTACAAACTCAGCTACACCAATATTTTAACTCCCTCCGCAATCATATGGAAATCTCTCTCCCGAAACTGCAAGCAAACAAACATATTACTCATCCAACCGCACATTTCCGGGAAATAAAAAAAAATATTTTCAACATTTCATGTCTCCATAAAAAATACGAGTATCATAGGGATAAAAATACGGAACGTCACAATATAAATCTTCGTTAGGCTTTGATAAGTGCGCCTTACGCCCCTCGGGTCTTATAACAATGGATACCATAACTTACATCTTAACTTCTTGACAAATTTTGGCCATTTAGACCACTTTAGTGGGCTCCCTGTTCCATTTATGGAAAACGTTGTCTTACAATAAAAGGGGAGGATTGGGTGCTTTCATCATTTGTATTTGAGAAAGGTAAGATTGAAATGGAAAAGTATAAAATCAAATGATATAGATGATGTAATAGAAAATGAAACGTTATTTCATTCCATTACGTACTGTAATGTTTATTATAAAAGGTACAATTTTGCATCTATACATATCTCGTCGAATTTAAGGAGGAAACTATGTTAGCGATTCTCAACACGAATTAATAACGAAATAAGTAGGATTTTTTGTTGGTGTTTTTTTAATGAGAACTTGTCATGTTGCCGCTGGGTATAAATTATTTATGTATTTTATGACAACCTTCTGAAATTTGACAATAATACAAAACTACAACTTATATTTCAAGAAAAAAAACCAAAACAAACCAGCCCCAATAATTAAATTATGTAAATACAAAGCCTATGCTTAAAATAGACATACATACCATCACGCCTGTATTCCGCGAAGGGTTAGGCAGAGGTGTACTAATGTACACCCACAGTTCACCGGTAGGTATGTACAGGTCCCACGTAATAGGGGGCGAGCCTATTGCCATCAACCGGGCACAAATCATAACTCCGAGCTGCTACTGAGAATTTAATAGAAAAACCCAATAACACTTTTTGCTCGACCTTATAATCGAACCCAAGACCTCTAGCGTAGCCGTCGCGCTAAGAACCACTAGGCTAACGAGGCAGTTAAAATAGATTTAAAATTAATCATCATTAAATACACAAAATCACCACAAGCACTTCGAAAATTGGGAGAAATTTGACATTGGTTCATTTTGACAGAATTAAACCCATTAGTAATCCAGTTATCTTTATCATGAATTTGAAACATTTGAATGCGAACTCTCCATTACCGGTTTTAATGTCAGATTGTCTTTTATAGCTTTATGATATCCCTGTTTCGCTCACTGACTTCCTTTTGCATGGGGGAAATTACTGTGAGGTACAGGGAATGGGGGCGTAAAGGTGTATTAAATGGGGACATGTTTTATGTATTTTTGACTAGCTTATATCACACGATATCTTCCGCATAGAATGACGGTTTTCCGCAGGGTTTAAACTTGTTTGCGGGGATAATTCTTTCGCGGGTGATTTTTTTTTAACCCCGAAAGCAAAAACGATGGGGTGTTATAAGTTTGTCGTGTCTGTCTATGTGTGTGTGTGTCTGTGGCATCGTAACTCCGGAACGCATGAACCGATTTTGATTTTGTTTTTTTTTAGTTTGAATTTTGAATTAGTCGGGAGTGTTCTTAGCTGTTTGATGGAAATCGGTTCGGCAGTTTCAAAGTTATCAGCTCTTTTGTTAGCTGCGGTAGGGATTTGTATACTTGTGCCGGAAGTATTTTTTTTTTTAATTTTGTGTTTTCTTAAATTAAAGTTTATAATTATTATCAGCTATTAATGACAATTCCGTCAAAATTGGTCCAGCCGTTTCGGAGATTAGTCTGAAAAATAGACGGGCAGAAAAAAAAGGCTTTTGATAAAAGTATCGTGAAAACATTCATATTATTATGCATTTAGCAGTTATTTTGACATTACAGATAGACACTTCAATTTCATTTATTTGTATAGATAGGTAAGCAGGTAGGCAAGTCAGTGCAATAATGTTTATGACGACGATTGTCGCGAAATATGTTTTTTATTTTCTTTTTATTGCTGTGTACATTGAATGTTTACAAGATTGACTTAATGTTTTGATGCATTGTTACCCAGCCATGTTTGTTACTATACTTAGAATGTTAGGTAAACTTAAGGGAAAGTAAAGTTTTGGGCCTTCTTCATTCGGAACTGAACAACTGTACCATATCTTTTATCTTTTTCTGTTTATCAGTGAAGGAAAAATATCGTGGGGAATACTAGGATTTACAAATATAAGTCTGAAATCGCTAATTCGCCTTAAACAAGTGTCGTTATCAATGCTTGCGTCTTCTCTGAATGAGAAGAGGTCTTAGCTTTACAGTGGGACAATGGGCTGGTGTTATTATATTTCAGTATTTCCCTGTTTTTTCACTGTATCATAATCTGCCTCCATTAACATTCATCATAGTTACAAACAACGACGAAATATATTTAGTCTAAAATATAAACTATGTTAAATAAACTTAGAGTTCATTTTCAACTATTTTGTTACGGATTCAACGAATTAACACATCTATCCGCAAACCGCTTCAAAGTTGAGACATCACTGTCTCCACGAGAATAAATTGCTCGAGTTGTAGCCCGGTCGAAACGGGTGAAGCCCCTCTGAGGGCAATTCGGGGCAAGAAATACTATTGTATAGGACTTTTCACACAGTACAAAGCTTTTACGTGTCATTTACAACGACAAGAAGTCATAAAAAATAAAAAAGTGGTTCTTTTATATTCTTAGAGGCACAGAATATTAATTCGTGGAAAATGTTACCTTTGTGAAAAAAAGTGGTCGTGTTCTTGAAATGTCAAAATGTCAGAAGTGTAAAATGAAATGATAAATTAAAAGGATAATTAGAAACTTCCAGTTTCATATTGAATTCTTTAATATTTACATGAAATATTAAAAAGATATTTTCATTTCCTACTTATTTAAGATCTTTTCGTTTTTTTTTTCATATTTGCATCTTTTTAGATTTCCTTTAGCTTCTTACATATTTTCCTAGGAAAAAAAATCCGGAATATTTTTTTTTTGGGGTTCCATTTGGCAACGGAATACTTACGTACGTATCAGGATAAGGATCGCTATTATTAATAATACCGTTGTCTCTTTGTACGTCTATATCAGGGCTGTATCGTTTCAACGGAAATGGTAGTTCCTTGCCATGTCGACGGCGCGTTTGTGTGCCACGCGCGCCATAAAGAGATGTCAGCAATTGGAGGGGCCACTCAAGGCCGATGCCGAGGCCGAAGGGGCGATGCCTGCTGCCGGGGCTGCGGGTTGTTCTAAAGAGATACCGCGCCCCCGGGACGCAAAGGGCACAAGAAAGAATGTTCCTTCTAGGTGGTTTTTAGTCAGTAAGAGACTGATACTAAGGGCGGGGGAAGTCATTTGACGATTTCCCATCCGGAAAAAAAAGAAAAGTGGCAGATTCTTGAAATTTTCAAAGTATACTATGGTCTCTATTACAACAAATAAAAGTCAAAGGTGGTCCCCATATAAACATCATCATCTGCTTAGCCTTTTCCCAACTACGTTGGGGTCGGCTTCCAGTCTAACTGGAAGCAGCTGAATACCAGTGTTTCACTTCGAGCGACTGCCTATCTGACCTCCACAACCCAGTTACTGGGCAACATAATACCTCTTGATTAGAGTGGTTGTCAGACTTCCTGGCTTCTGACTATCAGTAACTACTGTCCCCATACAAACGTGTTCTTTTTTATGTAGTTTTGAATATTGTATGGTGGTACAGAACCCTTCCTTTGTGATTTTAACTAGCACTTGGCCGGTATTACATTAGATAATTCCAATATTTTTTTTACTAAATATTGGCTGTCTTCCAATGTAGACAATAATCAGACTGGTAACAGATTTGACGAAAAATGTATCTTGAAATGTGATGGAAATAGGAGCATAGCCAATATAAATAAAAAAGTAAATCTCACTACTATTATAAATGCGAGAGTTTGGATGGATGGATGTTTGTTACTCAATCACGCCAGGATGGATAAACGAATCTTGGTGAAATGTGGTACAGAGCTAGAAAAAAGATTATAACTTTTTTTTTTTAAAGAAAAACTGTTCCCCGCACTAGGAATTTCTCCTATATCGTGGCTGCGTTATCAAACACATAAACTCACATACACAAACAGCCAGACCCGGAACAATTATCTGTAGTCCATACAAATATTTGTTCCGTGCGGGAATCGAACATGCGACTCAATCGCTCAGCAACTGCGCCAACCGTGTCGTCTAATCTGGTATAGCACATAGGATATTTTATCCCTTGAAAAATCTACAGCTCCCGACGTGTGATAATTAATTAAATTAGACGCGAACGAAGTCGCGAGCAGAGTTAATATCACATAAATAATAACGGAATTTCCATTTATTTGTATATCTCTTAGTCGAGTCAACAATGTGGCTTTTAAGACGCTGTCTTCGTTCTCATATTCATGTCTTGTGGGTATTTATTTCCAGTATGCCAAGGACTATCTGAAAATGTACAAAAATCTATTACTTCTATTTTCAAATTAGCTTATGCCCGCAACTTTGTCCACGTCTTCTGTAAATTTTATTTCTCGCTCAGCCCTCATTCTCTTTCTAAAATAAAAGTAGCCTAAGTTACTCTTAATAACATCAGCTACTGAGTACAAAAACTATGGGACTATCATTGACTCGTAAAGAAGAAGATAACATCAGCTAGCTACCAGTGAAAGTTCCGTTAAAATTGGTCCAGCCGTTTCGAAGATTAGCGAAACAAACAGACAGACAGATAAAATTTAAAAAATTCGTTGTTTGGTAATACGTTCTTAGTAAACATTCAAGGTACGCCTTTAGTAAAAATCTGTTATTTTGATATAATAAACAGACATTTCAATTTTGTTTATTTGTGTAGATATTAGACTCCTACGCAAATAAATACGAGGAAAAATATAATTAAAAACGGTACAAAGGTTGTTTTCTGTAATATTGTAAAGTATTCGTGTGTTGAAAGTGACTTAGATACCTACCTATTATTAGTGATGTTACGAAGTCGTTAAAAGCTTCTTATTATTTGCCTAAATATATATATTTCTAAGGAAATTATCTAGCAAACAAGTAAGTACATAAGTGAAAATGTACATATAACACATACATAACATACCATCACGCCTGTATTGCCCTAAGGGTTAGGCAAAGGTGTAACAATATACACCCACAGTTCGCCAGTATGTTTAGGTCCCATGTAATAGAGGGCGAGCCTATTGCCATTAACCGGGCACAAATTCTAACTCCGAGCTGCTACTGGGAATTTCATAGCAAAACCCAATAACACTTTTTGCTCGACCTGGGTATCGAACCCAAGACCTCTAGCGTAGCAGTCGCGCTTAGGACCACTAGGCCAACGAGGCAGTTAAGACATATAAGTGTACCTAATAAAGGTCTGATAATGTACAAAAACAAGTACTTATCTATTTTCATTTGAATACTCATAAAATATGTTTGTAAAACGCCTAGCAATTTAGGATATAAACATAACAAAACTGAATAATGAATATATAATAATTTATTCAGTTTTGTGTATACTTTATTTTAGAATATTTTGAAGATAAACATTATATTTTTTTTACCTTAAACTCCACGCCATGCACTAAAAAGCAAATCCTACTTTCAGCTATTCTATCGTACATCCTTCTAAGTATAGATTTATAAATGAGAAATCTTAAAGTCCATCAACAAACACATTGAACTGATAAAACACAGTATTAGACATCTGCTGGAAGCTGATCAACAAGAGGTAGGAGGCATGGCTTGGAGTAAGTGTCACGTTGAGTCTACGTTGACAAACAGAAACGTATTGCTTATTATTGTAATCACGACGTATGCAACTATAAGCGGTTAAATGTAAAATTTTGATTAGACAATTACTATTACCCTTTAGAAGTCTGCCCGACCTGAAGTCTGCGCAGGGAAAGTCTCGGGCAGGACCGAGTCATAAATATTGCAGAAAAGGAATTACGCATTTCCAGTGTCAAGTTCTTATCTCTTTGGCTTGATTTCTTGCCAATAAAGGTTAAAGAATTAATTATGTTGGGGAACACACATTAAAGTGACTTTTATACCTTTTACTTTGACGTTATTTTCTCTTTGGAGCGCCGCAGTACTCGCTTACAAGACTTATTGGTTTTCTATATAAGGCTTTGATATACACATATGGTGGGAAAGTACATTGTGGGCGTAAAAAAAAATTGTAAGTACCTTTTGATGGTTTCTTAATCATGTTTGCTGATTGAGGTATGGCTCTGAAACGTGGTCTCTTAACACTGGGCCTTATTAGCAAGACCAAAGTAGCCCAACGAGCTACGGAGAGGGCTATGCTCGGAATCTTTCTGCGAGATTGAAATGAAGAGATCTGCAGACGAACCAAAAATACCGACATAGCCCAGCGTGTTACCAAGTTGAAGTGGCAGTGGGCAGGGCACATGTGACGCAGAGTTCTCGAATGGAAACCACACACCGGCAAGCGAAGCGTAGGACGTCGATTCACAAGGTAGACGGACGACCTGATTAAGACCGCAGGAAGACGCTGGATGTAAGCCGCTTCCAACCGGTCCTTTTGGAAATCTATGGGGGAGGCCTATGTCCAGCAGTAGCCGTCCAGTGGCTGATATGATGTTGATGATGATGGTTTAAAATTGATAAGTTAATTTTAATCATACCGGCGAACTGTGGGTGTACATTGGTACACCTCTGCCTAACCCTCCGGGGAATACAGGCGTGATGGTGATCGTATGTTTATTTTGATATGTAGGTAGGAACTGCCTCGGTAGCCTGGTGGTCCTAAGCGCGACTGCTACGCTAGAGGTGTTTGGTTCGATTCCCAGGTCGTGCAAAACGTGTTATTGGGTTTTTCTTTGAAATTCTCAGTAGCAGCTCGGAGTTAGGATTTGTGCCCAGTTAATGGCAATAAGCTAACATGGGACCTAAACATACCAGCGAACTGTGGGTGTACATTGTTACACCTCTGCCAAGCCCTTCGGGGAATACAGGCGTGATGGTATGTTAATATGTAGGTATGTTATTGAACCCGTCTGTCTAGCCTTTGGTCGGCTTCCAACCTTATCAGTGTTTTACTGCAGCAGCTGCTTACCTGATCTTCACAACTCAGTTACTGGGTAACACATCCAGTCTTACGTTTTAGTAAGCCTGGTTGACTCAGGCGACTATATCCGTAACGACAGTTAAAGATCTACGAATAACAATCCGGACCACGGCTTTTCGAGGAAAGTGTGTCACACCATCAACTTCAAAACTGTTCTAAAATTGTTTAAAGGTAAAACCTAATTTAATAACCCTGGTCCCACCCGAGAATCGAACCCACAACCATTAGGATGTGGTTATTGAACTGAATAACAATAATTTTTAACAATTTCTATATATAAAAGCATTCTTCCTGATATAAAAAAAAAACTGTTCATGTTTTATTTTTCATGAAATCCTATTTGTTATTCTTGGACAAATTGTTATCTATGCCCATAATAATAAAGGTTACATCAAACGAAGAGAAAAACATTTACATTGAAATTAATGACTGATCCTTTACCCGTTAAATAACACCCTTGTTTGAATTAAAAACAGGGATTGCTTTTCGGATATTTTAATCCAATTTTTTTCAACCCGTACTACATAATGAAGCGTATAAATGTGTGTATGTGTTGAAAACGTACCACGACCCTTCTAAGCCTGCCAGTACAATTTTGTTTTAACAAGATTTTATTTTTAAGTTTCAATTTTTTTGGTTGTTTGATTTTTTCTATGGAACGTCATGATGGGATGACCCAGCGGTTAAGGTGCATCTCATTTATGGAGTAAGTACAGACGTGACTTATTTAAATCATAATTATGTACTTTCTATGTTTAACTGTTTGTTTTTGTTTTTATGTTGTAACTGCCTCGGTAGCCTAGTGGTCCTAAGCGCGACTGCTACGCTAGAGGTCTTGGGTTCGATTCCCAGGTCGAGCAAAAAGTGTTATTGGGTTTTTCTATGAAATTCTCAGTAGCAGCTCGGAGGTAGGATTTGTGCCCGGTTAATGGCAATAGGCTCGCCCCCTATTACATGGGACCTAAATATACCGGCGAACTGTTGGTGTACATTGTTACACCTCTGCCTAACCCTTCGGGGAATATAGGCGTGATGGTATGTTTCTATGTTTATCTTGAACGTCACTGACATTGGTGACATTAAAACATCATGAGGAAACCTGGACTTACAATTAATTAAAGAGTAAAATCGCGTATTTGCCTTGAGCAAACATGGTGATCAATGAGTGAGGAGAGACCTTTGCTCTGCAGTGCGACAGTAAATAAATAAATATTCAATAGATTTGTATTATTGTTATTAATTTTCCGTTCCTTAGTTTGCACTAAAATCCAAGTAAGCAAAGCCGCGGGAAGCTAGTTTTTTACTACAAGAAACAAAACAAAAGGACATCGCACACCTCCTAAATTCAACTTCCAAGAAAATCGCAGTTACAAGCTGTTTATTATTCACATAACAGGTAAACAAGGGCAATTATAAGGTTCAAACTATCTCTATTAGTACACTAATGCCCTCTTAAATCCGACACGTTATACCAGTAAGTCTCCAAACAACATTTCGTGTGTAATTTGGTACGTGAATCACATTGTTGTTATATAAATCGAGAATAGCAGCACTACGTTAGAGGTCTTGGGCTCCGTTCCCAGGTAGAGCAAAAAGTGTTATTGAGTTTTTCAATGAAATTCTCAGTAGCAGCTCGGAGTTAGGATTTGTGCCCGGTTAATGGCTAATAGGCTTGCCCCATATTACATGGGACCTAAACATACCGGCGAACTGTGGGTGTACAGTATTGCACCTCTGCCTAACCCTTCGGGGAATACAGGCGTGATGTTATTTAAGTAATAGCAGTACTATTATGTATGTATATTTCTCGGTGAATATAAGTGAAGTGAGTTTGAAGTGCGCTTTTAATCTGTTTCAAAGCTTTCAATCGGTTAGATTATCAGCTGATCTCAAGCTCACTTCACTGAAATTCTTCGAGAGAGATTACAGAATAACACTGCTAAGTTAGTCCTATTTTTTTTCTTTTTTTTGTTAAAGTACTCTGGCTCAGTATGAGGCAGGTGGGATCTATAACCGGTGCAGTTTAATAAGATTTTTAATATGTTTTAGTTTATTATTTTTTAAGATTATTTTGTGTACGTTTATAAATCGACCTCATCATCATATCAGCCGTAGGACATCTTCTGCTTCACATAGGCCTCTCCCATAGATTTTCAACAGGTCCGGTTCGAAGCGGCTTGCATACAGTTTTTTCCCTGGGTCTTTATCAGGTCATCTGTCCACCTTGTGGTGGACGTCTTACGCCGCGCTTGCCAGTGCGTGGTCTCCGGGTCTATGGGCTTTAGTTGCCTCATAATAAAATGTTTTTTATTACTATTCCATTTATTTATTTTTATATACATATTATTTTACATTTTTAAATATTAATATAAAAAATAAAAATATTTAAAAATATAATAAATAGTAGCCCACCGGTATCGGGAACAGGGTCTAAACTACCGGTGGTCCCCTAGGGCTCCTGAGGAAGGAATCTCCTAACAATATGCGCTGTGTCTAGCAGTACCGCTTTCTAATTTAAGCCCTCGATCCAAGTGCCCAACGAGAGCCGCCTGAGGCGTTGGTCGAGGCTCTTGGCTATTACGCTATTGGCCGTCATGACTATCGGCAAAATGATTGCTGTTCTCACATCCCACATATCGACAACTTCATGAGCTAGGTCAAGATACTTAATTTGTTAATCTTTCTCAGCTTTCACGAGGTGCTGTTCATGCGGGACCGTAATATCAACAATCATTGCGAGACGCTCTAATCGATCTACAACCACTATGTCACGCTTATTGGCAACAATAATCCTGTCAGTGATGATAGATCGATCCCAATACAACTTGATATTGCCAAAGTAGCGTCCGTGAAGCTCCTTGCTCTTCCATACCTCCCTGCGATCATTAGTATCTAATACTGTAGGTTTGCGGCTGTTCTAGTGCGCTTAAGAGTGCCGTGTGAGGCCCTTGTCCACAGAGACCACATCTCGGTGCAATCCCACATCAGCTTTCAGGAAGGCTTACAGGGTCTTAGTATTTAAGAACCCTCGACTTCCACACTTCCGCGGGATATACAGTCTCATTATTATTATTACTATGCCCCATTTTGCTAAGTTTTGTTTGCAGCGGCCTACTAAACAGCTCAAGTCTGTTCATGCTTAATAAAACCGAGCCAGATCATATACCTAAAGGATACGTCGAAATGACAACAAAAACAATTCCAGCAGTACATAAACACGTTCACTGGTTTACTTAACAGCTGAAGTTTTTGAGTAGAACTCGAGAACCCCGTTTTAGAGTTCGTAAGAACTTTTGTAAAGGGCTGTGGCTCACGGCAATAAAGTCTCTGCAACCTACCACTTGTTTTATATCCCTGTTGTAAATTGTGCGGTGTGCATTTGTTTTTATTGTTGTCAACACTGTGTTCGTCTAGTTAAGCTTTGTTGGAACTTGTAATGAAAAGGTTTGAGTCTTGTCATATTAATTCAGTCAAGAATAAAGATTAAACTTTAGGCTACTCAACGCGATTATACGAGTATGTTACAAGAAAGAGTAAATATAGAGTTCCTTGTCCAATTTTCTTTATACAGACATTTTGGAAAGAATAACTAGATTTTTTTTTTAATGACGTGGGACTGTGCCTTTTAATGTAATAATTTGACTTTGTTCGAGTTAACCGATCAAGTGTTAGTTACGTGGAAATCCCAGTCAAGCTTCGGATTAAGTGTAAGTAGGTTTTCCCTTTGAATTTATTTACTTCATGTTTATGTAAAACTTAGAGAAATAATAACTTTCGATATGTGCTCATTGGGATTGTAATAATTAACATAAACACCAAACTTAACCTAAAAACTCGTTAAAATCTCGTCCGCATCGCTGTCAACTGAGAAAGACTATTGAGGGACGGTATTGTAACGATGTATAGCAAATGTACCAATGTTGTTTTATGCGTTATGTTATGTACAAAATTAAATGTCTCGACAGGTCTTTTTTTTTTGGGGTGTAGGCGGGGCGGGAGGGAGTGTCAGACATTTACTGACTGAAACCCACCCATGTTCCTTCTTGTGCCCTTTGCGTTCCGGGGGCGCGGTATCTCTTACGAACAACCCGCAGCCCCGGCAGGCATCGGCCCTCAGTGGCCCCTTCCTTAAAGGTCTCGATAGGTCTGCCTCGGTAGCCTAGTGGTCTTAAGCACGACTGCTACGCTAGAGGTCTTGGGTTTGATTCCCAGGTCGAGCAAAAAGTGTTATTGGATTTTTCTACGAAATTCTCAGTAGCAGCTCGGAGTTAGGATTTGTGCCCGGTTAATGGCAATAGGCTCGCCCCCTATCACATGGTACCTAATAAAAGGGTATGTGTATGTTAAAATTAAATGTTTAGAATTAAAATGTTGCAAGTTCATTTACAGGTGTTTATAAGGCCACTGACAACGAGCAGTTTTGTTCAAAAGCTTTTGAAGATCCGCAATATTCGAACCACTGAGAAATTAACAAAGACGTAGGCCCGTTTGAATATCATTATAATTTCAAGACTTTCGCAATTCGGTTTATATTTTCTTTGTTGGAAATCTAATTTCAGCCCGCATGACGAAGTTTTGCGTCAGCTGTTCAATAAAAATTAGAATAGTTCAGTATTCAAAGTGCTTTTTATTAATAAAAGATCTTACTCAATTAAATCTTATACTTTCATTGAAGCAAAACCTCTTTGGTTTTACAAAAACAGTTTCCAATCGAGATTTAACTTATTATATTTCTTTACATAGTATAAAACAAAGTTGCTCCCTCTGTATGTACGCTTAGATCTATTAAACTGCGCAACAGATTTTAATGCAGTTTTCAGCAATAGATATAATGATTCAAGAGGAATTATACGGATAGAACATTACGCTACAACCAACGGGAGCGAAGCAGTATCAAAAAATGTGATAGAACGCGGGTGACACAGCGGGGTGTATAGCTAGGATTATATAAAAGCAAAACGTAATTCATTTACTCATTAAACGCGAAATATCAAAAACCAATAGACCTCCTAACTGCCTTGGTAGCCTAGTGGTACTAAGCGCGACTGCTACGCTAGAGGTCTTGGGTTCGATTCCCAGGTCGAGCAAAAAGTGTTATTGGGTTTTTCTATGAAATTCTCAGTAGCAGCTCGGAGTTTAGATTTGTTCCCGGAGCAACGCGACTGAATTGCGGGGGACTCTGACTTCTAAGCGGATGAAGTCGTGAGCAAAATCTAGTAAAAAACTCTTGTAAAGTATAAAATAGAATAACGTATACATACATAAACTCACGCCTTTTTCCCATGAGGGTAGGCAGAAACCTCAGAACGCCACCTGCTACGATCCTTACATACTTCTTTCGTCTCGTCCACGTTCATACATCTGTTCATACAAGCACGCCGGTTACGAGTACTGCGCATGCGATCTTTCTGAAGAACCCCACCAATAAGGTCAGGGTAGGTCTTTCTAGGGCGTTCTCTCAAGGCGTTGCCACTCACATCTGCCATATAAATCCCTTTTGTTAGTCGCCTTTCACTCATCGTCTCAACATGACCGAACCATCTAAGCATACTCTTTTCTACTTTTGTCACTACATCCTCTTTTAATCCGCAACGTTCTCGCATCACTTCATTCCTCACTCTATCGTTCAAAGTTACACCACACATACTTCGCAAGGAACGCATCTCCACAGAATTAATCCTACTTATTTTATCCTTATACGTAACTACTTGAATAATCAGCTACCCACAAACAGGACAAGTAAGTATAGGATAAAATTACGTGAAACAAAGCTTTTAAACTACACATATAGTTATTGCATTTTACAGTGACTACGATGAGTTATAACTAGGACAATACAAAGATTTTATGATTTACCACACCAACTATAATAGACAGTGGTAATAAAAAGCAACCGTAAAGCCTCGATATAACTACGCTTCTCAGTAACACCACTGACCAAAGTATATATCAGAAGTACCACACAGTTTTTGGCTAACATAACAATAGAATATTTAACAAAGCTGCGGGCGCAATTGTACTAACTGAAGGATGTGAGGATGTAAATAAATAAATCAAAAACACACACATAACACATACCATTACGCCTGTATTCACCGAAAGGTTAGGCAGAGGTGTAACAATCTACACCCACAGTTCCCGTCCAACAGGTCCCATGTTAATAGGGGGCGAGCGTATTGCCATTAACCGGGCACAAATCCTAACTAGAAGCTGCTACTGAGAGTTTCATAGAAAAACCCGATAACACTTTTTGCTCGACCTGGGAATCGAACCCAAGACCTCTAGCGTAGCAGTCGCGCTTAGGACCACTAGGCTACTGAGGCAATCTAATCTCTATCTCAATCTGTCAAAAATGCCCAATTTACCTACACTTTTTGACAATGATTGTCGTTGAGACGACTAGATATGAACGTGTTTAATAAATAGTATAGCTTTCAAATACTGTAGTAAATATTTTATTTGTGGATAAAAGCATAATTTTATTCCAAATAAGAAAGAAGAATCTGAACACATACAATGAATGAAAATTCAGCCTGTATCAACTAAAGACTACATGATGTACACAGCAATGAATTTCCGAATATAGCTTACCCAACTTTCTTCGAAAAGTTGTTATTCATATTTTAACATATGAGTTGTCGTTATTAATAACCGGCATAAAGACTTTTCCCAATCGATCCACTAGAATCGAATCCTTACTCCATACACAGTGATTCTACTGTTGATTTTCTTACATACTGACTCCACTAGCCACTTTAGTGGGTACCGTTCTAGCGCATCGGACGCTAACTTGTTTGATAGCAAGTACTGTAAACAAGTTGCGGGGGGTCGATTAAAAACTGAATATGTAGTAACGGAACTTGGTTTACGCGTACATTCCCGCTTTATTTCTGGATGTAAAATTGTTCAGAGGTAAAGAACGTTGTGATGTTAAAATACAGGCTGAGTTTTATTCAACTGGGCGTCTTTCATGGGGCTTTCTGTTTTCGTATCGTTGAGACATCCTCCTAATCCTACACATGCATACATGCCATCACGCCTGTATTCTCCAAAGGGTTAGGCAGAGGTAAACCAATGTACACCCACAGTTCGCCGGTAAGTTTAGGTCCCATGTAATAGGGGCGAGTCTATTGCCATTAACCCACCATAAATCCTAACTCCGAGCTGCTATTGAGAATTTCATAGAAAAACTCAATAACACTTTGCTCGACCTCAGAATCGAATCCAAGACCTCTAGCGTAGCAATCGCGCTTAGGACCACTAGACTAACAAGGCAGTTATCCACTTTTTTATACAAAATAAATAAGTAAGTAGACACGAACGTAACTGCAACAAGTGAATTAAATCAAATCGTATTAAGATCGAATCAAAGGAAGCTTGATTTTAAATAACACAGAAGTAACTAAGTGTGTATGCACACGAGGGATCGATTCTATCCCATATTGGCTCAGTAATATGGATATTACGCACAAATCTCGCACGAAATCGGCATATATTAATATTTACTTACCCGCTACTGTAACGCACAGGGAAAATGAAAATGTTCACAGAACATTGACTGTGATATTAGCATAAATTGTGAATGAAATGTACGTTTCGTTTTTTCGTGAGTTTGAACTGCCCCGTTAGCCTAGTGGTCCTAAGCGCGACTGCTATAGAGGTCTTCGGTTGGATTATCAGGTCGAGCAAATGTTATTTAGTATTTCAATGAAATTCTCAGTAGCAGCTCGGAGTTAGGATTTGTGCCCGGTTAATGGCAATAGGGTCAACCCTATTACATGGGACCTAAAACATACCGGCGGACTGTGGGTGTATACATTGATACACCTCTGCCTAACCCTTCAGAGAACACTGGCGTGATGGTATGTATGTACCCATTTTATATATGTATTTATTATTTTCAGGCTCTTGTGCTTCTAACACTGTAAAGTTCAGAGTTGTATTTCGTACCCGAAGGGTGCCAACTGATCCCTAGATAGCTAAATCTTTTTATTTATGTCAATTTTATGCAGCTAAGACCAAAAAGGCATTCTTTGCGAGTCAGCCAAAGGTGATGAAAAGATAACATGCCAGGTGCAACAAAATTTGTAGTATAAAAAACCCCACACAAACACACATACCATCACGCCTGTATTCCCCGAAGGGTTAGGCAGAGGCGTACCAATGTACACCTGTGGGCGTACACCTGTTCACAGGTACAGTTTTGGTCCCCTGTAATAGGGGGCGAGTCTATTGCCATTAACCGGGCACATATCCTAACTCCAAACTGCTACTGAGATTTTCATAGAAAAAACCAACAGCACTTTTTACTTGACCTGGGAATCGAACCCAAGACCTCTAGCGTAGCAGTCGCACTTAGAACCACTAGCCCAACGAGGCAATTAAAAAAACACATAAAAATATTTGAAATTACACACTGGTGTAATTTTAAAGTTAGTTTTCTCTTAATAGAATTTTAATTATTTGTATCTAATTAGGTACAAAATAATTAATGTACGCTTACATAATTTTATTATATAAAATACAACATATAAAAGGAATATGACACAGCACTGAGAGAAGGTATACAGCTGCTCGTATGTCTGTTAAAAGTTTTAAAATGTATTCAGTTGATATTTTTATAGAATATGAATATGACGTTTATTCTACCATGGATTTAAAAAAAACATTTAACTATTTCAAGTGCACGAGTCCGATTCAACTTTTACCTGACTTTTGAAAGCTTCGGGATATATTTTTAAAGTTAAATAAAGTTAATTTTAATATTAGTTTTGCCTTTTCCGAAATAAACATGATTGAAGATAAAAATACTCATTCATCTATGAGAGGGCTTCACAAATGGGAGGCTTGCATGATTAATACTTATTTATGTAGGCTTCGGAAGTAATTAGACGTGGACATGCAAGAAACAGATTAACTCGGTTTGAGTAACACTTGGGTCAAACCAAATAAAGTCTGTACTTACACCTACTTCATATTGAGTGATTTTAAAAGAGAGGGAGAAATTTGGAAATATAGGTACTTAATATTATGCTTTGCCGTCAGCAGCGTACAATTATTAGCATCAGCCTATTACCCTCCCATTGCTGGGCACAGTACAGCAGGCCGAGGATTAATCACTTTATTTGCTTAACGTGACTTGACAATTTCAGACTTATTGTTATTAAGTAAGTCCAGGTGTCCTCACGATGTTTTCTTTCACCGATGTCATGTCCAGGATAAACATAGCAAGTATTAGCTATTATATAATGATTCATGAAGAATAACATGCCGGGGCTGCGGGTTGTTAAGAGATACCGCGCCCCCGGAACGCAGAGGACACAAGAAGAAGAACATGGATGGGTGTCTTTCAGTCAGTAAAAGTCTGACACTCCCTCCCGCCCCGCCCTGGGCGGGGGAAATCATTTGATGATTTCCCATCGGTAAAAAAGGCTGTATGACATCATGCTACAACACATGGGAGCGGAGCAGTAACCAAAGACGTAACTTAACGAACGAAGAAGCAGATGCTAGTAAAATATTATTTGAGTTTTTTTTTTGTTTTTGGTTTTTATAATATCAAATGTAGGCAGGGCTTATTATTCAATGTCATGACTCGTTTACACCACACAAGGTTACAAGAGACTAGACTTAAACTTTTCTGAATTTAAAAACTTAGATAGACATGTTGGAAGAAAATCCCATCTGCCGCTTGTACCATCAATTCAATCTGAGTGGTTAGCCGTCACTCATGATTTAGGTCTTAAGCCGGGCTATACACGAAAGATAAGAAGCTTAGAGATTATATTTGCTTTTTATGTTAACGCAGTGGAAAAACTGACTTTTCATGTTTTTTTTTTTTGGTGGGTGGGAAATCATCAAATAACCTCTCCCGCCCATAGAGTCAGACTTTTACTGACTAAAACCCACCCATGTTCCTTCTTGTGCCCTTTGCGTTCCGGGGGCGCGGTATCTCTTGCGAACAACCCGCAGCCCCGGCAGGCATCGCCCCTCAGTGGCCCCTTCCGTATGCTGACATCTCTTTGAGGCGCGCGTGGAACACGAACGCGCCGTCGACACGGCCTGTCGTTCTGTTAAACGTAAGGACGGTGAGCTACCCATTGCTCACCGTCCACAGGCCCGTATCTACGGTGGCCGGGAGTCGTCTCGCGGCTCCCGACGTCACGACTTTTCATGTTTGAAATTGAAATAAAAAAGAATTAAGATTACGAAAGGAACTCCAACGATTTATAGACCAATATCAAAAGTTCCACTGGATGGATGAGGCAAAGAAACGTAAAGGATGGATGGAGTGGAGAGAGGCTTTTGCCCAGGAGTGGGAGTGGGACAGACGGCTAACAAAGCCTGAAACGCAAGTATAATGAGAAAAATATTCTTAAAATTAATGGTGAATCTATGACTTAAGAAGTACAAGCATTTACATAGTTTCCACTTCACAACTATATTTTTTCCTACTCCTCCGCTAATCTTTTCTGATTAATTTCGTTGCGGGATCCAAGACAGTTATATCGTTTCTCCAGGACTCGTCGAGCTTCATTGCCTCAGCGCTCTTCAGGCGGTCTCCACTGTTGATTATGGCTTACAGAAGTTGCAGTGGTTGGGAATAGTGTGGCGGGCTTGTCCCATAAAAAAAAAGCAATTCAAAAAATTGGCTTACGAATTCGTGTTTACTGAAGTGAATTAATGGAAAAAAATGTTTATAAAACACAAAATTAAAAGTTTTAATTAACCCCCCGACAGAGCAATAATAATCCCTACTGCAACTAACAAAAGAGCTGATAACGTTAAAACCGCTGAACTTATTTTCACTAAACATAGCTAAGAATACTCCTGACTAATACACCTTTCAAACAAAAGAAACTAAATCAAAATCGGTCCATGCGTTCGGAAGCTACAATGCCACAGACAGACACACACATACAGACACGTTAAACTTATGTCACTCCGTCGTTTTTGCGTCGGGGGTTAAAAATAAGGATTGAAAAAAAAGGAATATATTATTTGCATGCTTGCGTCAGTCAGAGCCAACTAACTACTAGTCAGTTGCTGTCAAGAGCTGATTTTTTATTGAAGCACGTGTCAACTCTGAGTTAAGTATTCAAAACCTTTAAAGTTTCTAACTCTTGCACAATACATAATGCAGTTTTTCAATTGAATTCAAACTTTGCTTTTAAAACAGTAAAGTGGTTTTTCAAATTATTAATGATTCAATTTCTTTTTTATGCCTTCTTCCTTTCATTTTTAAAAGAAACATACCATAACATACAACCCTCCTCTATTCCCCGAAGGGTTAGGCAGAGGTGTGCCAATGTACACCCACAGTTCGCCGGTATGTTTAGGTCCCATGTAATAGGGGGCGAGCCTATTGCCATTAACCGGGCACAAATCCTAACTACGAGCTACTACTGAGAATTTCATAGAAAAATCCAATAACACTTTATGGCCGACCTAGGCATCGAACCCAAGACCTTCGCGTTTTTAGGACCACTAGGCTAACGAGGCAGTTTGAAAAGAAAAACAAAAAGATTTTGCAACACTATCAAAGATTTACCTACAATCCGATCACGACTACTTTGTCAGACAGATAAGATGTTAAAACAGTATTGAATAACAGCAGGTGGTTCAATTTCACGGGTCAACTACTCGCCACGTCTCAATCAGGGAACAAAGTCGAGCATACCTTCCCCATCTTTATTATACGGTTCTCGCATTCCTTGCTAACGGCTCTTTTATCAATGATTCGATATTTATAGCAAACTTTCGAACCTAGAACCAAATATTTAGATGCTAACAATATTTAGAGTAGGCTGAAAATTATGAACAGATGAGATGGATGTAGCAGCCCGGAGTTAGGATTTGTGCCCGGTTAATGGCAATAGGCTCGCCCCTTATTACATGGGACCTAAATATACCGGCGAACTGTGAGTGTACATTGTTACACCTCTGCCTAACCCTTTGGGGAATACAGGCGTGGTGGTATGTGTAACATGGCCTACACAGCTTGATACACATTGTGAATTTTATTCAATAGTCTCTGTATTTCTACAGCGTGTTACGGAAAAGGTATATTATATACATATCAAAGGCACGGATTCTTTCGGTGTTAACAAACCACATAGCGACATTTTAGAATACCTATTCTTACAAAATTATAAAGTTACAAAATATTTAATTAAAAAATCAAATGTTTCCAATTGAATTCTACACATCACTACACCAAGTCAGCTAAAATAAATAATTATATTCTATGTTTAAACGGGCATTTTCCCCAGAGAATTATTTTTTTTTAAATAAAACGTTGCCCACACTAGAAATTTCTCCGTGGGTGGGTGCGTTTTACAAACCTACTCACATTCACAAACAGCCAGACCCGAAACATCTATCTGTAGGCCATACAAATATTTGTTCAGTGCGGGAATCGAACCCGCGACACGCAGCCGATCGCTCAGCTACTGCGCCAACAATTTAAATATAGAACGGTTTAAAATACAAACGTTTAATTCAAGATTGGTTAAAACAGTACTTAAAAAGTTGTATCAACTTTTATGTTTTTGTGATTGAAACGAGAAGTTCACGCTTGTGACGTTTTTAATAGGTATTCTGGCACTTATTTATAGAACTATAAAGTCAATTATTAAGTGTAATTTCCGAGCTGTAACTTAACAAATCTGAATTAATGATGTTTCTGTAATGAACTCGGGTATAACTTAAAGTTAGGAACAGAAATAGACCTAATGATGGTCGTAAGAGAGTTGATTGTAAGTTAGGGAAGAAATTGGCGGCAGGTTTCAAGAACTCATTTACTTACCGGTGAGTTTGTTAGCTATGAAAATGTTCCTAAGTTATCTTACTATTATACATGCGAAAGTTTGGATGAATGTTTGTTAGTAAATCACGTCTGAACGGCAAAACAGACCTGGATGGAATTTGGCGTAGAGATAGATTATAGTCTGAAATAGCATATTAGCATTTTTTTCCCGGAAAAATGTACAATTACCGTGAGATAATATATGAACTTTGACGTGGACGAAGTCGGGGGTAGAAACTAGTGTCCAATAATTTAACCCTCCCAACCGAATTTCCGTCACAGTGGCCAATCTGAACAAAATCTAGTTAAGTAGGCAACTAATAGTGCACAAGTTTCTGCACAAATACAGATGCTCTGCTTGTTGCTTCATTCTCATAGTCCGATGGGATGATAATCCGACTCGACAGGCGTAGGACCAACGGCTTTAAGTGATATTCTAACTACGTTGTTACAAAAAAACTAAAAAAAAAATGACTAAAGGAAAAACCCAATTTTACTTTGTCTTTTGAATCAAACCCCATGCCCAATAGTTGCATTTGTAACCACGAGATTAACGAAGCAGTCATATCCAATATTGAATAGATTATATAAACCAGTTTGTAATATGGAATTCACAACAGTATTGAAACTGTAATGGAAATTCTTCGAAACTTACAACAGGAAACTTGATTTAGATATGCGTGTGTTCCATTCAGAAGCCCGGATCATGCGTCAAGTGAATATCGGGCTCGTGACTCATAGTAGTAGACAGAACCGTGGGGTTTTAGTCGGTAATGTTCAACGTAACTCTCTGTTCTCCCTAGACGAATAGTAAACACCCAAGAAGCTAGACAAAAAAATATGTATTTAGATTTTTTTTCATTATTATTTACTTCTATAGGAAAAAAATATAATTATACAAAAGCAAGGTACCTACTTATTTGCTTGTAAACATATTTTTAAATTGGCTTTCTTAATATCACCTGATATTTGCCAACCAACAAAAAAATTAAGACACTTTTTTTTCCGACACCCTCCAAGTCTTATTGCCTATTTTAAGTTTGGAACATTTCCCTCCAAAACCTAATTTCTTAAGAAAACAGTGCTATAGAATGAACAGGCCTCGATCACCAAGTCACTTGAGCCAGCAAATTGAAGACACGTGTCTTGAAAATTTTAACGAACTCTTGGATCTAGCGAAGCTTTTGGCGGGTGTAAAAAAAAAGTCTCGTCTAACTAGGTCAAGGGAGATTTTTAGTTTTGCCGTTTGCGGCAGTAGTTTGGGTTGACCGGAATGTTTATGAGGTCGAAAGAAGTAAAAATAACGATTAACAGAACACAAATAGGCACCTATACTCCCTTCGAAAAATAACGGCTAAATAACCGCAGTTTTCTTAACTATTATTGTAACTGCGAAAGTTTGACTGGATGGATGTTTGTTATTCAATCACGTTAGAACAGATGAACGGATCCGGCTGAAATTTTTCACAGAGATAGATTATAGTCTGAAATAGCACAGTGGATACTTTTTATTCCGGTAAAATGTACGGTTCCCGTGGAATGAAATTGAAGTATGTAGTGGACGAAGTCGAGGGCCGAAACCAGTTGTTTCAGATTTTGGAAATGTCTGTAGTTTGATAATAGTTTTATTAAATGGCCCATAGTCTCAATTGCTATATAATTTTTGTGAAATAACGATAACGTTGTAGCGTTAATTATCTAATGTTATATTGAACAGAATAAATATTCCTAAAACGTCAAGAAACAAAATAGTAGTAACAGAGAAAATATTTATTTTAAATCCACGAAGTTCACTTTCCTACTTCTAAATTAACGTCTGTTAATCCATACATTTTCTTACTGTCTTAACTAAGTAGCGTTTTAAGAATGGAGCTCAACAACAGAATAAAAAGATTAATAACGTGAAACCATTTACATAAGGAACCGTCTTTTGTCCGCCCCCTACAAAGCGTAAAGAAAAATAAACAAGTACAAGAAACGTTTGGAAATCTTTTTAAGCAAGACGACCGTAATCCTGTCGAAACCACGAGTTATGGGAACGCCAAAAACATCATGAATTTTAACTGCTAACCGCCAAATGGTGTCCATTGTTGTTTAGATTAAATTTCCAACATGGAAGTGATTTTTTATAGAGTTTAATTTATATAATTACTGAGTATTTTCAAACGAAATTAAACTCTATAAAAATACAATAAGTTTCTAAATTTAACTTAGGCATCACTGCCGATGGAATAAAAAAGATCGTGAGGAAACCTGGACTTACAATTATTTTATGTCCGTAATCGTCGATCCATCTTAAGCAAGCGTAGTGATCAATGCTCGTGCCTTCTCTATACCAGAAGGGGCCTTTGCCTTGCGGTCGAACAGCAAATTGGAATGATTACTATAAAATGCACAGAAATAAGTTCTGGAAATTAAACTAATAAGGAAGACTGTGGTTTTAGAAAATTATCATTGCGGACTAAGTTTAAACTATTACCGTATAATGCGCAGGATTAGTTTTCCAACTTTAACTGCATAAATACCGCAAACAACTTCACGTTATTATCGCACACAGTTTAACTTGTTATTTTATTCCAAACAAATGGTAACATTTCTTTATATGACCTACGACAAAAATTCTCACTTTTTTTTTATAATTGCAATGACTTCGCAAATTTGAAGCTCTTTTGTTTTAAATCTATTCTAAGTACAAGTGTTGGATGTACATGGGACTGCTATAGCTGGACAGTAATGTAACCCGTTTGGTTTATGAGGGTTGGCTCGTTTTGTCAGAACCAAGCTCAACTTAATATATTATAAGTTGAATTGTACAGTTATCTGGCCTGATAACTAGTAAAACAGTAGTAGTAGTATTGTTGGTTGGCCAGAAATAATAAATAAATAATAAAAAAAACATTTTTTTAATTAGACCACAAGAAAAAGAATTTGGGTCTTATTATTTCTCAAATATGATTTTCATTTGACATTTCACATAATAATACGCTCTCCCGGCTCCCCCAACTACATAGGACCTAGGCATATCGGCGAACTGTGGGTGTACATCGGTATACCTCTGCCTAACCCTCCGGGCAAAATAGGCGTGATGGTATATTATGTGTTATTTAATGGAAGATAGAACAGCACTCACTCAAAGTCTTTAATTCTGGTCGTTTCATCTGTTGACATCTTCAATGAAAATCGATTGTCCTGCAAAACGTCTCAGGTATCTAACCAAACAAGTGAAAGGTACCAAAGGTTATCGCCCTAATAATAGGCACAGGTGTAAACTACCCTACTATATCTGCTATACCTAGCCCCTACTACCTCTAATAAACGAATCTATCAACCGAAACATGAGGGACCCTAAACACAAAGTGACATTCTCACATTGTTCACGAATCCGAATTGGACAGTGAAGTCCAAATGCTTTCACAGAATTAATGGACACGATTGACTAACTTCTGGAACTTGGAGTTTAGAAATAAAGGACATGACAGTTCGACAAGACACTTATGCCTTACTTTCAAAGAAACAGGTTTTTTTTTAATTTTTTTTTGAATATCACTATTTTCGTTCTTTTGGAAATCTATGGTGGAGGCCTATGTCCAGCAGTAGATGTCCTGCGGCTAATATAATGATGATTATTTCCGTGTCTCAGAAAGCACGTAAACCCATTGATCTCGGGTGTTCTTCATAGACGAAAGTCTAACAGTCTTAAGTAAGGGCGTGTCACCCAGTTAATGAGTTATGGAGATCATATAGGTAATCGCTGCATGTAAAATAGATACCGGTGTTCAGTTGCATTTAGTCAGTCTGGTAGCTGATCCCTATATAGTTGCGTGAAAGCTTTGCAATTATATTATATTGAACTTTTTTCATAGGTTCATGGAAATATCAGTTTCAATATCATCTAGTTAGCTTTGTAGTTTTTTTCATAAGATCTTCATTTAACAATTGAATTTATTGTACTCAATAAGTACATAGGTATAACCGAGGACAATGGCGGTTGACCAATTTTCACCCTTAAAAGTAGTTCAACGCTCTTGTCTGCGATTGTACCTAATGACCAATTCATGCCAACAAAATTTCCATTACAGCACAGCAGAACATTGGTCAAAGAAACAAAGGCAGGTGTCCTGTCTTTCTATGATCAATGTTCTATAACAAGTTGGCAGTCTCCTAATGGGCGTGTCAACGCTTCCGAGGGCTCCAGACAAAGATGTAATTATTGTCGTATCGAGTTTACTTTATTAAAGCTTCGAAGAAAATGATAGGACTGTCTCTCGCAAGATTTTGTTACAGGATTGAGGAGAGGTGGAATGTGTTTCTGGGAAAAGTTGGTTAGAATTAATAGTGTTGTGATGAACTCTGCTTCGCTGAGTGTATTAAAACTACCCTTCGAGAAACTAATAGGCCTTCGTGTTTTTGTTGACGAAACAGTCATTCAATTTTTTATACTATTAAATTCTGCCCAAAATTATGCCAGAGCCCTAAATTATCTATAAGCAAAATCAATATCTATGTTTCAAATTGCATTTTATTCCGTTCAATTGATCTTCCATGAATCTATCCTCATAAACTTTCGCGTATACAATTATTCTTAGCAGTCCACTTGGATAGGATAGGTACTACCTGTTAACAAATTGAACGCAATGATTTAACTTCAAATAACTACAAAAAAAAAACAGTCAATCTTCAATAAACCAAAGTACATACGTACCTACAAACAGGAACAAAATAAATAACCCCCTTAAATCCATTTTAGATTTAACCCTAGCAATGCAGTAACCGTTACGGAGGAAACAAACGACGCGGATTCCCGACGACGTATTTGCATGGTTTGTACTAAAGAGTCCACCAAAACTGATACACTTACGAGATTCGCTTGGTACTTGGGATCGGCTAAGTCCACAAAGAGATGCAATGCCCTACTTGACTTAACTTGGCGAATGAAATGTTTGAAGTCCTCTTTCGGACGATAGTATGTATCTACAAGATTTGTGGAGAAGACGGAAGATATTGTAATACTAGCACATACCTTTGATTTCGTGCGCTTGAGTGTCGGTTATTCGAGTTCTTTTTCGCGGTACTCTAATTCGTTTTTTTACAACATAAACATACCATCACGCCTGTATTCCCCGGAGGGTTAGGCAGAGGTGTACTAATGTACACCCACAGTTCGCCGGTATGTTTTAGGTCCCATGTAATAGGGGGCGAGCCTATTGCCATTAACCGGGCATAAATCCTAACTCCGAGGTGCTACTGTGAATTTCATAGAAAAACCCAATAACACTTTTTGCTCGACCTGGGAATCGAACCCAAGACCTCTAGCGTAGCAGTCGCACTTAGCACCACTAGGCTACCGAGGCAGTCTTTTTTACCGATTTCAAAAAGAAGGAGGTTATCAATTCGTCGGTACTAAAAACTAAAAAGTGAAAAATAACTTTAGCTTTGGAAGTCAACGAGATCAGGGGAGAAGTCATTCGTTGATTTTCCATCCGGAAAAAAAAACATAAAAAGCATTGGAAGTCAGTGGCAATACAAAACACCAGCAATGGGTAGCTCACCGTCCTTACGTTGCATAACGACAGGCCGTGTCGACGGCGCGTTCGTGTTCCACGCGCGCCTCAAAGAGATGTCAGCAAAAGGAAGGGGCCACTGAGGGCCGATGCCTGCCGGGGCTGCGGGGTGTTCGCAAGAGATACCGCGACCCCGGAACGCAAAGGGCACAAGAAGAAACATGGGTGGGTTTTAGTCAGTAAAAGTCTGACACTCCCTCCCGCCCCGCCCAGGGCGGGAGAAGTTATTTGATGATTTCCCACCCACAAAAAAAAAAAAAATAGAAATCACCAAACAAAACCACCGCCGCCGACTTCCAAAGCTTTTTGTTTTTTTTAAGTTATTTTTCAAAAGATATTTTTCACTTTTTAGTTTTAGAAGGAGGTTGTCATTTTTGTAAAAAACGTTTTTATTTAAACAAAAGTAGCCCAAGCTACTCTTTATAACAACAGCTATCTGCACGTGAAAATAGGTCCAGCCGTTTTAGAGATAAGCCGAAACAAACAGACAGACAAGAAATAAAAATAAATTGGTTGTCAATTCCATTTATCATCCTAATTCTTTTTAAGTTACTCCTTATATCATCAGTTATCCGCCAGGCAAAGTCCCGTCAAAATCGGTCCCCTGGGGAGATTCACTTCTCAGCATCTGAACCTTTGGAAAAACTCTAAGGAAATATATTTCAATTTTTCTTAGACCATATTTACGTAGTTATATTATGCTACTCTAATATGATTCTTAGGCGCTTGACCGAAGACACATAAATCTTATGGAAGCACATATCAATTATTCATACAGTGTGGGACCCGAAAATATTCTGTACTACAAGTTTCGTGTCTGGTGCCCTAACATCGTATGTTTAAATGTATAGAAGGCTTGCCTTCCTCATACAAATATTCATTCATCTTTGAACTGTGAGGTTTTTTGAGTTACGTTGGTAACTCTATTGATTTAGTGATTGAGTGATCGGCCAATTAATAGTTAAATGGCCAACAATTGTTTCGTTAATGTATACAATAAGTCCATTATTTTTTTTAACATATAAAATTACATACATACATACAATCACGCCTGTATTCCCCGAAGGGTTATGCAGAGGTGTACCAACGTACACCCACAGTTCGCCGATATGTTAAGGTCCCATGTAATAGGGGGCGAGCCTATTGCCATTAACCGGGTACACATCCTAAATCCGAGCTGATACTGAGAATTTCATAGAAAAACCCAATAACACTTTTTGCTCGACCTGGGAATCGAACCCAAGACCTCTAGCGTAGCAGTCACGCTTAGGACCACTAGGCTAACGAGGCAGTTTCCTAAAAAAGATATACTTAAATAATACCAGCCTATTATTGTCCCACAGGGCAAAGGCCTCTTCTCATACAGAGAAAGCACGAGCATTGAATTAAGTATAACTTGAACTATAAGTCCATTTTTCCTCACAATGTTTTCCTTTACCAATGTCAGTGATGTCCAAGACAAACTTAGAAAGTACATATGAATTGATAAAGTCATATTAGTATATACCCAGATTTGAATCCACGGCCTCATATGAAAGAGGAAGGCGCCATATACACTGAGCTATTATGACTTTTCCTAAATTTATTTTGGGAAAAAGTTCTGAAAGACTTCCGAAATAGAGCCCTAAGGAAACCTCCCATGTTATTCCCAAAGCGCCTATCAGTCCAATCTATCTAGTTACACGTTACACACAGACGTATTCACAGACAAACAACGTTCACAAGATAGCCTTACATACGCCAAACCTTTGTTTTCCGTATTCTTGCCATAAAAAATGTACATACAGGTTGGAGCTTTTTTTTCTGTAGATTTTTTGTGTTTTTTTTGTTTAATTTTGTTGGATGGCATACAAACCACCTGATGTTAAGTGGTCACCTCTGCCTATAGACATCTGCAATATATTGATATACAGTTGTGATAGACAGTTGCAATTATAAAAACAAAGTTAAAATGTCACCCTGAATGTCAATGTAAAAAATCATTACGTAAGCGGATCCACCAAGTTGTGCTTGTAAAGTTGTAATGTACAACAAAACTTATACGGGTCGTAAGCGTATTTTAAGTTTAGTTAAGTATAACACTTAAAACTGAATTTAGCAAATTTGAAATTTTGACCTTCAATATTTCCATAACCAGATGATTCCTAGGTATAGTCTAGAATAAAAAAAAAACAACATGTTGTAACTAACGGCTTCGTGAAGTGTTTTTTTTGGCACCCATTTCCTCTCTATAATTTTTTTTTTTCACTATCTACTATCCTATTCCACTTCCTACTATCCTAATATTATAAATGCGAAAGTTTGTGAGATGGATGTGTGAATGGATGGATATTTGTTACTTTTTCACGCTTAAACGGCTGAACGAATCTGGGTGAAATTTTGCATTGAGATTGACTGAGTGTGGACACATAGGATTCTAACTTGTTATCCTGGAAAAATATTCGGTTTCCATGAGATATGGGTATATCAAATCGGACGCAGACGAAGTCCCGATCATAAGCTAGTTACACAATAAACTGTGCACTAAAATTGGTTGAAGATATCTGCTTCAAAATTGAGTTCCAAGGTTCCCCCGCAACAAACATACAGACATACATAGCAAGTTTTATAAAAGCTTATACAAATAGAAAACTCGTTCATGTTTTAGGTACACCATGTATATCGGTTGGCAGAGGCCGCAGGTGTTGCGAGGTCACACTGTGGTTAGACCAAACAGAGTCAGTGTATTAATAATTTCATGAAATATGTTCACGAGTGTATGTCGCAATGGTTCCGTTCTTTGGTACAAATTCTAATATAAAAGGGTAAAGTAATGATGGCAAATATAAATGTTAGTGTCATTTGTTTTTATCTTGATCCCCTGCCTCTGAAAGCACGTAAAGCCGTTAGTACCGGCTGACATTCGTAGATCTTTGACAGTCGTTACGGATAGGTAGAAGCTAGGATGTCTGACAACTAGTCTAACCAACAGGTATCGTGTTGCCCAGTACCTGGGTTGTGGAGGTCATATAGGCAGTCGCTCCATATAAAACACTGGTACTCAGCAGTATCCGGTTAGACTGGAAGCCGACCACAACGTAGTTGGGAAAAGGCTAAGTAGATGATAAGTTTCATTTGTTTTGATTGTGATCTAGGTGGGTTTTTTTTTTCAATGTTTGAATGGCTAGGATGGAAACGTGTAGGGTGAGGGTGTTACTTATGTTTTACTAGCTTTTGTTCCAGACTTCGTTCATGTGATAGTCGAACTCAATGTGTATCCGCTCTTAGCTAACATCTCCTACCTATAAACCACCTACTTTTCAAATTTTTGCAGCATAGGTTTTCAAGATTTTGTATGTAAAATCTTGAAAAGTACTTGACGTATGAAAAAATCTTTCCATTTTATAACAGTAGTCTATCAGAGGGGTTGTGTTAGTGTAACTGCCTCGGTAGCCTAGTGGTCCCAAGCACGACTACTACGCTAGAGGTCTTGGGTTCGATTCCCAGGTCAAGCAAAAAGTGTTATTGAGTTTTTCTATAAAATTCTCAGTAGCAGCTCGGAGTTAGGATTTGTGCCCAGTTAATGGCAATAGGCTTGCTCTCTTTTACATGGGACCTAAACATACCGGCGAACTCTGGGTGTACATTGTTACACCTCTGCCTACCTCTTCGGGGAATAAAGGCGTGATGATATGGTATTAGTATAATAGACGAATGTTTTTTGTTTTGTTTTGAATAGGCTTACAAAACTACTAGACCGATTTTAACCATTCTTTCACCAATAGATAGTTACTTTATTCCTGAGTAATATGCTTATATTAATAATAATATGCTTATATTACTCAGGAAGGGATATAGCTTTATATTATAACATTGTGCTACGACACACGGGAGCGGGGCAGTAACCAAAGACGTAAGTTAACGCGGGTGAAGTCACGGGCAGTTCGTTAATATTATAGTATAAGATTCAAGACGTCATAATTCAACGATAATTTTATTGCGGGATCCAAGACAGTTGTATCGTTTCCCCGGGACTCGTACAGCTTCATTGCCACGGCACTGTTCTGGCGTTCGCCACTGTTAAATCTGTCTTACAGAAGTTGCAGTGGTTGGGTTGGGAAAACAGAGGCGGGCTGGACCCTTTAAAAAATATTCGAGACGACATACTTGCATCACATTAATTTTATTATAAAAAATATTCATGACAATAAGCGCCAAGCTTCCAAACTACAGACAAAATAATTACATTTATGTATTAAACGTATCAACATAAATACTAAACTAGTTTCCCCGAACAAATAATAATATTAGTGCGAGTATCATACGATTATTAACTTTTGAAGCAAAATACTCGCCGCTAACCCCAGAACGTGAAACAAGCTTATAGTCTGGGAGTTGGCTAACAATAATATGTATTTTTTGTATGTACTATATTTTTACTGCCTCGATAGTCTAGTGGTCCCAAGCACGGCTACTACGGTAGAGGTCTTGGGTTCGATTCCCACGTCGCTTTTCCGTTAAGAAGTATCTCAGTAGCAACCCGGAGTTTGGAAATTGGTGGTGTGACACCTCTTTGCCTCGGAAAGCATGTTAAGCAGTTGAACCCGGCTGTTATTCTTAGACCTTGGACAAGAAGCACGAAAGGCTGACCACCAGTCTTACCAAAGGTTACCGTCAGTATCAGGATTGTAGAGGTCAGATAGGCAGTCGCTCCGTGTAAAACACTGTCATTCAGCTGCATTTGGTTAGACGGAAAGCTGACCCCAACATATGTAATTGGAAAGAGGCTAGGCAGATGACGATGAATATCAGTTTTATATTAGGTAATGAAAGAAGATATGTATTGGACATCAAACCCATGTGCAATTTAATGAAATCTGTACAAAGTATACAACAAAGTCCCTTTCCGGTTGTCACTCTGTACGCTTAGAGATTTTAAACTCCTCAACTGATTTTAATGCAGTTTTCATCAATAGATACAGTGATACAAGAGGAAAGTTTATATAGAACTTCACGATACTACCAACGGGAGCGGAGCAGTAACCTTAGCCGTAACTAAACGCGAGTGACACCGCGGGATGCTAAAATATAGCTAGCAAAAAATTATTCATTCCTTGAATAATAAATACCTCTCTAAGATCTATTTGCAGTTAATGCGCCTAGAACATTTTATCGTATTGGAACATTAACCCTAGTTTATTTCTTGAGGTCGTCGACCTATCTGGCTTGTATCCAGCAGTATGTTTGCCTTAAAAAACGCAACCTTTTATGTAATTTGATGCGACAACCCCACTCATATTTTCTTTTCTACTTTGATAAAATACTTATTCTCCTAACTTAAAACGTCGTTCAGACAGAGGCGGTGGCGGTCTCTGATTAAACTGATTTGGAAACTACGTGTTAGTTTAAAGAAGAGACGTACTTTAAGGGAGTGTAGTGCTTATGAAAGCAAACCACTTTCACAACGAAATCATATTTAAAATTGTGAAAAAAAAAACATTTTTTTTCGCGATTTTACGGTACGTACTATATTACAAGTTGTTCATTTTTATGAGTACTGCACTCCCTTAAAGCAAGTCTCTCGTCTACCATAACACCCTGTATAATAGACTAGCTTCTGCCCGCGACTTCTTCGACAACTCAACGGTATACCTACCCTGTTTGCGGCCTATATGCAAGTCTGCGGCGAGACGCGGCGCAACCCGTGTCTGTTTTGAGGGCGACGAGACGCGACACGGTCTATTCACGGTTATATTCGTACTAACCCTGATTCTTGATAATCTTTGTGGCGCGGCCAGAAAGTACCACGCCACAAACCAAAAATAAAAAGTGTGGATAAGGAAGGAGCTACAATTAACAGACATTCTGAGCTCAACCATTTTATCTCGTATACCTAGTGGTCATTTATCTGAAGTCTAGGTAGTTTAAAACAAACCATGTGTTCGTGGGAAGAGATTTATTGCCAGTCTTGAAAACATTGGGAAGATAAAATGTTAGTACTTAATGGTGGTAAACAATGTTAATTTAAAACTTTTTTAAATTCCAGCAAGTTTTAAAAAGTTTTAAATTGGAGAGCAATGGTGGTCAGTTAATAGCAAATACATAATAGTACTTAAATTGGTTATTAAAACGTGCTACCTATAGCACGTTTTAATAACGATACGATTTTAATAAATGCACACAAATGTTAAAAAACTCCGGAAGGAAACATTACTAAAATGCAATGTTAAAATTGTGTCGCAGAGCGCGTTTGCTGTAAATATTAATTCATTTTGAGTATGTATCGTAGCATTTGCTTGCTTTTAATTTTTTTTTGTTATGTTATTGGATGGCAAACAAACCGACGGCGCACCTGATGTTAAGTGGTCACCGCTACCAATAAACATCTGCAATACCAGAGGCCTTGCAAATGCGTTGCCATCACAGAGTAAAAGTTAAACAGTCTCATGTACCTGTAATTACACCGGCATCAGTTGCTCAAAAAAGCAATTTGACATCATAATGAAAAATCATGGCAGTATTGTACGTAGTGGTTTAGGCGCTCGCCTCTCATACATGATGCCAATTCATAATGTTTTTCTTGCATATTTAAAGTCTCGTGTCGGTAGCGGTCGGTTAGTGGTCCTAAGCGCGACTGCTATGCTAGAGATCTTGAGTTCGATTCCCAAATAGTGTTACTGGGATTTTCTATGAAATTCTTAGTAGCAGCTCGGAGTTTAGATTTGTGCCCGGTTAATGGCAATAGGCTCGCCCCCTATTACATGGGACCTAAACATACCGGCGAACTGTGGTTGTACATTGTTACACCTCTGCCTAACACTTCCGGGAATACACCGCTTGGGCGGAGCATCGCCGAGTCCTCGTGGCGGCCATCGGCGGCGGCGAACTCTCGCGTCCGGCCCTGGTGCAAGCCATGGTCCGGAGCGAGAGGGAATGGGATGCAGTCGCCTCCTTCTGCGAGGCAGTAATGCTTGAGAAGGAGGCGGCGGGACGGTTGAGACAGCGGTTCTCCCGTCCCAGCCGCCGCGGTAGACGCTCCGGACGTCGGGAGCCGCGAGACGACTCCCGGCCACCGTAGATACTGGCCTGTGGACGGTGAGCAATGGGTAGCTCACCGTCCTTACGTTGCATAACGACAGGCCGTGTAGACGGCGCGTTCGTGTTCCACGCGCGCCTCAAAGAGATGTCAGCAAAAGGAAGGGGCCACTGAGGGCCGATGCCTGCCGGGGCTGCGGGTTGTTCGCAAGAGATACCGCGCCCCCGGAACGCAAAGGGCACAAGAAGGAACATGGGTGGGTTTTAGTCAGCAAAAGTCTGACACTCCCTCCCGCCCCGCCCAGGGCGGGAGAAGTTATTTGATGATTTCCCACCCACCAAAAAAAAAAAAAAAAAAAAGGCGTGATGGTATGTGTATTTAAAGTCATCTTGAACATCACTGTCATCGGTGAAGAAAAACATCGTTATGAAACCAGGAATTAGAATGAATATAAGTCTGAAATCGTCAATCCGCCTTGAGCTAGTGTGGTTATCAAATGTTCTTTTTTTAATACAATTTGCTCTTCCTACTTAGCACATATTTGCAGGATTTGAACCAACCAGCAGTAAGCGCTGTAGGTATATGGTAAGTACCACATCCTCGTAAAGCAGAATTAGAAACTGTGGTAATAGGTATCTTTCTTTCTCGGTCATATTACTTCTTCCTGTCATGTAATTTTTAAACCGCACTAACATAAAAAAATTAAAAGGTCCATACTAATATTATGAATGCGAAAGTCAGTTCGTTTATTTGCTTGTTATATTTTCACGACCGATTTTGTACATACTAAGCTTAAACTTCAAAAAGGACTACTTTTTGATCTGCAACTTTGTCTGCATTGGGGACAATCGATATTCAAGTGTTTGTTTCTGTTAATCTCCGAAACGGCTGGACCGATTTTTACTGAGAGATAGCTGTTGTTATCAGAAGTAACTTACGCTACTTCTATTTTTAACCCCCGACGCAAAAACGACGGGGTGTTATAGATTTGACGTGTCTCTCTCTCATCATCATGGCATCGTAGCTCCCGAACGCATGAATCAATTCTGATTTCGTTTTTTTTGTTTGAACGGTGAATTAGTCGAGAGTGTTCTTAGCTATGTTTGATGGAAATCGATTCAGCGGCTTCAAAGTTATCAGCTTTTGTTAGCTGCGGTAGAGATTTTTATTTTTATGTCGGGGGTTACATAAAATTTTTAATTTTGTGTTTTAGAAAAAGAAATAATAAAATGTACTAACAATAAAATAGGTGTGTTCTCAATGTTGAAAAGCCTATTAATAAATAAATAAATAGGAGTACCCCACATAAAATCTAAAACCCCGCAGAAAACTAATATTCACGCAGACAAACTCCCGGGTAAAAGCTAGTTCTTTAATAAAAGAAAATCTCATGAGGGGTCCTCCTGCATTAATTTTAGGACGAGAACAGACTGAGATGTATTACGAACGACGTCTGACTAAGTAATGAGATGGATGGTAAATGTAGACTAAAACTGTACAAGAATAACTCCAGGGAATCAACGTTTGAACGCGAAATATGAATTTGGTACCTACTGTGTATGTTTTATCATTATATTTTTTTTAAAGTAAAAATTTTAATCACCCCCCGACAGAAAAATAAAAATCCCTACCGCAGCTAACAAAAGAGCTGATAACTTTGTAACCAATGAACTGATTTCTATCAAACATAGATCAGAACACCCCCGACTAATATGCATTTCAAACAAAAAAACTTAATCAAAATCGGTTCATGCGTTCGGGAGTTACGATGCCACAGACAGACACACATAGACACGTCAAACTTACGAGTATAACACCTTGTCGTTTTTGCGTCGCGGGTTAAAATATCCATGTCTTTTAATTCTATTGTCCTTGTGGTTTCAGCTCCGAAATTGATAACATAATTGAATCAAAGATTAGATCTATCACGGGGTACTAAAGCTTAAGCTTATTTATGTTATTTTTTATATTATCCAAAAAACCGGCATTTTATTAAAGCCTATACTATATTTACATAATTATAAGGATATTTGTAGTCTCAGAGACCAAATAGACTGTTTCATACGTCAAAACAAAATGTGGTTTAGACTCATAAACATAAAGCACACTATTAATTGAACACATAAAGCTGTCAAATCAGTCTCTGAAATAAAAAAATAGACATTAGTCATCTAGTCTTATCATTACGTTTTCTTTTTGTAGTATTATCGTTAAATTACAAGCTAACTTTATTTTTTGGGGTGTACAGAATTTCCTTGGTTTAAAAAGAGAAAGACTGACACCGAAACTTTGCCACATCCCATTACCGTGGCTGCGGGTTGCTCGCAAGAGATACCGCGCCCCCGGAACGCAAAGGGCACAAGAAAGAACATGGGTGGGTTTTAGTCAGTAAAAGTCTGACACTCCCTCCCGCCCCGCCCAGGGCGGGAGAAGTTATTTGATGATTTCCCACCCACCAAAAAAAAAAAAAAAAACCCATTACCGTTACACTAACGCACCATTAAACATTTTTAATGTAAAAAGCATCCCAATAGTGGTCACTATTGTGACCTAAAACGGTGCAATAAGAGCCACTTCACGAGCTAGCGTGTTGAAAAATCGTTTTAAATTACTTTAGTGTCCAGAATACAAACGCAATAAAAAATCGAATTGGATTTAGTTCTACCATAGTGCCAAAAACAAGCCACGTCAAAATATCTCTCGAAGTAATTGATTTTAAATTTTGACTGTTGATTAATTTTAAAGCTATTTTAAATATGAGTATGTGATGTAGGCCATTGAAATGTTTTACTGTATAGTAATGTAACACATTTGGCATTTTTAATTAGTTTACCGTAATTAATCTAATTAATAGCTCGTTGGGCGGATGGATCAAGGGCTTGATTCAGAAAGCGGTACTTCTGGACTAGTATTGTTAGGAGAATTCTTTTCTAAGAAGTCTTACTACCGGTAATAGGTAGGTAATAAGCTTGAATCCTGTCCCTGGTGTCGGTACGCTACATTTTTAATTTTTCATAGATTTAATGTTTTTTTTTTAATAAAAATACTAGCTAAATACCCCGCGGTGTCACCCGCGTGCTGTTACGCCTTTGGTTACTGCTCTGCTCCCGTTCCTCGTAGCGTTATGTTCATTACGTATAAACCTTCCTTGGACTTGTATAAATATTTTAAAACCAAAATTAGGCAAATCGGTTAAGACGTTCTCGAGTTTTAGCGAGACTAACATATAGCAATTGATTTTTATATATATAGATTGAAAACTTTTTAAACAAGAATACCTAATAATCATATGTCTGCCTTTCTGGTGTCTCACTGCATTTTAAGATGTCTATCATGCCTCTGTGGGATGGCTGCGGCCCCTGAAACGCCTTTTAAAAATTCAGGCCCCATGTTCTCGAAATATGTGAAGACATCTATACTAATGTTATGAAGCTGAAGAGTTTGTTTGTTTGGTTGAACGCGCTAATCTCAGGAACTCCTGGTTGGAATTGAAAGATTATCTTTGTGTTGGATAGTTTAATTATCGAGGAAGGCTATAGACTATATTACATCACGCTGTGGCACACTGGAGAGGAGCAGTAACACTTAACTTAATGTTGGTGAAGAAAACCACGCGAACTAAGTCGCTGGCAGCAGCTAGTGTAAAATAAAATAATAACAATAATTTATTGAGAGATTGTTGGTCTGTTGTAACCTCCAGAGCCTTAATATATTGCTACAGCAGCCAGTTCCACTACAATACGCAATAGCACTGACTTGTAATGCCATCTCTACGTGCCTCCCATGCATTCGGCTTATGAACAATGCGACTGAGACAACGTAGCCTATCATAGTAGCAACTAGTCTTACTAATGCAACTACGTGATTTAGATTCGTAAGAGAATAATGTTTAGTACTGAAAGTGATATCATGGAATAGATAGGTAGTTGCATTTTCTACTGAAATGTTTAGTCACTTATGTGGTACATCAAGCCTTTTCCCAACTATATTGGAGCTAATCGGTTACAGCTGAGTACCAGTGTTTTACATGGAGCGACTGCCTATCTGACGTCTACAACCCAGTTTTTATGCAACACGATACCTCTTGCTTAGACTGGTTGTCAGACTTCCTGGCTGCTGACTATCCATAACGACTGTCAAAGATCTACGAATAACAGCCGTGACCAACAGCTTTACGTGCTTTCCGAGGCACGGGTGTGTCACTTCACTAACTTCCAAACTCCGGGCTGCTACTGAGCAAATCCTAGTGAAAAACCCCAATAACATTTTTTGCCCGACTTGGGAATGCACCCGGGACCCCTCGCCCATCATTCGCGCTTGCGACCACGAGACCAACGGGGCAGTCTTATATGGTTGATCTATACAACTACCGAACTTTTATTTCTTTTAAAAGAATGTCTCGCTCTTTCTCTAGGAATTTCTCTTGCATAGTGGGTGCGTTTCCAAATATAAACAACCAAACCTGGAACAGCAATTTCTAGGACAAAGAATTTTTTATTACGTGTGAGAATCGAAGCCACGACAGGCACCTGTGAAGCCCCTGTGGCAACCGTGTCGTCAAATCAATAGCCATTATATATTAGATTTAGTTATTCCAATGCAATATTTTATGGGTTCACTTAAGCGTAAATATTTTTACGGATTTCCAAGAATATTAGAAAATATCCCTCGTTAATCTAGTTATTCTAAACGGGGTTCTAAGTGGGTTCGATTCCCCGGTCGAGCAAAAAGTGTCATTGAGTTTTTCTATGAAATTCTCAGTATCAGCTCGGAGTTAGGATTTGTGCCCGGTTAATGGCAATAGGCTCGCCTCGTACAACATGGGACCTAAACATACCGGCAAACTGTGGGTTTACATAAGTACACCTCTACCTAACCCTTCGGGGAATACAGGGGTGATGGTATGTTATGTGTGATAGAAAACATATTTTAGAATAGTAAAAATAAATTACAAGAACGTTTATCTATTTTATTCATTTTTTACTTCACACATTATACGAGTACCTTCAATAAATTCATCAAATTGATTGATCGTATAAAATTTTTAGTATACACCCCAAAAAATGAGAAAAGGGACCCTTCCCTTCATTTCCCAATAGACTTTCGTATTTCTTCGGCTTGATTGCAATATTATATACTTTTTTATATCGCGCTATCGTCAAAACAAACGATGGGAACTTTTCTATATAGGTCAAATTGTGAAAATAGAGCAAAACTTAGTTGTAATACGGCTTTCAGCTAGTCGTGAAGATTACCAGATCTGAAGTAATCCGTACAGTGAGAGATAAAAATGTATCTTTAATTACGACGACACGGTAAAGAGACGAGTAAGAGCGGTCAGCAAGCAAATCACTTCCTTATGTATATCTTTCTTAAATCGTTTATACATTGATGAAGTAGAAGCCTATGTCACTCTTTAGTGGTTTCAAGCATTGTTTATGTTTTTTGGCTACGTGACACTTCGCTGCGCAACACGACGCCGTCTCTTCGTGTGCAATAGTTTTAATTATTTTTTTTGTAATATCTTATGTCTTTGTTACCTGAATTAAATGATTTATATTTATTTAAATTTCAATTTTAAATATTAATGTAAAAATAAAAATATTTAAATATAAAATAGTTGCCTACCGACTGCCGTCGGGATCAGGCTCCAAGCCACCGGTAGTCAGGGCTCCTGAGAAAGGAATCTCCTAACAATACGCGCCTTGTCTAGGAATACCGCATTCTGAATCAAGCCCTTAATCCAGCTGCCCAACGAGAACCTCCTTATTAATATTTCAATAATGAATATCTCTTAGATATTTAAAATTCTGCACTAGACGTTTTTTAAAGTGAATAATAAAAATGAGCGAGGATTCACTTTACGTCTTCGAATTTTAAAATCAAATTATCAACCATAACGATCTTATTGAAATTTGTTTCTTGTTGATATTTGATTCGATTGCCTTTCAATCTAAAATTAATAATCTAGGTCGTTACTAGACAGCGTTCGCTTTTATTTGGTTTTCTTTATTGTGTATTGATGAAAGAGTACATTTTATTTACATAACATACCATCACGCCTGTATTCCCCAAAAGGTTAGGCAGAAGTGTACCTATGTACACCCTCAGTTCGCCGGCATGTTTAGATCCCATGTAATAGGGGGGCGAGCCTATTGCCATTAAACGGGCGCAAATCCTAACTCCGAGCTGCCACTGAGAATTTCATAGAAAAACTCAATAACACTTTTTGCTCGACCTGGGAATCGAACCCAAGACCTCTAGCGTAGCAGTCGCGCTTGGGACCACTAGGCTACCGAAGCAGTTCACATTTTATTTAATATTCTCTTTATCTCAGAAGTTTAGCCTATTAAAAGTTTGCTTCAAAGCACACGATGTGCCAGAATATTAAGTTACAAAATGGTTATAAAAATTCAAACTGCTGAATTTGACGGGAACTGTGTATAGTTACACATCAATGTAAGACATTGTAGGTCTACGTTTAAAGAGCAAGTTAATAAAATGTTACCCAGTAAAAACAAAAAAACTATGACAAGTTTAAAACCCTTGTTCAAAGGTAACATTTTACACAAAAATAATCTGTATGCCTCTTAGTTATAGGATAGAGAATAGATCAATAGACGTCGCAATAATAGCCGTCATAAAAAAACCGTTGTCGGAATCACCACGCCTCGTATAAAGACCACTTTTCAAAGTTTTACCTTATAACTGGATTTCAGCGCGAAAAACATTATCTGACTAATAATAGTAGAAATATAGTGGTATGTCAGCTTAGCACATTTTTCCTTATGGCAAATACATGCTTTGTAGGATGGATATGAATGTGTTATTTCCTTCAGTACAATAATAAAGTGGTACCAATAACTGTAGGCGGCTCGCTTTTGACATACGTAACCAATAGTAATAAGTATAACCTTTTATGAAATGCGAAATTTGCGTAATGCTACAAATCGTAATCGTACCTATGTTTGAAATGTAATTTCTGAGGTTAATCTTGGATTTTGTAAAGAATATACAAATATTTATAATATTAGTTGTACTCGCAGTATCACCGTGTTTAGTTACGCCTTCGGTTACTGCTCTGCTCTCATATTTATACGGTTTTTTTTAACATATTAACAGATCTGGATAAAATTTAGCGCAGAGATATATCTATAAGTTATCTAGCGTCTACAATAAGCACAATATGTATTTTTTATCCCGGAAAAATGTACCCATGGTTTACGTGGGATAATAATTATTAACTTCAATGCGACCAATAGGCTCGCCTCCTATTACAAGGGACCTAAATATGCCGGCGAACTGTGGATGTACATTGGTACACCTCTGCCTAGCCCTTCGGGGAATACAGGCGTGATGGTACGTTATGTTTAATGCGACCAAAGTTGCAGGCTAGTAACAACTAAAGCTAAGGTGTCGAACAGACGGTAACCGTTTCCATGAAATCAGATACAACTCATATGTAATAGGCAATTGGTAATCCAAACCGAGCAATTACCGTGTCTCGTTGGCACAATTCAAAGCGCATTAATCAGGCTGGCACTACATCAGTATAATCTCATCTGGAACGTTTGGTACTGCGATGCTGCGGTGTCCTACATCTGCGGGCGAAGTACCGGCTAATGACTTTAGCGTCTGTGACTGAACATATCGATAGTACGTAATGGATTTGTTGATCTGAACGAAAGCTATAAATAAGGGACGTAAAAAGATACATCACATTCCTGTTAACTTCGCATAGTGAGTAGTAAACTAAGGAAGATTTAGTCATCGCTGCCATATGCGAGTAGGCAGCCAATACAGCGGAACGGAAGAGGGAAATAACTTCCTCACATCCCACCCACAGCCTGCAGTCCAGCAACGCCTGGTGAGTTTGCTGCGGGTAGGAACCAGGCGCCGTAGAACGAAAGACGATCACCGGCACCGTGAAGACTTTGAGTCAGTGTGGCCGGTGTCTGACGGCCGAACGCAGATGGCAATGGACAGGGCATATATCTCGTAGTGCAGAGTCGTAAGGCTCTCGAGTGGCGACCACGATGGAGCAGTGTGGGAAAGCCCTCCACGTGGATGGACGACTTGATGTGGGCAGCATAGGACCGGTCATTGTGGTTATCTTTTTGGGAAGCCTATGTGCAGCAATGGACGTCGTTCTGTTCGCTGAGGAACAACTTTTTTTTGTAATATCACAAATATGTGTATGTATTTGAGTATTATGTTTATAAACGCACCTACAATACAAGGGACTTTTTTAGTGTAAACCAACGTTTTATATAAATTCATTATAACATGGAACTAGTGCAAACACTGGTACTTATCTCATTTTTTATTCATTACCACGATTCGGATTTGGCTTTCAATTTAATTTCAAGTTTATTTTACACTAACGAAGATAGACCTCAGCATACTAATTTTGTCGAAAATGCTAGATCCCAACCTAACCTTCATTCGTAAAATATATATTCACATAATTTAGATTTCAAAAGTGAAGATTTATTGTTCATCCCCGAAATACTTTTACATATACCTACTAATTGTTTAACAAATACTAAGAAAATTAATGACAAAAGGGCACAGTAACGTTTAATTTTCAGATAAATATCGCCCAGGCCTTACACGATGAAATATTCATGAAGACAATGTAATTTGTTGCCGATATTGCTGCCTGTATGGGGGTGCGGTCGTAATTTTACTCCGAAGATACAACGGTGTCAAGCAAATGGGTTTTTAAAAATAAACCAGACATGTCTGGCGGTGGTCTTATCGCGAGATTATTTTAATGGAATCAAATCCTTGGGCGTCACAGCCTGTTTTTCTTTCAATAAACAATAAACATTTTCTCATAAACTTTATTTCTTAGAACTTTTTTATGCGCAGTTCGTCTTTGTTTGGAGAATTTCATATTAATAGGTACATAGTATAAAATTATCATCATTTTAATTAGGTATTTTTTGTCACAGATCAAAATATTTTGTATTCAAAAAGCAAGTGCAAGCAAACAAAACAGAACTCAAAATTGAATAGATGACAGAAGTGTTTTGCGCCTATTGCCCGTATCGCGATTGCGAGAACATCAATCGTGTGCTTGACCAAATTGAACTCAATCAATTGTCACTACCTTGGGGTGAGAGTGCTAATTAGAAACTAGGTACAGAATTACTGATACAATTTGGGTATAGGGTCCCTATCTATTGTATTGACTGCATCGTTAGCCTAGTGGTCCTAAGTGCGACTGCTAGGCTAGAGGTCTTGGGTTCGATTCCCAGGTCGAGCAAAAAGTGTTACTGGGTTTTTCTATGAAATTCTCAGTAGCAGCTCGGAGTTAGGATTTGTGCCCGGTTAATGGCAATAGGCTCGCCCCCTATTACATGGAACCTAGACAACTGTGGGTGTACATTGGTACACTTCTGCCTAACCCTTCGGGTAATACAGGCGTGATGGTATGAATCTATTGTATACTAATGTTATAAAGAGACAGCGCAGGACCGGTCATTGTGGCTATCTTTATTGTCCAAGAGTGGACGTAGTTTGTCCAATATGATGATAAAGTGTTCTTGTGAGTAAGAGTTTCTCTCTGGAAGTACACTATTCCAAATTGTGTGTCATGGTGGACAGACAACCTGATTAAAATTGCAGGAAAACGCTGCTTGCAGGCCGCTTTCCACAGGTCCTTCTGAAAATTTATGAAGGAGGCTATGTCCAGCAGTGGACGTCCTGCTACTGATATACTTAGATTGTTTATATTATATACATACTTAGATTATTTATACATTAATTTGATATAAATTATTACAGGGCGAAGAATCTTTTGCTGTAAAACTGACTGTGGCGCCATCACCGACGTTGGGTAGTAAACGCGCGAGTGCTGAGTTCAGTGGATTCTGCCAGTACGATATGATGATGATGCTGATGTTTTGTGTGATAATTGACTTCCACGTGGATATAGCCGCGGCCAGAAACTAGTACAAATTAATAATTATCAAAGGAAACTTCTGTCTCATTATCATAATCTATTGCTATATTACTAAGCTCATCTGGGCCCCACAGTACCATATCTGACATACACATACACCTAACTAATACCAGCTCAACATTTTTCCTCATTGAGATGTAGATTCAATATTTTAAATTCTGACTGCCCCGTTGATCTCGTGGTCGCAAGCGCGACTGATGAGAACGGGGTCCTGGGTTCGATTCCAGGGTCGGGCAAAAAGTGTTATTGGGTTTTTCCATCACGAATTTCTCAGTAGCAGCCCGGAATTTGGAAGTTGGTGGTGTGACACCCCCGTGCCTCGGAAAGCACGTAAAGCCGTTGGTCTCGGCTGCCATTCGTAGATCTTTGACAGTCGTTACGGATAGTCAGAAGTCAGAAAGTCTGACAACCAGTCTTACCAAGAGGTATCGTGTTGCCCAGTAACTGGGTTGTGGAGGTCAGATAGGCAGTCGCTCCATGTAAAACACTGATATTCAGCTGCATCCGGTTAGACTGGAAGAGGACCCCAACATAGTTGGGAAAAGGCTAAGTAGATGATGATGATTATTAATTTTAACATGTAATTGACGTTCAAAAGTGCCTTTTAATGGTGTAATTGAAATAAATTAATTGACTTTGACTTTGACTTTGAGAAATTATGAAAATTTACCTAACCGTTTTGTGATTGCAAATTACTTCATCATAAAAAAATCCATAGCAGGACACCAGGAAAAATGAGCGTACCAAGAGTTTTGTTAACAAGCTTGTAAAAATATTTAACAATCTACTTTTGGGATCGGCTTTTCATATTTAAGGGGAGTTAGTACCACGTCACGTGATTTCTTTATCAAATTACGTCTCACCTACCTTAATGGCTGCTGATATTTATATTTTCCTCTTAATTTTGCTGTTGTTGGCGTAACCGTACCAATATTGAGGAAGATTTTGTTTGTGGTTTAATAAATTTATTCTTAAGACTTTTATAGATATTTTGGGTGACGTTTTACGTGTTCCGTACTGATACTGTAACATAATCCTAATGGTTAGGTACTGTAAATTCTAGTCTATACTGCCTCGTTGGCCTAGTGATCCTAAGCGCGACTGCTATGCTAGAGGTCTTGCGTTCGTTTCCCAGGTCGAGCAAAAAGTGTTATTGGGTTTTTCTATGATTTTTTCAGTAACACCTCGGAGTTAGGATTTGCGCCCGGTTAATGGCAAAAGGTTTGCCCTCCATTACATGGAACCTAAAAATATACCAGCGAACTGTGAATGTACATTGATACACCTCTGCCTTAACCTCTGGGGAATACAGGCGTGATTGTATGTTATGTAAATTCTAGGTTTCATCACAATTTTTTTCCCATTCCAATGCAAGTGATGTCCAATATTTTTCCTTCAATGCCATTGATGTTCTAGATAAATATAGAAAAAACATGAATTAAGAAGAAAAAACATTATTATTTGCTCAGAATCGAACTCACAACCTCACGCATGAAAGGGAGGTACCATAACCACTGAGCTATTACTTCAAATATCTTTAAAAAATTTACCTTCAATATTATTGAAAATTGACACTATTGACATTTTGATTGTTCACACCTCAACCTTTTGCATGTCAAAGTATTGACATTTTAGTTATACGAGCACTGGGAATAATCTTCCAAGTAGACCACAAATTTTCAATTGAGTTCCCTTAATACAAGCAACCCCTTAGGCCTGGGTACCGCTGTAACCGACATTCCAGTAATGGCACGCCAAGTTGTCACGCGACTTTGAATCCAAATCAGACATTCGACTGAGGAAAATCTATACTTATATAATAAAGCTAAAGAGTATTTTTGTTTGTATACTGGAACTATCAGTCAGATCGGAAAAAGTATTTTGTTTTTTGATCATTGCTCCACACTAGGAATTTCTCCTGTATCGTGGGTGTGTTTACAAATATATATGAATCCGCTGGATATATCAACAAGTATTTGTTGAGCTAAACAAATTGATAAAATCTCGAAAATTTTAAGTACCCCCCGACAGAAAAATTTATATCCCTACCGTAGCTAACAAAAGAGCTGATAACTTTGAAACCGCTGAATCGATTTCCATCAAACATAGTTAAGAACACTCCTGACTAATTCACCTATCAAACACAAAAAACAAAATCAAAATCAGTTTATGCGTTCGGTAGCTACGATGCCACAGACACACACACACAGAGAGACACGTCAAACTTATAACACCCCGTCGTTCTTGCGTCGGGGGTTAAAAACGAATTTCTTAAATTGTTTGAATATAAATGTAGTTTAGAATTCAGATGATCTTGTTGAATATTATTTGATGAAGAATTTTGTTTACTTACACATAATATTTAAAGTTAGGTCTATTTATTTAAGTGTGCCCTTAATGGTACTTAGGTACAATAATAAATATATTTTTATAGTTTATGTCACCCCTATTCGAAGTCTCGAGCAAATAAATAAGAGCATTATTAATTTAAGTGTTTTATTTTATTCAGAATAGAAAATTATTTTATTTTATAACTAGTTTTTGCTTTCGACTTTGTTCATGTTAATTTTCTCACGAATCCCTATTGGGTCTGATAATAAAATAAGTTGACAGCACTCAGGGATAACTTTGCGATTACTATAGCAATTTTTTTAGAATCGGTCCAGTTGTTCCAGCGATTAGCGCTCACTGAAGCAGATTTTTACCGACTACTAGCACAATGTAAATGTACAAAATGTACTTTCTATGTTTATCTTGGATATCACTGACATCGGTATAGAAAAAATCGTGAGGAAACCAGGACCTATAATTAACATAGGTTTGAAATCGCCAGTCCGCCTTGAGCAAGCGTGGTGATGAATGCTCGTGCCTTCTCTGGAGGAGACCAGGCTTTTGCCCTGCAGTGGAACAATAATAGGCTGGTATTATATTATGATTGTACCAGTAGCTTTGTTTAACGGCAATGGCCTGAATAATCAAGACAGATCGGTCCTTCGGGCCATAACTATTTGAATCAAGCTTTACTTTGGTGGTAACTTTAAGGTTGATTTACTTTTTGATATGTATTATGATTGATCGTACATTTACTTATGTTACTACTATTGCGAATACTAACGTTTGAATGGATGAATTGGTGGATGTTTGTTTCTCAATCAAGAACAGCTGAACCGTAGCACATGGGCTACTTTTTATCCCGGAAAAATGTACAGTTTCGACATTCCCGCGAACAAAGTCGCTAATCTATACAAATATTATAAAGAGGAAAGATTTTTTTATTTGTTTGTAATGAATTGGCTCCGAAACTACTGGACCGATTTTAACAATTTTTTCACCAATAGATAGCTACATTATTCGTAAGTAACATAGGCTATATAATATCATGCTACGACCCACGAGAACGGAGCAGTAACCAACGACGTAACTTAACGCGAGTGAAGGAAGCCACGCGAACGAAGTCGCGAACAACAGCTAGTACCTTATAAATGTAATAGATAATAATGTTAATGTTATTAATGTATATAGTTCTTTCTCACTCGGCCATGCTGAATGGAATCAGATAAAATTTGGCAGAAATTTTTCATTACGTTTATGTATTCCCGTTGGATAATTAAAAATATTTCACACATTCAAACATACATAAAATCATATTAGTTACAATTTTTTTCATTCTGTTTTCAAATGAAAATAGGAAGTCAAATAACTCGCAGACGAAATCGAGTGCAGAAACTAGTGAGGAATAATAATTACACTCTTATTTAAAGGCGAGCTCAAAAGAGATGGATTAATAATTAAAATGGTCGGTAATGCAAAAAACATTTTACGTTTTAATGATGATACATCTGATAAGTAAGTAGGAAACCATGTGGAAAATTGAATTATCTCCTTTCATAAATTAAAAGGTAAAATAAAAATATGTTTGAGTAAATATAAAAATAAACTTATTTAAAATAATGTTCTAAAGTGAAGTTCAATAGTAGATTATTTATTTATTTACTAATTTATGCCCGTGACTTCGTTCGCGTGATTGACGACTATCATCATCTGCTTAGCCTTTTTCCAAATATGTTGTGGTCGGCTAGTCTTTTAGTCTGTCGGCGTGATTGATAATTATCACGGGGTTATATATTTTTTGAGTGGAAATAAGTCTAAGCCTAAGTTACTCCTTACAAACTTCAACTATCTGCTGTAAAAAATCTGTCTAAATCGGTCCAGTCGTTTCCGAGGTTTGGGCACATACTAATATTTACAAGAATATTTAACGGATAAATTCAATAAATACATAACTACGAAAGACAAGATGTTTGACAAGAAAAACAAAACGGACATTAATTTTCCTATAATACTTAATAATTATACTACATTTATAATAATGAACAATTTTTAATCGAGAAAACAAATAAATATTTAAAAAATAATATAATTAAATAAACAGCAAATGAATAAATATTCAATAATAAATATAATTACATAAATAACTAATGAATAAATATTAAATATAATTAAATAAAAACTGAATAGATATATAGAAATATAAAATAAATGTACCTAACCTAATAACAAGGAAGATTAATATAGCGCTCTTCCTCTCTCTGCTTATTTAAAATTTGCTGTGCCCAACAGGGTCCATAATTGTTTCTATTTTTTATTATTTACTACCGCCATAATGTACACTTACAGGTCCTGTAAGTGTACATTATAGATCGCAAAAACGATTTGATATGATTTGATTTTCAGTCTCCATTGAGACTGGCCGCCGTGACGATAATCAGTCTGGAGATTTTTATTATTATTAGACGAAATAAGTGCATTTTCAACAAAACATTCTATTATTTCACCAGGTACAAAACCAACTACGCTGTTAAAGCTATTAGTCCAAAACCATAAAACCGCCACGATTTAAATGGTCCATTAAAACTTTACGTGGCCGCCATTTGCCGGTATTATTCTGTCATTAAATCAGAATGTTAGTACCTAGGTAAGCTACTTATCAGTCCGCACACTCCCCGCTGCTAAGGGTTACCTCAAAAATAACACTCTTTTTTTTGGGGCAGTCGTGTAATAACTATAGTAAATACGTCATTCATGGTCCACAGATAAAGACTCGCTCTTAAAGTACATACCTTTTTTTTAACGATAGAATATCATTAAATCCCTCCTTTTGCTCTGAGTGGAGCGGAAAGGAGTGTTAGACTCTTACTGACTAAAACCCATCCATGTTACTCGTAATGCCCTATTGCGTTCCAGGGTCGTGGTAACTCTTTCGAACAAACTCTGCAAATCTGAAAAGAATTATAATTATGATAGTCGCACGAGTCGTGAGCATTATCATCTACTTAGCCTGTTCCCAACTATGTTGGGGTCGGCTTCCAGTCTAACCCGATACAGCTGAGTACCAGTGTTTTACATGGAGCGACTGCCTATCTGACCTCCACAACCCAGTTACTAGGCAACACGAACCTCTTGGTTAGACTGGTTGTCAGACTTCCTGGCTTCTGACTATCCGTAACGACTGTCAAAGATCTACAAAAGACAACCGGGTCAACGGCTTTACGTGCTTTCCGAGGCACGGGGGTGTCACACCACCAACTTCCAAACTCCGGGCTGCTACTGAGCAAATCCTAATGGAAAAACCCAATAACACTTTTTGCCCGACCTGGGAATCGAACCCGGGACCCCACGCTCATCAATCGCGCTTGCGATCAGGAGACCAACGGGGCACAATCGTGAGCACAACCGTCAAATTAATTTTTAGATTTTTGGGTTCCTTTCTAGGATTTTTGGGCCAAGGACGCTGCACGCGATTGGTCCGTCAGTCGGACCCAAAAGCCCAAAAATTAATTTACCATTTGTGCTTGACTACGATACCTGCCTGTACAAATTATTGTTTATTTAGTTATAGAAAAAATGTGTGTTTCTTACTCTTTCTTCCCCATACAAAAGTACCTTTCGGAAGGGGGAACTTTCTGTTTTTTTTTTTTTTTTTTAGGGTGGGAAATCATCAAATAACTTCTCCCGCCCTGGGCGGGGCGGGAGGGAGTGTCAGACTTTTACTGACTAACACCCACCCATGTTCCTTCTTGTGCCCTTTGCGTTCCGGGGGCGCGGTATCTCTTGCGAACAACCCGCAGCCCCGGCAGGCATCGGCCCTCAGTGGCCCCTTCCTTTTGCTGACATCTCTTTGAGGCGCGCGTGGAACACGAACGCGCCGTCGACACGGCCTGTCGTTATGCAACGTAAGGACGGTGAGCTACCCATTGCTCACCGTCCACAGGCCAGTATCTACGGTGGCCGGGAGTCGTCTCGCGGCTCCCGACGTCCGGAGCGTCTACCGCGGCGGCTGGGACGGGAGAACCGCTGTCTCAACCGTCCCGAACTTTCTATGTTACATACATTTTTATAAGTGGCTTTGAAATAACTGATTTGACTTTGATTTTTATGAACTTTCATTTTTCTCTAAATTATTTAATAGCAAATAAAACGACGGCCTAAGTGGTGATAAGTTGTCACCGTCACGTGTATGATCATCAGCAATACCAGAAATTGCCAAGGGCAGAGTTGCCCCGCGTATCTGTGATTACACTAAGCTTACCCGGCCCTTTTTTGTCACCCACCGTTTGGCGGCAGAAAAACATCGACAGCTGAAACTTTAAATGCTTCATGTGCAAGTAATTACATCAACCCGTTTCCGACGCCTTGATGAATTCCGAATTCGTAAACTACTTGGCGGCAAAAAATTATGGAAAGGTGAACGTACTTCCCCGGCCAAGCTCCTGCTTTCCGGCCTAAAAAGCTCCACAAGCCTTACACCAACTATCTTTCTTTCCAAGCTTATCTTGACAGACGCTGACGGAAAACATAGTAAGTAAAACTGCTCTCAGAGTTAATACCAACCATAACGCAGCTCAAAAAATGTACTACCCCGATAAGCGGCTATTTCACGTCTGTCGCGTCGGCTTTAAGCGCTTAAAGCGACGTAATAATTCGTTTCCCTTGGTCCACGTTTACGACTTTTACGCGAAGAAAATCTAGAATCTAAAAGATTTCTGTAGCGTGTTTTTTCTTTTGTTCTCGGATTAGATTAGATTAGGACCTTAGGTATTGTGACGAGGGGGACAATGTTTTGAGTGAAGAAAAAAAAATATTCTGAATATATTTTCAGGGGTTCTTTCTAAGGAAAAGATTCCTAAAGGCGACCAATAAATTGTCAATTAGTTGTATTATATATTATAGTACTTGTTTGTTTCAAACCTTCTTAAATAAACATGAACATCATCTATCATCTATCCATCATCAAACATGTTCTAGACAGGTAGTTATTAATAAATTATATTTAAAAAGTCACTATGAAGTCAACACGCCAAGTCGCGGACCGAACCGAACCGAACAAATTCGTGGAATAAAAAGTAACCTATGTCCTTTCTTAAGGTTCAAACTTACCTCGCAACAAATTTCAGCAAAATCGGTGCAGTGGTTTAGTCGTGAAAGCTTAACAGACGCACAGAGTTACTTTTGCATTTATAATATTAGTAGTAGTTAGTAACTGCCTCGGTAGCCTAGTGGTCCTAAGCGCGACTACTACGTTAGAGGTCTTGGGTTCGATTCCCAGGTCGAGCAAAAAGTGTTTTTGGGTTTTTCTATGAAATTCTCAATAGCGCTCGGAGTTAGGATTTGTGCCCGGTTAATGGCAATAGGCTCTCCCCCTATTACATGGGACCTAAAAATACCGGCGAACTGTAGGTGAACATTGGCACACCTCTGCCTAATGGAGGGATACAGGCGTGATGGTATGTAATATTAGTATGAATTATTTTGGGCTTCTTTCGCATTCAAATTCCAAGTTTGTGTAGTAAAAATTCTATAGGTCCTAACAACAAGATCCTAACGTTGCTAGACCTTTATATTGTACTAGCTTCTGCCATCGACTTCGTTTTTCACCCGCTTTAAGTTACGTCTTTGGTTACTACTCCTCTCTCGTGTATCGTAGCGTGATGTTATATAGCCTATAGCCTTCCTCAAGAAATGGGCTATCCAACACAAAAATAATTTTCCAATTCGAACCAGCATTTCCTGAGATTATCGCGTTCAACCAAACAAACAAACAAACTGTTCAGCTTTATAATATTGGTATAGATAAAAAATCGGTATACAGGGTTATTTGTAAAACAATGACAACCTTGCAGGACTGTATTACTATCATCATAAACAACAACTTTTGTTCTATACATTTTTACAGAATGAAGCAACGCAAGCGCAATGAAGTGAATGACCGACTGAAGGATTTCCGTAAAATTGTAAATAGGTCAAGTACAAGCACCCCCGCCGCCCTAACCCCGCTCCCTCGCTATTTTACTATCGCTTTCGTTTGCTTCGCATAGACTTCGTAACATTTAGAGCGTTCAATTTAAATGTTTTTATTTTTGTATAAAAATCTAATGAAAAAAAATGATAAATTTTTAAATGTCATAGAACAAAAGTTGTTGATTATGATGTTAGTAACATAGTCCTGAGAGGTTGTCATTGTTTAACAAATAACCCTGTATAAAGGTGCGAAAAATATCAATGTTAGAACTAAAGCTAAACCGACAAGGTATAGTTCTATACGTTCAATTTTGACGTCTTATCTAATAAGACTGGTCCGGAGGGAAATCACGAATATAGGACGAGAGTATAGATTACCTTTTATTAGAAAATTGTCTAAAATCATCAAAGGTAGACAAATTATGTTTTATTTATGTACCCAATTGTATACTTCTTCTATAATTAGGTCGTTAAATTCAAATCATATTAAACAAAACGAGCTTAAGCGGTCATTAAGTTATGTTAAACTATGCAGAAGAGAAGAGTTCGAAAGAGATACAGCGACCAGGAACGCCAAGGGCAAAAGAAGGAACATGGGTGGGTGTTAGTCAGTAAAAGTCTGATACTCCCTCCCACCCCGCCCCGGGCGGGGGAAGTCATTTGATGATTTCCCATCTGGAACAAAAAAAAAACTGTGCAGATTCTGTCAAAAGTTTTTTGCTAAATATTGTATGGGTGAATGGGTTCACCAAGGTAAAAGTTACGATGTCCCTTGCACCTTCCTTGTCCTTGTTTTTTGACATAAAACAAATGCCATACCATCAATATAAATATACCATCACGCCTGTATTGCCCGAAGGGTTAGGCAGAGGTGTAACAATGTACACCCACAGTTCGCCGGTATATTTGGGTCCCATGTAATAAGGGGCGAGCCTATTGCCATTAACCGGGCACAAATCCTAACTCCGAGCTGCTACTGTCAATTTCATAGAAAAACCCAATAACACTTTTTGCTCGACCTGGGAATCGAACCCAAGTCGCGCTTAGGACCACTAGGCTAACGAGGCAGTGTGGTGAGTTTATTTCATTCAATATGGCTGAACTACCCAGAGTATTTACAGTACCTACGTATCTACTACTGACATACATATTGTAATCTATCAGATTGATTAACAAACATCCGAAATCCGGCAGACAACAATTGGCACTGACTGATCGAATCCGATAAATATCTGCAAACGAACCAATTCCTAGTTCCTACACAATACAGACAAAATACTTCGTATTGGAATAGTGAAGGAAAATATTGTACACAATTAAATAAAATTTAAATGTCTTTTTGTAACGTCATAATAACAGCTTCTTACTAAATGCATGTGAATCAAATTATTTTTTTTTTGTTAATTTCGTCTGTCTGTTTGTTCAGGCTAATTAAACGGCTGAACCAAATTTGACGGCACTTTCACTAGAATTTAGCTAATGTTATAGGTAGGTAAGGAGTACCTAAAGCTACTTTTATTTTAGAAAAAGAATTAGGAAATTGCGCAAAAAAAATATCGTGATAACTGCCATTTACACAAACCAAGTCGTGACCATAACCCAGTATGTCGTCATCATCATCGTCATTATGTCAGCTGTAAGACGTCCACTGCTGGATATAGTCCTCCCCCATAGATTTCTAAAAGGACCGGTTGGAAGCGGCCCGCATCCAGCATCTTCCTGCGGTCTTAATCAGGTCATCCGTCCACCTTAAACAATGACGTAACTTAAGGCCCTATCGTGAGAAAATGTTTAGGTTATTGGCAATAATGCATGGCGGCAACAAATTAGATTAAAAATAGCGATACGTTTGATGTTACTTCAATCCGTTAACCACAAAAATAAGAATAAATTTGAAGTTTTCTTTAAATTGTGAAAAAAATACGTGGCTCAGTGGAATAATTTATAGTTCTTTAATTATTTATATCATTTAATGGTTTATAACTAGTATAAAACTTACTTAAGTAATAATAAAATGCAAAAAAGGAAGCTTATAGGGCATCAAAAAACTCATCCGCATCGCTGTCAATGGGACAAGTGCCCAAAAGGCTGGCAGCGTTGCCACGTTGAATGGCAATGCTGATTCTTTGGCCCAAGAAAAGGCCAGCCCTTTGGTCACGTGAAGAGTCGACCAGTCGCTTGGCTATTTCACGAAAAACAAGATGAGCGCTCGGACCCCATGGCCCTAGTGTTTCAACCCCAAACGGCTCAAACATATAGCTTCCAATAAGGTTATTATATTTGCGCCGTTTGAGGTTTTCAGCACCAGTAGCAGCCGCCCCAGCACAACACGTCGTGCTAGGAAGATGGGATGGCGCAAGGGTGTCGACGCATGTTGCATCCCACACCAAAGGCCTACCCAACTTCCAAGGCATTATAGTCATCCCATCTGGTCTCTTCCCATCGTCGCGTGCCAAGCCAATTGGCTCCAAAACAGCTGGCACTCCGGCGGAGACAAGAGCACGACGGATATATAGTTATGTCTTTAGTTTATGAAATTCCCTATAATGTCATTACATAAAATTATATAGTTTACGCTCAAAATTCTGAGATGTATGCGACAAAAAAAAAGTTGTATGCTCAACTTTACGATTTTCTTACCATGGTACTATTATATTTTCATGAAATATTTATAGGTAAGTCTTTTCTTAAAACCCTTGACAGTACACTTAATTTTTTCAGGTTTGTAATATGTACCAATACGCCAGACTATGCGACAAAAAATGTGTGTTTTACGGTGTCCTGTGTTCGGATAGCTCCTTAACGCGGATGACATAAGCCACGCGAACGAAGTCGCGGGCGGAATCAAGTATGTAATAAAATATTTTTCTTTTATTATATTAGCCTATTATTATCGTGGGAATTGGAACGATCGATTCTTAATTACTTTGCAGTTACAAAAGCTTTTGTTGCAATACAAAATTGGAACTGAATATTTCTGTCGGTGTCTTTATTTGCTTACATCAGTTCTGCCTAGACTTCCGAATTAAGTGAAGCTTCTAGATTATCCAACGGGAATATATGAACAGGATTAACGCTTTCTATTAAGCGAGATCAATATTTATGTGTGCCTTTCAGATAATTCTGTTTAGCCGTTTAAGCGTGAAAGAGTAACAAACATACATCCATCTATCCATTCTCACAAACTTTGGCGTATAGTAGGATAAAAAGGCCGATAAAGAGTTGCTATTAGGTAACTTAGCTCGTTTATGTTGACACTGCACAGAATAACGTAACGTATTTCATGTTATACGTCTCATGAAATAGGTTTTTTTTTATATTTTATGTAATCTGAACAATGTCACAGCGGCCTGGAGCCTAGCCAATATTATAGTGCACAAGTATGTGCGCTAACACAAGTGCTTCCTTACTTTCATAGTCTAATAGGACGGCAATTCTACACGACCTGGAAGAAATCGCGTGACTTCACGTGCTTTTTAAGGCGTCACGCCACTATCTTCTAAATTCGGGGCTACTACTGAGAAAACCCCAATATCACTTAGCCTAACTTGAAAATCGAATCCACGCTCAGTAGTCGTACGGGGCAGAAAAAGACGCAGAATATACCCATTGAATAGATAGCTAATATATCCAAGAAACCTATCCGTGTACGATATTACACGTGTATAAGCATTAATTTCCGTTGATGCACATGCAAATATCGGAACAGCACAATATTGGGGCATCTTAACCAATGTTTGCAACCAACACCCGTTTCACCAACCTTGACCCAAATGTTTGGACATTCAATTTTTCTAAAGAATTAGCTCGGTGTACTACACAGCATTAACTCATATCATCCCAGTGTTCCATTTTTGAAACAGTTACTTTTTTATTTTTTTATTATAATTTTTTAACGTATTTTTAAATTAGTGTTTTTCAAAAATGGAACACTGGGATGATATGGGTTAAAAAAATACAAAAAATATTTCCGCTACCATTGATTCGAATAAATATTTTTTCTTTTGAAAAATAAATTATGATTGAACAGTAATTCATTTACCCCATTTTCTTGGATGTTATGCTTGAATTGAATAATATTGGAATATGTATCTTACCTGCCGTTCTTTGCATAACGACAGGCCGTGTCGGCGGCGCTTTCTTGTTCGGCGCGCGCCTCAAAGAGACGTCAGCAATTTTAGAAGGGGCCACTCAGGGCCAGTGCCTGCCGGGGCTGCGGGTTGTTCGTAACAGATACCGCACCCGCGGAACGTAAAGGGCACAAGAAGGAACATGGATGGGTTTTAATCAGTAAAAGTCTGAAATTCCCTCCCGCCCCGCCCCGGGCGGGGGAAGTCATATGATGATTTCCCAACCCCAGAAAAAAAACCAGCTATTCTTCAATTGTTTTCGGGGAAGGTTGTAATTGGGGAAGAGGATGAAATTGAGGAAGGTTATCAGTGATTGTGTGACCACGTAATGTGATTGAATTCGGCTTTCCTTGGACACCATAATTAGTTTGCCAACTGGAGAAAAACTATGAGGCTTACCTTACCAATTTGATAAGTCCTTGCATAGACGAATTCTGTTTGCAACCGGTCAATGTGGGTCCATTTCATCTACGGACTAATTAAATTGGCCTACGCTAAAAGACAGTCCACACAGTCGAATAAAAACATTATATGTATACGTTAGGTTGGTTTAATGCAATGTAATTTTAGATTTATGTAAAAACTAGCTTCTACCAGCGACTTCGATCGTGTGGTTTTTTTCACCCCCGTTAAGTTACGTGTTTGGTTACTGCTCCTCTCCCGTGTGTCGTAGCATGATGTTATAAAACCTAAAGTCTTTCGCGATAAATGAACTATCCAACACAATAAGATTTTTTAGATTTTATCTCAAACCAGTAGTTCCTGAGATTAGCGCGTTCTACGAACCAAACAAACTCTTCAGCTTTATAATATTAGTAGATATATGCGCTGCGGGTTGTTCGTAAGAGTTACCGCGCCCCCGGACCGCTAAAGGCACAAGAAGCAACATGGATGGGTCTTAGTCAGTAAAAGTCACTCCCTCTCGCCCTGTCCAGGGCGGGGGAAGATGATTACCCAACCCTAAAAAAAGAAATCATAGCAATGAAAAGCATCTACTTCATTTGTTTTCAAATGGAGGACAAATAAAAGAATTACGTTAACCAATTCTAAAGTTCGGCTCATAAAAAGGTAACACAAACAACTGAGTACAACAAATACGATCAAAATACTATAAAAAAATAATTACCCCTATTCAAACTACCATTTTATCACGTCCCAACGGATTTTACATCCAACCATTTTATTATTATATTCAGGGAAAAATAATATTTATCTTTAATTATATTATACAGCTGAAGAGTTTGTTTGTTTGTTTGTTTAGTTGAACGCGCAAATCTCAGTAACTACTGGTTGGAATTGAAAATTTCTTTTTGTGTTGGATAGTTCATTTACCGTGAAAGGCTGTAGACTATATAACATCACGCTGCGACACTCGGGAGAGAAGCAGTAACCAAAGACGTAACTTAAAGTGGGTAGAAAAAAACACGCGAACTAAGTCGCTGGCAGCAGTTAGTCTATAATATACTGTTTATCAATACTAGTCTATATTAATATTATAAAACTGAAGAGTTTGTTTGTTTGGTTGTACGCGCTAATCTCAGGAACGATTGGTTCGAATTTTAAAATTCTTTTTGTGTTGAATAGTCAATTTATCGAGGAAGGCTATAGACTATATAACATCACACTACTACCAATAGATGCGGAGCAGTAACTAAAGATGTAACTTAATGCAGGTGAAAAAACTACGCGGACGAAGTCGCGAGCATAAGCTAGTAGTTTAATAAAGCGGAAGAGCTTCTTTGTTTGTTTTTTTGTACCTAATAAGCTCTAAAACTACTGAACCGATTTGAATCATATTTCACCAATAGATAGCTACATTATTCCTGAGTAACATAGCCTTCATAACATCACGCTGCGACACATGGGAGCGGAGTAATAACCAAAAACGTAACCTAATGCGGGTGAAACCGAGGGGTATAGCCGGGCAATAATAATATAAATAATACCCAAAATTCAGTATTTCAAGCCTAGCATAACAGTAACGGTCACCAAGGGAACAGAGATAGGTGAAGTTTCATTTACGTTAAGATAACGTTGTAAATATAAAATTTATGATACTATTAATACAGGTCGGCTGAAGTAAAATCTACTTTATGACTTTTTTCTGTTGGAGGCTGTGGACCAATTCCTTTGACAGCGATTGTATCGAAATACCTCCATTTGGGGTAGGAATAAATAGGTTACTGGATCTTAATACAACTAGCTTCTGCCAGCGGCTTCGTCTGCGACAAACTTTATACAGGGTTATTTGTAAAACAATGACAACCTTGCAGGTCGGTATTACTATCATTATAAACAACAACTTTTGTTCTATGAATTTTTACAGAATCAAGCAACGCAAGCGCATCGAAGTTAATGACCGACTGAAGGATTTCCGTAAAATTGTAAATAGGTCAAGTACAAACACCCCCGCCGCCCTAACCCCGGTCCCCTCGCTATTTTACTATCGCTTTCGTTTGCTTCGCATAGACTTCGTAACATTTAGAGCGTTCAATTTAAATGTTTTTATTTTTGTATGAAAATCTGATGAACTAAAATATGAAAAAAATTTAAATGTCATAGAACAAAACTTGTTGATTATGATGTTAGTAACATAGTCCTGAGAGGTTGTCATTGTTTTACAAATAACCCTGTATATTATCCCGTAGGAACCGTTACGTTTGCCCGGGATAAAAAGTAACCTATGTGCTATTCCAGATGATGATTTATCTTTGTGCCAAATTTTATCCAGATCCGCTCAGACGTTCTGGCGTGATTGAGAATCCAAACTTACGCATTTATAATCCGTTCCATACTTAATATGTTTAACTTGGGAGTAACTCTGCGTATCTGTTTGTTACGCTTTCACAACTAAACCACTGAACCAATTTTGATGAAATTTGGTACGAGATAAGTTTGAACTCCATGAAATGGCGCAGACCGCCCGCGATAACTGTCATTTACGCGGACAGTCACAAGCAAAATTTAGTCTTACATAAAATATTCCATTTTTCCATGTTCATCATCTGCTTAGCCTTTTCCTAACTATGTTGGGGTCGACTTCCAGTCTATCCAGATGCAGCTGAATACCAGTGATTTACATAGAGCGACTGCCTATCTGACCTCCTCAACCCAGTTACTGGGCAACACGGTACCTCTTGGTTAGAGTGGTTGTCAGACTTCCTGGCTTCTGACTATCCGTAACGACTGTCAAAGATCTACGAATCGCAGCCGGGACCGATCGTGATTTCCGAGACACGGGACTACTGCTACTTCTATTACTCCTATTACTTCTTCATGTTATGTTTTATTTTTTAAATTATATAGTTGATGAATATGATGCACAGTAAAACTTTAAGGAGTTTATGTTGACATCTCTTTGAAATTAATGTAGGTATGTCTATTTCCGAACGAACAAACAAATAAATAAACAATAACATCACCCTAGTTTTCACTGAAGAGGCAAGTAAATCCTTTGTGTGTCTCTTTCCATGCCATAAGATCCATGTTCGCTTGGCAATCAGATATATAATCTAATATGTTGCTACAATCACAAAAGGAGATACGAAAGCAAGAAGATTAGGCTTTGTTAATGGGTTTCACAGAACATTTTTTTCCTACAGCAATCTTTTCCGAGTTTTAAAAGCAGTTTTCGACAAGTCACATTATGATTGTTCACCTTTGTCAACCTCTAAACAAAAAAAGCGTACATTTGAGGTAACCATACATACACCCTTTTACCTGAACACGAATAAAACATTATAACGCGCTTCCTGTATAAAATATGAAACGTAAATGGAAGTTGCAGTTTCTCTTATATACCTCAAAGACATCGGGTGACTCGTCTTTTTGATCATTTCGTACAGTCACCTAGACAAGCTGTGTACCGAAGGAAATTGCGAACGTGATCTTAGAAATTGACGACTTACCTACTAGACGTGAAATTCTTGGGATAAAAAAATACCTAGTTATTTTTAATTCTTGTTAAAGCGATTTCTAAAAGATTTTATCGGTATTTTGAAGAAGAGTAAAGTCTGGTTATAACAGCATGCTCACATACAGAAAATAATTTCCCATTGAATCGTTTGCACTAAAATATTTTTTATTATGACAAGATAAAAAAGGTGACGGTTTGCGGGCAGTGCTCTTGTAGCTAAAGCTGCGGTTGGATTTTTTGGAGCGATTTTGACTCGGCCGTTGCAGTATTGGAAAGGTGTTATAATGAGCAATGACCATTAATCTGACCTCAGTAAAGTTGATAATGCAAACATAAATATAAGTAGGGTATGTACATCTGGTGATTCACAAGCGCCTCTTCCGAGAGCTCCTAACCTCTTTGTAGGACATCACACTGGATGACAGTATTCAATTTACAAATCATGTTATTGACATCGATCGCTGACTTGTATCTATGGATGGGCCTGCTGCTGCCTCGATACACAAAATAGCAGCCAAATTCCACACTCTCCAATACGTTTCATACGGCTATGAACGTTGTTTCAACTGATAACTAACACTCAAAATGCGGATATGCCACGTTCTGTTAAAAAAATATCATAGCATCTTCATAGGTATATCTCTATAAAATCGTTGGCCCCAATTTATATTGAAATGCTGTTGACAATAAATATGAATCAACTACAATGTTGCACTAAAGTACAATGCAACACTAAAACGTTGCATCCCACTTTAGCGTTTGCCAGTACCCAAACTTATCGCCAAGAGTGACGTAAAGGGGGATGTACTAGAAAACGCATTTTCGCCAAAATATCCGCCACACAATGGACGACTGAAATATTCTGGAATACAGGAAGCGTTGTCTTAACGTCAATATCATTGTACTATGGTGTCCAAAGCTTTGTGAATTTTGAGTGGATAAATCTGTTTATATTTGCGGAATGGATCAGATAGGGTTCATTCTATATTAATATTGTTGAAGAGCTGAAGAGTTTGTTTGTTTGAAAACGCTAACCTCAGAAACTGGTGGTCCAATTTGGAAAAATCCTTTTGCGTTATACAGCCCGCTTATCAAGGAAGGTTATGAGCTGAATAATATCACGCTACTATCCATGGGAGAGTAGCAGTTACCAAAGACGTAACTTAAAGCGGGTGAAACCGTAGGTACAGTTAGAATAATCGTATTGGATGAGTAGCAGTATCTGTAGGTACCTGTACAGTAGCCAGTTTGAGTTTTTATTTATCAGAAAGCTGGAAAGGGTCATGGAATGGTCATTTTGTCGTGTTACACAAACATAAAATTATAGAGCATAAATTGTATGGGCTGAAATCTATGGGTGTATGTGATCAATTTTGACTTGCCTGAAATAAAGAAATTTTATTTATTTTTTATTTTTTTTGTTTATAGATTAGCAAATTTTACTCTTTTTATACAAATAAGCTCATGTTTGCCGAATCACTCCAGGATTGTAAGAATGTAATGAATAATTAGTCAAACAAAATTAATTTGAACCAAGTCCTCAAATTTACAGAAAATATATGATGGTTCATTAAACCAAATGAGGAAAATGTTTTAAGTCACGTAAAGCAGTACCTTATTACCTTTTTTGCGTAAAAGAAAATAAATATGTTTACCTCATTACCGTCTTGAGCAAAAATTTAACAAAGAGTATTGTTTATTCTTATTTTTACGTACATGGGGACATATTACACGCGAATCACGAGTGCAGAACCGTAACTATGAATAAATGCTTCTTCCTTGAGTACCGGATATATAAATGGTTGGTTCGCTTGACTATGAATATGGAAATAGGGCATATGAGTACGTAAAATACTTTGTTGGTATCTTACTTACCTAAGAATGACAAAGTAGTTTCAAATGTATGAATTTGTGCTTTTTTTGTTCAGACTTCTGGAAATAACTGTACAGGCTGTAGAATAACATTTTTCAGTAGCATGTGTGGGTTCAACCAACGGGTATGATATTGAGTATTTAATAATTATTAAACCAGATTATTACTGTTCCATTTCTGGGCAATGGAAATAGAAACATATGAAATAGAAAAAGTCACATTGGTTCTTTAAAGGCGCCCCGCCCTAACCACTGGGTTATCATGACATTTTGTAAGAAAAAAAAAAACAAAAAAAAGACTGATAAGCGAGAATTTGTTTCATCCCAACATAATACAGTCAATGTCTATAATAGTTTGAATATACTACCTACACTACTTACTTACTTACTTACTTATATATACTACCTACGTAATTCTTCAATACACTAACTCACCTTTGTGAATCAATATCGACGTCATACGTCAGATGTAAGCTCGACTTTCTTTGTGTAGTCGAATTTTAACCCAAATCTGGTATAAGCCCCGTCCCCTAACCGGACATGCCGGATAAAAAGACCGTGCCGTGTGTAATTGCGGGAGCTGTAGTATGCTTTAGCTGCCTATAGGTCAGTAGAATTTTAGGTTTTTTTTTTACTCACTCCACCACTTTTTCTCTGATTGATTTCATTGCGGGATCCAAATACGCTGTGTGGCTTTTCAGGAATTATCGAGCTTCGTTGCCTAAGCACTTTTCTGGTGGTTGCCTCTATCGAATTTGGCTTTCAGGTGCTGCAGTGGTTAGGAAAAGGGTGGCGGGCTTATCCAAATAAAAATAAAAATTGACGAAGTCTGTTTCGGTTTACTTTCGACAAAAATAGCGAATAAAAGTATAATAAATCGCCTATTTTTTTATAGTAATTGTAGGAGAATTTCGGAAATCACAAAGCAGAACTAATAAAGCATTTATTCAGAATCATCTCGAATTTACCATCAATTATGTAGGCACCTACCTAACTGTTAAAAATGTTTAGTAGGTAAGTATTTTAAGCTATTTGGTATACGGGAAAAATTATTCGGGTTTCTGCTTAACTACACTGCCAATGTTAGATTTCATTGTATGCATATTATTAAGCTTACGACACACTTAAGAGAGTGATGGAAAAGAATTTACTGCTCAGTATACTCACTGTAATTGCAAGTAAGTTGCCTGCACACTAAATAGTTTTTTTGACTGTACATATTTTTTTCGAATACTTACAAAAAACAGTTGAATGAGGGTCATGGGGATAAGTGGCGTATATATATTTTCTTCACTGTTAGTAAGATTAAATGTTGCGTGTAATGTAACGACTTCGCCATGGGGGCCAGCATTTTCTTTAAGGGCAACATATATAAACACAATACTTATACATTATTTGGTACACTTACAGAAGTATTTCATCAAATTGCTCTAGTATTTACCAAGGGTGTTTAAGTAAAGTCTGCTGTTTGCATTTGGTGGTTCGATATCATAAACTACTCATGTTTCGGAGATTCGAGCCAATATTAATTTATAGAATCTTCGTGTTACTACATCAATATTATCTGATCAATTAAAGTGAAACCCTTCTCTTGAGGACAGTTTGAAGAGACTTGGACTATGTCAACAGTTTAGACAATATCACCTAAATATGGTCGTGATGGCTGAGGCTTAAGGCGTTCGTCTCTTATGCATTAGGTAGCGGGTTCGATATCGGGCAAGTAGCAAGTCGTTGATAAGTTGGTCTTGGACATTACTGAGCCGGTGAAGAAAAATTTCGTGAAAAAATCTGGACTTATAAATTAATATAAGTTTAAAATGACCAATCCGCCTTGAGCAAGCGTGGTGATCTTTGCTCTTGCCTTCACTGTATGCAGTGGTTCAATAATAAGCTGGTATATATTTAATACCAGTAAAAGAAAAAAAATAATCTTTGATATCCCCTCACTGTACTCAGGTCACATTTTCAATTAGTTGAAATAAAAACCTCCATATAACTTCCAGAGATAACTTCTCACAAATAATAAACACAAACTTATTTTATTTGAAAAATGTCTAAAATTTCAATATTAAGCCAACGTGACAAAACATGCTTACCATAATATATCATGGGATTTAAAAAGCTCAGAGAAAATATCTAGCTGTCAACACATTTAGCTTCCTTCCTCCTAGATGTCAAAACGGTGTTAGGCGCAGTCAACTTGGCACCGAATCGTTGCCAGCAAAAATACGCCAGAATTCTTTTGAATGGTCAACACAAATATATTGAGGGGGCGGTCGGTATGTAACAAAGGGAACCGATGTTTGTAGGGAAATGCATTCACAATACGTTAGTCGTAAGAGGGGGAAATATTCATAAAGAAGTTTATCATTGTGCTGGAGATCAATTTATTATATACGAGTCAGGGAGGGTGATAATTACTTTTATTTTTTATATAAGATTCTCTCCGAAATTTCCACATGCAAGTCGAACTTATAAAAATAAATAAAATGAAAGTTGAGGTTTTTCAGAAAAGTCGGATGCGCAGTACACGTAACCGGCATGCTTGTATGAACGTGGGCCAGTAGTGAGTATGTAAGGATCGTAGCAGGTGGCGTTCTGTGGTTTCTGCCTATCTCCATGGGAAAAAGGTGTGAGTTTATGTATGTATGTAAAATGAAAGTGTAGTGTAGTGTATACTGCTTCGGTAGCCTAGTGGTCCCAAGCGCGACTGCTGCGCTAGAGGTCTTGGGTTCGATTCCCAGGTCGAGCAAAAAGTCTTATTGAGTTTTTCTATGAAATTCTCAGTGGCAGCTCGGAGTTAGGATTTGTGCCCGTTTATAGGCTCGCCCCCTATTTTATTACATGGGACCTAAACATACCGGCGAACTGTGGGTGTACATAGGTACACCTCTGCCTAACCTTTCGGGGAATACAGGCGTGATGGTATGTATGTGTGATGGTATGAAAGTAGGTTTGTAATGTCATAATAACAGCATTTTACTATAAGCATTAAGTCAAAGTATTTATTTCAATAACACCATTTACAGGAACTTTTAAGTATATATAAGTCAGGATTGATCCCATAGTAAAAGTCGTTAGTATTCATGATTACTTTCACCCCCTGAAAAACGACCATTGATTTGAAAGTCAGCCTGTGATATCACCACTTTACAAAAAAATGTTTAGCTTTAAATAGTAGCACCAAGAAAAAGAAGAAATTAATTACGTTGCAATACTCGTAAACGTATTTATGTAAACTAAATTATTTAAAATTTGCTACACCGGAACAAAGGACCAAAAAACAATTCTAAATAAAATTAGATTATTCAAAACCCGTTTAAAAAGGTCCTTAGTTCGCCAATTAAAACTCTTTGCACATAACAGAATAATGACCGGTTTATATTCAGGTCAGTCGGTAAATATTTAGGCGGAGGGAACAAAAACAGGCAATGTTTGTATTCTGTAAGCGTGACTTGTCTGGAACAACATCTGGAAGTAAACAGTGGTATAGATTACCGTTTGTACTTATTGGCATAATGGTGTTCTGTGTCCTGTTTGACATAGATGGAATGAATGAGTAAATCATCATCATCTTAGCTTAGCCTTTTGCCAATTATTTTGGGGTCGGCTTCCAGTTTAACCGGATGCAGCTGAGTACCAGTGTTTCACACGGAGCGACTGCCTATCTGACCTCCACAACCCAGTTACTGGGCAAAACGATACTTCTTGGTTAGACTGGTTGTCAGACTTCCTGGCTTCTGACTATCCGTTACGACGGTCAAAGATCTACGAATGACAGCCGTCACCAACGGCTATACGTGCTTTCTGAGCCACGGGGGTGTTACACCACCAACTTCCAAACTCCGGGCTGCTACTGAGCAAATCCTAATGAAGAAATCCAATAATACTTTTTGCCCGACCTGGGAATCGAACCCGGGACCCCTCGCTCATCAGTCGCGCTTGCGAGCACGAGACCAACGGGGCTGTTGAATGAGTAAATTTATGAAATTTAGTAAATTTTAATGACTTTATTTATTTGCAGGAATATAGATATTTATATACAGAGCCAGCACACCAAGCTAGTCCAATCTGTCAAATTTCTTTGATAGTTTTTCAACTTAAATAAGAAAAAGAATAAGGTTCATGTTTAATTGGGTCTGTACATTGTGGGGACGGTAAATGCAGGCCGCTTTCAACCGGTCCGTCTGTAATTCTATGGGGGATGCTTATGTTCAGCAAAGGTCGGCCTGCGGCTGATGTAATGATTATGATGTTGATTGTGATAATTCTACTAACTTTTAGGACAGATCGTAATCAAATTGCAATTGCAATATGTCAAAGATGCCTCTAATTTACATAAATTTTTGACATAGAATTGGCCTTCAAACTTTATACAATATGATTGTTACACCAAATTCAACCTTGTGGTTGTACAAATAATAGGAAATTGAAATTTATTTTCTTACTCGTCCACTGTTCTTTTCTTATTAATTGCGTTGCTGGATCCGAGACAGTACCTATGGGACTTATCGTTGATCCCAGATTTCAGGAGTGACAAGCCTGCCACACTACAAGAACTGAAAAGGTCTGCCCAATAAACAAAAATAAAGGACTGTTATTGTTCTTATTACTGTAATTCGCTTTTCCCATACAAAAACATATCCACAAATGACCTTGATACAACGATGTTAAATTGGTGAAATAACAGCTTTCCTAAATATGAGGTAGAATATTTTATGAGGAAAATGTGTGGAAACGTAAATCGTGTGTGAACTTTCAAAATCAACACGCCTTATGTCTTGTTATGTTTAACTCCATTGACATAGGGCATCTTAAATCGATGGTTGAAATGGTGTAAACTAGTATATACTAGTAACTAGAATTGGTATAGTGGTCCTAAGTGCGACTGCTAGGCTTGGGTTCGATTCCCAGGTCGAGCAAAAAGTGTTATTGGGTTTTTCTTTGAAATTCTCAGTAGCAGCTCGGAGTTTGGATATAGGTTTGCCCCCTATTACATGGGACCTAAACATACCGGCGAACTGTGGGTGTACATTGGTACACATCTGCCTAACCCTTCGGGGAATACAGGCGTGATGGTATGTTACGTTACAAACTTATATTGTGGTGGGCTGGTCTTTTAGGTTCTCCACCGAATAATAGCCGACAAGAATCCTACTATCCTATCCTACTTATTACTACCACTACTATTATAGTCTTGAAAGTTTGTGAGAATGGATACATGAATAAGTAGATGTTTGTGTGATACTCTTGATGCTTAAACGTCTGAACAGAATCCGCTGAAATCGGACGCCCACCGTAAACGCGGGCCTGTGGACAGTGTGAGTGTGGATAATGGGTAGCTCACTGTCCGTACGTTGCACAACGACTGGCCGTGTCGACGGTGCGTTCGTGTTCCACGCGCGCCGCAAAGAGATGTCAGCAAATTTTGAAGCGGCCACTCAGGGCCGATGCCTGCCGGCGCTGCGGGTTGTTCGTAAGAAATACCGCGCCCCGGAACGCAAAGGGCACAAAAACGAACATCGATGGGTTTTTAGTCAGTAAAAGTCTAACACTAAGAAATATGAATTTAAATACACAGCATTTAAAGACATAGGATATTTCTTATCCCGTTTTTGTATTTTCGTGGGAAAATTTAGAACTTTAGCGTCATTTTAAAATCTACATAGACAAAATTGCAGACAAAAGCTGGTAATTAATATAAGAAAGACAAAAAGTCTGATGAAATTAACAAACAGGAATATATTCAAACCTTTACGAAACGAATATTGGATGACACAAACGAAATAGAAAACAATTTAATTAATGCTGCCTAAAATGATAATTACATTATACTTATGTGTAAATATCGCAGTACTTTCATAAGTACCTATTAAGTACATTAATATGTACCTAATAAATACAATAATTATTATGCAAAGCTCCAAACTCGTTCGTTCCGTACGAAGGCTGAAAATCTTTCCATAAACAAGGTTTTACTTAAAAGTCTTGTTTAGACAATGTTTGCTAAATCCAAACAAAATTGTTGCTTTCGTTTCAAGGTCTTACATTATTAAAGACTAGCTATAGCCTGCGACTGCGGCCGCGTGTTTTTTTCACGCACGTGTATTTATTTATTTCAACTTTATACAACAAAAAGTACAAAGGAGTACAGAAGTTGGTGAAGAGATAACATGACAGTTGCAAATTATTGTACGAGAGTAAAATAAGAACATCATTAGACTTATCATTCCTGTCTGTCCGTATGTCTGTATGTCCTGTCGGTTCGTAGCGCGATAATATATAGCCTATACTACTCCTCATAAATCCGGCGATCATATACAAAAATATTTTTTCTAAACCGACAGGGCGTTTCAGAGATTTAAACAAACAAACAAAAAGCTCTTTAGCTTTATTATGATAGTATAGATTTACATAATACGAAATACAAAAAAAAACAAATGTAAACAATGGTTCTATTTTGTTTTGACCCTAGACAAAGTTCTTTTCCACAGTTTTCATAGGACAACAATAAGAATAGACACAAGTAACCTCAGAATATCGGCGTCGATCGCAATTTGGAATATGGTTCTACCACTTTTTTGGTCAAAGATACAATTTTTCAACCTTTGTTTTTCACTAGACCCTTACCCAAATTTCTTATTTAATTGGATGAAGTGATGGAGACTATAATTATTATTTTTTTGTTATTTTTACATGGATCAAATAAATTTCAGACATTTATTGGCCCTCATTATAATGAGAGTAATTTTCTTTGGACTCACTACCCGACCATTTACCTTCTCAGCTGTAGAATACGGTAATAGTCATCTCATATTTTGGACAAAAGTAATTAAACTGGATTTTTTTTTGTAGATAAGATAAAAGCACCAATACAAGCTTGCTTATGGTTCAACAATTTCTATTAGTAAAACATTTTATGTTATTGGAACAGTACTTCCTAAAATTACTTCTTGCAAATACACAGAAAATTTCCTCTATTTATAACATTAATTTAGAAGTTGACCTTGGTCTTAGGAGTCGGCAGTCCGGAACTCAGCAATGATGTTTTTTGGCACAACTCAGAGTGATGGTTCTACTACTATTATATACCAATTTCTAACACTGAAAACTGACCTGATTGAAAAGGCACCTATCAAATAAAATGAAAAAAAAATATATACAAACAGTCGTTCATTCTACGACTGTCTTCACTGATCAATATCAATGCGCATACAGACGGCGACTCCACGAAAACTACACTATTATATTTAGGTATGTGTCTTGAATATTTTACACCAATTCTACAGAACAATTTCGCCAGACTACAAGTTCAGAGTTCGTTGACCGGCATTGTCATACTCATGAATTCTGAATCTTCATACCTACCCCTAGATTGTCATGACAGCCTAGTACTGCGTTATTAAAAGGATTGAATATTTGGGTCGCAGTCTTCTCTGATATAACGTAATTACCAAATGGATTTGTCATAGATTACATTACGTTGATTAAAGTTGCTCATTACGGGAAAGAGGATTATTTACGAAATGCTTTTGACTTTTATCCGTATTTGTAAAATGGGAGTGTAATTGGACTCGCTGGTTCACAATCTGAAGGATTCGATGGTTCTGTAGCCCTGTCAGTTTAGGAGTTTCATCTTAGAATTAAAGATAATCAGCTATAGGTACTACTTATTAGGTATAGTAGTAGTATAATAGTCTGTCGTTCCTATCTTTTGACTACCTCGTTAGTCTAGTGGTGCTAAGCGCGACTACTACGCTATAGGTCTGGGTTCGATTCCCAGGTCGAGCAAAAAGTGTTATTGGGTTTTTCTAAGAAATTCTCAGTAGCAGTTCGGAGTTAGGATTTGATCCGGCTAATGGCAATAAGCTCGCCACCCAGTACATGAGATCTAAACATACCGGCGAACTGTGGGTGCACTTCTGCCTAACTCTTCGGGGAATACAGGCGTGATGGTATGTTATGTCCTATCTTTTAGCTTTGGCATAATAAAATAAAGTTTAGGATGTTCACCCACAAGGTAGACGGACGACCTAATCAAGACCGCAAAAAGACGCTGGATGCAGGCCGCTTCCAAGCGGTCCATTTGGAAATCTACGGGGGAGGCTTATGTCCAGCAGTGGACGTCCTGTGGCTGATGTGATAATGATAAAAATAAATATATAGTATAAAGTGATTTTTAACCCACGACGCAAAAATGACGGGGTGTTATAAGTTTGACGTATCTGTGTGAGTGTGTGTCTGTCTGTGGCATCGTAGCTCCCGAACGCATGAACCGATTTTGATTTCGTTTTTTTGGTTTGAAAGGTATATTAGTCGAGAGCTTTCTTAGCTATGTTTGATGGAAATCGGTTCAGCGGTTTCAAAGTTATCAGCTCTTTTGTTAGCTGCGGTATGGATTTTTATTTTTCTGTCGGGCGTTATATAAAATTTTAAATTTTGTTTTGTTTGTAAGAGAGATCTTTGGAAATACTAAAATAATAGAATAAAAGTTTGAAACAAAGTTTTATAACGTCTTGTGACTGTTTAAGTTTTTCATGATATGTTCAAGCTTTAAAGGTCTTAATTATTTTTTTTTATAAAAATACTCGCTTCCTTCCATATTGTTATCGTTCTGAATTTGTATTAGTTTTGCTTTTTTACGAACCTAAATGGTAATTTCTAACTCTTATTTTTATTAGTAATGGATTGCTTCTGTTGTCTGCTTCGCCTGAAGCATTGCCAGCTGTAGAACAATAAATATTATAAGATTAACAAGACGTTGTCTCTTTAGTTAATTTATTTTACGCTATATACAAAGCTACGCAAATACATACCGCATGTATATACAACACAAAATACAGCATCAATATTTTGTACCTAACTAGATTTTGCCCTGCGTGAAGTTTCTTCTTCTTTCTTACGGACCCTTGTAATATTTGTTTTTAATAAAATTTCCTATAGCACTCAGTGACCTAACGTAGCTTCCTATTAGTGAAAGAATTTCCAGAATCGGGCCAGTATTTCTGGAAATAAGCGCGTTCAAAGAAAAAACAAATGAGGTCTGCAGCCTTAAAATAATTATTATGGATTCAAAAACCACAAATATTAACCATAGTCGCCAATGTTGACGTGCTCGTGTATTTGGAATCCAAAATAAACTATTACAAATTCATTATAATACTGCCCCGTAGGTCTCGTGGTCGCAAGCACGACTGATGAGCATGGGGTCCCGGGTTCGATTCCCAGGTCGAGAAACGTGTTCTTGGGTTTTTCTATGAAATTCTCAGTAGCAGCTCGGAGTTCGGATTTGTGCCTGGTTAATGGCAATAAGCTTGTCCGCCGATTATATGGGACCTAAACATGCCGGCGAACTGTGGGTGTACATTGGTACTCCTCGGACTAACCCTTCGGAGTATTAAAGGCGTGATTACATGTACTAGGTCCATTTATTTAAAAACATTCTTAAATGTATATCCAACTTAATAAAAACTGAAACAAACTTCACAGTGTGAACTACATTAACACTATTCTTAAACAAAGTTTGCTAAGCGGTCTTAAACAAAGGAGCGTAAATTATATTTTACGACTGTAGACATACGCGCTAGGCTGTAATTTAATCTTTAATGTTTTGGGACCACTTTTTTTTTTTTTTTTTTGGTGGGTGGTAAATCATCAAATAACTTCTCCCGCCCTGGGTGGGGCGGGAGGGAGTGTCAGACTTTTACTGACTAAAACCCACCCATGTTCCTTCTTGTGCCCTTTGCGTTCCGGGGGCGCGGTATCTCTTGCGAACAACCCGCAGACCTTTGGGACCACTTGGGATTGCGACTGAGATTTGAAATATTCACTCCGTTATTTTACATTCAATTACTTATATGCCTTGTTTAATACAATTTTGTAATATTTGAGTAAGCCCTAGAAATGGTTGTAAAATAGAACGTAGTATGGCCATAAAATGTAATAGTTTGTTTCGTTTAAAGAGAATTTACCGGTTTATTAAGGTTGATATTTTATTTCTGTATGATGGGTGTAATGCATTGATAATTTCGATAATAAAGTGTCTTACGAACTATTTTTAACCCCCGACGCAAAAACGACGGGGTGTAATAAGTTTGACGTTTCTGTTTGTGCGTGTGTGTGTCTGCGGCATCGTAGCTCTGAAACGCATAAACCGATTTTGATTTAGTTTTTTTTGTTTGAAAGGGGAATTAGTCGGGAGTGATCTAAGCTATGTTTGATGGAAATCGGTTCAGCGGTTTCAAAGTTATATAAAGCTTTTGTTAGCTGAGGTAGGAATTATTTTTCTTCTGTCAGGAGTTACCTATTAAACACGTGAACAATATGTAAATACTTAATTTGATACTTTCTTTTACGTGATTTTAAATAATATTTTTTACGAGTTATTCTGTATTATTATGTGTACATATATTGTAAAACATTGATTTTTAAAAGAGTATGAATGGAGTTTCGAGCCCATTCTTCTCCTTACGAAAGTATTTACCCTTTGGAAGAAGTCTTAATTCGATTGTTTATTTTATTTTATATACGACGTTTGACAGTGCCTTTTAATGACCTAATTGAAATAAATAATTTGACTTTGACTAATGCTAATATTATTTCTTAATGAAATACAAAACAAAGACTGTTATAAACTCTCTGGACTCAAAACAAAAAACAGAATTTACACTCGTCAAACAAATCGTAATTATGAATTACTTACACTAAAAAAAAATTAATAAAAACAAAACAAGTTCGTTTATTTCAAATATATCTATATATACAGAGGAAAGATGTTTTTGTTTGTTTGTACCAAAAAGGCTCCGGAAGTATTAGACCGATTTTAACAATTTTTTACCAATACATAGCTACATAATTTCTGAGTAACATGGGCCATATAACATCACACTACGACCTAAGGAAGTGGAGCAGTAACCAAAGACGTGACTTAACGCAAGTAAAATAAGCCATGCGCTCGCAGCCGCGAGCAGTTCGCTAGTTTGAAATACAGTGGGGTGTATTTAACACTGCAAATATTTTGTTCATTTTCTTCTTCATATTACTATTTATTATTACAATGTAAGATCATCAAAGTACTACGTGACTCTTGCAAGACTTATTACGTTACACTGGTAATGCACTTAACCTCTACTTACCTTGAGCTAAACAGTTATTAAACTCACACAACAAACAAATTACTTAAATAAACAAACTTTGAAATGGTTTCAAAGTTAAGATTTGATTAATTTATTGTGTAACTAACTAGCTTATATCTGTGACTTCGTTCACATTAAAATCAGATTACATTATAACTAGCTTGACTGCCCCGCTGGTTTCGTGGTTGCAATCGCGACTGATGAGCACGGGGTCCTGGGTTCGATTCCCGGGTCGGGCAAAAAGTACTATTGGGTTTTTCCATTATGAATTTCTCAGTAGCAGCCCGGAGTTTGGAAGTTGGTTGTGTGACACCCCCGTGCCTCGGAAAGTACGCATAGCCGTTGGTCCCGGCTGTCATTCGTAGATCTTTGACAGTCATTACGGAGACATCCCCTTGTGCCTATTGGCCTAGTTCTGTTCTGTCTCCTGCTTGTTTGGAGAGAAGTGGAAACTATATATTTTTTTCTACTCTTCCGCTAATCTTTTCTAATCAATTTCGTTGCGGGATCCAAGACAGTTATATCGTTTCTCCGGGACTCGTCGAGCTTCATTGACTCAGCCCGCTTCAGGCGGTCTCCACTGTTGATTCTGGCTTACAGAATTTGCAGTGGTTGGGAATAATGTGGCGGGCTTGTCCCAAAAAAAAAAAAGTCGTTATGGATAGTCAGAAGCCAGAAAGTCTGACAACCAGTCTTACCAAGAGGTATCGCGGTGCCCAGTTACTGGGTTATATATAATAATATAGTATATATAATAATATATATGTGGGAATGGCTAATCGTGAATAAACCTTTTTGTTAACGGACATTGATGACATCTAATCTTTTTAAGAAAAAGAATGACGTTTGAAAGAGGTAGAGAAAAAATATGACGTAAGACAAGGATATTTTTTCGGTGTAAAATAAAATTAAGATTAACCGCTATTTTTTCGATTGTTCAATCCCACATATATAATATATATTATTTTTTTTTTGGGGGTGGTAAATCATCAAGTAACTTCTCCCGCCCTGGGCGGGGCGGGAGGGAGTCTCAGACTTTTACTGACTAAAACCCACCCATGTTCCTTCTTGTGCCCTTTGCGTTCCGGGGGCGCGGTATCTCTTACGAACAACCCGCAGCCCCGGCAGGCATCGGCCCTCATTGGCCCCTTCCTTTTGCTGACATCTCTTTGAGGCGCGCGTGGAACACGAACGCGCCGTCGACACGGCCTGTCTTTAATTAAACGTAAGGACAGTGAGCTACCCATTGCTCACCGTCCACAGGCCCGTATCTACGACCAAGCGGGGCACACCGCCACGGTGTGCTCCACCGTATCCTCGGGGCGATCCACACAATGGTGAATATAATAATAATAAGAAACCATTTACTCTCGTGTTAGTAAATAAAACTTATTATCGCACGGTCACATAAAAATGTCATAGGTACAAATTATTATGTATGTTAACCTAAGCCTAATGGTCCTAAGCGCGATTGCTATCCTAGAGGTATTGGGTTCGATTCCCAGGTCAAGCTAAAAGTGTTATTGGGTTTTTCTATTAAATTCTCAGTAGCAGCTCGGAGTTAGTATTTATGTCTGGTTAATGGCAATAGGCTCGCCCCCTATTACATGGGACCTAAACATACCGGCGAACTGTGGGTGTACTTTGGTACACCTCTGCCTAACCTTTCGTGGATTACAGGCGTGATGGTATAACATAATTTGACAAATATTACAGAATTTGCAAGCAAATCATTTTTTGATTTGAGAAAATATACAGTCGTTAATATAACTTAAGACGGCATCTTGCATTTTCCATACTTCAGATGTTATAAATATTTAGTGGCGCTGCCACACGATGCATCCTATCACAATATTTTGCGAGTATCTAGGTGGTTACTTTGTTCAAAGTTATTCTTGGTTGAATTTTCATCAGTTTTATACGTTAGCCAGAAATTGCTAAAGTTATGTTTTTATACGATGATCATTAAATTGTATCCCTTGTTTCCCCAATAATGAAAAATATATATATTTTATCAGCCTCAGTTACCTTAATTAAAAACAGTTATCGCATGTATGACCTTTGCTGCAGGTTTTAATTTTTAAGGCATCACAGGATAGTCTGATTATAAATAGCTAACAACCTACATTTTTTTAGTTGACGAGATGGAAAATCCTCTTGGACGTCCACTGCCATAAGGGGGGCGAAGGAGTCTGTTAGATTTTTACTGACGGCCCTCTCAGAACTACGGGCCTCCTGAGATCAGGGGGGAGTGAGGTGTTGGACTCCCCACGCTGCGTCAAAGAAGAGCGTGTGTGGAACACTCGGATCCAGTTGAATAGGGGGTGACGGACAACAACCTCCCAGGTATACCTTCGCAACACCATTCCGAAATAAAAACTGCATAACAAAAAACACATACATACCATCACGCCTGTATTCCCCGAAGGGTTAGGCAGTAATGTATCAAAGTACACCCACAGTTCGCCGGTATGTTTAAGTCTCATATAATAGGGGGCGAGCCTATTGCCATTAACCGGGCACAAATCCTAACTCCGAGCCGCTACTGAAAATTTCATAGAAAACCCCAATAACACTTTGCTCGACCTGGGAATCGAACCCAAGACCTCTAGCGTAGCAGTCGTACTTAGGACCACTAGGCTAACGAGGCAGTTAAAAACTGCATGTGGGTATGTATGACCATTACTTGAGAATGGCTCGACCGAATTGGCTGCTATTTTTTTTATAATAAATAGAATTGAATGTCATGTAAATTTACATGGTATGTGTTATGGTTTAGTAAACTGCTTCCGTGCAAAACCGGCGTGGGTCATTAGTTTATAATAATTATCAAGTAAACAAAGTCATTGGCAAAATTTGATACAATAAATCCCACATTGTTAGTACTAAAACACATTCAAATAATATTATCATTAACTATCCACTAAGTATCTACATCATTTGCGGTTAGTTCGTAAATTTATTGTGAATAAATTTTATTTATTGACTACCTATGTGCTTGTTCAAATTAACCAAACTATTTTGTGCACTCGATACTCTACAAATTTTAATTAAAGATAATTACAATACATACACACCCTTCACGCCTGTATTCCACGAAGGGTTAGGCAGAGGTGTACCAATGTACACCCGCAGTTCGCGGGTATGTTAAGGTACCATGTATTAGAGGCGAGCCTATTGCCATTAACCGGGCACAAATCCTAACTCCGAGCTACTACTGAGAATTTCATAGAAAAAACCAATAACACTATTTGCTTGACCTGGGAATCAAACCCAAGACCTCTAACGAAGTAGTCGCGATTAGGACCACTAGGCTACCGAGGCAGTTATAATTACAATAATTTGTTTTATTCGACTGCGGTAAATATTTGTGTACTTTTGTAAAACCATTCTTACTTAATTATTTACACATACCATCGCGCCTGTATTCCCCGAAGGGTTAAGCAGAGGTGTTCCAGTGTACACTCATAGTTCGCCGGTATGTTTAGGTCCCATGTAATAGGGGGGAGCCTATTGCCATCTTAGAGGTTAACTACTTAATTATTCGTTGGATGGCAATGTAGGAATATAGTTACTATAAAAATCCATTGGTTCTATTCCACCGCTGTTCGATAAATGAATAAATACTTTAAGCACATCTTCGAACCTCTAAAGTATGAATAACTTATATTCATAAAAGCATTACTTGTCTGACAGTTAAGAGAATTATTAATGAAAAAGTCTATCTTTAAAAGTTTTATTCCCAACTAAGTTATGGCCGCGAATTTGCTTAAACAACGGTCATCTGCGGAGTTTTTTTTTTTCGCAGAATCCTAATTATTATCTAAAAAAAAATACTTAGCCACTCGCTTTAACATCAGCTACCTGAAAATGTAAGTCCCGTCAAAATTTGTCTAGCCGTTTCGGAGATTAGCCGGAACAATCATTTTTGAAATAATTTTTTTTTTGGTATAAATACCGTATTCATTTATACATATTATATTCACATGCATTTAGCATGAAGCAGTTATTCTTATATTACAAACAGACACATACATTTTATTTATTTGGCAAGGCTTCCGGTTGGTCAATCCACAATGAAGAAGATGAACAATTATTAAAAGTCAAAGGAAACTCGCCTTACCTTGAACGCGTTTTATATCAAAAACGTGTGGGAAAGAAGATTAGAGATATTTAAATTTCTTTAAAAAAATATTAAAAAGAGATAAAGGTTTTTCTAAATCAAAAGGAAAAGTCGCCCAATAGTTCACCTAACAAAATAGTAACTACTTTAATCGCTTAGGGCTTAGCCCACGTACTCCCGGGGCTGCGGGTTGTTCGTAAGAGATACCGCGCCCCCGGAACGCAAAGGGCACAAGAAGGAACATGGGTGGGTTTTAGTCAGTAAAAGTCTGACACTCCCTCCCGCCCCGCCCAGGGCGGGAGAAGTTATTTGATGATTTGAAGCCCACGTACTCTTTTCACACACATTCACGCACGCCAGGCCTAGGCGATTTCGCCAGAAAGTGAATCAGGGTGCTTTGGGGAACATACTTAAAGTCCCCGCGTCTAGGAGGTGAGCCGGAGGAGGAAGGGGGATAGGGACACTTATCCCCCTTCCTCCTCCGGCTCTTTTAAGTTTTTTACAAATATCTTTAAAACGGTGCGTCGCGTCGTAGAGAAAAAATATCTTCTACGTATTGAAAGCCAATAAAATTTTCTACAATTTTTGTCTTATTTTCGGATTTCTATCCATTTTAGAGCTACGCGTTTCGGAAAAGAGAAAAATTTGGAAAAAAATACTGAACCCTGATTATTTTTCTAAAATAAAAGTAGCTTTACTTACTCCCTATTGTTGCCAGCAAAGTTACTATAGATACATTTTATATGTGCATACATACATAAACTCACGACTATTTCCCATGGAGGCAAGCAGAAACCATATAATGCCACCTGCATATGGCATCCTTACATACTACTTTCGCCTTGTCCACATTCATACATCTGATCCAACAAGCACGCCTGTTACGGTTATTTATAAAAAATATTATACAAATTTAAATGTAAACATCACTGAACTAAACTGTAACAAAAATGAAGGACCTTGAGAATAAATTGCTTAATAAACGTTTTCTTAGCCAAATTCAATTTCGATATTTTTAATACAAAATGAAGGAAAAAAAATTGAAGTTTTCTTTTAAGTAGTACTTAGGTATCTTTCGCACGCAAATTTTAATTTAAGCTATTGTCAAGTGTTTCAGCGAGATAATTATTAAGGACGCTTATGTAAATAGTATTTTAGCTTCAGTTAACTGTTTATTTTCTATATAACATCATTGAATTCAATAACTGTTTTCTTTCTCGTTAATTTTTTGTGTAAATTCTGAAATAATTTAGTATGAAAATGTATTTCCAATTATTACAATAATAAATTGTAATGAATATTCATGTAAGTATTAGTAAATAATATTTATAACTCTCTATAATTACTGCCTCGTTAGCCTAGTGGTCCTAAGCGCGACTGCTAAGCTAGAAGTCTTGGGTTCGATTCCCAGGTCGACCAAAGTGTTATTGGGTTTTTCTATGAAATTCTCAGTAGCAGCTTGGAGTTAGGATTTGTGCCCGGTTAATGGCAATATTATACAATTTATTATACTGGCAATATTATATTATATATTTATTTATTGTTTACAAGGACCAGATTATAGTACAGATACATTGGGACATGAGAATAATACACAGTCTGGTAAGCGGGTGAAGCGCTGTACTCCTATATAGGCTACTGAGTAGCCTGTGTTTAGGAGAGACAGAATAGGCTCACCCCCTATTACATGGGACCTTAACATACCGGCGAACTGTGTGTGTACACTGGTACACCTCTGCCTAACCCTTCGGGGAATACATGCGTGACGGTATGTTATTTATAACTCTGTAATATAACTGAACGTGGTACAATTGTTATACTAATGACTTACATGCGTCGGCAAAATTAATTAAACACAAAAAAGTAGCGAAACCAACAAATATTTACACACATTAAATGACAAAAATCGATTTGATTCGATTTTTGCATTGAAATTATGATTTATTTTAAGAGAATTATAATGTTTTTCCGTAAAATATCAATCAAAATTGCCTTTTCATGCTTCGAATTTTAAAATTGATCATTGTTCTGTATACTCTCAGCTCGTGCTAGGTCTTCTATGATCAATTTAGATCTGTCGCCGTAGCTTAGATGTAGCAAATCTATTCTAGCCTTAATCTACATCCTTCATCGCTTAATCAAAATTTAGTTCCACCTGTATCTGCCACTCTAGATTATGCCCAACTCCATTCCAATCTCATAATTCTATCTCCGTCATGAAAGACTTGCAACTAGATTCCAATATTTTGAACTCGATCCCATAATTTCATTTGGAACACGGCACGTCGTTGCTCTTTGTGTAGCAGCTATAAACTTTGTGCACGGGTGGCTTTGTGTGGTTTGGTTTGACAAAGTAGTAATATTATGCTATGGTAGCCAATCTGTCACGGATAGTGCATCGTAAATGCATTACGATAAGGTCCAGTTTTGCATCATCGTCTTACTACTAGTCCAATTGATAGGATTTTGTTTTATGGTATCTTTGATTATTTGCTTTAAAGAACCATTCAAAGTTCGTTTTCCACCAACAAGAAACAAAACACGATCCAAAAATTTCAAGTTTTATAAAAACCTTCGAACAGCAAATCACATTATCGTCACTTTCAGTTCCTATTCGGAACAAAAAAAAAAACATTTGTCAAGGGATTGATTGCGTCCTCACAGTTCCCTCGAGGCCTGTTCATATTTGTACTCTGTGAAAATTGGAACTAAAATAACAATAGAATGTGTGGAGCTGCTCTTTTCACAACTTGGAGTATTTGTTCAAACAAGATTTGTAAAAGGTGTGCTCTACTTTTAGTCTTTGTTAAGGTATATATATTTTTTAAGAAAACGTTTTCCTTCTTTAAGAATTTTCTTTTGTATAGTAGGATTACAATAATATATATGTATATCTATACTCATATACACAAACAACGTACATTTCATAACTCCTGGCTATGGGTAACTGTGCGGAGATAATTTTTACGCACTTGCATACATACCATCACGCCTGTATTCCCCGAAGGGTTAGGCAGAGGTGTACCTATGTACATCCACAGTTTGCCGGTTTGTTTAGGTCCCATGTAATAGGGGGCGAGCCTATTGCCATTAACCCGGCACAAATCCTAACTCCGAGCTACTACAGAGAATTTCATAGAAAAACGGGTGTTTTTTTTCACCCGCGTTAAGTTACCCCCCGGAACGCAAAAGCACAAGAAGGAACATGGGTGGGTTTTAGTCAGTAAAAGTCTGACACTCGGGCGGGAGAAGTTATTTGATGATTTCCCACCACCAAAAAAAAAAAATAAGTAAATACATAAAAACCACAGACAATGACTATGGTTATATGGTCACAACAATCAACCACTATTATTTTGTTTCGTAAAATTCTGCTGAAATTTTACTATGTGGTCGCATTAATAGCTGTTATGAATTTGCTACTCGCTATACATTAAAAAAAAAATGAAAAAACAATTTCATGATATATTTTTTTGGGAATATATTTTACATATACCATCACGCCTGTATTCCCCGAAGGATTAGGCAGAGATGTAACAATGTACACCCACAGTTCGGTTCGCTATGTTAAGGTCCCATGTAATAGGGGGCAAACCTATAGCCAAACTCCGAGCTGCTTCTGAGATGTTCATAGAAAAACCCAATAACACTTTTTGTTCGACCTGGGAATCGAACCCAAGACCTCTAGCGTAGCAGTCGCGCTTAGGACCACTAGACTAACGAGGTAGTCACAAAAAAATATTTTATTGGATCTTTTTATAAAAATAACCACACCTAAGCACAAACTTTTTATCCATTCTGTATTTTACTGTTAGATAATTTACAAAAATCCCGTTGCGAAACCCTTGTTGTCAAATCTATACTAAGTTGAAAAGTTTGTTTGTTTGAACGCGGTTATCTCCGGAACTGCTGGTCTGATTATGAAAATTCTTTTGCCAATATGAAGCTACATTATTCCTAAGTGCTATAGACTAGTAGTTCTGTAAAGTATGTGTCGACCGTATAATGTGTGTATTTTTTACTCCCGACTCAAAAAGAGGGGTGTTATGAGTCTGACGTGTCTGTGTGTCTGTCTGTGGCACCGTAGCTCTTAAACTGGTGAACCGATTTGAATGCATTTTATTTTATTTGAAAGCAGGTTTCTTAGCGCTGGTTCTTAAACATGTTTTATTAAAATCGGTTCAGCCGTTTCAAGGTTATCAGCTCTTTTGTTATCTGCGGTAGGAATCTTTATTCTTTTATAAGGAAAAAAAAATATTACTTGTTTCCTTAATGAAAACCAAGTGATGTAGTCAACTTTAGGAACCACTGCTATAGACCATATTTTAATATAAAAAATTGGGATTGGTGAAATAATTCACTAGGAGAAAATAGCGGACGAAAGCTATAAAAATATATTTTCAGTATGTACAATAACATAAGAGCCAAACTACAAAACTTTTCATATATTTCCAGGAAAAAGGTGCCTACTCCACAATGATTTCCAAAACGTTTTATAAGTCAGCATAGATTCGTTTATGTGAAAAAATCTTCACACAATGGAGAGGAATCAGTTATGAATTCACCTGCCACCTTGAATGGAGTGCTCAGGAAGGTCCCTTTGTCATGAAAGAAATGGATTTATTATATTTAGATGTTGCAGCCAAAATGGTGTTTGAATAAAATAACGAAACACTCTTTTAACCTTTTGTTGGGTAGGATCTGAAGGTAGGTGATTTTTTTGAGAAAATGAGAGTAAAAAATCTTTTTTAGTTTTTATGTATGTTTTTTCTTACATTTGAGCCGTCGCGTCGTCAGCACCTTCGGGGTAGCTGTTAGCGAATTTAGTAATTATGCAACATGAACTTCTTGTTTTAACTTTAAATGTTATTATTTATAGACTACTAGCATGAACTACTGCTCCGTTGGTCTCGTGGTCGCAAGCGCGACTGATGAGCGTGGGGTCCCGGGTTCGATTCCCAGGTCGGGCAAAAAGTGTTACTGGGTTTTTTCATTAGGATTTGCTCAGTAGCAGCCCGGAGTTTGGAAGTTGGTGGTGTGATACCCCCGTGTCTCTCTCCCGTGTGCCGTTACGGATAGGCAGAAGTCAGGAAGTCTGACAACCAGTCTAACCAAGAGGTACCGTGTTGCCCAGTAACTGAGTTGTGGAGGTCAGATAGGCAATCGTTCCAAGTAAAACATTGGTATTCAGCTACATCCGGTTATACAGGAAACCGACCCCAACATAATTGAGAAAAGGCTAAGCAGACGATGATGACTAGCAACAGACTACCAGTCAGTGTCACATGCATTCAGTTATGTTTTTCTGTTACCGTTGGTGCTAGCGTGATGTTCTATGCATATAAACCTACTTCTTGAATCACTCTATCTATTGAAAGAAAACCGCATTAAAATTCGTTGCGTAGTTTAAAATATTTACGAGTACAGACGGACATGATTTTATTTTATACTATGTAGAGAAGAACTGAATTTTCAATAGTAACAATATGTCAAACTGTCAAATTTATTCTTTAGATAAATAATTATTGAAAAGGAAGCCCTAGGCTGAGTACAATGGGGTTGATTTTTCAATAGTCTTTCAATATTTTTTCATTACAAAACAAACATAAAATTAAAAAGTCTTATATTAAACACAGAATTTTGTTATATTTTCTGTGACATTCATAAATATTAGTATTTGTTTTCTGTTAAATGCCAATTGCAATTACGATAGCTAAATCTAGGCCTACTAAAAAAAATATTTAATTCTAAAGAGATTAAAGAAGACACAGCATAACGTTTAAGCACTATTTCCAGCTAAATAACTGAGTTAAAAAGCAGAAGTCCCGAGTGTCTGTACTAGAAAATGTAATAGGCGTAATTACGTCGTTTTCATAGCCAGTCGACTTGTAAAGTCCAAATAAGCCGCTTTCAAAGATACTTAGCTAACGAGGCAGACAAATTTTGAATAGTAAGCACAGGCAGATCAAGTTTTCATATAAAAATTAGGATGAGAAGAATACAAAGGAGGGAATTGTTTATCCTGTTAAATACCGTCACGCCTGTAATCCCCGAAGGGTTAGACAGAGGTGTACCAATGTACACCCATAGTTTGCTAGTATGTTTAGGTTCAACTGGGCACAAATCTTAACTCCAAGCTGCTACTGAGAATTTCATATAAAAACCGAATAACATTTTTTGCTCGACCTGGGAATGGAACTGAAGACTTCTAGGATCACTATGCTAACGAGGCTTGCAAAGTTAATGTTAAAACTTGTTTTAGGCTACCTCTATTTTTTTTCTACCCTCTAATAAAATCCTCCGCAAACAGAAGCGCGGTCAGAGGCTAGTATTAGATATAGGTATATAAATAGCTGAGCAAGACTTACACTTGACCGAATCGAAGAAGTAAATTACATAGTTCACAGAATACTCTAGTCCCTAAAAAGGACAAATGCCCTTTCTTCCACTACGTTTATATAGCACACAATTAAGTAGACCGTTTTCTAGAAAATTGGGCAACTAATGGTACTTAAAGTCGTAACACAAACATATTTATTTAACATTGAGAAGGCCTCAATCAAGTCTATTTATGTATAGGATTGCTGAACTGTTACCGTTTTTTATTAAACACTAATACAAAATATTTTTATTACTATTAAATATCTACAACCTTTAAAATAAGATACAAACAAAACTTTAATGATAAAAAAACTAAAGCTATATATGGCATCAAAATAATCCTCCGCATTGCCGCTTCGGAAAATTGCCCAAAAACTGTCGGCATTGCCACGTTGGATGGCAATGCTTAATTTCTGGCCAAGGTAAAAGCCAGCCTTAAAAGGTATCGAGAAATAATAAAACAATGAAAATTAATTTGATTTTTAAAAATCTCAGTCTAATATACATAATTGTAACATTAAAGTGTCACTTTGTTATATCAACTTTTTATAAAATAAATACAAAAAAAAACAAATAAATACTTGCACCAAAAAAAACAATTTAATTTTTTCTGTCTGCATCTCTGTTCCGGCTATCCTCCGAAATTGCTAAACCGATTTCAGCAGATAGCTTATCTTATTAGGAGTAACATAGACTTTAATTTTAGAAAAAGACTTAGGGTTCCGCGAAATAAAACAAGACCCCGCTAACCGACATTCACTAGGTACTTCTAAAAATATAATCAAGAAAACATTTCACAGCAATGCAGAAAGTGGTGCCTGAATTACCAAGTTAAAAAACTGTGCACTCTTTACCGTAACGAGGTCTGGTGCAATTTGTTGAATAATGACCCTTGTTGACTGCTGCACTGAGTCGAGAACAAACCTTTTGTTTAGTTCGCAATTGAAAGCGGTAGAAGAATTCTTAAGCGTTACATTTAGAATTGAATTTGAACTTTGTTCGTTTGGTATTTAAAGCGTTTCGTATAGTGTTGTTCAAAGGTAATTGGATCAATCGATTTTGTTGCTAAATGAGACTAATATTTGTGGTTCTCAATAGCGTTTTAAAGATTTTAGGAGTTATACAAGTAAATTAAGTAGCGTTGTTGTGTTCCGGTTTGAAGTGTATAGGTGCCTGTGTAATTACAGGTACATGAAACATTTCAACATTGTCTCTAATATTGCAACGCATTTACAAGACCTCTGGTACTGCAGATGTAAACCCAAGAGATATGCATAAAATCTTATCAAGTTTTTAAGTAATCATTGTCTCATCCTGTCAGTCTTTTATTTCTCGCGAATCCAGTTCCAAACTTTTATGAATAAAATTACCAGAAGTTGAATATAAAATTAATTAATTTTATGTAACTTACTTGAACTTGGCAACCTTGTTGACCTAGTTACAATCTTATTACTAAATGCGTTGAGACGAGCTTGGCGTGATGAATATTGTGAACTTTTTGACGAATTAAATATTTTAGAAAATTTATTGTTACTGTCAAGTATATTTTTTAATAGAGTGGTAATTCATAGGAATAATAAAATACCATAATACGAGGTATTAGAATTCGTTTTCATAAAAAATATTAAATAAAACTCGTAACTTTTACCTTCAATATCTCTGTTACCAGAAGGTTCTCAGGTAAGATATGAAACAAAAAATAATCGCAATGATTAATTGAAGTTAGTCTTTTAAAATGAATATTTTACAATATTTTGTATACAGAAAGAAGGATCGCTTAGTAAAAATGTGAATGGATGAAGAGGCAGAGGAAGTCCAAAGAAAAGATGGATAGATTGTGTAAAGAATGATATGAAGGAGAAGGATTGATATTATGACGGTTGACAGGACGGACTGGAAGAAGAAGAAAACGTGTTGCCCCGACCTCAAGTAACATGGGATAAGGGCAGGAAGACGATGATGAAGAAATATCGATTGATTAACAAAAAAATCGCAATTGTCTATCAATCAAATCAACATATCTAAGGCTTCAAGATAGCTATACGATCATCGTTAATCTATAGATTAGTGGTTCCACCTACATCTCACATTTCCATACGTCACGAGAAGCCATGACACCCGTTGCGTGTCGCCATTAGAAGTGATTTGATTGATGTTTCGACTGTGAATCCGTAATGGCACATTGATTGATAGAACCTTGAAGAATTTATTGGAGTTTGGAGGTGTATTGAATTACATAGGCTTGATATTGATGCTATTTTCAGTAAAGACAAGTTTCGTGACTCTGTGTAATCGAGTAGTATTCGTGTTTAAAACTTTATCGATTATGGATTTGTTTTTGTTTAAATCGTTTTGATTTGGCTGTTAGTCGGTAATTATGTCTGAGGGTAGATAATGCGCATATCAGATTACTGCTTTCAGAGTTCCGTAATTGAAAGGTGCCAACGAGACCCTGTTATTCGACCTCCGTTCTCTGTCGGGTTGCCTGTCAGTGGGTGAGTGTGTATTTCTGTTTCCGCATAGTAATATATCTTGTACGGGACCCTTCATGTGCTAGTCCGTGTGATGTAGTCAAAACAATATCGTCTTATTACATACAACACAACTTACCATCACGCCTATATTCCCCGAAGGGTTAGGCAGAGGTGTAACAATGTACACCCACAGTTCGCCGTTATGTTTTAGGTCACATGTAATAGGGGGCGAGCCTATTGCCACTAACCGCGCACAAATACTAACTCCGAGCTGCTAATGAGAATTCGTCTTATTAATATTGACTAAACAGTTTTTGTCCCTAGACATTATTTTTTAGTTTTGTTGCGATTACCTATCATCATTTTTGTATGAAGCGATAGTCCAAATTAAAACAGTCTTGTCTCAGGTGTGCACACAGATTTAACATATCTTAATGTTTATTTAACTCGTTTGAAAACAGACAAACATGCCAACCAATAAATAAATGGTCAATGACAGGGGACGAATAAAACGTTAACTGCCGAGCAGCAACCCACGCGTATTCGGATAATTCGATTACGTATCTCGAAAGCATTCGATTGTATTCTATCGTAGTCGAATGGGCGGATTCGGATACCATTGCGAACGAGTATGGATCGTGGTACGAATGATATTGAAATGATGAACGGTTGATTGAAAGAGTACCTAACTAACCAAATCTGTGCGTTGGTGTTGTTCACGCCAGTATACATCCTGTTTAGGATTATAAATAAGATAAAATAATAATAACACCAGTTAAATAAGAATTGTCCCACTGCAGAGCAAACGCAGAGAAGGCAAGAGCACTGATAACCACGCTTGCTTAAGGCGCATTGGCGATTGTAGACTTATACGTATTAATTAATTTATACGTAAGTCATAAAGTCATAAGTTATTATTAATTAGTACGTACGTTTATACGTAAGTCCAGGTTTCCTCACGATGTTTTCCTTCAACTAATGCAGTCTGAACATAATGAAATCCAATAAAATGGATATGATAATATTTTCATTAAACTGTTATGTTTTTCCACTACTAGATAAAAGTTTCCCTAAAAGCCTATGAGATTACATAATGTACAGAAAGAGATAACAATTCTTAAACTTATCTACTTATGTAAACATTTACCATAACAGCATAAAAAATTCTAGATGCTTCGACAATCATGTGTTTTACAAAAACAAAACCTGTAAATTTTATGACCATCGAGAGTCTCCAACAAATATCAACCTATGATTCTCTAGACACAAAACACGACCTACGTCATAACAAAGAGACTGCAAGCATTTTTTTTCCAAATCCCAGAAGTGACGTGTACGAAGCGGGCAAAAGTCGTGCCTACATAAAGTTGTTTACGATTGTACCGTCACATAAAATGTTGTGTTTCCCGGTTACTCTGCCGGGGCTGCGGGTTGTTCGTAAGAGATACCGCGCCCCCGGAACGCAAAGGGCACAAGAAGGAACATGGGTGGGTTTTAGTCAGTAAAAGTCTGACAGTCCCTCCCGCGGGAGAAGTTATTTGATGATTTCCCACCTCCCAAGAAAAAAAAACAAATAAAAAATAAATAAAAAAAAATCCCGGTTACTCGTTCTGTTGCGCTTCCCGCTATATTTCTTCATTGGTTGAGGGATTTATTAATTTTCGTGTGGTATATTTTTTTTTTGGAAAAATATATTTGGAAGCTTACTTATTTTTAATCTCAGTAATGACATTTTGGTCAAACTTTTCTTAATAAAACATTTTTAGTGATTAGTGCTGTGTAGGTGGTACGACAATGCAGCCTGGATGAAAAGTTCTATTTTATTCAAACACCCAGATACATCTCTGCCTAACCCTTCGGAGAATACAGGCGTAATGGTATGTGTTTTTTTTTTTTTTTTTTTGGGGGGTGGGAAACTATCAAATAACTTCTCCCGCCCTGGGAGGGGCGGGAGGGAGTGTCAGACTTTTACTGACTAAAACCCACCCATGTTCCTTCTTGTGCCCTTTGCGTTCCGGGGGCGCGGTATCTCTTACGAACAACTTGCAGCCCCGGCAGGCATCGGCTCTCAGTGGCCCCTTCCTTTTGCTGACATCTCTTTGAGGCGCGCGTGGAACACGAACGCGCCGTCGGCACTGCCTGTCGTTAATTAAACGTAACTACGGTGAGCTACCCATTGCTCACCGTCCACAGGCCCGTATCTACGGTGGCCGGGAGTCGTCTCGCGGCTCCCGACGTCCGGAGCGTCTACCGCGGCGGCTGGGACGTGAGAACCTTTGTCTCAGCCGTCCCGCCGCCTCCTTCTCCAGCATTACTGCCTCACAGAAGGAGGCGACTGCATCCCATTCCCTCTCGCTCCGGACCATGGCTTGCACCAGGGCCGGATGCGAGAGTTCGCCGCCGCCGATGGCCGCCACGAGGACTCGGCGATGCTCCGCCCAAGCGGGGCATACCGCCACGGTGTGCTCCACCGTATGGTATGTGTACTAAGGTGAATTTCACAAGGAATTCGAATTTAAAAATAAAAGGCGATGGTTTTTTTTTTATACAGGGCTGTTGTTTGCCCTAGCTTAGAATGTGAGCAGCTGAGCAAGCTATTTTAAAGTCAATATAGTTATGTATGAATAATATTAACTAAAGAAAATAAATGCTAAGTATTTAGAGGACCGCTTCAGAAGTATTTTTTCCAATAGACTGGCAACTTTTTCAGTAAAACTGAGTAGCCATTTGGTCAGGTAATAAAAACTACAAAATAGCACTTGCTATTTGTTGTGAGTGATAGTACTGAGTGATGGTAGATATGTATTTATGTACTACTACATACCCGAGATTTTTTATGGATGGAAATTCATCAAACGTCTGTCGCTCTGGGCGGAGCGGAAGGGAGTGTCAGACTCTTACTGACTAAAACCCATCCGTGTTTCTTCTAAAGCTCTTTGCGTCCAAGGCCGAGGAACAAAATTCAGGTTCAATTAAATAATAATACTCTCTTCACTTAATAATGACCTAAAATCAATAGTTACGTAATATAAAATACAGCGATCGAGCAATACAAAAAAAAAAATCGTATATGTATTTTTTTAATCTTGTTCACCAAACCTACTTAATTTATCTCCATGACCACAGAATAACGCGGTCACCTTCGATAACATAATACAAAGGTAATAACGAGAAACGGAGTCCGGACTCCCGGACTCCGCACATTCGGGTAATGCCGAGTCACTGGGCGTGTTCTTACATCTGTCTTCGCTGTAACAGATGACCAATCTAATTTGTATTCTTACGTGATATGTTATTTCATCATCATGGGGGCTTGGATTCCGCACTTGGTCCTCTATTGCTGATCGTTGTCCGAAATGTTACTTGTATTTATTTGAGTTTTATTATTCCTGGAGGGGTTTAACCGATAGTGACGCTTGTTGTGATAGCAATACCTACTGTTTTACATTATAATGTTAAGTTAAACGAGTGACGCACTTTACTGAAATGATCAGCTTTTACTATCAGACGAAACAAAAAATAATAATCAGGCGTTCTTTATATTTATGTTAAACAAAATTATAGGAACAGCTGATTTCTTTTTTGCGATTTCAAAGTGAATCCCTCAGTATTTTTTTTTAAGTACTATAATTCATTATTTGTTTTAGTGTTTTTAAAGACTATGTTAGCTTGTCTAGCCTGAAACACAGGAATGCCTAGTTCAGGCACGTAAGACTCAGCAATATAATTTACATTTAAGAAAACTGTATTTTATATAAATCTTGCATTGTTTTTTATTAATAAATGTAAGTTCCATGTTTAACCTGAAGCCCAGTATAAAAAGAGTATGACTTTTAAAAATCATTCTCATTTCGTAGACAGTAAAACTGCCTTCAATTTGGCTTTGGTTACAAACCATTACTTCTACCACAATATGACGTTACCTCACCCTAGCTGAGGATATAAAAATGTCAATCCACCAATTACAGTGAAATCAGTTCCCTAGATAATAAAACTTTTGACAAAACCGACATCTTTTTAAGCCAGGGTCATGTCTACGACCTACAAAAGCCGAACTATTTCGCAAACCCAGCACAAAGTTAAACAACGGCCAATACAAGAGTTCCAACTAAGAGCCGCCATTGGGAAGTGACCGCGCGTGTTCAAGTACCCGTCTTAGCCAAGTCAAAGCCCGTGATGGTAACAAACTGTAAAGTTAAAAGGGGAACACTAGATACTGTTATAATTGGACTAGTAAAAAATAACATTGTTTAGGAACTGTCGTGGGAATGTAATGTAATGATGGTCCAAAGGTACTTACCCCGCCTTGGTGCGGTATTTCTTACGAACAACCCGCAGCTTCAGCAGGCATCGGCCCTGCGTGGCCCCTTCAAAAATTGCTGACATCTCTTTGAGGCGCGCGTGGAATACAAACGTGCCGTCGTCACGGCCTGTTATACAACGTACGGACAGTGAGCTACCCATTGCTCACCGTCCACAGACCCGCGTCTACGGTGGCCGGGAGTCGTCTCGCGGCTCCCTCCCGACGCTCGGAGCGTCTACCGCGGCATTGTCCAAATGTTAAGGCGTACTTAAATATCACTGACTACGGTGAAGGAGAATATCGTGAGAAAACCTGTATTTATAATTAATATACATAGCTTTGGCGCGCGACTCCATTTTCGTAAATATCGGTTAGCGCGGACGCAGATGAAATCACAGAATAAAAGGTAGTATTCTACTTTCTACAGGTAGCCTTAAGTTATTACTTAAGGCTTCCTGTCCACTAAGACGACCCACTGACGCAGTTATGCAATCCTATTGGTTAACATTTCTCCGTTTCTCCGCTCTGCAACCTCGCTCCACTTCTGTGGACAGGCAGCTTGAGTATGTCTTCATTTGGGGCTCAAACTCACCCCGTATCTTTCAAAATCTGTTTAGTGGTTTAGTCTACGTGTGGAGGCGGCGCGGCCCGCCACTGCTACTGGTACCTACTGCCAGAACTAACTTGCTTGCCAAGGCACCCTTTACCAGAGCTATCCGTACCATCAACGACCTTCAAAATAAAATTGATGTGTTTACATGTTGTTTCAGTGAATTCGCAAGAGTATTACTATTTATATTGTGCTACAAGCAAAATAATACCTGATTTTTAATGTTATTTATTAAAGTATATTTGTGTATGTTTTTGTAATTTAATAGTTTTAATAGTCTTAATAGTTTATTAATTTAGGAATGTTGTAAATATATATTATATACTTAGTTTAGATTATTAGTTACTAAGTTCTTAACTGTCGCATTAGGGTAAACCCTGTAATGATAGTTTAAGTTGTAGTTTAAGTTGTCACGAAATAGTAACAATGCCTTCTCTGTATGAGAAGAGACCGTTGTCCCATGCCGAAATCGACCCGCGACACGCAGCACGAACCCAGCTCCTCAGTCATCAAACGTGTTTATCACTCTTCAGGAATTCGGTAACGAATTTAGTAATACATCGCCGACATATTGCATGATTCCCTTAAGGCGTGAAATGGCATAACACGTATGTTACTACGAAAATAGGCTCTATTGTCTTCGCAACGTACCTCTACGTGCTACCGTGTAACTCAGATCAATTAGGAGCAATAGCTACCCACATATATGACGATGTATCGAAGTAGGACAAAGCAACACACTTACACCTTACCTATGTATGTAGATCATTGCATTGAATTCTCATCTCAATGATGTAGATAGAGTGTGTTTGCTTTATCACTTTACTAATTTTTGCCCGCGACTGTGTCCGTGTGAATTGTCTAATGGATCCCTTTTATTTTTTTATAAAATATATATAGCCTGTAGCTCTCAGGGCTAGTTCAGCTTCTTTGAAGGGTCAATTCATACTAGCGCAGAGTCGAAGCTTTGAAACTTAACATAGCAAATTCACCCTTATTTCCATAAAGTAAGCACTGTATGCGAATTCGCGTGCATTCGACAGAATTCTTGCGTCTGACCGTTACGCTCGCAGTTCGCAATAAAGCAACTTTGCTTTAAAAAATTTGACGCTTCGATGCGCTTATGTAATAGTTCCCATGAAGCAGCATTGGCTCTTTAAATGCCTAAAAACAAAAATAAAATTTAAAGTACAGCGAAAACACCTAGTATTATAAATGCTTGTAGCTTGTAGTAATTAATTACATAATTTGTATTAACCATAACGAAAATTCTAAAACAGTTTTTAACAAACTTTTAACCTTTACGGTTTCCTAAAGAGGTACTCTTTGTAATTTTTAACTGAACCACACTTTAACTGACTTTTAAAAGCGAGTTAGCTAGTTCCTAAACGAGCTAGTATTATAAGCTCAAACATTTAAAAATTTCTTCCAACTGAAAATTATAAACTCAAATAGTAAAAACTGTTTGCTCCATTCGTTACAGAGGAAGGAATGGAGTGGTATTTAATAATAATAAATTTGTTCGGCGCTAAAAAATGGCAGTTTATTTCGATGTCTCTAGTACGATTTTATTTAAGGCTGTATTTACACTTAGTCAAGAGTTTCTTATGATTTAATTAGGAGATATAGGAGTTATGAAAACATGACCATTGATCACCATGTGTGCTCATAGCGGATTGACAATTTTAGACTTCAATTAATGTATTGTAAGTCCAAGTTTCCTCACGTATTGACTGCCCCGTTGGTCTCGTGGTCGCAAGCGCCACTGATAAGCGTGGGCTCTAGGCTGAGCTCTCCCGGGTTCGATTTCCAGGTCGGGCAAAAAGTGTTATTGGGTTTTTCCATTAGGATTTGCTCAGTAGCAGCCCGGAATTTGGAAGTTGATGGTGTGACACACCCGTGTCTCGGAAAGCACGTAAAGCCGTTGGACCCGGCTGTCATTCGTAGAACTTTGACAGTCGTTACGGACAGTCAGAAGCCAGTTAGTCTGACAACCAGTCTAACCAAGAGGTATCGTGTTGCCTAGTAACTGGGTTGTGGAAGTCAGATAGGCAGTCACTCCATGTAAAACACTGATACTCAGCAATATCCGGTTAGATTGGAAGCCGACCCCAACTTAGTTGGAAAGAAGGCTAAGTAGATAATGATGATGAAGTCCAGGTTTCCTCACGAAGTTTCCTTCACCGATGTCAGTGATGTCCAAGATAAACTTACAAAGTGTACAATTGAAAAAGTCACAATAGTTGCTGTGTCGACCCCGCCACCTAATACATGAGAGGCGGGTGCATAACAAAACAATAGCTTGCTTAAAAATAATCTTGATACTTGTCTGCGCAGCGCCTAAGAACTAAAATTTAAGCGGCTCAACTTACAATAATAGCTGGAAAAGTAATATCGGGTACACAACAACTGTGAAACGAATAGGAATTGCGTATTTGCGATATTGTATTTTTTTTGGGGTTCCCTGCTTAAAGGGTGCCAACGGGACCCTATCACCAAGCCTCCGCTGTTCGTCTAGCCGTCTGTCAGGCGGCTGTATCGCATGAACCGTAATTGGTAGAGAGTTGAAATTTTTACAGTGTATGTATTTTGATTGCCGCTATAATAACAAATGACATAAATAAAATAACGTTAAAAATTAAAAAGGGTCCTACAAGGAACTTGATTTTAAATACGTAATATTAAATATTGTATAAGTTGGTACGGGACCGTTAGCGAGCGAGTTCTCAAATTCAGCCGACTTTTCACACTTATTTCTTAGGGCTGAATCAAACGTGTGAACTTGAAAGCTTGTTGTGTTTGTAAGTACAAATTGGATTGAGATAATTGTTCTGCCTTTGTTCCTAAATATTGTAGGCTGCCATTTTGTTTCAGGCTAAGGGACTTGTATTCCTTATTTCGTCTAGCGATTAATGATTTTTTCTAATTTCAATGAACTTTGTTATTTTAACAAGGACGACTTAATAAGGGATGTTTTCCGTAATTATAAAGGCTTGCTCACACTGCGTTTTTTAACTAATTTTTCCTTTTCAAGTTTAGCAAAATGGCGACGAGAATTTTCACAACGAATCGTAGTTCATTATGCAGAAAATACATTTCTATGTCATCGTTTTTTGCCAATTTTAATTATGTAAGTTTAATTGATCCTTACTTTAGAATCGCCTTCATGAATTTTTTTTTAAAAATAAACAGAAACTAATGTTTAAACTGACCATAATAAACGCTATGGTAACCATGAATATTAAAGTTTACCCACCCAATATTACCCTCTTTTAATGCACCATTACGTAATTTTGTACACCCCCATAATTACCCCTTTTACATTCTGTTTGGAGCTGTTTATACTAATTAACATCGTATTACAGCATTTTGCCACTTCTATAGCGTTATGTGGTCACATGGAAATGTGCTTTAGAGTACAAAAAATGTGACAAGTTAAATGAACAACATGGCTATTTTGTAAAACTCTTCCTTTGTTAATATAATTATTTAAATCATAATTGGACCAACCCACAAAAACTTAAAAAAAAAATTACTACTTTTTTATTTTTCAATAAAATTATTTCAACCAGGTTGCCACGGTGTTCAACCTTCACAATTTTTTTAAGTGTCTGTCGTCTCTTTCTTTTTAAGGTTTGGATTTCATCAAACGACACTTTTTCCGCCCTTGGCTGACCGGAAGGGAGTATCAGACGCTTACTGACTAAAACCCATCCGTGTTCCTCTTAATGTCCTTTGCGTTCCAGAGCCACCGTGACTCTTTCGGACAAAGTCTGTAAACTTTCACATTATCTACAATCAAGTCAAGCACTAAAAATATCGGGAATAGAATTCTACTATTTCTTGCCGTTAAAAATCGCAGAATTGCAGTGTTCAGACACGCTCGTTTCAGTCGTAAAATAAATTTAAAGTGTTCTTTTACGAACTTCTGTGGTTGATTCTAGTTTTATTTAGCTATAAATAAGGTAAGTTTTATGTTTCGATTAGGTACTGGCTTTGTTTTATAATGAAACATTGCATTTTGTAAAACCGACGGTATTAGTGGTTGACAGAGCGGTTGGGCTGCGGTTTGCACCCTCGTGACATCACGCGCGCAGTTTTGATTGAAAGCTCTAGAGAATACAGGTTTATGGGATTGTGTTATATTTTTTGGTTCTAAATGGCTGTATGGCGTCTGAATTCTAAATAATTGAATTATGAAGCAGGTACTAGTTTATGCTCGTGACTTTTTTCGCGTGGAAGTTAAGCATAGATAACATGAAATACAATGCTATGGTACTCCGCAATATTGTACAGCTTTCTATCAGTAAAAGACTTTTTGTAATTGTATCAGTACTTCCAGAGATGACCTCTTATAAACAAACAACCAATTTTACCTATTTATAATATTATATATTTTTATTTTTACGCACATTATTATACGTCTTTGGTTACTGCTCTACTCCAGTAGGTCGTAGTATGATGTTATATAGTCTATACTATTCATGAATCGGGCTATTTTATTCACAAAGATTTTTTTTAATGCGACTGATATTCCAGAGATAAGCGTGTTTAACCAAACAAACAAAAAACCTTTCATATATTAATAGTACAGAGTATAAATAAAGAATTCGTTACGGACAGATGCCGGGAAGTCTGACAACCAGTCTTATCAAAAGGTATCGTTTTGCCCAGTAACCGGGATGTGGAGGTCAGAAAGTCAGTCGCTCCATGTAAAACACCGGTATTTAGCTGCATCCGGTTAGACTGGAAGCCGACCCTAACGTAGTTGGGAAAAGGCTAGTTAGGTAAATAGATAATCAAGAAAAACTATCCCTCTTTTAAACAATAAATAAAAGGCGGAACCTTTCAAAACGGCCTACTAATTGATTGCTATTATTGGAACAAATAACACACCTGAAATGGCGACGTGAAACGAAAAACTTTACTCCCTCGAAACCGTCGATTCAATTTAACTTGGAATAATATTTTTCGTTTAGCTTTTAACAAAAGTAATATTCGTTCCGTTTTCACAATGTTCCTTTAATTCCACCATCTTTGTTTGATCTGAGCCGTAATGGAGATTGTAAATGGAAGAAAAATCCAAGGGGATAATACGCTCTTTTTAAGCAATACGTTCTTTGATATTCAAAGCTGAGTACCTAAATGTTTGGTAGCTTTCAATATTTATGTTGTGGATAATAATCTTTATTTTGTTGTACTTTTGGTTATGGTAGGTAACGTTCTTGAACATTACCAGTCCTTTTGGAAATCTATGGGGGAGGCCTATGTCCTGCAGTGGCCGTCCTACGGCTGATATGATATCTTGAATTTAATTACATTATTATGACAGCGATGAGTAGTCTTTTTTTTACTTTACCCTCTTGATTACGCCATAATTCATGATTAATCGTTACTAACGCACAAATAAAAACCGGCCAAGTGCGAATCGGACTCGCGCACGAAGGGCTCCGGACCATTATCTATAAAAACGAGCAAAAACATCACGTCTGTTTTAGGGGAGCCCCCTTAAATATTTATTTTAATCAGTTTTTTCAGTATTATTTTGTTGTTTAAGCGGCAACAGAAATACATCATTTGTGAAAATTTCACCTGTCTAACTATCGCAGTCCGTGAGATGCAACTTGGTGACAGACGGACGGGCGGACGGACGGGCGAACGGACAGCGACGTCTTAGTCCCGTTTTACCCTTCGGGTACGGAACCCTAAAAATGAATATCGGCAGTGTAGGAAGATGCTTTTATCTTGCCTGTTCACCAAAAAGCTTGATTGACGGTACGACTCAGACTTACAGATGAAGGATTCGGTATCACCGTACAATCGAATATATATCTATGTAGTCTAAACTAGTGAAAAAGATACTTAACCAGAAGTATGACTTCATGTGACCGTGTAGACCTGCTACGCTATTCTGTAACAACTTACTATCGAGTTCATTTCCTTATACAGAGCGTAACAGACAAAAATCTCTTCACTACGGATACATAGAAGTGAACTGAAAAGTGCATTTACAGAATAACACCACTATTCACAAAACTATAACGTATTAACTTATTATTGAAGTGGTTTACTAGAGAAACTGGAATTAAACAGCTTCCGTCTCGCATTACTGTTGAAATGAGCCTTTTTGGCGTAGCCGTAAGGCACACATTAGGTTTTTTTGTTAATTTCTATGTTTGTATGTTTCATGTACGCTGTTGCCAAATAAATATTATTTTTCTTCTTTTCGGAACCATGAATTTTTTTATTTACTTGTGCCCATTTCGTGGCTGCGTATGTCGAAGTATTGGTGGCTTTTCAATATCCTCTAAAGACAAGGTGTAGGGACACTTTGGGCACTGGTATAAATGGGCCATCATCGGGGGCGATTCTATACTTACTTAGTGCTTTCTAAGCTCTCTCTCGATCTTTCAATAATGTCTGAATTCTGCCTAAATTTTGACGTAAGATAGCGACTAGATTTTGAACGGTTAGGAGCACCGCACACACAATGGGTGTCAGTGAGATCTATCTGTATTAACCAGCGATTATTTAATTACATTGAATGATTTCCCCAATTTATTCCAATCAACAGTAATATTTTCATATCATCAGGCCTGTATTACCCGAAGGGTTAGGCAGAGGTCCTACCAATGTACCTACACACAATTCACCGGTATGTTTAGTAATATTTTCAATCATCATAAAATAAATCTACGACCCTTTTATTCCTATCAGCAATAATGACAATATACGAGGTTTAAGTTAGCCCTTACACCATGAACATTCTTCCCCACTCTATTGCCATAACAAAAACATATAACAGAGAATTGCTTACAAAGAGGAATCTTACCATTTGTTTACAGAAACTCGCGCCCTTTGGCACAATCTTACATAACAAAATAGCACTGATATTACGGCCGCGATAACGTTATGAAAAATCTAGATATTCACAAAGAAACTAGATTTCTAGACTAACGCTATAAACATTGATGGGTAAACCAAGATTTGGAGAACACGAAATGTCGCTATAAACGATAAAACCTCTTTGAGATACAAAAACACTGCCAATGTCGCGTGTTGGATCACGTTGAAAAACATGTTATGTTAGATATACCCAATAAGGGTACTTAGTTACTTATCTTTTAGGACTATATGTCGAGCATGCACTTTTAAACACATATATACCATCACGCCTGTATTCCCCGAGGGGTTAGGCAGAGGTGTAACCAATGTACACCAACAGGTCACCGGTATATTCCTAAGTCCCATGTAATAGGAGGCGAGCCTATTGCCATTAATCCTAACTCCGAGCTGCTCCTGAGAATTTGATAGAAAAACCCAATAACACTTTGCTCGACCTGGGAATCGGACCCAAGACCTCTAGCGTAGGCGCTTAGGACCACTAGGCTACCGAGGCTGTCAACACCACACCTGCACCTTTGAATTCCACCTCTATTCTAGAATAACAATATTATTATATTATTTTCCTCCTAAAGTCTTTCTTATGGTGTAGTTGCTCGCCAGACGACTCTCGGCCACCGTAGACGCGGGCCTGTGGACGGTAAGCAATGGGTAGCTCACCGTCCGCACGTTACATAACGACAGGCTGTGTCGACGGCGCGTTCGTGTTCCACCCTCGCCTCAAAGAGATGTGTATGGGTTTTAGTCAGTAAAAGTCAGACACTCCTTCCCGCCCCGCCCTGGGCGGGGGAAGCCATTTGATTTGCTGTTTGATGATTTCCCAACTCTTAAAAAAAAACGGGTCTTTGCAAAAATCTCCACAGGACTCCTTTCAGCTTGCCAAGTATTTACAAGATATTTATATTACAAGATGTTTGTTGAACAATAATATATTGCTACAGCAGTCAATGTCTCTTGCCGGGTTCGACAAACTCATTATAGTGATGTCAAACTCAATGTAGGGCATAATGTTACCGAAATGCGTTATGTTATCTTATGTCGTAAGTTGCCATTTTGCATGACTGTTATCTATTGTGATTTAAGCATTATGGTTCCCTCCTTGACTGTCGTTCTAGAGCAGTTTGTTACCTATGTTCTGTTTTGTATACAGCGGTGTACAGACGGCCACAGTAGCAGTAAGTTATCAGTTTGACATAGTTGTACGATCGATATACAAGGTGTAAATGGACACACTTATGCATACTCTACGTATGTACTGTCTAGTACCGTCTCGATTTTAAATATGTATACACTAGGCAAAATTTAATTCGGCGATTTTATCGTAGTTGAACGATTGCAACGTTAAGAAAAGGCCGTTTTCCTATGAAAACGGCCTTTTCTTAACGTTATGATATGACGCGTGATGATATGTGTGTGTGTGTGTACTTCTATAAGTACACACACACACACACATATCATCACGCCTGTATTCCCCGAAGGGTTAGGCAGAGGTGTAACAATGTACACCCACAGTTCGCCGGTATGTCTAAGTCCCATGTAATAGGGGGCGAGCCTATTGCCATTAACCGGGCACAAATCCTAACTCCGAGCTGCTACTGAGAACTTCATAGAAAAACCCAATAACACTTTTTGCTCGACCGGGGAAAAGAAGAATACAACTACTACTAATACTAACTAACTACCAACTAACCTAAGCTCTACTACTACTATACTAATACTGAGAAGTATGGGATCCAGAATATGATATACGTAACACCATTACATTTTAATCAAACCTTTGGGAAGAAATTGCTTTAAAATGTTGCTAAAAGTAAACATGTTTATGCTCGAGACTGTACCTATGTATAGTTAACGGCTGGGATACTTTGATTTTTAGTAAAAAAAATAACAGGTTAAGGGAGCGCGCATTGTACCTAACGCTTGAAAACTAGTGTGGTTAAGAGTGTGTGCAAAAAGCCAGGGCATGGAACATTACAAATTTGTTCTGTAAAACAAAGTACCTAAAATAAAAATTTAAACTTTTTGACCTTCAATATCTCTGTAATTAGAAGGTTCTCAAACATAGCCCGAAAACAAAAAAAATATCGCTAAGATAAGAACTTAGTGTAACTTCACTTTTCACTTTCTTATAAATATCTTTTTACATCAGTTATGTCAAATAGTACAATTTACACAAATTCAGCGGACCACCGTTTGCCTTTTGATTTAAAATCGATAAATAGTATCTAAGCAGTACACTCATTTTGTTAAACAAACTTAAAATTCAATGAAAGGTCATGAAGCAATCAGACTTTCAAAACTTTGTAAGAAAAACAGTAAGAGTTTAATTATGACAAAGTTTTACTTTTAATCAAGTTATGGTTTAGAATTTAATTTTGTTTTAGCTTTACATAAACTATATATTTGTAGTTATACCAAAGTAATATTGGTTTTGTATACCATTTGTTCTAAAATGTTTATATTATTTTTTTAAATATAGAAGCGAAATGGAAATTATGTTTTTTTTTCCTCTATTATAGAACTCTGAAAAAAAAACTCTCTCCGCTGTTGCAGGATCCAAGACAACTGAATAGTTTCTTTGGGAGTCGTCTAATTTCATTGTTTCGGTGGTGTTTTGGTTGACACCACTGTTGACCCTGGCTTTCAAGAGTTGGAGTAGTTGGCAATCGCGTGACTCAAAAATTAGGAGAAGGAAAAGCCGAAGGAGTAAATAGGAGAAGTCAGCTAAGAACGGATTCGACTAAGACTTTCACAAGGACCTATCTTTTAACTTTTTACACATACCATCACGCCTGTATTCCCCGAAGGGTTAGGCAGAGGTGTACCAGTGTACACCCACAGTTCGCCGTTATGTTTAGGTCCCATGTAATAGGGAGCGAGCCTATTGCCATTAACCGGACACAAATCCTAACTCCGAGCTGCTACTGAGAATTTCATAGAAAAACCCAATAACACTTTTTGCTCGACCGGGAATCGAACCCAAGACCTCTAGCGTAGCAGTCGCGCTTAGCACGGAGGCTACCGAGGCAAGCTTTTTAAATAAAGTATTATCTTGTCTATCTAAAGTCTTTATTTAAATTAAGCAAACAATAAACAGAAACGAAAAAGGCAATAATACCTCACTTCAAATTATTTCTGCACATAATTTCCTAATTTATTTTCAGAAACAATCGTGTTCAATTAAATTGAGATCGCACGCAATGTCCAAAACTTGTTGAGTTAAGACCACATTGCCCAACATTAATTGGAGTTCTAAGCCTGGTATTAAGCGTCAAGGTCTAAAATCTACTTAACCAGACAACCCGATGCCAGCTGAAGTTATAATAAAGCAATTTCTATCCAAAAACGGCAAAATTGTAGCTTAAAACTGGTAATTTATGTATTCGAATATATAATTTATTCCAATCGCATAAGACATAAATGAATCCGAAAAGTTTATTAATGGGCATTTCGAAGGTGGACGGTTGCTCTCCTGAATAACGTGTACAGAATTTATAATAATACTGTCCCGAACTCTCGTTACTGTCAGAGCTTTCGATCCATAATTGGGTACCTACTTTTATATGTATTCATTGTTTTTTCAAAGTAATAGGTAGTAAAATTTATAGAAAGTTGAGTTCTTGTTTTTAAGAATAGGCGTAGATTTAAAAGATGATTTGATTCTGTATATAAAGGGAATGTAATATTCTTAGTAAAGGTGCAAGATGCGCTATTAGGTATTCAGTACTTATAATTGTTGATACAATATTCTCTAGTGTGGGGCAACGTTATTTTTTACAATAAAGAATAAAAAATTTTCATTCAGATTTTTGGCGAAATAAAGCGAAATCAATGACATTCATGGGAATATTTAATGTCATTCTCGTCATGTATGAGCTAGCTATGATGAAATAGTTTTCCAATCTCATATTTTCCAAAAAGAAAATAATCTCTAAAGAGCAGAAAGATATGATATTTTACTTTTATCTGGATTTTATTCTATTTTTCTAACTGGATCGTTTACCGTGTGGTAAGTACTTAAGAAACACATACCATCACGCCTGTATTCGCCAAAGCGTTAGGCAGAGATGTACCAATGTACACCCACAGTTCGCTGGTATGTTTAGGTCCCATATAATAGGGGGCGAGCCTATTGCCATCAACCGGACACAAATCCTAACTCGGAGCTGCTATTGAGAATTTCATAGAAAAGCCCAATAACTTTTTGCTCTACCTGGGAATCGAACACAGGACCACTAGCGTAGCAGTGCGCTTAGACCCACTAGGCTAACGAAACAGTACTTGAGAAAGTAATTACTAAATGCGCTACATATATATTGGCGATGATTGCCGAGTATTGGAATACTATGAGGCCCATCACAATCTCCTAAAACAGTACTATTTTAATATTACTTTGTAATTTCAGTTGTTGGATTTTGAACTCTCGGCGCTGAGCTGAGTGTTCCGTACAGAATGTATGGGAACAGTTTTTGGCGATTTCTGTAATTTTTAGTACTCATACTTTGAATGGTCTCCAATAGTATTTTGATCCCTACAATAAATAGGACTGATTGGTATATTTTTTTTTTTCGTTAACTGTACATTTTTCCCAAAATCTGTGAATGCAGTTCAGAATATCTCAAAAAGTTATAGATGGTCTCCTAAGAACGTTTTCCTGTAACTGTAACGGTGAAGGTACCTGCCCTTAGTGACCCGTCTCAAAAATCCAGCCTGTATAATCTTCTTGACTGCCTCGTTGGTTTATTAACAAAAATGTTTATTCACCAACATTTGGGTAGAATTTAATTTAGCTTCAACGTGCACACAGTGGTTTCGTTTATTTAGTGACAGGACAAAAGTAAAATTGTATCAAGAAAGTTGAGCTTAAAGCATTTTATACTGTCGCCAGTGGTGAACACTCAGTTTGTGAAGATTATTAAATCAACAGAAGGTTGACATCAAATCTACAGTATAATAAAGCTGAAGCCTATTTTATTTGTTTAAACGCGTGTAACTCTGAAAATACCTATGAATGTTTTTTTGTGTATCCTAGCCAAAATAATAAGGATTAGTAAAGGTTAAATAACATCACGCTTCGACCCACGAAAGCGGAGCAGTAACCAGAAACGTAACTTAACGCGGGTGAAAGATACCACGCAGATGAAGCGGCGGGTAGAAACTATTAGTACTGAATAAAGTGACAAACTATGGCAAAACTATAATGAAAAATGAGACATCATCACTTCCTACGACTGTTACTAGTTTACGAGCAATGAGTAGCTCATCGTCCGTAGAACAGGGTTCAAGAACTGGGTTTTCTGCACCTTTTCATTCGTTGTCAAAATGTTAGTGACACGCCACGGATATGACCAACAGTCGCGTTGCGGATATGAAGTTTTGTCCAGCGATAGATATTTTTAGAACACTTGGCTTCAAAGAGTGTTTTAGAATGTAGTGCTTGGCTATCTGTTTGCTTAATGTAGTTTTTAGTCGCGTTTAAAGCTAACATTTTGAGAGGTTGAATTATTTAGGTTTGAACTAACATTTTCGTAATAATTTCAAGAGTACATAAACTTTAGGTATATACAAGAAAATAATCCCTTCTATCATTAATATTTCAAAAAGTAACTCTGTCTGTCTGTTACATTTTCAAGCCTAAACTGCCGAACCGATTTTGATGAAATTTGGTACAAGAACAGATAAGGCCTTGAAGACATAGGCTATCTTTGTCGCGAATAAAGGCCTTTTTTTTTTGGGGTGTGGGAAATCATCAAATAACTTCTCCCGCCCCGGGCGGGCCAGGAGCGAGTGTCAGACTTTTACTGACTAAAACCCACCCATGTTCGTTCTTGTACCCTTTGCGTTCCGGGGGTGCGGTATCTCTTACGAACAACCCGCAGCCCCGGCAGGCATCGGCCCTCAGTGGCCCCTTCCCTTTGCTGACATCTGTTTGAGGCGCGCGTGGAACACGAACGCGCCGTCGACACGGCTGCCAATGAAGGCTTAAAGTATAGAAGTTTGTTTGGGAGTTCGTCATTATTGAAGTTAAAATCTTGAAACTTTGTATTTAGGCACATTAGGACTCGTAACTATTCCATGAGGACGAAGTCGCGGGCAAAGGCTAGTTTATAAAAATCAGGTATGTAGTTACCTACCGTACACAGTTCGTGTCGTCTGCTGTCGACAACAGATTTGCTGACTTGCTTAATCGTTTGTCAATAACCAACGGCAAGCAAATATTATCACTACTTTTAAGGCTACCATATTTTACCAGTCAACCTTTTAGCTGCCCATTCTTACTAATAACAAAAATACTTATGTTTTTTTTTCTAATATTAAATGTTTTTATTTTCTATACTAGCTGTTGCCCGCGGCTTCGCTCACGTCGACCTAAGTGTTACTTAACTAAATAAGTATTGAATACTATGTTATCAAAATCTTCCAAGCAGGTCGAATGGTTGCTAAGGTGACTGCTAATAGTTACGACTGTAGGTTTAAAGAATTTATCTGTAGTCGCTTGAAGTCTGGCTTGTGCACGGCTGGTAAAAGGCTTACGCCAAAACATAATTGGCGTAAGGAGAGTATATGTGGCTTTACTATCCCTTTAGATAATACTATGATGTGGTGTCAAAATTTACTTACTTTTCTTTCTCAAACCATTAACAGCATCTTTAATAGGCACTGCTTTAACATTATACCTCACATTGTAGCTGCGATCTGCCTAGTATCAAGACCGAAGAAATGAATCTTATAATCAGAGCAACAGGCAACAAAATTTGAGCTTCTTGTTAGAACCAAATTTATGTAAAGTTTTTGGGAGAAAGTATGGACAAAAAACAGTAATCATAAGACTTCTTAAAAGACTAAGCAAAGTTTTACCTCACAAATTATCCCTTATCTTTGGAACCGTAAACTACACAAAAAATTTCCATTTAAAGAATTTTTTTAAGCATGTAGAACATCTTCTGTTTATAGGACCTACCCATAAGAAGAAATTCCGAATGCGATGCATGATTCATGATTGATGCTTGATTCAACTTGCATCCTGAAAGCGTGAAGTCTGTAAGACATTCAACATCAGAAGAACGACTGTCACGGAATTTTTCTATGGGTGAAATTGATTTTGGTACAGTTTCTGTTGTTGCTAATCTATTTCTGTTTTGCCATTTGAATATAAGTACACTTTTTGGTGGCGCGGCTCAGGACAGAAGTTAAAATTTTGGACAAAAAACGTTTGCACATAAATCGTTCAACACTTGTATGAAGTGTCGAAGTTGGGAGGTCCCTTTTTTAAGCATGAGATGTCGTCAAATGATTTTTTTCCTTTCTGGTGGAAAGGAGTGTCAGACTGTTATTGGCTAAAACCCATTCGAGTTCCTTCCGATGTCCTTTGTGTTCCAGGGCCGCGGTGAGTCTTTCGAACAAATTCCGCAACTGTGCTAACATCTCTTTGAGGCGCGCGTGAAACACAGTACGTCGTTGGCTTGGGTCTGGTTCTGGTTGGACGGCGAGCCACACAACGGTAGCCGACCGCAAGCCCACTCCGACGGTGGTCTGGAATCGCTCTACGACTCTCGACACCCGGGGCATCCCCTTCTGTTCTGGCGGCCGGGGTGAAAGGTTGACCTCTCCCTCATGCGTTTCGCCTCCTCCTTCGTTGGCATTATTACTTCGCAGAAGGAAGCGATTGCTTCCCATTCTCCCTCGCTCCGGACTATGGATGAACCAAGGCCGGATGCGAGAGGTCGCCGCCGCCAATCGCCTTTATGAGGACACGCTGATGTTCTGCCCAAGCAGGGGCATACCTCCACCGTACGCTCCTTTGTGATCCTACAGTGATAACACCAAGGCGTGTCCTAGCGCCGAAACCGAAACAGTTAGCTCCCGAAACAACTGTGACCAGAGAGTACCTGCGTCAGAGAATCCTTGTGGTGTGGCGATCCTACTATCGATATAAATTGGTAACTCTTTAAGTTTCTGAGGTGCTGTTTTTTATTCACGAAAAATATTCTTAGGGGTAGCTAGAATTTGTGGGCCAATCTGTCGAATTCTGTTCTATTCATTCTTCTTCAGTCGACGTATGCAAATTTTGAAAGTTATGTTAAGGTTATGCTTAAACCTATTTTATTATAATATTGAAATCATACCATCGAAAATAAAAACAATTGAATTAGGTACCAATTAAAATAGTGACAAAAAGTAACAATCAATTGGGATCGAACTCACACAAAATATCTTACATGGCTTTCATTAAACACCGAAGCTATTCTCTAAACAAAGTAAATAGCGTAAAAATATAGCAATTCCCATACCATGTTATAATGACTGCTTAACTCCTTGTGGCTAATTTTATTTATTTTAAAAATAAAATTAGCCACAAGGATAAAATATCTCCCACTATCTTTCATAGGAACTACCTCGTTAGCCTAGTGGTCCTAAGCGCGACTGCTACGCTAGAGGTCTTGGGTTCGATTCCCAGGTCAAGCAAAGTGTTATTGGGTTTTTCTATGAAATTCTCAGTAACAGCTCGGAGTTAGGATTTGTGCCCGGTTAATGACAATAGGTTCGCCCCCTGTTACATGAGATCTAAACATACCGGCGAACTGTGGGTGTATATTGTTACACCTCTGCCTAACCCATCGGGAAATACAGGCGTGATGGTATGTGTAATATGTAACTAATCTGCAGTATTGTGTATATTTTATAGCAATCCAAAACATGTCCAAGAACAATAATGCTTACCTAACCTCATTATTTATTACAAATAGCGAAATAGCCTAACTATTAATTACAAAGCCCACCACCCAAAGAGAGAAGCAGATTGTGTGAAGGAAGATATCCAGCACCTCATGACTACTTGAATTAGTGAGACTACCTAGCTCCCGGTAGTGAACTTCAGTGATGTATCTGGAAGGCATTGAATAGATTGCGCATTTAAATAGGCCGCTGCAAACATAATTTGGTAAAAGAGGGCATCATATACCCGTCTGAAACTCAGTGCAATTGACGCATCAGTAAAAGCGGCCATCTACTTTTCTTAACCGGTATAAATTATTATTAGGGGTATCATCGATCCCGGGTCGGTGGTGCGTAGTGTTCCACGTGCGCCTCAAAGAAATGTCAGTACTGTAAGATGGGGCCCGCCAGGGCCAGTGTCTAGCAGGGTTGCGGAATTCAAAAGAGTCACCGCGGCGCTGGTACGCAAAGGGCATTAGGAGGAACACTTTGTGTTTTAGTCTGTAAGAGTCTGACACTCCCTTCCGTTCCGCCCAGAGCGAAAGAAGTCATTTAAAGATTTCCCATCCTTAAAAAAAGGGGTATCATTGATGTGAAAAGAAGAATTTATATCGTGTAATAATATACAGTCATGTGTTGGCCCGACATTTAAAGACTATTTTGTCAAAATTAAAGAGTCAAATAGACATAAATTCTTTAAAAATACGTATATTTTCCGCTCTACTATCGTTTGCACACCGATCAGTTTCTATTTTTTCAATGAAAACTTTTGACTTCAATTTGCTATTTTTAGTAACTATGTATTATAGACATTCTTTTCTGCAAAAATAATAAAGAAAAAATAAGCAAGCTAAGCGTTACTGTATAAGAATGAATACTTCTATTTTATTCTTCTTTGGAAATCTTCTAGTATTCAAAAGAAATATTTAAAAAATCACAAAAAGTAAAACATTATACCGGGACCGAACTCAAGCCCTGCGATTCGAAAGGCGGTCATCGAACCATTAGACTATAAAATTCAATAGAAAAGCTTTGAAATTGCCATTCTGTTTTGCCATGACTGACTGTTTAGCTTCTTAAAGGTATAGCGTGATAGTAATTATTTCAGCAGTTCAATCCTCAGCCATCTAAAGTATTGTTATATTTTGTTTCATCTTTTTTGAAACCCGTCGTAATCTGCATCATCATTGTTTATCCCCCAAAGTAGATAGCGCGATAATTTATAGCCTACGGCCAACTTTGGCCTATGATGAATATAATAAAAAAATAATATCCAAAAATGGAACGGAATCTGTCCGGCAGTATTTGCGTGATGCTCTAACAAACAAACAGACAAAAATTTGGAATCGCTTCCCGACCCCGTAGCAATCACTTTTTTTTAAACATATTAAATGTACAGTTTTGACTTCGCTACGATTTTATTATAAGTATAGACTATGTACAGACATTATTTTCTGCTTTAATATTAAAAGATTTAAATAAATAAGTAAGTAAATCAATGTTATGGCAGAAGTTATGCATACTTTTATTTTATTATTGTTGGGAGTCTACCTGTACGAAAAAAAATGTTTGAAAAATCACAAAAAGTAAAACTCTTACTGAGGACCGAACTCACGATCAGCGATTTGCAAGGCGGTCATCAAACCATTAGACCATTTACTACTTCAGAAATAACTCTAAAATAGCCGTTCTAGTATGCCATTATTGACTGCTTTACTCTTTGAAGGTATAGCGTGATGATAATTATTTTAAAAGTTCAATTTCGCAGCTATCTACAATATTCTTACATTATATGTTGTTATTTTCAATCCCGTGAGAATCTGTAGAAGAACTCGGACATAATGCAACATTGCTCATCCCCCAAAGCAAATAGCGTGATAATTTATAGCCTAAGTTTTAAGTGGAGCTTACCGCAATATATTAGTGAAAACCGCATTCAAATCGGTTAAGCCACGGCTGAGATTAGCGTGTTCAAACGCACAGACAAACAGACAAACAGACAAACAGACAAAAATTCTAAAAACCATATTTTCGGCATTAGAATCATTACCCGACCTCGTAGCAATTACTTTTTTTCAAAAATATTAAATGTACAGTTTTGGCTTCGCTACGACTTTATTATATGTATAGATTAATATTTAAAAATGTATTTAAGGTGTAAATGAATAAACGTGAATAAAAATACGAAAATAACTCTGTCCGTCATAAAATCACATGTATGTATACAAATAAATACTCTTCGGTACTCACACGAAAGAACAATTTTATATTTTTCTATTCTTGTCTGTCTATTTATTCCGGCTAATCTCCGAAACAGCTGGACCAATTTTGACAAGGGATATTATAAGGTGTAACTTAGGCTACTTCAGCAGAATTATAAATATTATAATTATATTAATAGAACTAGTCAAATTACAAAAGTATATAATTGAACTGATTTCCATAAAAGTTAAGCTTGGATTCCCAAGAAATGTCAGGACACTTTTTAATCCACAACTTTCTCTGCGTACGCGTTTACCTTCAATCACGTAGACGGAGTCATGAGTAAAAGCTAGTACAGCAATAAAACAGGATCATGAACCTCATTACGTTCAAATTGAACGTCAACTGAGCATGGAGTCCCAAATAGTCGTTTGCGTACGTTTACCAAAGAGCTAATTGGCAGCTCATTGATTGAACGCTAACCAAAACAATTGAGAATACCTACATGCGTAATATGTTACTCTTGTGTGCGGTGATCTATGTTCCTTTGATCAACTAGTACGTACTTAGGTTAGAAGGGTGTAGATCAACCTAGCGACGACATTAATATGGTCTAATTTTGAACGGACATGATTCACATGAATTAGCAGGAATAAGCGAAACACGCCGGTCTCGCACGGGCGCAAATTTGCGACATCCCCGGTGGATTTTTTAAATTTTTCATTCATAAAAGCCTTGTCCGGAAATTATGAATGCAATAAAATATGAATCAGCCAAATCGGACCAGCTGTTCCCGAGTTAGCAACACATTTAGTTATTCATATTTATTTATTTAAATATATCAGATGTATATAATTTGTGTGTTACACTCTATTCAACATTTCGATAGTGTAAATGTTCATAAAAAATTTGAATGTCAAATCATTGCCACAGCAAAACTTGATTATTAAACCAAGGCAATTTGTGACTTATATGCCTATCGAAAAGTCCAAAATCGAGGATCTGAATAAACTTAAAGACTTTCTCAGAGTGAATTCAGTGACTGCAAGCCATTATCGTCTTTATGTGCACATAAATAAGATTGCCAGTTAAAAGACGTTAACTGGTGCTGTTTTTATATCAGAATTCGCAACTGAAATGACTGGTACTTTTAGATGCTAATTTATGAGCACAAAGGCTGTTGATTTGATACCTACAGACGTTAATAAGTTGAATGCTCGTCGCCGTGGTACGAGAAGTGCAGTTGCTCTTTTACGACCAGCGCAGACGGAACATCAAGATGCTGGAACAATTTTTATTTATTCATTATTTTTAACCCCCGATGCAAAAACGACGGGGTGTTATAAGTTTGACGTGTTTGTGCGTGTGTGTCTTTCTGTGGCATCGTAGCTCCCGAACGCATGAACCGATTCTGATTTTTTTTTTGTTTGAAAGGTGAATTAGTCGGTAGTGTTCTTAGCTATGTTTGATGGAAATAAGTCTTTTGTTAGCTGCGGTAGGGATTTTTATTCTTATGTCGGAGGCGATCCAAAAATATTAATTTTGTGTTTTTATATAGAAACTTTGACTCACACTACCAATTTCTTTCTTTATCGTGATTGCGTTTACAAATATATAAACTCACTTCCAAACAATTATTATAAATGAAAAAGTAACTTTGTCTGTCTGTCTGTTTGTTACGCCTTCACGACTAAACCACTGAACCGGTTTTGATGAAATTTGGTAAGGGGTAAGTTTGAAGCCCAAGAAAGGACATAGCGAAAACTGACATTTACGCGGACGTAGTAGCGGGAAAAGTGCTTTTTAATTCACTATGAAACTACTCACAACAACTTTTACAAATCCCTGAAATATGTAAAAAAAATTAGCTGTTCTCTACAACACAATAAAAATGTATGAAACAACTGTTTTTTTTTTTCATATTTCAAGATTGGTTCTAGAATAAAATTTATTCAAATTCAAAAGTACTTTCAGCCCCTGAAAAATGCGAAGTAAATTATAAATCAGTCTGCAAAGTTGAAAATTGCATAATTATGTGCAATATCGCGAGTGAAATTATGTCTGGCAAACAATTTTCAACCTTGTTTATGATGTGTTGTAGTTTAATATCATTGGATAAATGAAAATTGCACGAGGATATTGCTGCTTTGTTTACACTGACTCTTATATTTCTCTTTCCAGTCATAATGCTTTAAGAAATCTTATTTTCTTAGAACACGACATCTGTTATTACTGGAATTTTTGCAAAGCAATTTTCAGAATGCTGCGAAAGAGAATGACTGGTATAAATACAAAATTAGGTTACAGACTCTCTTCATGATCATATTACATTGCAGCACGTCTTGAAATTGTAGGTTTTCTTGCAAAAAACATCATACCATCACGCCTGTATTCCCCGAAGGGTTAGGCAGAGCTGTACCAATGTACACCCACAGTTCGCCATTATGATTAGGTCCAATGTAATAGGGGACGAGCTTATTGCCATTAACCGGGCACATATCCTAACTCCGAGCTGCTACTGAGAATTTAAAAGAACAACAGTCACTACAGGACCGCGTAGCAGTCGCGTTTCGTACCACGTACCAGGTTAGACTACGCAGTTAAAAATCTGCTTAGTTAGTTCTTGTAAAAACAGCTGTGTTATTTAGTTACGAAATTATCTACCTGTTGTTTGTTTTTTTTTAAAAGGGAAATCATTAAATGTCTTCGTTCGCTCTGGGTGGAGCGGGAGGAAGTGTCAGACTCTTACCGATTTAACCCAGAATCGGGGTGACTCTTCCGAACAATTATTCCGCAACCCGGGCAGGAGGAATGTAAGCTTAAGCTTACTTTTAGTTTACCATTAAACCCCAAAAGGAGTCATTGTACTCATCATTAAAAACTTTTACAATTGGACCAACCTTGAAATAGCGAAAAAATAACTGCTAATCCATATAAATAATTATTTCGTCAAGTTATGCGAAAATATATCAAACCAGCTGTTCGTAATATTGAGTAAAATGATCGCCTTTTAAGTAAATCGTAAAAAAAAACTAAAGTAGTATAAGTAGGTACCTAATTCTCGTATTTATGGATCCAATGTAGTCATGGAAAGAATTGCTAATACAGATGACGATTACAGTTTTCTTGCCATAGACATAAGGTCCAAACTTAATAAACACAAAAACGTACAACGATGGAAACAGTAACAGAGTCATTCCGTCGTAAATGTCGAGCTCTTAAAAAGAAAAATGCTGTAGCTATTACCAACGGTGTCTGTAGATTTTTCCTTATTTTAAGAACGCGATGTCTGGCTTTAAATTTTACATCTTCAGGTGGAAGAGGATTAAAACTGCCCCGTTGGTCTCGTGGTCGCAAGCGCGACTGATAAGCAAGGGGTCCCGGGTTTGATTCCCAGGTCGGGAAAAAAGTGTTATTGTATTTTTCCATTAGGATTTGCTCAGTAGCTGCCCGGAGTTTGGAAGTTGGTAGAGTGACACCTACGTACTTAGGAAAGCACGAAAAGCCGTTGGTCCCGACTGTGATTCGCAAATCTTTGACCGTCGTAACGGATAGTCGGAAACCAGGAAGTCTGACAACCAGTCTAACCAAGAGGTACCGTGTTGCCCAGTAACTGGGTTGTGGGGATCAGATAGGCAGTCGCTCCATGTAAAACACTGGTATTCAGCTGCATCCGGTTAGACTGGAAGTCGACCCCAACATAGTTGGGAAAAGGCTAAGCAGATGAGATGGAAGAGGATTAAAAAGCAACCGTTTAGTATTAAGCCAAGATTATTCGAGATATTGAGAAAGATTGTGGGTAAAGGATGATCACTACATGGTCAGATAAGTGGGATATATTGGCACCTCAGGACAGGTTATTGTGGCTATCTTTAGGGGAGATCTATGTCTAGCAGTGAACGTCGTCCGGCTGATGATTATGATGATGAAGATAAAGTGTGATAGTCAACAACAATATAATATTAACATACTAAGAACTGATGTATCCTAGCTAGAAGCATTAAAATACTAGTTAGAGCTGGTTTAACAACCTTCCAATAAGAACCTATGAAATTGCGTGGTAGATTATTTCGCACAAATTATGGTTTATTTTTCAATATGCTTTTATTCAAAAATGGAACATTATTTTGTAAAATAAAGCCGGCTTTTAATATACACACAGCCACACCTGATTCGTTTTTCATATTTGAGAGTTGTACTTTTACTAATATAGTCAGAAGCCAGGAAGTCTGATAAGCAGTCTAATCAAGAGGTATCGTGTTGCCCAGTAACTGGGTTGTGGACGTCAGATATTCGGTCGCTCCATGTATAACACTGGTATTCAGCTGAATTGGGAAAAGGCTAAGCAGATAATGATGAGAGTTGTACTTTTACTAATATGTGTTTGTTTCCTTGAGTACTTTCACCTCTAGAAAGTTTTATAGTGAACTAAATGATAACCTGTGTCTAGACAATTGAAAGACACTTAAAAAAATGATCTGCCAACATTTTTTTAATAATAAGGAGTAATTACTGTTGCGGCGGAGGGATCTACACGCTACCTAAAACGCGTTATAAACTTTAACGTATTTATTTCAGACACACATACCATCACGCCTGTATTCCCCGAAGGGTAAGGCAGAGGTGTAACAATGTTCACCCACAGTTCGCCGGTATGATTAGATCCCATGTAATAGGGGGCGATCCTATTACCATCAACCGGGTACAGATCCTAACTCCGAGCTACTGAGAATTTCATAGAAAAATCCAATAACACTTTTTGCTCGACCTGGGAATCAAGCCCAAGACCTGTAACGTAGCAGTCGTAATTAGAACCACTAGGCCAACAAGGCAATATTTATTTCGTGTTCATAAAATTTTATTTTATATTTTTATTCTATTTAATTAATTCATATTTGTTAATAGTTGACATCCATCGCAACGGACTGACGACTACTTACTTCTAAATATATAAATAAGCAGCATCCGTCTCACAGAGTAAATATATTGAATGAGGTTGTATAAGCTCCATTAACTAAAGCCTCTACAGAACAAAGTATCTATAAGTCCAAGCGTTTTCAAGAGACTTGCTCTATCTGGAAAACTAAACAAAAATCAGCTTCAAAATCCAGTAACAAAGTTTTCCACCAGACACTGTATCAGAAATGTCAATATTTCTATTTTACCGAGTGACATTTCGCCTTTCTTTATAGAAAGTAAGCGGTCCATATAATACAACGAGGTGTGGGTCTATTTTCTTGGTCTCAAGTGTAACACTACTGAATTGAGGTTGACGGGATAAAAGTATTATCGTTATGTTTGTGAGTCGATTTTATTTGAATGTGGGCATTACAGTGTAGTTTGCAATCAATATTTACTTTGCAAGGTAAGAGTATGTTTGGCAAGTTATTGAAAGTTCCTTTACACTCCTAGCTGATAGTAAGCCGTTGTTTTTTATGTTCGGTTACAATGCAGACGGTTAGGAAATGATACCAGAAGGTCAACTTCAAGTAATTCGTCACAATCTCTTCTCAGCGACATTCGGTTTAAATTGACAGAAATGTTAATAAATTAGAGGTATTTTTGAAAAAAAAATGAACTTAGATTAGACTTTCTTCAAGACGCGGTTTTCTTCTCTTAAATGGGCGTTGCCAGAGGACTTCGTATTTTGACGTTAAAAAAGGGATCCCTTAATGATGCCGCTCAAGGCAAATACTAAAAATGTACCATATTTACATGAGTACAAAACTGAAATTACGTTTCTGGAAACTGTCATTTTGTTAATAACAGTCGAAGCATTGAAACTCATAATTTTAAACTTATAGGTTTAATTAAAGGCTTAATTGAACAGACGTCGACCGCAATAGAACCGCATCGGACTTGTGGTAAGTCGGTAAGCCACGTTTTAATTCAATGTGGTGTGTTTTGGCGGCTTTAGTGAGATCTAATAATACCTAGGTATAGTAATGAAAAGGTGGAGTCATGGAGCTTCTTGCTCGTTCTTCTTCATAGAAATGTAGGTACTGTTTGCAACGAGAAATGAGCTTCAACTTTCTGACTGACAATTCAAAAGTACAGTCAGCAAAAACCTAGGTATAGTAATAAAAAGGTGGAGTCATGGAGCTTCTTGCTTGTCCTTCTCCACAGAAAGGTAGGTACTGTTTGGAACGAGAAATGAGCTTCAACTTTCTGACTGACAATTCAAAAGTATAGTCACCAAAGAGGTAGGTAATTAACCAGATCGTCTAATATAGTTGAAGTTTACATTGAAACAGGTGGTCGTTTTTAAATGAAATTTAATCTATGCTTATAATAAATCTGTAGAGAGGTCAATTCTGTACATGAAATATATTTCCAAAATAACTATCAGGGGGTGATTAGGGATCGATACTGATGCCAAAAATGCAATCAGTAAAATTTTTGTCTGTCTGTCGGTCTGTCTGTCTGTCTGTCTGTCTGTATAACCGTTATAGAAACAAAAACTACTCGACGGATTTTAACGAAACTTGGTACAATTATTTTTCATACTCCTGAGTAGGTTATAGTATACTTTTCATCACGCTACAATCAATAGGAGCAGAGCAGTGAAGGGAAATGTTGGGAAAACGGGAGAAGTTACTCCATTTTTTAAGCTTCCGTTGCGTGTGCAACCTTAATGGTTAAAGCTACACAAAAATCATGTATGACGGAAATGTTCTCCTTAAAATTATATAAAAAATATCCCACGACAGCATATGTCTATCTTTTACGGTTGACTCACAATATCACGTGTAACTCCCGATAGCTTAGCAGTTCGAAGCTCTCTGATTATATTTGTCTACTCTTACTACACGCTGACGGAGTCGCGGGCTCAGCTATTAACAATAATATTGTGCGGTTCCGTATTGCGATATTTTTCAACAGTATTGTAGATTGACATATTATATTTCCCTACTATAATATGAAAGTTAATCTGTCTGTTACATCAAAACCACTGAACCGTGAGGAAGGACATAGGCTACTTTTTTTTACGAGAACGACGGAATCGCGGACGAAGTCGGGGGCAACAGCTAGTTTAATTAATAAACAGTTCATTTTATTTTAATAAAAATAAATTTAATTCAAAAACTTCTTATCGGTTTTCAAAAAACTTCGAATTTATTAGGCGACTCTGGTTATTTACCTCTTTTCCTGATATACCTATAAATGGTTTATTTGAAATAAATGATTTGGACATACGCTTTAGGGGAGGCCTTTGCCAGCAGTGGACGTCGATTGGTTATAAATAATTGTGTAATGTGCAATAGTATTACGTTGGTGTACTATTTCACATAAAGGACATCGCAGCAGCTGCATGCCAATTCACTTGGAAACCACATACAAAGCAAAATGTACTCTTGGTGTAATATAAGCAAGGTTAATAATACCTACTTACTGAATATATTGTTTTATTCTACATACCATTAATTCCACTAAGTAGCAGTGCACTAATCCCCAAGGAATACAAAATTAAAAATTGTATGTAATCATCGACAAAAGAATGATAAAAAAAAAATCCTTACCGCAGCTAACAAAACAGCTGATAACCTTGAAACCGCTGAACCGATTTTTACCAATCATAGCTAAGAACACTCCCGACTAATTCACCTTTCAAACAGTTTATCCGTTTGGGAGCTATTATGCCACAGACATACACACACAGACATGTCAAACTTATAACACCCCGTCGTTTTTGCGCCGGGGATTAAAACCAACCTTTACCTTCTCCAAAAAGGGGCATTTAACATTTTAAATTCCTTCAACATCCTAAACTTTCAAAATCAAATTTAAAAATCCATTACACGATCCTGTCTTCATCCTTTACTAGGATTCGCCTTCCGATTTCTGCCTTCAATGTTTATTGATATTCGTGTCTCGTTTCATACAAATAATATCATATGTTTTATTTACTCAACTGGATTCCGCTGACGAACCCTTTTCGTGAACGAGACAAGATTTCGGAATATTGTTAGTTTATATTTCTTACTTACTTTAGCGAAAATGTTTGCATTGGCATCCGGAATTGTTATGGTAGCAATTTTAAGGATTAAAGACGTCTTCTTTTTAACCCCCACCATTTTAAAAACGACGGTGTATTATAAGTTTGACGTGTCTCAGTGTGTGTCTGTCTGTGGCATTGTAGCTCCCGAACGCATGAAACGATTTTGATTTTGTTTTTTGTGTTTGAAAGGGTAATTAGTCGGAATTGTTCTTAGCTTGTTTGATGGAAATCGGTTCAGCGGTTTCAAAGTTATCGGGTCTTTTGTTAGCTACGGTAGTGATATTTTTATTCTGTCGGGGGTTACTTAAAGTTAATTTTGTGTTTTTTTTTTATTTTATTTGTTTTCATTAGACCACACGTAGAATTTTCCCCTGTATCGTAAGTATATTTACAAACGTTAACTCACAATATACACAAAAAACCATACCAGGAACAATGACCTTAAGAGCCTGTGCAAATCAGGTTTTATAAACACGCCATCGACAGCACGTTTTTCTTTCCACATTCCGTTTATCTTTGTCTGACTCGCGTCTGCATCGCTACAAACGCGCGTCAATGGCGCGTTTATAAAACGTGGTGTGCATAGGCCCTTAGGTCATACAAATATTTGTTCCGACCCGGAATCCAACAAAGGACACGCTGTACAGCAGCTAATAATTTAGCCATCAATGGTCAAAATTCAGCATTTTAATTGAAAAACTAAACATTAACTTACTACACTCCATTCATAATTATATTAGGCGAAAAACAATAGTAAGTAATTAGGTATAGCTGTATAGTCGAAATAACTGCATTGCAGTGATATTATTTTTCGTATTTGACATAAAAACAAAGCTTATTACCTACATGCTAAGATTAAAATAATGATATATATATATATCACGATATTTGTCTAATGTTAAAATAAATGGAGTATGGATCATAATAGGCATTCTGGGAGTACACAGTAATCATCAAACTATTATTGTTCATATACTACCCAGAAATGATCATCAATTCGAACGCGAATCCATTAATCATCGTGATATATCCCAGTTCATTTCTATACGAGAGCTTCTTCAAATCGACAATGCACCCTCCTTTGAAATTCGTCTATGCAACTCCCGGTTTCTATAAACCTAGACTCTGGCATAAACATCATTTATTACATATACTGCCTCCATAACTGCCTCGGTAGCCTAGTGGTCCTAAGCGCGACTGCTACGCTAGAGGTCTTGGGTTCGATTCCCAGGTCGAGCAAAAAGTGTTATTGGGTTTTTCTATGAAATTCTCAGTAGCAGCTCGGAGTTAGGATTTGTGCCCGGTTAATGGCAATAGGCTCGCCCCTTATTACATGGGACCTAAATATACCGGCGAACTGTGGGTGTACATTGTTACACCTCTGCCTAACCCTTCGGGGAATACAGGCGTGAGTGTATATTTTTTTTTTTTTTTTTTTTTTTTATTACATATATACCATCACGCCTGTATTTCCCGAAGGATTTGGCAGAGGTGTACCACTGTACACCCACAGTTCGCCGCTATGTTTTTAAGTCCCATGTAATAGGGGGCGAGCCTATTGCCTTTTACGGGCACAAATCCTAACTCCAAGCTGCTACTGAGAATTTCATAGGAAAACCCAATCACGCTTTTCTCGAACTGGGAATCGTACCGAAGACCTCTAGCGTAGCAGTCGCGCTTAGGTCCACTAGGTTAACGAGGCAGTCATCATTTATTAAAAAAATATATTATGTCAAATATTTTTCTTACACAGACAATCAAATTTACATTACGATACGCTTACTCTACGCAGTTTGTTAGTACGTATTTTTTTTTTGTTCCTTTGTGGAACATTCTCTTTGTAGACCCCACACTGGGGACGGCCAAGGGGTCTGGGGGGTCAGGGGCCAAAACTCTCGGGAGCACACGCGCTTTTCGCGATCCCCGACTAAAACACACGCGTAACACATACTAAATCAACTTAATACTTACCGTACAGTCACGATGTGTTGTCAACCATGTTCATTTGTCATAAATATAACATCAAATCATGTGAAGACTAAACGGCCAACCGACAAGCCATGGAGCGTAGCTGGACCTATGAACAGAACGTTATCGTACATTAACTGCTAGTTACTTGTGTATAAACCATTACAGAGTATCATGGAGTATGAATGAGACAAGCCATACCACTAACATTAATAATTATGTAACAAATATTTGAGAAGATATTTTTGTCATTTGATATTTTCAGTAACCAAATTTAATCCGTTGCAAAACCGACATGTGACGCAGCGAAATTTGTGATAGAACAAATGCCCCTGAATAAACAAAGACAGAAAGATAACATTGACCCTTAAGCCCTAGAACCAGTATTGTACATCTGAATAAAGGCACTGATTCATATCTGGGCACGGCTAAGCGCTAAGCTATCCCTGTAACTGTACCTACCCAGCTTCACTTTGTATGAAAATGTAAGCGGGATCATCAACTGCGACTGACGGCTAGAATGCGAGGTTGAGAAATAAATGAAATGTCCGTAATCCGTAAAATTTCGCCTTAGAACTATTGTTTTGACAAAGAGGCATTTAACAGCTTATCTAATCCATACTCTAAGGTAAAAACTATTAAAGGGGTCCATTGAATAGCTCACGGGAATGGTTTCTTTCATTTTACGACATTAGTTGTCGGGTAAATGGCCAACATATTTCGTGTTAGGCGGAATACTTATGTTACATATTAGGTATGTCGCGGAAAATAATATTTTATATTGATTCTAGTTATTTCAGGTACCTATAAGGTAGACTACGGCAGTCATTTGTTTTGATTGACAAATAATTGTTGCCACAATTTTTTTTTGGACTTCCTTTTACGAGCGATGGCGATATAATCTTAGTTCCAATCTGTCAAAAATGTCACTTGTTGACATATATTTTTTGACATTTATTGTTTAGATGAGATTGCTACTGCGATTTTAAATGTTTTTAATTAGCAGGACCAGCCTTTACATCATTACATGAAACAAACGGCAAACCAATAACCTAATTTTCCATTCGCGCTGAATATACGACGATCATTTACATTATAATTAAGAATATTCTTGCTAATGTATTCTAGACCGATTTAGTATAATTGTCAGAGTCTGGTCTGAGAACTATTAACTAATACTGCGGCAATTTAGATACCAGCTTTCCTGTAATTGGTGAACAAATTTGTAATTGGTGTCGCATAGATTAAGTTATATACATATAGGTTTAAATTAGACTTTTGGGCTAATTAGGACCTTTAAGCTAAGTCGTTTTATCATTACCTTTTTATTGAGCGTGAGGTCCTGGGTCTTATTCCCAGGTCGGGTAAAATGTAATTGAGGTATTCCATAACAAATTTCTTAGTAGCAACCAGAAGTTAGGAAGAAGCCGGCGCGATTCTGAAAGCTGGTTAAACTATTGTTCCTGCTTGTTCTATCTCCAGTCGTATCGGATTTGCCAGGGTTGCCGAGTTTGCTCAAAAGAGTCACCGCGGCCCTGGAACGCAAAGGCCATTAGGAGGCACACGAATGGGTTTTAGGCAGTAAAAGTCTGACACTCCCTTCCGTTCTGCCCATAGCGGAAGAATTCATTTTGATGACTTCCCATCCTTAAAAAAAATGTTCCATCAAGTGAGGGAAGAGTAGCCCTGTGTTGGTACATTTACTTGTTCACTATAATATCTTCTGCCCCGTTGGTCTCGTGGTTGCAAGCGCGACTGATGAGCGTGGGGTCCCGGGTTCGATTCCCAGATCGGGCAAAAAGTGTTATTGGGTTTTTCCATTAGGATTTGCTCAGTAGCAGCCCGGAGTTTGGAAGTTGGTGGTATGACACCCCCGTGCCTCGGAAAGCACGTAAAGCCGTTGGTCCCGGCTGTTATTCGTAGATCTTTGACAGTCGTTACAGATAGTCAGAAGCCAGGAAGTCTGACAACCAGTCTAACCAAGAGGTATCGTGTTGTCTAGTAACTGGGTTGTGGAGGTCAGATAGGCAGTCGCTCCATGTAAAACATTGGTACTCAGCTGCATCCGGTTAGACTGGAAGCCGACCCCAACATAGTTGGGAAAAGGCTAAGTAGATGATGATGACTATAATATCTTCTGTGTCGATGGTTACGTTAAAATTGCCTGCCGTGGCCGAAATTCGGTCATGAGGTTGTGAGAACTAATATTATCGTTTCATTTTGTTTCGAGAATTTAATTTTATGTTGGAATTCTTCGTTCTTTTTTAACGAAATTTTCACGAAAAAATATAAAAGCATGGCTTTTATGTCACCAACTCATTTATCTAATGGGTTGTGAGTACATTGGCTTACACGCCATTGAATTGCTAGGTAGGCAAGATACTCACTACAAACAACTTCATGAATTTTTAGCAAAGAGATGAAACTCCATTTCCTTTTTTTTTTTCAAATTATATCTCTATTGTGTTAAATTTAGAATTTCTTATGAGACGCTCCAACTTGTTTTGCGTTTATTGCAATATGCATAACAGCATCGGATTGTATGGTAATAAAAATAGACGCGTAATTAATATTAATTAGTACTTAAATAAAACGGCCATTTTCAAATTACATTGGTTAAGGCATGTATTAAATGCAATCATACGATATGTAGGTGCTCGATACACACGATACTCCAAACATACTGACAAGATTGTCTTCCATTCGTCCGCGAACACATCACAGTCAGGCTTGTCGTCCAAGAGACATATGTATGACATTTATGTGTATATGTATATTTATAGCTATTCCTACGTATTTACACAATTCATACTTAATATCATTAGCTCATAACATACCATCACGCCTGTATTTCCCGAAGGGTTAGGCAGAGGTGTACCAATGTACACCCACAGTTCGCCGGTATGCTTTAGGTCCCATGTAATAGGCGGCGAGCCTATTGCCATTAACCGGGCACAAATCCTAACTCCGACCTGCTAGTGAGAATTTCATAGAAAAACCCAATAACACTTTGCTCGACCCGGGAATCGAACCCAAGACCCCTAGCGTAGCAGTCGCGCTTAGGACCACTAGGCCAACGAAGCATCATCACATATATCATTAGCTCATCATTCTTAATATCGAACTCTAAAAGTGTGCCCGACACTTGAGGGGTTATGAATGCGAAAGTAACTCTGTGCGTTTGTTTCACTTCCACGACTAAACCACTAAACCAATTTTGATGGAATTTGGTACCTCCGGGGTAAGTTTGAACCTCAAGGAATGACATAGATTACTTTTTATTCCAAGACATTTTATACAGACGAAGTTGGAAGCAAAAGCTAGTCATAATATAACTTTTCTTAGCCACATCAAAGATACAGGGAAAATACCCTTACTTTCATGATATCTGTGCGGATATACGCCCACCCGCACTCAAAATACTTACAGCCAGGGCATGAGCACAATTTTCATTGCTAAACCTCACCCACAATAAAGGTCTAACCAGCACTAAAAGGAGCATTCATAAAACACTAAGGTTGATGACAAGAGCCAAATGAAAGTGGTATAAACTAACTGTGGAGGCGTTATGTCTGATTCGTGACAAGACTCCGGCGTGGTGGCTTCCAAGCTAACAAACAAATTGTTCCCAAAATGTTTGCGCACAAATAAATAGAAATGTGGACGCGGCCAATAAAATGCAGTTTTTTATTGTTCGGTTAGTGCCTTTGACCTTCTCGCAAGGGTAAAGAAACTTTCGCCGAAGGAAATAAAGGAATAAGTAAGTTAAATCTTCGCACATTTAGATGAGTCTACGTCTCTGTGCATTTGTGTATTCTGGGTATTTTTGTACCAGTTTTTTGTATGGGCAATTTTATTCTTCTGTTTTTTGGGACTTATTTGGTGCGGCCGTAAAGCAAATCAGATCCAAGTAGTTCTTACACCCTAATATTAATACAATAAGAGACTATAGATCTGCAAGTTGATGTGCCATTAGCAGCGCACTTGGCATGTAGGACTGATGGCTGATGGGGCCACAAAGTTCTCGAATGGAGACCACGCACCGGTAAGTGCAGCGTAGGACATCCACCCACAAGGTAAACAGACGACCTGATTAGGACCGCAGGAAAAGGCTGGACGCAGACCGCTTCCAACCGGTTCTTTTGGAAAAAATTGGGGGAGGCTTATGTCCAGCAGTGGACGTCCTACGGCTGATGATGATAATCAAGAAACTACACAAATAAATAGAATCGTCGTTTGAATGTTCAACCGGATTATATAGGTGATTTCATCACACTAAAATTCAGCGGTATTTAAAATAGTTCCTTAAGTTTATTCAAATGTAAACTAACTATTAACCTACAATGTTTGTGAGGATGGCTGGATGGATGTTTGATACTCTTTCACGCTTAAGCGGCTAAACGCAATTAGCTGAAATTTGGCACATATGTAGACACTGATCCAGCTTATCCCAATATTTTTCCCGTGTTCGTGTTTCCCTGGGATAATATAGAGCTACTGCTTAATTGTGAAATATTCACAAACGAAGTCGAACTTTGACGTAAACATGTTGATTATTATTTATTAAAAGAGAATTGGGTCAAAGCTACGATCGGATTAGGCTCCTACATAATAATTATGGCCTTTAAGGGTGTAATCTCTTAAGGGCGAAAATAAACGTTAAACCCCATTATCCTACACCCATCAAACTTCAAAGTAAGAGTAAAAAGACCATTTAGGTAGATATAATATACTTTACTGTAAATAGTTCTATGGGTACTATGGCAGTTTTATCACTTTTTTTTTATCACCATCTAAGTACATCATAGACCTCATCCATCACTTGCAGATACAGGTTCGCCTGCCCGGGCTGTAGGGCTGCCGGGCTGCGGGTTGTTCGTATGAGATACCTCGCCAAGGGCACAAGAAGGAACATGGATGGGTTTTACTCAGTAAAAGTCTGATTTCTCATCCCTAAAAAAAGGTACAGACTTGCAGGCACCTATAGGTTATTCAGGGAATTCCGGGTGTGGTTATACGTGTATGAGAGTATATCTTTTTGTGAACGCACCTACGATACAAGAGAAATTCTTATAGTGGGGTAACATTTTTTAATAATAAAATAGGTGCTAGGCTTCAACACTTCTTTCACTAAAATCTTCAGAAACTATTTGTATAATAAAGTGGATGGCAAACCGATTTTTTACGATTATTTTGCGTGGGAAGTGATCGTCTCTGACTAAACATTAGGCACTATACTTGTAGGCGATAATATCCATTTACATTGATGAGATACAGCAAATTAGTTAGAGTAGCGTTTGGCACGTTTTCTTTGACCTCATAAAGAAATGAAAGCATAGAAAATACACATTACAGTATTCTTCCTTCGAAGTCAGATTTGGTAAACAAACACGGCACAAAAATCACAAGATTTCAAGTTAGGTGTGAAAATGTTGATGTTTGTTTAGGAACTTATATTAGTTAGAAACATCATTTTTTTTTTTACAAAATCGAAATGTTTGCCATATTTACGTAGATTGTCGATAGCATTTGGACCCACTGTGACTGGACAATGTAAAAAGAAGTTTCCATGTTTGTGGTTTTCGCTAAAATTTGAACATTTTATTTTATTTGGCTTCCTCCGTATAGACGTCAAAGTCAAATACGTTCTTGGCTAATGGCTCCTAACTACAAACGTTTGCCAAATGTTTGCTTCATAAATTAAGCACTTTTCGAGATTTCGTGCATAGTAGCTTCGCATTTATATATGTATAGCTTCTGAGTCTAACAGAATAAAGAAAACACACATACCATCACGCCTGTATTCCCCGAAGGGTTAGGCAGAGGTCTACCGATGTAAACCCACAGTTCGCTGGTTGAGCCTTTTGCCATTAACCGAGCACAAATCCTAACTCCGAGCAGCTACTGAGAATTTCATAGAAAAACTCAATAACACTTTGCTCGACCTGGAAATCAAAACCAAGACCTCTATCGTAGCAGTCGCGCTTAGGACAAACGAGCTAACAAGGCAGTTAATAAAAAAAAATATCATCAAATACAATATAACATAATAATATAACATTTATAATAAAAACTGAAAGTAGAAGCTTTTTTTTTTTTGGTGGGTGGGAAATGATCAAATAACTTCTCCCGCCCTGGGCGGGGCGGGAGGGAGTGTCAGACTTTTACTGACTAAAACCCACCCATGTTCCTTCTTGTGCTCTTTGCGTTTCGGGGGCGCGGTATCTCTTGCGAACAACCCGCAGCCCCGGCAGAAAGTAGAAGCTGAGAGTATTTTCTTACAATATAATGTCAAAGACTGTACCTACTTTATTCCCATGAGGTTGTAACGTATCTATGATGTATTTGGGAAACCACCTAATTATTGGAGTTCGATTGATTCTGAGAACTGTTTATCACGCCTTCGTAACGCCTTTTAATATTATAGGCGTGTCAACTTCTCAATATTATTTAAATTAGGAATTCTTTAAATAATTTTTTGCTTTTTCCTCAACTGTTCTTTTTTTTATTAATTTCGTTGCGAGATACAAGACTGTTCAATCGTTGAACGCACTTTACTCTTTTTTTATCTCTACACTTTCTGATAAGGCGAAACAATAAGGCGGGCTTGTCCTTAATAAAAATTAAACACTTAAGTTTTTGTATTTGCTTTTTGATATCTTTTTTATCGAAATCTTACAGGAGACAATGTAGTTATCGCATAAAATCACTTGTAATTTAGTTTCTTTACAAAATACACACAGATACACATACCATCACGCCTGTATTCCCCGAAGGGTTAGGCAGAGGTGTACCAATGTACACCCACTGTTCGCCGGTATGTTTTAGGTCCCATGTAATAGGGGGTGAGCCTATTGCCATTAACCAGGCACAAATCCTAACTCCGAGCTACTACTGAGAATTTTATAGGAAATCCCAATAACACTTTGCTCGACCTGGGAATTGAACCCAAGACCTCTAGCGTAGCAGTCGCGCTTAGGACCAGTAGGCTATCGAGGCATATAGCTACGTTGAAATTTTTACAATTGCGGTGCCCATGCCAAAATAATATAGGTACTCGGAGTTTAACCATAATCAGCAATTTACTTTCCCTGTTACCATGGTAACGCATGAAAATTTATATAGGTACGGTCTGAAACAAAAGTCATTTATGAATTGAGATTGTTAAATTCTAATTATTGAGCACAATAAATGCCTCGGTAGCCTAGTGGTCCTAAGCGCGACTGCTACGCTAGAGGTCTTGGGTTCGATTCCCAGGTCGAGCAAAAAGTGTTATTGGGTTTTTCTATGAAATTCTCAGTAGCAGCTCGGAGTTAGGATTTGTGCCCGGTTAATGGCAATAGGCTCGCCCCTTATTACATGGGACCTAAATATACCGGCGAACTGTGGGTGTACATTGTTACACCTCTGCCTAACCCTTCGGGGAATACAGGCGTGAGTGTATATATATATATATATAAATGAAATACGGAATCCGATGGGTGTTCAATCTGTATGAAATAAACTTTTAGGTTTTATCTGAAATGCTGAAAAACAATGCATCGTATTATTTCGTGTCTTCTTAGATGATACATACATGTGTAGGATTGGGTTGTGAAATAATATAGCAATAACTCTTTTTTATATATTTTTTCTGAATTGTATGCTATTTTGTTTGTGTCATCTCTGGAACTACCAATCGGGATGTATATATTTTTCATGGATTCATTTTCCTTATATATTAATAAGGAATAGTATAGGCTATATAATACCACGCTACGATTCACGGGGGCGGAGCAGTAACCAAAGACGTGACTTAATATGGGTTAAAAAGACCACGCGGACCTTGGCAGAAGCTAGTATAGAATATACATCATCCGTCGTTCCAATTCGAATGGCCATCTTCTAGATTACTCTTCCAATTCACTCACACTCGTTCACCTTCCACTCATACATTTTTATAGGTTCAATTTGTAGCACAAAAGTAACGGTCCTTATCGTCTTCTCTCGCTGACTGTACCTCTTAAAACATTAATTATGGCTGTCTGTAAGGGAACGATATTCTGAGGTTGCCGGATGTTTGAGGTAATGATGACGAATTATATCTTACTGCTTTTTACTAATTCAAGGGGACATCTATAGGTACTATCTAATGTTATAAAGCTGTATAAAATAAATGAAACACAAAATTAAAAAAATTAAGTAACCCCCCATAGAAAAATAAAAATCCCTTCCGCAGCTAACAAAACAGCTGATAACTGTGAAACTGCTGAACCGATTTTCATCAAACAAAGCTAAGACTACTCCCGACTAATATACCTTTCAAACAAAAAAAAGTAAATCAAAATCGGTTCATGCGTTCGGGAGCTACAATGCCACAGACAGACATACACACACATACAGACACGTCAAACTTATAACACCACGTCGTTTTTGCGTCGGGGGTTAAAAATAAACATTTTTGCTGACACTTTTTTGGTTTGATGGGCAGTATGCGCAGTTAACGGGTATGTCTTGTTTCTTTTTATACCACGTATACTGAATCCGAACTTAACGAAGAAATAACTATTGAAGTTTTCCGAGAAGCAATTTTTTTTTGCATGGGAGAATACTTGGAAAAAAGGCTAGGCAGATCAACCCAATCGTTCTCTTCTCATCATAATTTTTGCTGCATCACGTCCCCAGAGTCCCCAAACTAATTTGATTGTCTTCGTTAAAAGGTCACGAACTTCCCGAACGTAATTATATTTTCGACCATTAAATATTAATAAGCGTGTATAGTTCAAAGGAGAACTAAGGTACCCCTGACGGAAAAGTCAAACTTCGGGTACAGTTATTTTAGTTCAGAGCAAACTTGAAAGGGTTATTTACAGGGTTGAAATTATTTTAATAAGCTTTCATGAGTCTTTGTTACCTATTGCATATTAATAACAATACTATTATTTTTAGAGCAAAAAGTGTTATTGGGTTTTTCTATGAAATTCTCAGTAGCAGCTCGGAGTTAGTATTTGTGCCCGGTTAATGGCAATAGGCTCGCCCCCTATTACATGGGACCTAAACATACCGGCGAACTGTGGGTGTACACTGGTACACCTCTGCCTAACCCTTCGGGGAATACAGGCGTGTTGGTATGATATGCTATTATTTTTTTACTGCCTCGTTAGCCTAGTGGTCCTAAGCGCGACTGCTACGCTAGAGACCTTGGGTTCGATTCCCAGATCAAGCAAAAAGTGCTATTGGGTTTTTCTATGACATTTTCAGTAGCAGAACGGAGTTAGGATTTGTGCCGGTTTATGGCAATAGGCTCGCCCCTATTACATGTGACAATACACCGGCGAACTGTGGGTGTGCATTGGTACACCTTTGCCTAACCCTTCGGGGTATACAGGCGTGATGGTACATGGCATAACTATAATAATCTTCTACAGGTAGTGATTATAAAGAGGTAATGGTAGTTTGTTTACATTTTTTTGTTTGTATTAGAGATGATTACCCTCTTTGAAAAAGGTAGTGCGTTTACAAAAATTCTTTCTCTGGCAAAAAGCTACGCAATTCCCGAGTGCCATAGGCTATGTATTATGGTATACTTCCACTTAGACTTCCACACGGATCAAGTCGCGTGCAGAAGCTAACATAAAATAAAAGCGAAAGGTCATCCACTCACTGACTAAACACGAAATCTCAAAAACTACAGAAGTTTAAAAGTCCCGATAAATACCTAAATTTTTATATACATAAATAGGTACGAATAGGGTTTATTAAAATTGTAAATTGACTTAACATAACATAACATACCATCACGCCTGTATTCCCCGGAGGGTTAGGCAGAGGTGTACCAATGTACACCCACAGTTCGCCGGTATGGTTTAGGTTCCATGTAATAGGGGGCGAGCCTATTGCCATTAACCGGGCACAAATCCTTACTCCGAGCTGCTACTGAGAATTTCATAGAAAAACCCAATAACATTTTTTGCTCGACTTGGGAATCGAACCCAAGACCTCTAGCGTAGCAGTCGCACTTAGCACCACTAGGCTAACGAGGCAGTTAATTGACTTTTGTTGGTTAATTTCAGTTTGTTACTTAGATTTTTTTATTTATTTATTTAAACTTTATACAACAAAAAATAATAAACCGGACTTAATGCTGATAATATCTTTTTTCTCCATCACTTTCCTAAGTATAATATTAGCTTAAAAAAAAACGTTTTTACAAACATATGACAGCCGCCTTCTTAAACTAAAAAGTGAAAAATAACTTTAGCTTTGACAGTCGGCGGCTTTGGTTCATTTTGTTGTTTTGTATGCCCTCCGATTTCCAAAGCTAAAATTATTTTTATTTTTCGCTTTTTAGTATCAACTTCCTGTCATCCAAATCCATGAAGGAACAGATAACTGTTCCTTGTGTTCCTCAGTGGTGTCTTGTTAATTTACGTAGTATAAACTACGTAAATTAACAAGACACCACTTAAAAGTCACAAGAAAGCAGAATAATATGCTAATTCGTTTACTTGGGTGACATATTTTTTTCAGTTCATTAAATATTTTTAACGAACTACTGAACCAATTTCGATAAAATTCATGGGACCACCTTTGAAGTATGACTTATCAAACAAAAAAGAATCATCAAAATCATTTCATAACTGGCGAAATTATCGGGTAACACACATACAAAAAAAAACATACAGATGAATTGATAACCTACTTCCTTTTGAAGTCGGTTAAAAACGTATTGCGCACATAATAAATTGAATGGCAGTGTAGTAGATAGAATGAATATTTTTGCCAATATATCGAATAGCTTATTTAACTAAACTTACGAAACTCAACAGATTTGTATCAACAAATCCTGAGTAATTGGCTTTCATTCGAAGTTATTATTAAAATCTTCATCAAACCAGTGACCTCGGAACTTCCCAGATTCAAAAACCAAAACTTTGAATCGAATCTTGAAAGCAAAACAAAATTCTGATTCATCTAGATTACTGACCAACTTTGTTGCGGCTCACTGGTCCCAAATAGACCCCCAATTATTCTAATGCTGATATTCCCTGGATGGCGTCCAGGTAAAAGTTATCGGATTATGAAAATTCTCCTGTGATTGTTGTTCAACAGAGCGGAATGTGATTTCACACTGACCGACTTCCAACTGCCAAAGATTGGCGAACTTTCCTGTTTGAATGACCGACATTTTGGTCCTGAGGGCCAAAATGTCGGTCATGACGTCACGTCATTACAATGTCACAGCGGGCGGCCAAACTTATGGGATTGGGGAACGCTCCACACATATATGGCGTCATGGGCATAATGTATAGTGTAGGATACAGTCCAAAAAACAATAGACACTTCCTTGGTTTTTTTATCAGATTGTCGGGTTTTATAGATATTATTTTTTACATTACATATTACAGTCTAACCCATGTGAAACAACACTCAATGTAGCCGATTGTTACATGTGCTTGTATGACTATACATCTGTATGAACATGAACGAGGCGAAAGGATTGGAGCAGGTGGCGTTCCGTAGTTTCTGCTTACTCCCATGGGAAAAAGGCGTGAGTCTATGTATGTGTGTTGCATGTCCGTTGCTGCCTGCCTCATTTTTAAATAATAATAATAATTGATCTTTGGTGTGTAATCAACTTCAAGTCTAATATTAATCTGCACTAATATAGAGGAAACTTATGCGGTCTATCTGTTTGCTAATCGCGGGTAAATTAGCGGACCAATTTTGACGAACTTCGGCGAAGTTCTGACATGATACTCATAATGTATTCTCTCATAAACATCCTATAGGTACCTACAATCAAACAGATGTAACGAAATAAGATAGCTAGGTACATAAAAATCTTACAGACGTAGTGACATTTGTAAGATTTTTGAAGAGATGTACGGTCAAAATAACAGTTTTTTTCCAAATTCAAATGAATGTTTATATGGTCAAGTGTGTACCTTTTTTTACCATACCATCACGCCTTTATTCCCCGAAGGGTTAGGCAGAGGTGTACCAGTGTACACCCACAGTTCGCCGGTATGTTAAGGTCTCAGGTAATAGGGGGCGAGCCTATTGCCGTTAACCGGATACAAATCCTAACTGCGAGCTGCTACTGAGAATTTTATGGAAAAACCCAAAAACAGTTTTTGCTCGGCCTGAGAATCGAATCCAAGACCTCTAGCGTAGCAGTCGCGCTTAGGACCACTAGGCTAACGAGGCAGTTACCTTTTTTTATTTATTACTACAAAAAAAGGACTCACAATGGCTAGTGAAATGCTGGAAGCTTTTCTACTTGCTTTTTATCATAATCAGATTATATAATTGTTACTTAACAATTGATCTTAATTAATTATAACAAAAAACGGTATGTTGCGTAATAAAACAATAAAAAGTTGTTGGTATCATGTAGGTACCCTTAATCCTCTTTAACTTTGATTTGACACAACTAATTTCATTAAAGTTTAAGTTTTATTAGTAGGCATGAAACAAACAAGCTTAACCAAGTTAAGGTAATCAGGGTCCATGAGCCGGTTATGACGACATGCAGATTAAGGTAACCTGAGGTGAATTCTACTAATTACAAACCATTTCAAATCTAGTCGCAATCTCCTCAAAAGAAGCATTTTTGTCAGATTGTGTACTTAGATTCAGAATTCAGTTAGTTGAATTTCCCTCCTAGGATACAAACACAAAACGATGTCTTTTTTTATTTATTAAACTTTATGCACATAATGTAAAAAAAAATACACTGTACAAAGGCGGACTTAATGCCTTAGGCATTTTCTACCAGTCTACCTTAGGGCGATGCAGAGACAAAACATAGTAGGTGCAAAGAACAGAAAATATTCAGGAATAAATATATTATAAATATATTATAAAATATATTTTAATAATTCGGGACTCCCCATTGATCTCGTGGTCGCAGGCGCGACTGATGAGCGTGGGGTCCCGGGTTCGATTCCCGGGTCGGGCAAAAAGTGTTATTGAGTTTTTCCATTAGGATTTGCTCAGTAGCAGCCTGAAGTTTGAAAGTTGGTGGTGCTACACCCCCGTGCCTCGGAAAGCACGTATAGCCATTGGTCCCGGCTGTCATTCGTAGATCTTTGATAGTCATTACGGATAGACAGAAGCCAGGAAGTCTGACAACCAGTCTAACCAAGAGGTATCGTGTTGCCCACTAACTGGGTTGTGGAGGTCAGATAGGCAGTCGCTCCATCTAAAACACTGGTGTTCAGCTGCATCCGGTTAGACTGGAAGCCGACCCCAACATAGTTGGGAAAAGGCTAAGCCGATGATGATATTTTAATAATAAATACATATATAGATACATACAAACAAAACAAACAAAGTAGAGAGAGTTAAAAATACATAGTTGGAGAAATAATAAACAAATTAATTGTGAGACGAGACTGCCAACCTCATAAGCAAGCTTTTTTCACTGTTGAACTTAAAAAATCTAAATAAGAGATCATATTATGTGTTACATAAGCACATCACGTCTTAGAAACACAGAACGGAGAAGGGAGGGAGCAGAGACGCTAAACCCATTTCACAATTAATATTGAAGCCCCATATAATTTTACATTTCTAGGCATTATTCACTCCATCGGAGTGATTTAATTATGCTTATCATATAAAATTAAAACAAAATGGTAGTCGTATTTCCAATTCGAAAATCGAATGCTGTCACGTTGGCGTTGTAAGGCCAACGCCCTATCTATTGTAATATTATAAACCTGAAGAGTTTGTTTGTTTGGTTGAATGCGCTAATCTCACGAACTGGTCAGACTTGAAAACATATTTTTGTGTTGAATAGTCAATTTGAGGAAGGCTATAAGGCTTTATAACATCACGGTACGACACACTGGAGAGAAGCAGTAACCATAGGGGTGCCTAAACACGGGTGATATAACCACGAAACAACGAAGTCGCTGGCAGAAGCTAGTTTTATATAAATATATATACCATTTATATCTACTAATTATAATAAAGCTAGAGGTTTTTGTTTGTTTGTGAGTTTCAGCAAGTACCAGCCTGGTTGTAACAAATAGTTTTGCATATGATAGCCAGTTTTTTTTCATGCTACGACTCACGGGGAGAGGGGCAGTAACCATGAAGTAGTGAAGAAGTGATCAAAAACGGGTGAAAAAATATTAGGCGGACGAAGTCGCGGGCAGACGCTAGTAACAAATAATGGGATAGAACCTGTCAACAAATAAAAAAATAAAAAAGCTTGTGAAGCTGCTCAAGTAAAGCAGAAAACTATTAAAAAAAAAAACTGATTGTCACTTGTCGATTTTACAAACTATGAGCAATGTGTGCACCCTGAGTGTTTACCACCGGACAACCAAAAAACCTATGAATATTATTTTTACCATAATTGCCTATAAATCACGTGAGATTACATCGCACATTTCACCTTTAATTCACAGTGTATTTTCAGAGTGCTCCCACTTCCGCAATGAAATTTTGCGACATTCAAAATTTACATTATTAAAGCAACTTTAATTACCTCTGCGTATGACAATGGGTGTAGAAATTATGTAATTACAAAACAGAATAGGGATGTCAAGACAGTGGTTTAGCCGATAGAGGATCGTATTATGTTTGCAAACATTATTGTGTTTCATTTGATGTAATTGCATGCACGCGATATACATGGTGGAAGAGACATCATTACACATACTTGTACCATGGATTCAGTAAGACTGCCTCGTTAGCCTAGTCATCCTAAACGCGACTGCTGTGCTAGAGGTCTTGGGTTCGATTCCCAGGTCGAGCAAAAAGTGTTATTGGGTTTTTCTTTGAAATTCTCAGTAGAAGCTCGGAGTTAGGATTTGTGCTCGGTTAATGGCAATAGGCTCGCCCCCCTATTACATGAGACCTAAACATACCGGCGAACTTTGGGTGTACATTGGTACACCTCTGCTTAACCCTTCCGGGAATACAGGTGTGATGGTATGTGTATGTGTGTGGATTTAGTATGTACATGATTCTAAAGTCGAAAGAATAAAAAAATGTCGTCGATAATTAAAAAGAATCCATACAAAAGTGCTAGGATGCACTTGGTCAAAATGTATTGAACAGCTACTTTTTTTAATAAGCTTCGAAAAATTTCCTCTCTAGGGAGTCTAGAATTACGTAATAAAATAAAAAGATTTATTGTCACAAATATAATTTACAAGTCAATTTGGGTAAACAGTGGGTACCATTCTGTAGTTAAACACGATTCCAATGACCACTAACACCTAAACTAGGCCGAACCTGTTCCATAGGGGTTAGATCCTTCCCAGGTACTACAACTATCTATAGAAGTGTACATCAAATCCAACAGTATACTGCAAATAATTCTTGCACATTATACCAATACAATAAATAATACTAATTAATATACCTATAATTACTCGTCCCAGACGCCGCGGCAGACGCCGGGGGTAGGCGTCGGGAGCCGCGAGACGACTCTCGGCCACCGTAGACGCGGGTCTGTAGACGGTTAGCAATGGGTAGCTCAGCGACCGTTAACCACGGACGTTGCATTACGACAGGCTGTGTCGACGGCGCGTTCGTGTTCCACGCGCGCCGCAAAGAAATGTCAGCTAATTTTGAAGGGGCCACTCAGGGCCGATGCCTGCCGGGGCTGCGGGTTGTTCGTAAGAGATACCGCGCCCCCGGAACACGAAGGGCACAAAAAGGAATATGGATGACTTTTAGTCAGTAAAAGTCTGAGTCACTAAGGGCGGGGAAAGTCAATAGATGATTTCCCATCCCTAAAAAACAAGCAAAAGACAAGTTAAACCGCGGGTACTCTTAGTAAAATGTAATAAAAATATTATAGCTAATTTGATGACATATTTATTCAATGTATGTCAACAAACAAGTTTGTACCACGAAGTCCCACGGAATATATCACAAAGCCTTTGTACCGTGCTTTTAAAGTAGAATGTGACCTCGCTCATTTATTTTTATTGTAAGAATGTACGAAAATGGGGTCACAAAAATAAAAAAATAAAATTATCTACGTACTTATAAGTAGGTAGGTACTCATCATAAAAACATCACAAAGAATTAAGCGTAACATTTTTAAAACATTGCTCATAATAAAACAAGGTATCTAACCTCAAAAATTCCTCCGGTAAAAATACCGTAATTTTTGTTATATTTCTGCCCAAGTTAAGCCTTTACAAGTGTTACTGCCTCGCATAATGTAGAGAGACAGCTGTTTCAATTAATTCAGTGAAGACTGTGGATCTTTTTTTGTGTATGAAAACGTTTATAGTAGCCGACACGAGTCATGAGCACAAACGTCAAGTTAATTTTTGGATTCGTTTCTGGGTTTTTTGGGACACCAATGCTGCACGCGATTGTGCGAACCAATTGTGTGCCCAGACACCCTAACCCAGAAACCTAGAAACCCAGAAGGGAACCCAAAAATGAACTAAACGTTTGTGTCCACGACTCATAGCGGCTATTCTACTGGCTTCTGCCTGAAACATCAACCGCTTTTCACTTGCATTAAGTTACGTCTTTGGTTACGTGACGTTATATAGCTAATGCTATTCCTTATGATTATCATCTCATCATTATCCTTATTATATTCCTTCAGTTATTTAATTTTTTTTACCAAACTACTGAACCAATTACGATAAAATTTATATGGAACTACCTTTAAAGCACCTATCAAACAAAAAAAGAATCATCAAAATCGATCATAATTGGCGGAGTTATCGCGTAACGACGAATTGATAACGCCCATCTTTTTGAAGTCGGTTTTAAAGCACATAAAGCGTTCTGCGCCTTATCCTGCCCTGGTAGTATCGAATTGCCTATAAAAGTGAGCGAGTGCACAAGTACATATGTGCGTAAACACAGGTGCACGGGGAGTGCACCTATGTTTGCGCACGTACTTGTGACAGCGACGACGCGAGTAGGAGGCGTATATATATTTTGAAATTAATTTATTCGACGGAAAACTGACTTACCAGAAGCCAAGAATAGTAATAATGAAGAATAGTAATATCTATATCAAGTTTCATTACTTATTGATCAACATATGACTAGACTACTTTTGTATAGAGCGTGCTGTCGGAAAGGCTCTCTTAATGGAAAAGTGTACGTATTCTCTAGACCGATTCCGGCCTCGGCCGCTAATCTACTAGCCAAGTGCACAGGAGATATTATAGTGCACAAGTTTGTGCGCAAACACAGATGCACTCCCTCTTCCCTAACTCTTATAGTCCGATGGGACGGCAATCTGACACAACCGAGGAAAAATCAGGCGCAGGACCAACGGCTTTACGTATCTACCGTACGGCACGTGAGTGTCACACCACCAACTTCCAAACTCCGGGCTGTTACTGAGAAATTCCTACCTATTCCTAAACAATATCGACACGACACACGACGACTCGGTTGGCGCAGTGGCCGAGCGATCGACTGCTGTGCTGCGTGTCGCGGGTTCCATTCCCGCACGGAATAAATATTTGTATGACCTACAGATAGTTATTCCGTGTCTGGCAGTTTGTGTATGTGAGTTTATATGTGTGTTAACGAACCCACGATACAAGAGAAATTCCTAGTGTGGGGCAACCATTTATTTAAAAAACAATATATATATATACCAGTTTGTCCAACCTGGGAATCGAACCCGGGACTCCACGATCAATAGTCGTGCTTGCCACCACAAGACTAACGGGGCTATCAATGGAAATGTAGAAATACATAAGAATACTTCCTTGAAAGTTAAACTCAAAATCAAATAATTAATTTCAATTAAACCCCTAAAAGGGACTGAATTTGTACTAACACACTATCACTAGGTTCCATTACCATTACTTACTGCACAAGCATTTTAGCATTTTACAGGAAAAAAAAACACGGAGAAACTATAAATTCGTGTTCATCGTGTTGAATCTACTACATAATATCGTCATTGAAACTAGATGCAAAGAAAAATGATAAGACTAGGTACTGCGACATTAATTTACTTAGAAGCAGCAAAAGATTCATTCAAGACATGAACTGATACAGCTACTCCAGGTAAATTAAATAAAAATCCAAAGATGAATCGTACTTACAGTTCGCGTCAAATAACTTTACCGCTCTGAAGCTAGCCTTCCGAACAACCGCGCAGGTACCATCGCTTCAAAAAGTGTTCGCTTATGAAAAAATATTTCAAGTGTAGGTATATGTTTAATTATATTATAAAAATGAAAATAAATAATGTATGCAACAATAATAAAATCAAAAAGAAATAACAAGAACAACAAACTAGAAACAATGCAAACGCGTAACACTTTTAACATAGACAACCTACCGTACTGTGCGAGCGAAACACAAGCAAGCAGCTGACGTATACGAGAGACTGAGACATAAATATAACTCTTTTCTACGCCTCTTGCTCCGCTAGCTGCGCACGCGCGCTGTCTGTTTTTTATATAAAAGATTGACTACTGCGCAGTTATTTGTAGCCTACTTCAGAGCGGCAAAGTTATTTGACGCGAACTGTACTCTAGTTTTAAATAGAAATAGCCCCAAGACGCCATTCATTGGCGTTGGCAGGGGATTACCAATGAGAAAGTTCTGCCTAAGATAGTTTTTTATTAAACTGTATTTCTTCTTTATTTATATAACTACAAAACACAGTTGTAAATGCAAAACTCTGATTAAGCTACAGAAATTTTTGCACGAATAAGAATTGACACTCGCCGTATTGTACAGAGCCATATTTAAAATTCGATTACCTACTTCTAAAATAAAAAAAAGACAGTAGGCGTGATCTACGTACCTATATTTTTGTAAATGAAACAAGAAATTTCTTCTTTATAGTGGATGCTCTTACAAACATACATAAACAAACAACCAAACAGATTTAAGAAAAACTTTTATTCCAGACTTTAACTTGTTAGCGAGTTAGTAGCAGATTGTGATATCTCACGTTTATTTAGTGAGCATTTACACCCATGACATTATGCTAGCAGCCAGCACGAGTGCCAGGCGGGTGCTTGCATTCGCTTTATGAATCCCGACTGAAAGACTCCCGGATTACCTATTGTTCCGTTGAATACTTCCACCCGCAGCCGCACTAGTTGGGCAACAGCGCGGATTAAACGCTTTATAGATCAATCTGCATACAAAAAGTTGGCACATATACTATGTCGTTGCTATGAGGAATGTTAGGTCATCTACAAACAACGTCATCGATTATCGTTAGCCCTCTTGCATTAAAATTGGTTCGAAAAGAGGGTTACCAGTTGATGACGCTGTCTGTACCTACAGGTGGTGTTTAAAAAACTTGTTCTTCTTTCTCTCCGTGGTTAATTCCTCATTGCTATGAGAGTCTAGAATTAATATTTTTCCTTTAAATTTACAAAAATGTAATGTGATTATTATTTTCGTCAGTTATGTGTTAGAATGTTGGTAGGTATTATTTTAGAATTATTATTTATAATGAAACATTTAAAAAAACCGTTCGGTCTTTGCCTCCGCAGTTTGTGAAACGAAAAATTTAAAATAATCATAATTTCCTAATACCTAGATATCTGAGTAAATTTTAGTAGATAAATACATATACTATTTATTTATTTAATTTACTTAATTCTGTAATTTATGAAAATCCTACGTACGGAACCCTCGATGGGCGATTCCGACTCTCACTGGTTTGGTTTTTTTATACCACTGTGGTGGCGAACTGGCATACGGGTCGCCTGATGGTGAGCGGTTACCCTAACCTATGAACGCTTGCAACACCAGGAGCATAACACTTGAAGAATCCCATACTGTACCTTGGGAAAACCTCGGCAAGGAGCTCTTTCCACAACCGAAGCGTTCGCGAGAGGTAATTTCTCTGAAACCACGCCTGCAGTGCGCGACCATTTAAGCTCCGATGTCTGCAGAGGAACTCCCTGAAGATGGTAAGCGGAGCGGGAGAAAATTGAGTTACTTTATATCGTGATAATTTTCTACTATGTATATTTATAATGTAGCCTTATTAATTTCCAACACTAAAAAAACCCCGCCATTTCCAATCAGCTATCTCATTAATCCAAATGTTCTGCAACACTTGCCCAATGTTTTCTTATTTCGGTAAAAAATACGCGAAAAAAAAGGATTCGAACGAGGGTGGGATAAATTGGAACAAGAGTTACTACCATGTTTTCGCACTGGCAACACCAACTTTTTTAATAACGCGCCATTATGCGAGTTTCGTATCGCTTTCGATTCCATATCATGCCACTCTCGTACTTATATAACTTTTTTCTTTTTTTAGATAAAAATACTGGAGCGATTTTGTTTGATTGAGTGTACTTTTGTTACTGTCTGTCCTTCTGTTCAGAAGTTTTAATAAGTTTATGAAATTAAAAATTATCGGGCTTTTGCTTGAGTGTATTTTCTAACGGATTCCTAATTTTTTAATAGTAAAATATCTTATAGAACTCAGGGATAACGGAGCTTCGTGTTAGCGAAATATTTTTCAGAATCGAACTAGCAGTTCCGGTGATAAGCGCGCTCAAACAAACCAACAAACTTTCAACTTTACAATATTAGTATAAAAGTAGATATAACATTGAGTCTGTACTGTTAACTAGGAAATAATTAAGCCAACATTTAATATTTCAATCTTGTTTTAGTTTAAGCCAAACTTTTAATTAAATTATTTCGGAAATGAAACTTTTCTACCATTAAACAAATCATGATAAAATTTCATAGACTTACAACATTCCGAAGAATGACGTATCAAACAAAAAAAGAATTCATAAATGGCGGAATTACTGCACACACATACAAAAAAAACACACAGACAAATTGAGTACCTCCCCCTTTTTTTGAAGTCGGTTGAAAATTTTTTTTTTTTTTTTTTTTTATTTGTATAATGTGTCCTAATACGGTTACATCATAAAAAATACAATCTAGCTTAATACTAAAGCTAATGAGTAATTCTATTTTGACTTAATTTGCTAGGGAGACTATGACTAAGAATGTGTCCATTAACACTTTTCTTATTGTCTCTATTAAGGGGAAGACACTTTTTTCTTGTGTTCTTTATAGGTAGCACTCACTTCACTACATTAAACTAACACTTCACTAAATTAGCTCGAAAGGTTTTGTCCTTTTTAGCCTTCTCACTATGTCCGTGTTGTCGAGGAGCTGGATAGCCTCGATGTTCACATGATGGTGAAGCCTTCGTTCATGAGCTTCGGCGTTCTTTTTAATTATGTCTATGACGAGGTTTACTTTGAGGTCCCTATGAAGGTCGTCATTTCGAATGTACCAGGGCGCATTAACGATACCTCTGAGTACTTTGTTTTGAAAACGCTGTATAATTTTGATGTTACTTTGTTTGGTACAGCCCCAAAGCTGAATACCATAAGTCCATACAGGCATGAGGACTTGTTTGTACAACAGTACTTTGTTGTGTACTGACAGCGAAGAATGTTTTCCTATCAGCCAGTACATCGACTTGTAGCGAAGCTCTAGCTCGTCGCGTTTCTTTTTAACATGAGCTTTCCAGCGAAGCTTTGCGTCTAATGTCATGCCTAAGTATTTGGCTGTATTTTCGTATGGTATGACATGACCGTTTATGTTTATCGGATGATAATTTTGCATTTTGTTTGTGAAGTCTATGTGAACAGATTTTGTTTCATTAAGTTTCACACGCCATTTTTTTGTCCAGTCAAAGATGATATTGACGGCTGTTTGAACTTTTTTCACTGCTTCTTTTTGAGTGACGCCTGTGGCCATTATAGCTGTGTCGTCTGCAAATGTGGCAATGGTATTGTTCTCTAATTCAGGAATATCGCAAGTGTACAATAAGTACAAGACGGGACCTAGGACACTTCCTTGCGGTACTCCAGCTTTTATCGGTTTTAGTTCCGAATGTGCATCATCTTGTCTTACTCTAAACATACGCTGTGATAGGTAAGACTCTAAGATGTCAGCAAACTGTTTAGGGAGCATATTTCTTAGTTTGTTAATGAGGCCTTTGTGCCATACCTTATCAAATGCTTGCGCTACATCGAGGAAGACCGTTGAGCAAACTTTGTTTTCCTCTAAAGCCTTTTCTATAATGTTGGTAATCCTGTGTACTTGGTCTATTGTCGAATGTTTTTCCCTAAATCCAAATTGGTAGTCAGGGATCAAGTTTCTTTCTTCTATGATGGGTTTTAGCCGCTTCAAGAGAAGCTTTTCAAATAATTTTGACATGATCGGTAGCAGCGAGATCGGCCTATATGATGTCGTTTCGTGAGGTGGTTTACCAGGCTTTGGTATCATTATAACTTCGGCAACTTTCCACAGGTCAGGTACAGACTTAAGCCTGAACGTTGCATTGATAAGGGTCGTAAGTTTTACGATGGCTTTACGTGGGAGGTTCTTAAGAACTTCTCCGGTAATAAGATCGTAGCCAGGTGATTTCTTTAGTCGAAGACGCTTGATTTCGTTGTATACTTCTCTAGGTGTTACCAATTTTATTTCTTGCTCATCATTATTTGATGTTTCATCTAGCAAAGCGCTGTCTTTGTGTTCTTTATTTGGCGTAAAAATTAGTTCCAGATGTTGTGCAAACCTAATAGCTTTTTGCTCGTTGCTTATTGCCCACCGCCCGTTAGTATCCTTGATAGGGGGAATATGCATAATTGGCTTTTTTAAATTTTTTGTAGTTTTCCACAGAGAGTAATCTGTCGTGCGTGAGCTAGTTAGTTGTTTTAGATAACTGCTCATTGATTCATTTTTGAATTTCTGAATTGCACTACTTAGCTGTTTTGTAAGGTTGTTCAGAATCCTTTTATCTTGTGGAAATCTTGTTTGTTGCCATATTCGTCTCTGTCGCCTCTTTTCATTTATGAGTTTTGTGATTTCTGCTGGATAGTATGTAAGTCTGTTTTTGATCTTAAATGTAGGCGTGTTTTTCCAGGCGCATTGTTGTATTTGTGTAATAAAATTACTGATATCCCGATCCAGATCTTCTGGTTTCTTTAGTGGAACTTTTAAATCTATTACAGAGTCCAAGTCTATTTTAAAGCTTGCCCAATCAGTGTACTTATTTACCAATGTCGGGTAGGTTTCTTTCAGCAAGAAAGTCTCACTTAGAGTAAGTAATAAAGGTGAGTGGTCTGAGCTCATATCATAACCTTCTTGAATGCGGAGAAGGTTAGGTGATATATTTTTATATATAAAAAAGTCTATGAGATCGGGAATCTTTTTTGTGTCAGTAGGCCAATAAGTGGGCTTACCTGTTGACAATGTTTTGCATTGTGTTTCTTCAATTGCGCACAGTAGCTCTCTTCCTTTGGTTGTTGTCAGTCTAGATCCCCAAAATGTATTTTTAGCATTAAAGTCGCCTCCTAAAATGAATCTGTTTCCAAGAAGGTTTAGAAAATTAATGTACTGATCTGCTTTTAGTGAATACCTAGGTGGACAGTATATGGCTGAAATAGTGACAAGACAGTATTTCGTTTTGACACAGACAGCCACTGCTTGTATTTCTTCTTTTTCATATTTGAGTTCTTCATAGTGAAAAATATTCTCTTTTATAATGACAGCACTACCACCTCTTGGTGTGTTATTGGGATGCAATGCATGGTATACGTTATATCCTTTGATCTGAATATGAGATTCTTTAGTGAAATGTGACTCTGATATAAGGCACACATCAATACTTTCCATATTTAGGACTGCCGTAAGTTCGTTCTGATGTTTCAGCAGTCCATTCGCATTCCATGCCATAATTTTTAATAAATTAGCCATGGATATTGCTTTTTTGTTTGGTAGCTGCTTTAGTGCTACTTTCAAGTTTTTTCAGCCTTTCATCGAACGTAGTTAAAAGATTTATGATTGTGTTAATCTTTTCATCCATGTTAGGGCTCATTGGTTTCATATGTGACTGTGGCAACGATTGGACTCCTTTTGTCATTTGTGCATACGAAACACTTTTAGTAGCAAGTTTGGTGACACTAGGTATTTTGTCTTTGTTTGTACTTGGACCTTGAGAGTTTGGTATCGGCACATTCTTTCTGGTATTTTTATCTTTAATATTTTGTAGCTCTTTAGCTACTATGCATCCCCTATAGTTAGCTGGGTGGGGCTCACCACAGTGAACACATTTTGGCTTTGCTTCTGCTGGTTTATTGCAGTCTCTGGTTAGGTGGGTTGAAAATAACGTTATTTTTTTCTTATTGAGGCATGACAATTCCTGAAAGCCATAATCAACAGAGGCAACCACGGAGATAGCGGCAAATCAATGAAGTTCGAGGACTCGCGGAGAAACGATTTAACTGTGTTGGATCTCGCAACGAAATTAATCAGAACTCATCTTGTCTATAAACAAGCAGAAGACAGAGCAGACTTAGCATAATAGGCACAAAGGGGCACGTGCAGACACATTTTTTATTAGCCTTTTCTGTTCCACTCCTGGGCAAAGGCCTCCACTCCTTCCATCTTTCACGATTCCGAGCTTCCCAGTTTTTGAGGAATTCATCCAGCTTATGCCGCGACTTCTACTTACTGTAACACTAAAAAGCGTAAATAATACGACAAACAGTAGTAGGCCTATGTTTCTATTAATAACGCTACCGTTGGATGAACTTGACACCTTCCCAGCTCTGGTATTAAAATCCCTCATTGTTCTCTTTTCGCAGAAAATCGAAAGTAAACAAAGACAGTTTTCTGAGTACTAGTATTATTCTGTAAAATAATTATCCTTAGGTGAGTTTCAGAAGGTTAATTCTACGAATCAAAAATATCCAAAATGTATATCAATGTCTAAAAATGTACTTAAATTAGAAGCAATATTAACAAATTGAGCCTGACATTAGAATTATAATTGTCCCTAAAAGTAAATGAAACTAACCCGCTGATGAACTTTCAATAACTAGAATCTACGGCAGTATACTTACCTAGGTATGTTGAAAAAAGAAGAATTTGATTTTAATACACGGACAGTATTTTTAATACAGCAATTATTATCGCCCATTGAAATGAATAAACCTTATACACTAAATAAATAATTATTATGTCCTAACCTCATAATTTCCAAATTAAAAACCAATCGAATTTACATTACTCATTTACCGAAGATATTTTTTGCAGAATAGACCGACTTATTGGATTTTGTTAATTTGAACAAGATTCTTAAAAAAACTTAGGCAGTCTAACTTACAGGATATTACGTGACTTGAAAGTAAATTTGACTTGTACAAGATGAAATAAAACGTTCCTAAAGTTTCTAACTTCGAGGTTACATTAATGATAACATAAATAAGGTGCGTATTTTCCATGCCTGGGGTTATTCTGCTAAGTATAATAATTACTTCACACTAAGAAAATAAAACGAGAAAGAACACCATTTTATTGTTGAATAGTGCCGTGAAAACAGCAGAACAACTAAGTAAAAAAAAAACAATCGATTGTCAAAAATTAACAAATGTGATTGTTATTTGCCGTAAAATGTTTCATAGAATATAAATAAATAAATAATAAAAAATATGTAGAAACTCTTCATTTTGCTATTCCACAAATAAAACAAGTAAAAAACTTAATACATATCATTAAAAGGAAGTGACCTTGGGCGTAGAACATAAGTCATCATCATCTGCTTAGCCGTTTCCCAACTGTGTTAGGGTTGGCTTCCAGTCCAACCGGATGCAGCTGAATACCAGTGTTTTACATGGAGCGACTGCCTATCTGACCTCCACAACCCAGTTTCTGGGCAACGCGATACCTCTTGTTTAGACTGGTTGTCAGACTTCCTGGCTTCTGACTATCCGTAACGACTATCAAAGATCTATTCTATCTATTTTATTTGTGGGAGACTGGCGCCTAAACTAAGCCGAAGTCAGTATTTTAGGACACCAAGAAACTCAATAATGATAAATTATGGTTAAAATGTACATACTAATTTAGAAATCAAAAATCACTAGTTTTGTAAAAGAAGAAGAAGACATTCTGAAAAAACATAGGCTCTTAAAAGCAATTCAAATATCAAGTGCACATTGGTTTATAAGCTGCAGCTAGTAAGTTCGTCAATGACAAAAAAAAACTAATTATAAATTATTATCCTATACTAGCTTAGGTAAGCCTGCGGCTTGGCACGCGAAAATTCCAAGGTTCTTAGGGACCACAATTTTTTTAAATAATTAAACGGCCTAGCACTCCGGTAGATCCTAGATTTGAAGTGGAAATTATTTTTTTTTGTTACTCCTCCGCTAATCTTTTCTGATTAATTTCGTTGCGGGATCCAAGACAGTTGTATCATTTCTCCGGGACTCGTCGAGCTTCATTGCCTCGGTCGATTCTGGCTTTCAGGAGTTGCAGTGGTTGGAAATAGAGTGTGGGGCTTGTCCCAAAAAAAAATATCCTAGATCCTATTATTCTTTACCTATTCTCTAGGCGCTTTTCTGATGATCGCCACTGTTGATTCTGGCTTTCAAGAGTTGCAGTGGTTAGATATAGTGGTTAGAAATAGAGAGTCAGAATTGCCCTAAATAAAAATATCAACTTGAAACACTGAACACTGTTTTCTAGGCAAAAGCCTAGAAAACAGTGTTCAGTGGAGTAGGTATTACTTGAGAACTAAGTCTTGGTAAATTAGCTTTCCTGCAGTGAATGTTATTGTTTCTACGAATATAGTTGTGGAACTTATTTTTCTTATTTTTCTTTGTCATGTGGGCTTCTGAAAGAAATATAAAAATAACTGAGGAATTTGTTTTTTTTGTTAGTTGTTATTTTTGTTCAAAATAAGTACTAACTCATGAAGAACATTATTTTCTCTACAATTTACGAAGTCTATAATTACAAATTTACAGTTTAATATGAATATGTTTTTGTCTCTATCTATACCAAGAAGATTTTCATAACAAGTAAGTCATCATAATGTGCCTCCCCTTTCCCCAAACTGCTGAATACCAGTGTCTTATATGGAGCGACTGCCTTTCTGACCTCCACGACCCAGTTATTAAGCAACACGTTATCGCTGGGTAAGACTGGTTCACAGACTTTCAGAGTTCTGTATACCCTTAACGACTGTCAAGGATCCAAGAACAACAACGGTTTTACATACTTTCCCGAAGCACGGAAATGTCAGAAAGTAATGTTCGTTTTTTGCATTATATTTAATGGCAAAGAAGCCGACAGCCAACCTGACGTTAGGTGGTCACCGCTGCCTATAGACATCTGCAATACCAGAGAGAGGCCTTACAAATGTGTTTTAATTCTAGAGACAAAGATTAAGTCTCATGTGCCTGAAATTACACCGGCACCCGATACCCATCAAACCGGAACACAGCAACGCTGCTTTTCTGCAAAAATAGGTATGGTGGTAATACTTCCTCGGGGAACAAAGAGCTCTCACTTAAGTAACTTAAGTTTCTAAGAAGTAAGTAAACCCTTTTATAAATTAACATAATCTTGTATCACAATAACTAATTGTTAATTAACTCCATCAATTTCCAAACTAGGTTATAGAATAACCAGAGATCTGACAGTAGCAATTAAAAGTTTTAACTCTCTGATAAACTTTAATTAATGTGTTGTTACTTCACTACTGTTATTAAAGGTCAACTCGGTTTTCTCTCTCACTCTTACGTAACTGTTATAGGATAGAAAGAGATGTCGTACAGAGTTAAGGGCAATAAATATATCTTGGGGTATTAACTTTGTTTATTAAATGCGAAATTGATATCAGTTCTGGTCGGAGTTGTAGGAGTTGTAGGTCGTTACTTGAGATTTAGTGCATTCATGTTTGAATTTAATTTAAGGACTCGAGAAATGGTTTTGGAAGCATGTTCTTTAACGGAATAGTAGATAGGGCATTGTAGGTTCCTATATGTTCTGTAATTGCCATTTTAAAGATGAATGTTCTAGCTACAATTTCAAGTGGGTCTATCATGAATGTGTTAAGATAAAATTAAAAATTTTAAGTAACCCCCGACAGAAGAAAAAAATCACTACCGTGGCTAACAAAAGAGCTGATAACTTTGAAACAAACAAAGCTAAGAGCATACTAATTAAGCTTTCAAACAGAAAAAACAAAATCAAAATCGGTCCATGCGTTCGGGAGCTACGATGCCACAGACAGACGCACTCACGCACACACACACATACACAGCCACGTCAAACTTATAACACCTCGTCTTTTCGAATATAAAATAGATACGACGACATTTTGGTTTATTTTATAAAACCAGCACAATAAGTATCACTTATTGATCCAGATAGAGCCATCAAACTAAATAAAAAATTGTGTGTGTAACAGATATTTCCAATTTAAAACATGACATACCATCACGCCTGTATTCCCCGAAGGGTTAGGCAGAGGTGTGGCAATGTGCACCCACAGTTCGCCGGTATGTTTAGGTCTCATGTAATAGGGGGCGAGCCTATTGCTATTACCTGGGCAGAAGTCGTAACTCCGAGCTGTTACTGAGAATTTCATAGAAAAACCCAATAACACTTTTTGCTTGAACTGGGAATCCAACTCAAGTCCATAAAATTGACTGAATTTACTTTACGTTTTCTCCGTACGCTCGCAATGGATATTCTTGTGTCGGAATGACAAACGCCCCACACAGGTGTGATGTTATGTGTAAAGGCTCGCTCGAGATTTCATACAAATTATTCTACGGATAGATATCTCAATCCCCTATGATAATGCAGCATCTGTGAGAAATGGCTTTAAATGTCAAGACAAAGTTGCAAGAGAGAAACATAACTTCATCTCTCTAGACTCCTTTTGAATTACTCTCTTTGAAGGGTATCACATAACCGTCTCACAAGATCAAGGGAAAATCAATGTGTGAATAGAATGAATAACAAAAGACGATCTAACATAAAAATACAAAGGTACAAAAGCATTTTTAAACCCTTCAGTTTGTCATGAGTAGATAGATTATTTATAACCTTCATACGAGCTTACGACTGCCCCGATGGTCTTGTGGTCACAAGAGCGACTGATGAGCGTGGGATCCTGGGTTTGATTCCTAGGTTGGGCAAAAAGTGTCATTAGGTTTTTCCGTTGGGAATTTCTCAGTAGCAACCCGGAGTTTGAAATATGTCTTGGCTGTCATTCGTATATCTTTGGCAGTCGTTACGAATAGTCAGAAGCCGGGAGGTCCGACAGCCAGTCTTACCAAGAGGTATAGTGTTGCTCAGTAACTGGGTGTTTCATGTTTTATGTTATGGGTGTGGTTTCCGCACTTATTCCTAACGTGGACCATTATACGTGAGCCGCGGCGGGGGTTATTCCAACCAGCCCACCTCCCTCCAGAAGCAGATTAGTCTTCCCGGTCTTCTCAGGGCGTCTGCAAGGGAATTTGGTTCAGTGACTGGGTTGTGGAGGTCAGATAGGCAGTCGTTCTGTGTAAAACACTGGTATTCAACTGCATCAGGTTAGACTGGAAGCCGACCCCAACGTAGTTGGCGAAATGGCTTGGCAGATGATGATAATTAAACTAAACCATGGCGGACAGATAAGTCTTTTTTGAATTCAGAAAAGAGTTCATCGCATAGAAATATTAACAAACAAAAAGCTTGGCTATGGCTAAGCCAGCCAGTTTCTATAGTACTCTCAACGACATTATTTTCTAAACTTTAGGTCCAATTTTGTTTTAAATATCGGTTACCAATGTTTGTTAAGGGTAAATGAAAAAGGTTACATAAAATAAATATAAGCCAATATTACTATAAGCCATACTTACCTTATACCTAGGCTAAAGTGAATATTCCAAACACTACCCGTATTTTACCAGTCAACCTTTTCTATATTAGGGCGTTATCACACTAGCGATTTTCGAGCGAATTCAAAGCGAGGCGAGAGCGCAGCGGTTTCGCCGCGAATAGCGGCGCCGAAACCATTTCGTACAGTCGCATTCGGTAGCCCGCTCCGCCACACTCAGGCGGCGATAACGTAGCGCGCCCGTCGCGTGTTCGCTTTGCCTCGAAAAAACGCCAGTGTGATAGGGGCCTAACCCATTTGAATATTCCAGAGCGCGTAAAAACTCTTTTTATTAAAATAATCCGCGACATCCTTTTATATTTCTGCTAAAATTAATTACAGACTTTATGGTTTTAATACGAACATTAAATTGAAACCCGAAATAACCTTTATCCTAATTAAGCATACCTTCATTAAATTTTAGGAAATAAAATGACACCTGCAAATAAGATTAACTAATGAAGTAAAACAGACTGGAATGGCAGTCCTGAAGCTCATTAACAAGGAGAGAGGTTCTCGCCACAAATCGGGCGTGAACCCCTCTCCATGTAAATGATCTAACAGCTTTCGTAAAAAGATTGGACAACGTTCGTCAAGCGATTATGATACGCGATGCAAGTGGCATTGTGAGGAAGACTTTTACCTTGGAATCAGTTCATGATGAACCCACAAGGATACATTTTTTCGTCGATTATTAAAGGAACAATCAGCTGTTCCGAACAACACCTACGGCCTACGTGAAAGTGTATTGAAGAGCTTATTTTTAATCCCCAACGCAAAAACGACGGGGTGTTACAAGTTTGGCGTGTGTGTCTTTCTGTGGCATCGTAGCTCCCGAACGCTTGAACCGATTTTGATTTTGTTTTTTATCTTTGAAAGGTTAATTAGTCGGGAGTGTTCTACGTTTTTTTACGGAAATCGGTTCAGTGGTTTCAAAGTTATTAGCTCTTTTGTTAGCTACGGTAGGTATTGTTTTCTTCTGTCAGGGGTTACTTAAAATTTTTAATTTTGTGTTTTTATATCAAACTAACAAAAATGCTAACGCTGGGAGATCTGTAATCAATTATGAATATAATCAGGGTCACACAGAGTGTTTCTCAAATCGTGAGACAAATCAATCCATCAATCTTCTGTGAGCAAATAATGGTGTTTTATTTCAGCAGTGTTCATAACATATTTTTCGTAATTTCGACCAATTACATTATGAGCGATGAAAAACACGTCTTATAGTCGATCAAAAAGCCACATGTAGAATCTCTAAAACCCTTGGCAGTCAAGCTAATCTCAAATTCTTCTTAACGAACACAGAAGACCGTCCCATAATGTGAGGTACACGACCCACTCTACGACAAAATTCTCGACAAAAATTTTACGCCAAAAATTTACGACAGAATTCGAATTGCACTCAGTCAACTTGCATTTCTTAATTAAATTATCAATGCAATTAAACGCTTTGTCGCCGTAAAGATGAAGTAATAAAGTGAACTGAAATCGTTAAGTTACCGACTTCGCCAGATGTTGCATAGTTATTATACTTACCTACTTTGATTAATTGTTTTGTGAAACCGCTAGGCGCTAGGGTAGATCGCGACAGTCTAATAATTATTAATTCAGTCAATTGTTTTGACTAAATTATACATAAGAAAGTAAGTCTGTGTGTCTGTTAACTTTTTATGAGTAAACAGCTGCATCGATTTTGATGAAATTTGGTATAGAGATAGATTGGACCTTGGAGAAGGATATAGGCTTTGTCACGAAAAAAGGCTTGAAATGAAAGTTTGTATGGAAGTCATCATTATTAAAGATAAAACTTTGTATTTAGGCGCTTGATTTAAAGGGATGTTCACTGATAGATAGCTAATGTTATAACTAAGGAGTAGGTAACTTAGGCTACTTATACTTTGGAAAAAAAAAGCCACTGAAAACAGACATACATGCAGATGAAATCCTGGACATCAACTAGTTTAATTAAAATATAAATCAGATTGAATAAACAATGACATAAACAACATCAGATGAAATTCATTAAAAGAGCTCGGAGAGTATTTAAAGCTCAGCTTGGGTTGTGTGGTAATAAAAAAATTGGAGGTGACTATTATGAATATGTATTAACACAATAATAATCATTAAAATCATCAAAATAACTCTCCAAATTAAAATGAAATGTGTTTAAACAAAACATAACGTTTGTGGCCAATTATAAGTAACATAAATTGAAGAAAATAATTACCTATTATGTTTCTGTAAATAAAGATTTCTATTATTTTTAGACTGAAGGCCAAATCTACTATATACAAATGTTTAAAATCTATACTCGTTCTCATCTACTAATTACAAGTGTTTAAAATCCATTCTCGTTGTGGACGACAAAGGGCCTCAAAGAGATGTCAGCAAATTTTTAAGGGGCCACTGAGGGCTGATGCCTGCCGGGGCTGTAGGTTGTTCGTAAGAGATACCGCGCCCCCGGAAAGCAAAGGTCACAAGAAGGAACATGGATGGTTTTTTGTCAGTAAATGTCTGACACTCCCTTCCGGTCCGCCCATGGTAGGGGAAGTAATTATATGATTCCCTGCCCTAAAAAAAAAGTGCTAGTACTTATACGTAGAATGAAAAAATGAAAATTAAATGAAATTATTATATTACCAGATTTACATCCAATTAGATATATATAAAAACACATGAACAAAAACAAATAATAATTACAATTACTGCAAATATGGTTATCGAGTTATAATAAAAATTAAAAACTTTCTTGTTTTTCTGTAAAACTACCAGTCGGATTGGAAAAAAATTGTTAGTTTAACCTTACGCTACAACCCAAGGGAGCGTAGCAGTAACCAAAGAGGTAACTTAAAAACAAAGTCGTACGTAGTTAAGCCCACTATTGATACCAAGCCTAAAAAATTGCGCAGCAAATTAAAAAAAAAAATAACAAAATAAAATTTGAATTTCGTATGCAACCGTAACGCACCATAACAACATGACATACCACCACGCATGTATTCCCCGAAGGGTTAGGCAGAAGTGTACCAGCGTACACCCAAAGTTCGCCGGTATGTTAAGGTCCCATGTAATAGAGGGCGAGCCTATCGCCATTAACCGGGCACAAATCCTAACTCCGAGCTGATACTGAGAATTTCATAGAAAAACCCAATACCACATTTTGCTCGACCTGGGAATCGAACCCAAGACAGTCGCGCTTAGGACCACTAGGCTGACGTGGCAGTTAACGCATCCCCCCTAACAAATTCTACGGCTTTAAATAATTACTTACAAATGAATAGGGATGTCCCATCACGTGGTGAAGTACAAAAATATCTTCATAATATTATTTTGTTTCAAAGTATTTTGGGCGTACTCGTTAATTTAAGATGACAAGCTAATTACTTATCAAGAGCAGAAGCTTATTTAACTTAATAATGTCATTTATTTATTTTTAAATTACCTTAGTATTTATTTCAAGACATACGGGTATTTTAAGACGCTAACATGAACACACGGTCGTTAAAGTATTCGATTCAAGTCGAGTTTTAAATTGGAAATTCGTTTATCTTACAGTAATAGAGCTCTTTGTAACGGAGCTCGTCAGGGGAAGTACTACCACCATAGCAATTTCTGCCGCAAAGCAGCGTTGCTATGTTCCGATTCTTAGGGTAATTACAGGCACATGAGACCATTCAACTTTGTCTCTGGGTTTTCTTGTCGTATGGGAAATCATCAAATGTCTTCCCCCACCCTGGGAGGGGCGGAAGGGAATATCAGACTTTTACTGACTAAAACCCAATAACCAACGCCCTTTGCGTTGCGGGGGCGTGGTATTTCTTTTGAAGAACCCGCAGCCCCGGCAGTTTTCTCTGAGATGGCATCGCATTTGCATGGCCTGTCTATAAGCAGCAGTGACCACTTAACATCAGGTGGACCGCCGGCTTGTTTGTTATCTATGTTTAAAAAAAAGGTATTTTGATTAAATATACGACAGTCTATAAGTATTACCTATTGATGTGAATAAAGCCTTCAAACGTAATTAATATTATGTGCGAAACGGGTATTAGCCATTGGAAAAGCGGTCGAATTTCGCGTTGCGTTTACTTTGTGAGCTCAATCCAGAGCCTCTAAATTCTGCCAAACGAGTGCGTCACGATTGCCCGAAGTTCACTTGTTCGGAAAATTACGCCGAATGACATACATTTTGATGCAGCCACAAATTTCTGTTCGATCTGCAGATCAGTGACCACTGATTTGTCCTGTTTAGCTGTTCTATTGCTTTTTTTGCCCTGTTGTAAAACATTTATTTTAAACTGCCTCGGTAGCTAGTGGTCCTAAGCGCGACTGCTACGCTTGAGGTCTTGGGTTCGATTCCCAGGTCGAGCAAAAAGTTTTATTTGGGTTTTTCTATGAGATTCTTAGTAGCAGCATAGAGTTTGGATTTGAGCCCGGTTAATAATAATAGGCTCGCCCCCTATTACATGGGACCTAAACATACCGGCGAACTGTGGGTTCACACTGGTACACCTCTGCCTAACCCTTCGGGGAATACAGGCGTGATGGTATGTGTGATTTATTTTAAAAGAGTAAGTATGGAGTTTGTTACCCATTTTACTCCTTACGAAACTACATTTTAGAAGGAGCATCTAGATTTAATTCTGTTTATCTTGTATATACTATAATCTTGTATATACTTTGACTTTAAAGGAGTAGGATAAGGGGCTATCCGAACACAGGACCCCCTTTTTTTTGTGGGGGTGGGAAATCATCAAATAACTTCTCCCGCCCTGGGCGGGGCGGGAGGGAGCGTCAGACTTCTACTGACCAAAACCCACCCATGTTCCTTCAGGGGGCGCGGTATCTCTTACGAAAAACCCGCAGCCCCGGCAGGCATAGACCCTCAGTGGCCCCTTCCATTTGCTGATATCTCTTTGAGGACCCCCCTAAAACACACATTTTATGTCGCATAGTTTGGCGTATTGATACATATTACAAGCCTGAATTTTTTTTTGAGTATTGTGAAGGATTCAAAGAAAAGACTTAAATATTTCATGAAAATATAATAGTACCATGGTAAAAAAATCGTAAAGGAGATCATAAAAAATATTTTTCGTCGCATTCATCTCAAAATCTTGATCGTAAACTATATCATTTTATGTAATGATATTATAGGGAATTTCGTGAACTAAAGACATACTTATAAATTATTCCACTGAGCAGTGTATTGTTTTTCACGATTTAAAGAAAACTTCAAAACTACCGTTATTTTTTTGTCCGATTCAACTAATATCAAACGTATCGCTATTTTAAACTTGATTTGTTGCCGTGATGCGTTATTGTCAATTACCTAACCATTTGCTTACGACAGGTCCTTAAGATACATACAGGATATCAACATGATATTTACTACAGAACCTTTAACTAATGCAAATAATCCATCAACACGTATAACTTTTATACTATCCGCAAAATTGATGGCTACAAGTTGCGAACGCAGTATCCCTACCTAAGTTCATTTCCTTATACAAACTTTCTCATTAACTAGATAAATGTTTTAGCAGACTTTTGCGGTAAACAGTTTGCTGGATAAACGAACTGAAAAAACCGGGGAAGTGTGAGTGGGATTTGCGAACGAAGGGTTCCGTATAAAAACGAGCAAAAAAAAATATTTATTTTATTTAGTTTTTCAGTATGTGTTGTTATAGGGGCAATAGAAATACATAATCTGTAAAAATTTCAACTGTCTAACAATCGTAACCGTAACGTGTAACCGTGTTAATGTTTATGAGATACAGCTTGGTGACAGACGAACGGACGGGCAGCGGAGTCTCAGTAATAGGGTCCTGTCCCTTTGGGTACGGAAGCCTAAAAATTTGTTCAACCTTGATCGGCTTTGAGTAAAGATTAAGTAATATTAAGACTAGTAGGAGATAATACGTATCGTGATGGTAGTCTACCGTACAAGCACAAATGTGACTTATTCAATTCATAATCTAAGTAGGTAGGTACTTGCAAAGTTTATCTTGGGCATCACTAACATTGAAGAAGAAAAACACCCGTGGAAAATCCTGGACTTTATCTATACCAAAATTGTAACGAGGATCGATTTTTTTGTTTGTTTGTACCGAATAAGTTCCGAAACTGCTTGAACCAATTTTACACGACTGCTCCAAAAAGAGAGTGTTACGTTATCAGGATTAATGAGTTTGGGTGAGTTTTTCACCAATAGGTAGCTAAATTACCAGGAAGTAACTTGGGCTATATATCATCACGTTAAACCACACGGGGGTGAGCAGTAACAAAACACGTAGAAAATATCTAGGTGGACGAGGTCGCGAGCTAGTAATGAATTGTAGCTTGAAATCGCCAATTTGGCTAGAGCAAGCGTGGTGAGCTAGAGCAATGCTGGGACCTTCTCTGTATGAGAAGTGGCCTTTACTTTGCAATGGAACAGCAATAATCAGGTATTATTATTTTGTCATATTACAAAATAAACGATGATTTTCATCGAAACAATTTTTCTCTTTCATAGCCGTACTGGCCAATCAAAAAAATAAAAATTTTGCCATTTAAAGTAATCTGTGCTTATGAATAAATAAATCACAGCCGGCTTTCTGTTTTTATGTTCGCAGCCGATTTTATGACTCGTAAAACTTATGTCAAGGTGCTGCGGGTTGTTCGCAAGAGATACCGTGCCCCCGGAACGCAAAGGGCACAAGAAGGAACATGGGTGGGTTTTAGTCAGTAAAAGTCTGACACTCCCTCCCGTCCCGCCCAGGGCGGGAGAAGTTATTTGATGATTTCCCACCCACCAAAAAAAGGAGGTAATAAGTTTGGACTCACATTAGCCAAATTCTAATTATCTTTTTTATGGGGATAGCTTGGTCTTAATTGTGACTATAAATAAGACCCTAAATAAAATAAGTTTAAAAACAACTTATATCAAAGTGAAAAGGATGAAATTAGTTTAGCTTCACATTGCTAATTATCCTTTTAATGTTGCTGGCATGGTTGTTTGGTCGCGAGTAAAAACTCTATGCTCGTTTTTTTTTCTAAATTCGAACGAATTCAAAACATTTCAGTTTTTTGACATCTTGTTATTCTTTTGTTTTTTATTATCATTTGTATTAAAATTTTTTTTTTTGGTCTTGTAAATTTTCTTGGTAATCGCTTTAGAAACTAATTGTTGTTTCATTTATATCAAAGTCCTCGGGCGCTTTGTCTAGTGCCGTACAATGTCTTATTTTTTACTATAAATAAGACCCTAAATAAAAAAAGTTTAAGTTAAACAGTTTTATTATAAAGAAACACAATAATGATGCAGATTATGTACTATAAGCTATAAAAATATTAGGTAGGTACCAGGTACAATTCATCATTCCACTCCCCCCCCCACCAAACAATCCAAAAAAAATGCTCCCTATGCAATTAGACAGACCGATAAAGTCCCTATAAAATATCTCAATGCAAGAGAAAACCACTCACTTTGCTTAAACCCTCGTATTTACATATCGTTAGTGCCAAATGACGGGGAACTAATCTACCCTAGGGAACACCTCTATCTTAACATGTCGGTACAGGAGAAGCATAATAAATGTTGTATTAAACTTTTACATTTTTACGAGGGAATTAGTTTCTTTTTTCGGAATTTGGCACGCTTAAAACTTAATTATATTTAACTTATACTCTGCAGACCGATTTCGTTTACGGCGGCCAACCTCAATGGACTAGCCAACAAGAACGCAGGATATATAATAGCCGTGTGCGCAAACACAGATGCACTCCCTTTTCTCTCACTCTCATTATACGATTGGACAGCAATACGATAAGACCAGGGAAAGCTCAGGCGCGGAACCGACGATTTTACGTGCTTTCAGTGTCAGAGGGTGTCATACCACCAACTTCTAAACTCCGGACTGTTACTAAGAAATTCCTAATGGACAAACCCTATAACGCTTTTTTTTAAATTGAATCGAACTCATAACCCTTAACAGTCGCGCTTCCGACCAACGGGGCAGTCAATGGGGTAAGCGGGACTTAGAACTTATGAACCAAGCGACTGCATGCTAAGGGCCCCCACGCTACACCCTCTGTGGGGTACGAATCTCAGCTTAGGGCATCTCTAGGGAAGGACGGCAGGGGTCAGGCTGGATCTGATCTCGATTATTTAAGGACGAATTTAAAGGTAAAGACCTAGCGGCGCAGGCTGACTCGAGGAGGGATTTAGTTACCAAAGGACCTTTTTTGACAAAGCTATCAGTTTTTAGGATCAAAGTAGATTGAACAATTCGGTCGTAATAAAAAACTGGGTACAAGTACGGTAGAGTATTACTACGAAATAACAGTACGCTTTGAAATTTTATCGCGTGCTTAAGGCTTATCATGTTCGACAAATGTTTTGTGAACGGTTGACAATATTTTCGTAAATCTATTGACGCCATTTTTGCGAACACAGCTGAGTAAACATGGGAAAGGAAACTTAGGAAATAAAAAAGGATGAATGAAATATCGCTAATATAGACAAAAAAATCCGGCACCTTTCTCATTTTTTGAAGTTTTTTAGGGTTCTGTTCAAAAAGGGTGACAACTGGGACCTTGATACTAAGAGACTGTCATAACGTTGTATCATTTGGATCATAATATACATATACATATATACATTATATATGTGTGTATATATATACATTGGCAATTTTTACATAATATTGTGTATTACAATGGCTGCAATAACAATACATTTTAAAGGAGGAAGTCAAGAAACGTGTCCAACTCGCACTTCGAGTGTTATTATTTATCAATATAAAGGTACCTTTCTTATTTAATATTTATTTCAATTATAAGCAACAAAAAGTGGAAAGGCAGCGGTGTTTCGGAGGTAAAAACATCTTAAAGGATGTCCCCCGCCCTTGAGGGAGCAGAGGGGTTTGTCAGACCCTTACTGACTAAAAACCACTTCGATGTTCCCTTACCACACTAGCGTTTCCAGGATTCTGGGATCCCCGACTAGTCCGCCTCTGCTGGCCTCCTCAGAACATAAAACTACATAAACCAAGTTCAAGAAATGTTTTAAAGCAAAAGCAACTTTGGAATTGGATTAAAACACCCACAGGTCATTAGTAGGTAAGTACCCTTGTGGAAAGGTTCACAAATGTTTTTGCTGACACACAATCTGGGATATGGGGTCGAAAAGTTATTATTCCTTGTTACATTAAACCCTTTTTTGCTAACGGCCGAGTCGTTTATTGCGACATAATATGGAATTGTTCAAGTTTGGGAGTAATTATTTAATTTTTGTTCATTAATTGCCTGCTTTATTAAATAGACTTTTCCGACAGCGACATATCAAAGTAATCCAGCCGTAATGTTGGTTATTATGTAATTAATCTTGATAAACTTTGACATTCGTAAATAAGATAAAGGGTACTAGTATCTAGGTTTGTGGTGTTGTGGGTAGTCAATTTCCTTGAACGAGATTTTCGGTTATATATGATTTTGTAATTAAGATATTTGACTGAATACTAGCTAATGTCAAGCTTAGACATTAATGCACATAACACAATTACAAACTGTGTATCGAGTAAAGTTTTTTATGGACTAAAAGTGTGTATGGAGTGTGCATTTTTAGGGATGGGAAATCATCGACTTACTTGCCCCGCCCTGGGCGGAACGGAAAAATCTGACACTCCCTGTCAGACTTTTACTTACTAAAACGCATCCATGTTCTTTTTTTAGCCCTTTGCGTTCCGGGGGCGCGGTATATCTTACGAACACCCCGCTGCCCCGGCAGGCATCGGCCCTCAGTGGCCCCTTCTAAAATTGCTGACATCTCCTTGAGGCGCGCGTGGAACACGAACGCGCCGTCGATACGGCCAGAGTGTGCTGTAGTGAAAGCCTTTTTTTAAGTAACACACATAATAAGTAGGTATGTCATAGTAATAATATAGGTTTAAAATTAAATAAATAATTAGATATTCTTACTCATTTGTTTTTGTTTTTCTAAATAACGTTGAGCACATAAAAAAACAAACATTTACTCGAGTTCCTATTTTAATATTTTCGTTAATTTTGCATTTTACATGAAATCGAAAAAGCAATTAATTTCGAAAATATTTTCGTTCATGTTATTTAACACGGCAGGAAAAACAGTAATTATGTTATACCTCTCTTTTTGCGTCATCAGGTCATTTATTTTATAAAAAGAGATGTCAGAAAAGTAAAAAAAAACTCAGAATCGCCTACTGAATCGATTTCAGTAATTTCTGAAAATGGTAATTTTTTATCCCAATATAATTACACCAGTCACCTCTCCGTTGAATAGTAGTATCAAACGAAATTCAAACTTAAAGTCAAGGGTATAAGGCTTTTTAAAACGCAACTGTAAATAACGTCTATCGTTAAACATGAAATAAATAATAAATAAATCCTTCCGTAAAGAACATAATGTTTATTTACAAAAAGTAATCCGAGCGATTTAAACCTTACAAACTAAAAAATAAATAACTATTTTAGAAAGAGCTGGTATTGATTAAGTAGCTGATTCAGAGAAAACTACTTTCAGGATTTGTATACAAAAAACTAGCGTCTGCCCGCGACTTCGTCCGCGTGAATATTTTCACCCGTGTTAAGTAACGTCTTTGGTTACTGCTGTGCTCCCGTGTGTCGAAGCGTGATATTATATAGCCTATGACACTCACAAATAACGTAGCTTTTTATAAGTAAAAGATCGTTCAAAATCGGTTCAGTAGATCCAGAGATTACCCCCTACAACCTCACAAACTTTACCTCTTTATAATATTAGTACCTATAGATTTATGACTGAAATGTTTGTTCATTAATTCAGAGTTATTTTGGTACAGCCCTAACTTGTCACACAAATGACAATCAATTTATAACCCTTGCCTTTCTTAACAAAACATCATAAAATGAAAAAACGAGCGCCCTTAACGATCACGCAGAAGCATAGATGAAATAAATCTCTATACACACAAACACATCCTAGAATAACAAACAGTTAAATTATTCCTTGATGGCAACATCCAATGATTTTTTACTAGTGTACCAAAATAGAGGAGTCTTAGTTCTATATTCAGTACCAGAATTATTTTATTACCTTTCGGGAAACTGTTTATCGATCTTGCTCTTGAACATAGTGTGCTTAATCTGGACGAAAATAACGGTATATTTTTAGGACCGGCCGGTATGTTACCGGACTATTCCTTACATGATCTATACAAATAAATAAAACAGATGTGTCTGTTTGTCATGTCAAAATAACAGATTTTTACAAAATAAATATGAATGTTTAAACAGTAACAGTATTTACACAAAAATCTAATTAAAAATTTTTGCCTGTCTGTTTGGCTGGGTAATCTCCGCTATGGTTGGAACGATTTTAAAAGGACTTTCATTGGCGCGACCGCAGTCGCGTTTATTAATAATATATGTTTTTTTCACCAAAACCACTTATTAGGTAGCGATATTTGTTACGTTTGAATAGGATCTAACTAAAAAAAAAAAACTATAAGAATCATTATCTTATAACACTCTCCAGTTGGTGCTTAAAGATTTACAAAACAACACAAAAGAAAGCATTAAATAAGGTCCATTACGAAAACATACAGCACACTGGGTAAATGTTTTCGGACATAAGCCCAAACCTTTTTGAAACCACATTGCGATCGGATTGTTTGATTTTAGATTATGCTAATGCTGACACACTGTGCAGTGATTTGTGGTCGGAAACAGTTGCAGTTTATACTGGCTGTTTTAAGAATTACTGACAGTATTTGAACATCGAACGTGGAACGAAATTTGAATGATGGTGACGTCACTGTCCACCAGGGATGACACTGTACCGTAGGAGTTATTAGTTAGCATTTTAGTTTTTTTTTATACATTCATGATTCATTCATTTTTTCTTTTCAGTTAAAAGGTAATTTCATATTTATCTTAGTCTTTACTCGTTTTACAAATCAAATTGAAAATATGCGTGTATGTGTGTGTGTGTGTAATATTAAATATTTATAGTATTGAATTAAGTGTGTTTTCAATAACTAGTTTTACAAACAGGATTATTTCAACGAAGAAAAGTGCTCGTTTGTAGCTTAGTGCTTTCCCAGAGATATTATTATTATTAGGTACTTTGATATTTTCCTAACCCTTAATTTCTTTCGGGATAATGGTCTTAGAAAAAGAAAGTCAGCTTTTTACTTACCACCTACGCAACAGATGTAATGCTGGCCATCATTGAACTAACTAGGTATTTTATCTTTTTATAATTTGAATAAAATATCAAAAATGAAACGAACTCTTCCAAATTTCGAATTCCACTCGTACTTTCGTGAACGTATTAAATGGAAAATTCAAATTCGTAGCAACCCGGTTCTTGACGACACCAATCAACTTTTATGAGCTGTCAAAATGCGATTCTCAAATGGCATATAAACTGTGACGTCACGTTCACTTTTTCCAACTCAATTGATTAACTATTTAACGATTTCAAAGCAACTAAAATCCGCCTTTTATGTTCACTGAAAATTAATTAGATATTCAAAACTAAAATTAAGTGTTTTGTTAGTGAAGTTGTGTCTTGAAATCATTGTTCAATTATGTCAAATATCGAATACCGGGGGTAGTTAGGAAAAGTGACTTAAAGTAACTACGAAACAGAAGTTTGTTGGAAACACTAGAAATGTAGGAAGTGCACGGGAAAATATCCTTTATGTTCATTTCCTTTTTATATCTGGGTACTCCTGGCAGCCGTCCAAGCTAAGGGTAACGGATACAGCCAGTTATTGTGTCAGCAACCATTTCTGCTTTCTTGCTTTTTCTTGCATTAGGTAACTTGCTCGTGCGATAAGATAAGAACAAGTTGATGTGTAGAGGGCAAGGATTGCAACTTTATCAATATTATTATTTTTTAGGGTTACCTAAACGTGGTAGAAGGGTCATTGTAAGAAAAACTTTTATCATGAATTCATGATTGTAACCCCTAAACGATGAAATTTATTATCGGTTATTGGAAAATAATCAGCAGTTCCCTATAAAAGTGCTACACTTACACAGTCAAAATAGCAGCAGCTGCTACACATACCATCACGCCTGTATTCCCCGAAGGGTTAGGCAGAAGTGTACCAATGTACACCCACAGTTCGCCAGTATGTTTAGGTCCCATGTAATAGCGAGCGAACCTATTGCCATTAACCGGGCACAAATCCAAACTCCGAGATCCTACTGAGAATCTCATAAAAAAACCCAATAACACTTTTTGCTCGACCTGGGAATCGAACCCAAGATCTCTAGCGTAGCAGTCGCGCTTGGGACCACTAGGCTAACGAGGCAGTTACTACAGCAGCAACTAGTAGTTTGCAAAATAAAGTCCTCCTTCCATGAGGACTTCTAGGAGTAATATTAATAACACCAGACTAGTATTTTCTCACTACAGAACAAAGGCCTCTTCTAATACAAGGAAGGCACGAACATTAATCACTACGTTTACTCAAGGATTAGATAAACTAAAAGAGATGAACAAATAAAAACACAATTTTTATGTTCAAAACATTTATTTATTCTCTGCTTTTAATGTTGACACAAGTGTACTAAATACCCACTTTACTTCAGTAAAGTTTTAGTGACATATAAATTACGAGCAACACCAAATTAAAAATACATATTTTGGTTATGACAAGTATAGAGATAGAATATTTAAATAGTGTTATAACTAAAATATAGAATTTACAAACACAGAACAAGAAACTAATTCATCATGTTTTGGTCGGATTTTTTTCCAGATGACAGACAGTAGGTAAATAGAGATTTTTATAAAATTACAGTATTTTTTTTACAAATTTGATAATTCCTAACATATTTTAGGCATCTTACTTATTAGAAATTGAGACGCTTAAGGCACAGCAAAATTACATCTAACTAGAATATACAACTAATATAGACACTCTTGGTAACAATCTTTATTCTATTTCGCAAATTGTGATATGTACAAAAATATTTCCATCTTTATAAACTAGCATTATTATTATTATAAAAATTGAAATCATAACATTCTCAGTATACATTGTATACATACTTAAATGCATTGGTGTGTGATGAAAGTAATAAATAATACAGAAATTATAAATAAACACAGCTAAACACAACTAAACATCCCAAACAATAAGCAGATTACACAAAACGATACACTGAACAGAACCAAGTCTTTGAACTCCACTCAATTATTGGCACAATTTCACTATATTTTAGTCTCAGTGTCAATAAGTATCGGTTCCACTTCTAGAACCGATATTCCTCAAATCAGGCATGCGAGTTGTCTCTCCGCTGCCTCTCCAGCTCTTTCCTATGACTGTGGCGTTTCCTCGCTATTATTGCTACTAATATCACAACGACTGCCAGAGCTACTGCTATACCTATCCACCAGTAAGTATTATACGACCCTTCTTTCGTAACACCTTCTTTTTGGTCCCCAGCTGCTACAGGATTCTTTATTTCCAAAACTCCTACAGTAGACGTTTCAACGCTAAACTTAGAATTTGTTTCTTCACCTGTATCGATTACGTTATCTACAATATCCATGTGAGTTCCTTTGTCTTCTTTGGGTGTTTCTTGGTTCTCTGCTGAAGATGGGATTTCATTATCTTCTGGCACCGGATCCACGGCTTCAACATAATCGTCTGAATCACTGTTGTCTGCTGTAGGATCTAACTGATTGTCTAAGTATTCATCTAAAAACTTGTAGTAGTCTGTTAGACCCGTGTATTCAAGGCCGTACTCCCGCTTAGCCAGAAGATCGCTAACCATCTCAGGCCAGACAGTTCCGTAGCCTTGCATCATTGCGTCTCTGTAAACACATTTTTAGATATAGATTCAAACAATGAAAGCTTAGTTTCTGGGAAACCTAATAAACTAAGAAATACTTACATCAATCGGTCGTTATTATTGGCTATATGTTTTATTAAATCCGATTCATCTGACACAAGTTCTTCAGCAAAAGACTGATAAATTTGGTACTTTAGAATTAAACCCATGAATTTCCTGTAACAAAAAAGACGACGTCAAAGGTAACTCTTTTATTGAGAAGTTTAAGTTTCAAGTAATTTATTTTTGTTATTAGTTACTTACCCAATAAAAGGTTTGTTGAAGATCATGTAAGGGTCTCCAAGGAAATCACTATCACCTGTTTCAATGTTGGAGAAATTCTTACGGAACTCACTCCAACTACTTGGTATTTTCGCGTACGGTATAGCTCCCATTAAAACTTTTATTCTCCATTCGTCGGCTGCCAAATAGAAGTTTAGTCTGCAAGGAAAATATTTCTATAAAGCATCAAGTACGTAGACAAACAAAGTTAAAGTTATATTCAACGATAATAAAAACTTACCTTGGTAAATCTTTTAGAGCCATAATCAATTGTAGAACAAGACGATGAGAATTTGGATTGTAATTAAAAGTTTCTAACGGAAACAGCCCAGCTTTACTCAGCGCATGTGGGTTCACGGAAAGTAACGACACGAAACCAGGAATAGCTTCATACACAGCTGGAACAAACAAAGCGATGAGTTGTGAAGTTCTTGAAGAAGTAACTTTAGAAGTAGAACGGAAACTTACCGGAATAGCGGGAAGCCTCTCTCAAGATATAAGTGTTGTTGCTATGTAAATTAATGGTTTGCTTGTAGACAATTTTCATAACTGCTTCGTGAGCATCTATGAAGTTGGCTATGCTGACGTCTTTGCAAGTTACTGCTCTAACTTTGTTGGGCTTGCACCAGTCAACTAAGGTTGGCGGACAAGTACTATTGAAAACCGATTCAGTCCAAATATCTGGGTCTGCGTCTCCTAAGTTTAGCGCTTTGACGAGTTTTGCTGCTTGTTTGAAAGCTTCTACCCCGCCCAAATTCTGTGAAATAGATTTATCTGTTATAAATAACACTCGGCTTATCCTTACTTTGTTTTGTTAAATGTTTAAGGCAATTAAATTGAAAGGTCGTATTTTGCTGTTTTTACTGTAAAGGGGTAAACCCTTTTTTCCATTAACAACATGAGAAATACCCGTATTTTTATCAAAGCGATTTTTAACAATAAATTAACTCACCTTTAACTGAAGGTTTGCGTGTACTTTCTGGTATATTCCAGCACGTTTTGGCAAAAGACTTTCTATTAAGTTAGACCAATCATCTCCTGTTAACGATCCTGGAAAGTAGTTTACTATTAAAATATATATCTAAACCATGTGTATGCCGTCTATTGTATTGTTTTTTTATTGCTAAACTGTCAATTACGATTTTTTAAAGACCATTATGAGAAAAAGGTAGATTTTTATAAATTTTTATTGACTTAAAACTCAAGACTAAAATACTGAAATTTAATTAAAAACACAATGGAATTTAAATCTTAAGGGACTTGTTTGACTTTGGTAATCCTAAAATAAAACTTGAGAGTACGTTAAGGGGTTGTGCAGTTCTCAAAGGTAAAGAATTTAAAGTTTTGTAAATGTGGTTAAAAAAAAAGAAGGAGACAGAACACTAACGGAATTTTCGTTTTAAATAAGTAGCTCATTAAAATAATTTATTTTACGTCAAAACCAGAGAATTTGATTTGCTTAATTACTCTTTTATGACGAACATTAATTTTATGAAGTCTTCGCATTCTGTTCTTTTTTTAAATTATTATAGCTGGGGCTGTGGTAAGCTAGAATTGTCGTTACCAGTTGAACAAAACAAGTGAAATTGCCTAGGCTTAAGTTACCGCCTGGGCAGTAAAACTATTTATTCTGTTTACCGGCTGCAACAACTTTGCCCGTTTTAATTTTAACTTTGGTACAACTTTGCCTGTTGTGTATTCCACATGAGTGTTTTATTTTAAGAGACTTTGTTTACATTTCATAACGCGAAACATAGTTTTCCGAAAATACTCTAAGCAGGTAAGTATTTTATTAAGATATTGTTGAAATTAGTCACGTTAAAACTGCTTTTCATGAATGTATCGGGATGTAACAAAATAGTTAAAGTTGAATAAGATTTAGTTAGTTTGGCAACGTCAAGCAGGTTTGCTTGAGTGTGGTCGCCACAATGAATGTGACGTGGATTGTCATTTTTTAAAAGAAGAGGCGTTTGCCATCTTGGGTGACACATTAATGGTGATGAACTCACCGCGTTACCATCGAATTAAAAACCCACAATGTCTGATGGCAAAATGTCAAGTGGTTCGCCATCGCTGCCTGGCGGATTTTCGATAATTATACACACCATCACGCCTGTATTTCCCGAAGGGTAAGGCAGAGGTGTAGTACCAATGTACACCCACAGTTCGCCTGTATGTTTAGACCTCATGTAATAGGGGGCGAACTTACAGTCATTAACTGGGCACAAATCCTAACTCCGAGCTGCTACTGAGAATTGCATAGACAACCCTAATAACACTTTGCTCGACCTGGGTATCGAACCCAAGACCTCTAGAGCAGCAGTCGCGCTTAGGACCACTAGGCTAAATGTATAAAAATCTAAGTAAAACATGGACTTAAGTAAGTCCCGAACAGCCATTTATCAGCAACGAAGAAACACTTTGAACTTGATAAAGTACCGACAATTTTTAATTGTCTCACAAATATTTTATTTTTAGAAAACTTAAGTGTGTCAGGCACTTACTCAGTAAATGTACCGGTAGAGGTTTGCCGACGGCATCGGAGCCCTTCAGCCTAAGTGCAATGTATTTATGAAGCTTCAAGTAAAGAGGTTTCACATTCTCCCACAATTCTCGGGCCTTAAGTATGGCACCTTCATACTCGCCCAAGGCATCCCAATATTCTTCTACGGAGTTGTAATCTGAAAGAAAAACGTGATTTTTATTTTGACAGAATCAATTACAAGAACAAAAACAGTGTTCAATAAGCTTTATATTATCAAGAATATTAATTTTCTTTTTCATTTATTTGCGTGTTTTGTATATCAATCCAGAAATCGTGAAAAAAGAATTAGCTGATAGACATAGCATTTTGTCGAGTTATACAAACATAAATGTTTCAGCTGATTTTATTTCCGCGATTTCTCTTTTTCATTGAAAAAATTGTTCATAATGATGACTAGATTGACTGCTTTGAAGATAACTGGCAAACAAAAAAAAGCTTTAATACAAGACATTTATCTTATTTGCTAATTATTTTGCAATGAGTAGGTACGTAAGTCTTTTTCAGTTTTTCGATACACATAATTATGAACATAGAAGCTCACGCTTGTAAATTTTAAAATTCATTCCTCATATACCCTCAATATTACTGTTGACAATAGAATTTATTTCGACTAACAACTCTATTAAAGTCCACAGTCAAGTTTAAATTTGAACCACAAGGCAACGTAATAAATAAGTAATTACTACATATTTATTCGCTTCTCCAACTTTGCCCTTACTCAAGCATTAAGCTTTCCAACAAAATGCCATTTTCTCCCTTCTTCATGGACGGCGAAAGTTCCAAAATTTGCCTCGTTATGTACTTATTGACGAATCCTAAATAGGTTTCAATGGAAAATTCCCCGGGGCGTCGCAATATTAAATCTTAATTTAATATTAATTACGAAATTAAGATTCATATTAGAAAATCTGCTTATTTACATAGAAATGTAATTTCTTTTAAGCTCACAATGTCTTGTTTTACGAGTTAATTACAGATACGTACTTTAGTGGCTTCTGTTTTTTTTTTTTTCGGGGGGTGGGAAATCGTCAAATAACTTCTCCCGCCCTGGGCGAGGCGGGAGGGAGTGTCAGACTTTTACTGACTAAAACCCACCCATGTTCCTTCTTGTGCCCTTTGCGTTCCGGGGGCGCGGTATCTTTTACGAACAACCCGCAGCCCCGGCAGGCATCGGCGGCCCCGGCAACGCAAAGGGCACAAGAAGAAACATGGGTGGGTTTTAGTCAGCAAAAGTCTGACACTCCCTCCCGCCCCGCCCAGGGCGGGAGAAGTTATTTGATGATTTCCCACGTCCCAAAAAAAAATAAAAAATAATAAAGGATTACATGGTGGCCCATCGTGAAACGACGTCTCACTGAAAATTATGAAAGCCTCTCTCCCTGTTTTCTCTAAAACACATCCATCTATGTTCAACGATAAGAAACTATAAATAATCGTTGAACATACATAGGGTTGGGAAAAAACATAGAGAGGTTTTCATAATATTCAGTTGGACGTCGTTTCATGGGCTGCCTCATCCCTTACTACTACATTACAGTCATTTGATAGTAATTTCCTGCTAACAAAATAGATATTTCACTCCATTAACTATGTAGCTATATTTTCCAAACCAAATTCCGGTTACAGCCAATCTCAATGGGCACTAGCCAAGTATCCAGAAGATATTATAGTGCACAAGTATGTGCGCAAACATAGGTGCACTCCCTCTTCCCTCAGTCTCATAGTCCGATGGGACTGCAATCCAACACGACCGGCGAAAGAAAGCACGTTAAGCCGTGGTCCTGCGTCTAAATAATTTATGTGACATTATAAATTAATGATAATGTAGATATTAAATTAATTAAACAATAATAGTTGCATTATCGGTATCAAATTATTGTTATATTTTATAGTTGTAGTAGTAATTAATGTTAGCCATAGTAAACTACTATTAATTAATTAAAGACAAACATTAAGTTTGTCTGAAATATAATACTGCAATTATGAACAACTAGCTGTTGCCCGCGGCTTCGCTCACGTCGACCTAAGTGTTACTTAACTAAATAAGTATTGAATACTATGTTATCAAAATCTTCCAAGCAGGTCGAATGGTTGCTAAGGTGACTGCTAATAGTTACGACTGTAGGTTTAAAGAATTTATCTGTAGTCGCTTGAAGTCTGGCTTGTGCACGGCTGGTAAAAGGCTTACGCCATACCTGGGGCTAAAACATAATTGGCGTAATGAGAGTATATGTGGCTTTACTATTCCTTTAGATAATACTATGATGTGGTGTCAAAATTTACTTACTTTTCTTTCTCAAACCATTAACAGCATCTTTAATAGGCACTGCTTTAACATTATACCTCACATTGTAGCTGCGATCTGCCTAGTATCAAGACCGAAGAAATGAATCTTATAATCAGAGCAACAGGCAACAAAATTTGAGCTTCTTGTTAGAACCAAATTTATGTAAAGTTTTTGGGAGAAAGTATGGACAAAAAACAGTAATCATAAGACTTCTTAAAAGACTAAGCAAAGTTTTACCTCACAAATTATCCCTTATTTTTGGAACCGTAAACTACACAAAAAATTTCCATTTAAAGAATTTTTTTAAGCATGTAGAACATCTTCCGTTTATAGGACCTACCCATAAGAAGAAATTCCGAATGCGATGCATGATTCATGATTGATGCTTGATTCAACTTGCATCCTGAAAGCGTGAAGTCTGTAAGACATTCAACGTCAGAAGAACGATTGTCACGGAATTTTTCTATGGGTGAAATTGAATTTGGTACAGTTTCTGTTGTTGCTAATCTATTTCTGTTTTGCCATTTGAATATAAGTACAATTTTTGGTGGCGCGGCTCAGGACAGAAGTTAAAATTTTGGACAAAAAACGTTTGCACATAAATCATTCAACACTTGTATGAAGTGTCGAAGTTGGGAGGTCCCTTTTTTAAGCATGAGATGTCGTAAAATTATTTTTTTCCTTTCTGGTGGAAAGGAGTGTCAGACTGTTATTGGCTAAAACCCATCCGAGTTCCTTCCGATGTCCTTTGTGTTCCAGGGCCGCGGTGAGTCTTTCGAACAAATTCCGCAACTGTGCTAACATCTCTTTGAGGCGCGCGTGAAACACAGTACGTCGTCGGCTTGGGTCTGGTTCTGGTTGGACGGCGAGCCACACAACGGTAGCCGACCGCAAGCCCACTCCGACGGTGGTCTGGAATCGCTCTACGACTCTCGACACCCGGGGCATCCCCTTCTGTTCTGGCGGCCGGGGTGAAAGGTTGACCTCTCCCTCATGCGTTTCGCCTCCTCCTTCGTTGGCATTACTACTTCGCAGAAGGAAGCGATTGCTTCCCATTCTCCCTCGCTCCGGACTATGGATGAACCAAGGCCGGATGCGAGAGGTCGCCGCCGCCAATCGCCTTTATGAGGACACGCTGATGTTCTGCCCAAGCAGGGGCATGCCTCCACCGTACGCTCCTTTGTGATCCTACAGTGATAACACCAAGGCGTGTCCTAGCGCCGAAACCGAAACAGTTAGCTCCCGAAACAACTGTGACCAGAGAGTACCTGCGTCAGAGAATCCTTGTGGTGCGGCGATCCTACTATCGATATAAATTGGTAACTCTTTAAGTTTCTGAGGTGCTGTTTTTTATTCATGAAAAATATTCTTAGGGGTAGCTAGAATTTGTGGGGCAATCTGTCGAATTCTGTTCTATTCATTCTTCTTCAGTCGACGTATGCAAATTTTCAAAGTTATGTTAAGGTTATGCTTAAACCTATTTTATTATAATATTGAAATCATACCATCGAAAATAAAAACAATTGAATTAGGTACCAATTAAAATAATGACAAAAAGTAACAATCAATTGGGATCGAACTCACACAAAATATCTTACATGGCTTTCATTAAACACCGAAGCTATTCTCTAAACAAAGTAAATAGCGTAATAATAATAAAAAAATATAGCAATTCCCATACCATGTTATAATGACTGCTTAACTCCTTGTGGCTAATGACGTCATGTTTTTTATTTCATAGGATAAAATATCTCCCACTGTCTTTCATAGGAACTACCTCGTTAGCCTAGTGGTCCTAAGCGCGACTGCTACGCTAGAGGTCTTGGGTTCGATTCCCAGGTCAAGCAAAGTGTTATTGGGTTTTTCTATGAAATTCTCAGTAGCAGCTCGGAGTTAGGATTTGTGCCCGGTTAATGACAATAGGTTCGCCCCCTGTTACATGAGATCTAAACATACCGGCGAACTGTGGGTGTATATTGTTACACCTCTGCCTAACCCATCGGGAAATACAGGTGTGATGGTATGTGTAATATGTAACTAATCTGCAGTATTGTGTATGTTTTATAGCAATCCAAAACATGTCCAAGAACAATAATGCTTACCTAACCTCATTATTTATTACAAATAGCGAAATAGCCTAACTATTAATTACAAAGCCCACCACCCAAAGAGAGAAGCAGATTGTGTGAAGGAAGATATCCAGCACCTCATGACTACTTGAATTAGTCAGACTACCTAGCTCCCGGTAGTGAACTTCAGTGATGTATCTGGAAGGCATTGAATAGATTGCGCATTTAAATAGGCCGTTGCAAACATAATTTGGTAAAAGAGGGCATCATATACCCGTCTGAAACTCAGTGCAATTGACGCATCAGTAAAAGCAGCCATCTACTTTTCTTAACCGGTGTAAATTATTGTTAGGGGTATCATCGATCCCGGGTCGGTGGTGCGTAGTGTTCCACGTGCGCCTCAAAGAAATGTCAGTACTGTAAGATGGGGCCCGCCAGGGCCAGTGTCTAGCAGGGCTGCGGAATTCAAAAGAGTCACCGCGGCGCTGGTACGCAAAGGGCATTAGGAGGAACACTTTGTGTTTTAGTCTGTAAGAGTCTGACACTCCCTTCCGTTCCGCCCAGAGCGAAAGAAGTCATTTAAAGATTTCCCATCCTTAAAAAAAGGGGTATCATTGATGTGAAAAGAAGAATTTATATCGCGTAATAATATACAGTCATGTGTTGGACCGACATTTAAATACTATTTTGTCAAAATTAAAGAGTCAAATAGACATAAATTCTTTAACAATACGTATATTTTCCGCTCTACTATCGTTTGCACACCGATCAGTTTCTATTTTTTCGATGAAAACTTTTGACTTCAATTTGCTATTTTTAGTAACTATATAAGACATTCTTTTCTGCAAAAATAATAAAGAAAAAATAAGCAAGCTAAGCGTTACTGTATAAGAATGACTACTTCTATTTTATTCTTGTTTGGAAATCTTCTAGTATTCAAAAGAAATATTTAAAAAATCACAAAAAGTAAAACATTATACCGGAACCGAACTCAAGCCCTGCGATTGGAAAGGCGGTCATCGAACCATTAGACTATTTAAATCAGTAGAAAAGCTTTGAAATTGCCGTTCTGTTTTGCCATGATTGACTGTTTAGCTTCTTAAAGGTATAGCGTGATAGTAATTATTTCAGCAGTTCAATCCTCAGCCATCTAAAGTATTGTTATATTTTGTTTCATCTTTTTTGAAACCCGTCGTAATCTGCATCATCATTGTTCATCCCCCAAAGTAGATAGCGCGATAATTTATAGCCTACGGCCAACTTTGGCCTATGATGAATATAATAAAAAAATAATATCCAAAAATTGAACGGAATCTGTCCGGCAGTATTTGTGTGATGCTCTAACAAACAAACAGACAAAAATTTAGAATCGCTTCCCGACCCCGTAGCAATCACTTTTTTTTAAATATATTAAATGTACAGTTTTGACTTCGCTACGATTTTATTATAAGTATAGACTATGTACAGACATTATTTTCTGCTTTAATATTAAAAGATTTAAATAAATAAGTAAGTAAATCAATGTTATGTCAGAAGTTATGCATACTTTTATTTTATTATTGTTGGGAGTCTACCTGTACGAAAAAAAATGTTTAAAAAATCACAAAAAGTAAAACTCTTACTGAGGACCGAACTCACGATCAGCGATTTGCAAGGCGGTCATCATACCATTAGACCATTTACTACTTCGGAAATAACTCTAAAATAGCCGTTCTAGTATGCCATTATTGACTGCTTTACTCTTTGAAGGTATAGCGTGATGATAATTATTTTAGAAGTTCAATTTCGCAGCTATCTACAATATTCTTACATTATATGTCGTTATTTTCAATCCCGTGAGAATCTCTAGAAGAACTCGGACATAATGCAACATTGCTCATCCCCCAAAGCAAATAGCGTGATAATTTATAGCCTAAGTTTTAAGTGGAGCTTACCGCAATATATTAGTGAAAACCGCATTCAAATCGGTTAAGCCACGGCTGAGATTAGCGTGTTCAAACGCACAGACAAACAGACAAACAGACAAACAGACAAACAGACAAACAGACAAAAATTCTAAAAACCATATTTTCGGCATTAGAATCATTACTCGACCTCGTAGCAATTACTTTTTTTCAAAAATATTAAATGTACAGTTTTGACTTCGCTACGATTTTATTATATGTATAGATTATTGTTACCTAGTAATAACTCACTACATATAATATTAATTGGTTTTATTGTTAAGATTCATGAGAGCATTGTTATGTTACCATTTTGTTTAACCCCCGACGCAAAAAACGACGGGGTGTTGTAAGTTTGACATGTCTGTGGCATCGTAGCTCCCGAACGCATGTACCGATTTTGATTTCGTTTTTTTTTGTTTGAAAGGTGAATTAGTCGGGAGTGTTCTTAGTTTTGTTTGATGGAAATCGGTTCAGCGGTTTCAAAGTTATCAGCTCTTTTGTGAGCTGCGGTAGGGACTTCTTTTGTCTCTGTCGGGGTTTACTTATGTTTGTTTTTATAACAACCCGACAAAATAATACATGTCTCGCTCAACTGCGGGTACACCGCCCACTAAATGTTTAGATTAAACTAGATTACGATATAATAGAGAGTTTGAATGTATTTAGCGATTGTACTTATCTGCTGAGCCTTTTCCAAACTATGTTTTTTTTTTCGGATTGGGTAATCATCAAATAACTTCTCCCGCCCTGGGCGGGGCGGGAGGGTGTGTCAGACTCTTACTGACTAAAACCCACCCATGTTCCTTCATGTGCCCTTTGCGTTCCGGGGGCGCGGTATCTCTTACGAACAACCAGCAGCCCCGGCAGGCATCGGCCCTCAATGGCCCCTTCGCTTTGCTGACATCTCTTTGAGGCGCGCGTGGAACACGAACGCGCCGTCGACACGGCCTGTCGTTATGTTAAACGTAAGGACGGTGAGCTACCCATTGCTCACTATCCACAGGCCCGTATCTACGGTGGCCGGGAGTCGTCTCGCGGCTCCCGACGTCCGGAGCGTCTACCGCGGCGGCTGGGACGGGAGAACCGCTGTCTAAACCGTCTCGCCGCCTCCTTCTCAAGCATTACTGCCTCACAGAAGGAGGCGACTGCATCCCATTCCCTCTCGCTCCGGACCAAGGCTTGCACCAGGGCCGGACGCGAGAGTTCGCCGCCGCCGATGGCCGCCACGAGGACTCGGCGATGCTCCGCCCAAGCGGAGCATACCGCCACGGTGTGCTCCACCGTGTTTCCAAACTATGTTGGGGTCGGCTTCCAGTCTAACCAGATTCAGCTGAATACCAATATTTTCCTTGGAGCGACTGCCTATCTGACCTTGTCAACCCAGTTACTGGGCAACGCGATACCTCTTAATTGGATTGGTTGTCAGAGTTCCCAGCTTCTGAATATCGTTAACGTCTGTCAAAAATCTACGAATGACAGCCGGGACCACCGGCTTTACGTGCTTTCCGAAACACGGGGGTGTCACACCATCAACTTTCAAACTCCGGGCTGTTACTGAGAAATTACTAATGGAATAACCCAATAACACTTTTTTCCCGGTCTGGGAATCAAACCCAGGATCCTACACTCATAAGTCGCGACTACGAGACTACGAGAGCGACTACGAGATTAACGGGGCAGTCCAACTAATAGTCCAGCAATATTACAACTTATACCAAACAAAATAATGTAAAATCTATTTGCTACTTCATTGTACTGTTTTTTTTTATTCTATTGTAGAACGTCTTTCACAACACAACAATACATTTTCTAACTTTAAATGAAACTTAAAACCTCTTATCATAGTTGAAAAGGAAAAACTTGTCTGTCTGTGTCCATTGTCCTTTAAAACCAACAAAGTAAACTAGTATTTTTACACAAAGCTTTAAAGAATTTTGTTTGTATGTAATTCATTAAGGAGTTAACTGAAAAGTAAGTAAACTACACTCAGTGTTCTTTTTAGGGTTCAGTACCTCAAAAAGAAAAAACGGAACCCTTATAGGATTACTTTGTTTTCCGACCGTCCATCTATCTGTCACGACCTCTCAGTAACGTGTGGAGATATCGAGTTGAAATTAAAAACATATACTCAGGTCTACAGTTCCTTGAAGTTGTAAAAAAATAAGTAAAAAAAAAGATACGGCAAAAACATATATTTCGACGTTCACAGGGGAATCAAAATGTATAGGGTAATTTCCGTTGACTAGGTCTAACTAACTATGAAATTTAGCAACTAATATCGTCTGATACTACAAATAGAGGGGAAAATCTAAAAACTATACATTTGTAATTATTTTTTTTTATAATATGTACCTTCTTAGTACGGACCCTCAGTGTGCGAGTCCGACTCGTACTTGTTCGGTTTTCTGTTTTTATTTGTATTTCGAATGTTCTTTTTTAATAATCTAATGTTTTTTTACGGTGCAATACCCTAAGGGTTCTAACAGGACCCTATTACTGAGCCATCGCTGTCAATACGTCTATCAAAGGGCTGTATCTCATGAACCGTAATAGATATAAGAGTTGAAATTTTCACAGAGTGTATTTCTCTTGCTGTTTTGTTATAAAAACCAATAATAAAAATAAAAAGTGATCTCACCATATAATGAACAAGATCATGCTTGATCTTAAAATTGTACGATGGTACAGAACCCTTTTTAGACGAGTCCGACTTAAACTTAGCCAGGTTTTATTTACGAGTACATTGATAAATTATACAACATCGTTACTTACAAAAGCTCCCTGAGCAATAAACATTTTCCTGTAGGAACGAAAAATTCTTCATATTTCCGTTGGAACCGTAATACGTATATAAACCTTTGTGAACATAATCACCCACAGCTTACGCAACAACGTATTTCTGTGTATGTAGTAAGTTGAGTGCAATTAGACTAAAAATATCTCCCAGTTGGAACGAAGTTAGTGGACAGATTTATTTTGTTATGTAATTTGAATGTCATAAGACTTATTTTTAACTGCGTCGTTAGCCTAGTGGTCTTAAGCGCAACTGCTACGCCAGAGGTCTTGGTTTCGGTTCCCAGAGCGAGCACAGTTCGCGCGTATGTTTTTAAGTCCCACGTAATAGGGGCAAGCCTATTGCCATTAACCGGGCTTATGCCCGGTTAATGTCCGTAAATCCTAACTCCGAGCTGCTACTGAGAATTTCATAGAAAAACCAAATAACACTTTTTGTTCGACCTGGGAATCCTACGCAAGACCTGTACCGTAGCAGTCGCGTTTAGGACCACTATGCTAACGAGAAAAACAATTTAATATTAATGAAAAACTCACTATTTTGTTTTGAGGCATTTCGGAGTAAAGGAAGTATGTGCTCCAAATAATCATTAAGCTCTGGCAAGTTCTTCTCCCAGGACTCTTTCATGCGAAGCAGGGCTTCATCATCTTGCTGTCGAGCTAAGTTGTAGTGTAACTCTGTGAATAGAAAATTATTTGTATATTAGTAAAACAATATCTGCTGAGCCTATTTCTTGCATATTTTTCGTCGGTAATAAAAAAAAACAGCTCTTCCATACATTTTCAAAAGTGTTTCATATGGAAGTACTGATTTTTTTTTAAATAACCGACAAAAAACGTTTACCCTTGTGTGTTCTACTTATCGCTACTGAATCCATAAACTTTTCATCATCATTATCATCAGCCTACAACAGTCCACTGCTGGACATAGGTCTCTCGATATGCACGCCACTTAGCTCGATACTTGGCTTCTCATCCAGTTGCTACCAGCGACCCTGCGAAGATCTTCGCTCCACCGAGCCTGAGGGCGTCCCACCTTACGCTTTTGGTTAGGATGTTCCTACCACTCATAACCTATGTAGATAATATTGAGATATCTTTAAAACTAGCTACAGCAAAACATTCAAAGAATAGGTGTTACTATGGGCTCTCACATGTCTAACAAAAAGATATTAGGTAGAACTGTTTTTATTTCAATATACATCCAAAACTTTTCCTTAAAATAGAATTAAAATCAATCAGCGTTGATTATCGAAAATCATTACAGACATCGTTTTAGTAAAATTAACCCAATAAATTGTTTTTATTTGAAGCAAATAATTTTGAAAATATTTAACGCCTTACGCGCAATCTGCTAAGACTATTAAATTGTTCAACATGTATTTCATTGGTATCTTATCAAACTATACGTTTTCAAAATACGGTAAACGTTTAAAGTCTCCATAAGTTATGCTGGTCATAAAATCTCTTATTTCCACAGCAGTCGCTTACAAGCATTTAACTAGCACTTGGCTTCTGACTGTTATTACTTTGAAAGCAACTACACAGCATTACTCTAGTGCCGTTTTATTGATAACCAGCCCAGATGCGTCACGTGACAAATTTATAGCTATTTTCTTTTATTTATTGTTCTTGTACAGTTTTATATTCAATTTACTGCAGTGTTTGACATAAAGTGGCTAAATAGCTTTAGTTATTTGGTGCTATTGTTGAAATTCCCGCATTTTTGTGCTATTTTCACATTGGTTTGTATTTATCGTGATGAATGGAGTATAGATAGGCAAAGAATCCACTAAAAGGTATATTTTCACATGTCATTCAAATTTATCCCTTTCGGAATGTCAAGTTGAAAAAATAACAAACACAAATCGTTTGAGTATCATTTTTGTGAATTTATCGTCTTTTGTTTCCCAACGAAGCTCTTTTAATTAGTATTTTTTATTTCTCAGTTAATTAATATTATTTAGCATCTCCCTTAAGGTGGATGGACGACCTGGTTAAGACCGCAGGAAGACGATGTATGCAGGTCGTTTCCAACCGGTCATTTTGCAAAACGATGGGGGAGACCTATGTCCAGCAGTTGACGTCCTGCGGCTAATATAATTATGATTTAGCATTTAAAAAGGTAACATGTCATAACAATCTGACTCCATTTGTTTTATTTTCCATGTAAACATGCTAGAGAATTCCCGAACACGACCCCTTAGGACTTTAGAAGTTAATTATTTGAATGCATTTAATTTAAGAGTTGTTACTTTGTGTGCTAACTCGAATCGTCCTTTAACCGAGCTCTCATCCACTTAAGCAAGCGTAAAATCTTCACCAATGTTTTTTTTATTCATAAAATTACAAAGTGCTCTTACGAAAGATGAGAAATTAACTTTTTACAAACATTCGTCTCCCGTGCCGTGTTATTAAAAGTTCCTTTTTTCTTTATGAAATTCATAATGACTTGGAAATTTTATTTTGTGAACAGTGGTCGCCTTGTGTTCGAATTTGTCATTCGACTTCCGCCCTTCTTCCGGACTTTGGAAGCCCTCAATTTATTTTTAAATTAGATATCCAATTGTACTGTTATCTTAAATAGATTATTTTTCTGCTGGAATTGTTTCAACTCCAGTGTCAATTAAAGTGTTTTCAGCGATGGTCTGTGGGTTGAAATTAACTCGAGAGTTTATTTTTAAACTTCCTTAGTTGTAATTATAATATAAGGCCTTCCTCCTCCTTCATTCCTTTCATGTTGTGATGTTCGCAACCGGGCACGGGAAAGTGCGAATGTGACTTTATTTCATATGTTGTTCTTTCTAAGTTTATCTTGGACATCACAGACAACGGTGAAGGAAAACTTGACCTACAATTCATATAAGTTTGATCTGCCTTGAGCAAGCGTGGTGATCAATGCTCGTGCCTCCTCTATAAGAGGAGGTATTTGGCCTGCATTGGTACAATGTTAGAATCGGATGGTATTCTTCATTTGATCTTCGAACTACATCTTCATAAATCAATGTTCTATATAAAATGAACATTTCTAAAATAATTCATTTTAAAACCGATCTTACCTTTAAGTGTGCAATTAGTGGTGGTTCCACAATCGTAGTTGGTTGCGAATCTTATTCTGTTCTGGGCATTATCACCGAACGTGACGAGCTGAAACATAAATATTTATTAACAATATCATCATGGTGATCTGTGCAGTAGGTTATGCCTAGTTTAATGTGGAAATCAAACATCACGCCTCCTTTTTTTTTAAAGATGGGAAATCATCAAAATAACGACTTCTTCCACTCTGGAGTGCCAGACTCTTACTAACTAAAACCCTTTCGTGTTCCTCCTAATGCCCTTTGCGTTCCAATGCGGCGGTGATTCTTTCGAACAAATTCTTCAACCTTCAAATCCTCATCCTAGCAGGTAGAACTCGAATTTTGCAGGATCAGGATTTTGTAACACAAAGGTACTCCTACGAACCGGTGCCGTGTCTATAACAGCGGTTAGAAACATATTTCACGGAACCTCCGTAGCGGACGTCATAAATAAAAGCAAAGATTTATATCCAATTACTTTCCACTATGTATCGTAATAAAAATAACTAAATGAATTTATTATCTCTCAGGTCTATATTGTACGGTGCTGAGTTTTCATTCCCTGGGCGCTTATTGTGAGATACCTCGGTAACGTGAACTACCGTGTTATTGTTTAAGGTAAAAACTACTTTTATTATGTAGGCAACTAGCTTTTGCCTGCGGCTTTGTCCGCGTCAAAGTTGGTATGTTTGGTAAGACTCAACTTGTCTTATGACACTCGGCAATAGGTACTGTAGCTTTTTATTTAAGAAGTAAATTTTGTAATTGGATCAGTTCCAGTGGTAAAAATGGGTCATTCTTTGTACTGTTTAAATTAAAGCCATACGGTGTAGGTGTATGGAGTACTAATATGGAGTAGTAAGTACTATGGACTATGTATATAGTACTAACGATATGTAGTACTAACGATACTATGGAGTAGTAAGTAGTACTAATGTAGTAGTAATACTTTATTTATGAAAAACGAAAGAAAAAAACAGAGTGGCTCTGGACTGCAATTGAGAATTTTCTAGTGATCATATCCGCTTGCTACAACAGACTCTACAAGCAGTTCGACAGAAAAAAAATTGCTATTTGTACAATAATATAGGTAACTAACCCTTCTTTACTTTGATATAATTCAAACACAGACTAAACATACCCACATAATGACTAAAAATGCACTCCTCATGCACTTACCACTTTATAATAAACCGTTCTCTTAAGTACAGTTATGGACACATTATTATGCACATTATGGTATGCAAATAAAGAAATAAATATGAAAATAAAAAAAACCTAATTTACGAATGAATTTTCAGTTCAAATCTTACCCTTATCCACTGTTCAGTGTCAAGCAAAGTGTCTCCAGGTTGTAGTAATAGTTTTACTTTGCGCCGGAGCATGTTATCATCAGGGGAGAGTGCATGCGCGGTGAGTGCGCTCTTTATGTCAGTCGTTTGTTGACAGACGAACATGCCGAACGTTTTGTCGCGCTCCAACTGTCAAAAAAAAAGTAAAGTTAAAGAAAACTTTGGTATTAATTCACAAACGGGAATATCGATTACATTATGTTCTTTTTTTAGTGCGGGACATCAATTCTTTATCTAAAATAAAGGGCTAAATTACTTCTTAAAACATCAGCTATATGCCAATGTACGTTCCTTCAAAATCAGTCCAGCTATTTCGGAGATCAGCCGGAACCAAAATTTACAGACAAAAAGTTTTAGAATTGTTTTCGGCATAAGTACCTACCTACACTACCGTGTAAAATATCATATCCATTTAGTATAAAACCTGTTATTTTGACATTACAAATAGATACTTCAAGTTTATTTATTTGTAAACATACATAGATTAAAGTTCTGTGCTTGGGATAGGTCAGGCTTGAAATAGTGTTATGCTGACGTCTGTCGCGTACCGTCAGCCACGCGTATGAATAATCTCACAATGCATAATGTAGCACTGGCGACCAGCGAGCGCGAGTCCATAGAAATAAGTTCGGACCGGTGTTCCACAAACGCGAAAGGGCACAACTTATTCGATCGAGTTTTAAACAAAAATTACTTCATAAATACGAATTATGAAATAAAATAAGTTTCGCTAATAAAATAAATAAATAATTCAAATCAATTCAACATTTTAATAAAAACTTGTCAACCGGAATAATTATGTCATTAATGACGTCATCCAGATGCCAAAATAATATTAAATTTTTTGTTTGAAATATTATAGCACTGATTGTTGTTGAATTTAGCGCCATGTTGAGCATTTAATTAAAATGTGAACCATGTCTAATTCTCGCATTGGATTAAACATTTGACAATTAATTAATTTTGTGACAAAAAATAATTAATTGCGAGATCTAGTTAGGTACCTATTTAATTGAATTTTCTTTCTTTGTTTTGTTTTCAACACAATACATATTAAACACCATCATGCCTGTATTCCCCGAAGCGTTAGGCCGAGGTGTACCAGTGTACACCCACAGTTCGCCGGTATGTTTACGTCCCATGTAATAGGGGGCGAGCCTATTGCCATTAACCAGGCACAATTCCTAACTCCAAACTACTACTGAGAATTTCATAGAAAAACCAAATAAAATTTTTTGCTCGACCTGGGAATCGGAACCCCAAGACCCATAGCGTAGCAGTCGCGCTTAGGACCACTAGGCTAAACCCATAACAACACGTAACAATACATTTTATTTACTTATAAGAGAAACTACTGGATAATAGCAATAATATTTTCTTTACACAAAGGTGATGTAAATTCAAAGCAATGGAACTTCCAAATAATTTGCATTCTTAGCTTACTTAAATATTTTGGATTAATCCGCTTTAGTTAGAATAGAATAGGATAGGTTAGGATAAAATATAATATAATAATATTAATTTGTTCAAAAACAGTAGTAGTAGAAGTTAGCTAAAACCAACAGAGAATTTTTTAAGTGAGCTGCTGACTTTGTCCGCCAAAAAAATTCAAATAAAGAATAAAAAAATGCGGAAAGTAAAATATTAACACCACCATGTTTTCCGAAAATCGTAACATTTATTTATTTTCAGCTTTATTATCCATCGATCAACCAGACAAGAAATTGTTGCTTAGGTTTCGTTCATTAAAAAAATACTGTATTTTCTGGGCTATACACCCATACTACTCGGATGAACATAGTGATATAATCCGGAATCCACATTTCACCTCTGCAAAATGTAAGCTAGCACCACCAGTAGTGTATGTGTATATGTGTGTGTATGTAGTAGTAGTAGTGTATATCACCAGATGACCAATAATACCATTAATTGATTCCACATAATTAACGTACTTGGTTGACCTTGGAATTATACCACCTAGGTGATAAAGGGTGACTTAATTTTAATTTTTGCGACTCGCTGACTCTGACCAAAACATAGCAGAATGATCAAAATAACATACATCCATAAACTCACACCTTCTTCCCATGGGAGTAGGCAGAAACCACAGAAAGCCACCTACTACGATCCTTACATACTCATTCCGCCTCATCCACGTTCCTACATCTGCATCTGCATCTTGCATCATAAGCACGCCGGTTACGAGTACTGCGCACCTGACCTTTCTGAAGAACCTCACCAATAAGGTCAGGGTAGGTCTTTCTAGGGCGTCCTCTCCCAGCGTTGACGTTATTTAACATTAAATTTAAATAATAGGCTCTTATTACCTTCGACGCCAATCCTTTACTGTTCCCAGTAAGCTCGTTCCACGCAGCACTGGCCCTCTGTTCACAATGATCCACATAATCCAATTCTACCAGGTCTACTAAAGACACCAGCCATCTTCTGTCATCAGCACTAGACGAAGTGCCGCATTGCAGAGGGGACAGAAGAGCGTAGAAGCAGATGGAGAGAAGTGTGACTGTCAGCCTCATGTTTTATCTGTGGACAAGGAGGTAATGTTGGATTTAGAAGAATTCCATAGAAAAACCCAATAACACTTTTTGCTCGACCTGGGAATCGAACCCAAGACCTCTGGTCTAGCAGTTGCGCTTAAGACCACTAGGCTACGGCCCACTATTTATATGTATTACTTATATGTATAGAAATTCTATAGAAAAGGATCTCTTGAAGTTTTTCAAACAACTTGTTTCTTTAACACGTACGGCACGTTCAAATTATCAGATTGCACCTTACTGCCGGCCCATTAGAAGAAGATTTGATGAAAGGCTCGCTAATCTATATTGGATTCGCGCGGATTTAGTAAAATCCCTTCTCAATGAGGAAATCTTCCTTTTATTACAGTAAAGATCATCAAAATAAAAATGGTAAAGTTTTTATAGCAGGAAAATTTTTCGTGACCTGGTTTATGATCAAAACACCAGCCTATTATGCGCCCCATGGCATGCTTAAGACTTTTCCTTATACAGAGAAAGCACGAGCATCGATCGTGATCTTGGCGGATTTCCGATTCCGACTTATATTCATTATAAATCCAAGTTTTCTCACGATGTGTCTTTACCAATGCTAGTAATGACCTAGATAAAATTATAAAGTACATGTATGATTTGAAAAAAACCACATTGGTACACATCCTACTAATATTATAAATGCGAAAGTTTGTGACGATAGATGGATAGGTGGATTTTTTTTACCGATGGGAAATCATCTTATGACTTCCCTCGCCCTGAGTGAGGCGGGAGGGAGTGTCAGACTTTTACTGACTAAAACCGACGCATTTTCTTTCTTGTGCCCTTTGCGTTCCGGGGGCGCAGTATCTCTTACGAACAAACAACACCCCCGGCACAACCCGCAGCCTCGGCACGGATAGATGGATGGATGGATGTTTGTTACTCTTTCACCCTTAAACGGCTGTACGGATCTGGATGAAATTTTGCACTGAGATAGATTGTAGTATAGAATAATACATAAATTATTTTTTATCCCGGAAAATGTACGGTTCCCTTGGGATAATACATAATTATATCGAATTTGACAGAAAGTAGTCCTCAAATGTTTTAAAACAGCTAGGCCGATTTTGACGGAATTTTCACTGGCCTTCACCGCTGAGCCGTCACGACATTATTGTGGTTTATAGTTGTCATAAAAGATAAGGTTTACAGGTATCCCTAACTTATATACCGTACATAAAACAACACCTTTCGTGATTACAAACCACAAACTTTAACGTGATTGTTCCATGTTGATGTCTTTTTTAACCCCCGACGCAAAAACAGCGGGGTTTTTTTTATTTTAGGGATGGAAAATCATCAAATGACTTCTCCCGCCCCTTTTGTGTCAGACTTTACTGACTAAAACCCATCCATGTTCCTTCTTGTGCCCTTTGCGTTCCGGGGGCGCGGTTTCTCTTACGAACAACCCGCAGTCCCGGCAGGCATCGGCTCTGAGTGGTCCCTTCTAAGATTGCTGATATCACTGGGGCGCGCGTGGAGCACGAAAGCGCCGTCGAAACGGTCTGTCGTTATGCAACGTACGGACGGTGAGCTACCCATTGCTCACCGTCCACAGGCCCGCATTCTATACAGGCTAACTTTTGATTTAGTATTTACTTCCGATTTTTCATGGGAAATGGATTTTTTTATAGGTTCAACCCTGTATTATGAAACAAAAGTCGAGCTGTTTCACACATTGCGATCATGTTATAGTGCATTTTTAAACCCCCGACGCAAACACGACGGGGTGTTATAAGTTTGACGTGTCTGTGTGTGTGTCCTATGACATCGTAGCTCCCGAACGCATGAACCGATTTTGATTTTGTTTTTTGTGTCTGAAGGGTTAATTAGTTGGGAGTGTTCTTAGTTTTGTTTGATTGAAATCGATACAGCGGTTTCATAGTTATCAGCTCTTTTATCTGTTAGCTACGGTAGTAAAAAAATCCCTTTTTTTTCTTCTGTCGGGGGTTACTTAAAATTTTTAATGTTGTGTTTTACCCATACCATCATCACGCCTGTATTCCCCGAAGGGTTAGGCAGAGGTGTACCTATGTACACCCACAGTTCGCCGGTAAGTTAAAGTCCCATGTAATAGAAGGCGAGCCTATTGTTATTTTGTGTTTTTTGGTGTGTTAATATTTCGGCCAGAGAGGGAATGAGTGAAAGGTAGTGGTAGGGGGACCTTTTCCCAGCAGTGGGATAGTACAGGTAAAAAAACCTTTCAGCGTCATCATGTTATACATATAAATTCCGTAAACGAAAAAGTTTGTGAATTTATTCATTTTTAGGAGTCAATCCCGGAAAGGATGGAATTCAAAACATTTCACTGTCACAAATTTTGCTTTGTTTTTCGAAAAGTTGACGTCAGAGACGGGATTGGAGTCCCGTATAGAATACAATGGTAATCTAGGTAGCAACGAGTTAATTTTTATACAAATAAATAAAAAAATAAAAGTTATTTGTAATGACAAAAACAGCTTTTTACTAAATGCATTTAAATGATTGTTTACTTAGTATTTATTATTATTATTATACATTTAATACAAATATAAATAATTAATATTGTCGTCAGTAACATTTAAAACATGTTAGTAACAAACTTATACAAATTTTTTACATTTTTGTAAAACAACATTTCTGTCTGCTTGTTTCGGATAATCTTCGAAACGGCAACACAGATTTTGACGGGATTTTCTCTAGCAGATAACTGAGGTTACAAGGATTAACTTAGGCTACTTTTATTTTGAAACAAAATTAGGGTACCGTGCTGAAAAATAAAGTCCCTCAAAAAATCGGCATTGCTGGAGTAAGCTAGTTTTAAATAGAATCTAACGCAACATTTGTTGTTGAGTATGATTTTATTTAAAACTAGCTGCGTCACTAAACTAGAGTTTACTTTCCCATTTAGCAATTCCAAAATTTACACAACAATTGCCAGCAACCCAATGATTTCAGAACCTTTCATTTATTAACTTATTATTATGAAATCCGAACTTCGTTATACAAACTGCGCAGTATCAATTATCTCAGCAATGAAGGAGAAACCCAAAAGCGAAAATTAATGAGGAAGCCGCAAAATTAAAGATTTTTTTTTTACGTTCAACCATTAGAAACGGGGCTATTCATCCTTTATTCCCCAGAAAGGGTCACGATGATAAAAAGAAAATTAAAGACCAGGCATTCATAAAGCGATTGTTGCTTTCATTCAAGTTCTCTGAAAGGAGAAATTAAAACTACATCAAGTGAGGAGAGGAAATGCAAAAGATTTTTTATGCAAATTACATCCTGAGTTATTGCTGCAAATCCCAACGAGAATGCGAGCTTTAGAGAATCTGAAATTAAATCATTTGTTTCACATGAAACGAAGACAAAAAGCGATTTAACGGCCGCGAAAATAGGACAAGCATTGTGATTACTTTTAAAATTTGGATAGTACTTACGAGATGAATAATTCTGGGCATTGTAACACAAGCTTTAGCCCGCGACTCTAGCCGCGTGGATCAGTTACTTCTGCAAATGTTTTGGTTTTCTAATATTTCTACAACGCTTGAACTTCTTTTCGTGTCGATGATACATAACTAATTTACTAATTGGGCCCAGTAGATAGCCACGTTTATTGCCGTGTCAGAGGCACTGTTCAAATCGTCAAGGATGCTTATCAAGTGCCTAAATAGAAAGTTTCATGGCTTTCTTTATCTTCAATAATTACGGACTCCCATGCAATTTTTCATGCCTTTCAAGGCGTTTTTTTCCGACATAAGGTAGCCTATGTTCTTGGAATTTCCAAGGTCTAATCTATGTATACTAAATTTCATCAAAATTGGTTCAGCGCTTTAGGCGTGAATCCGTAACAGGAAGACACAGACTTACTTTCGTATTTATAATATTTATAGTAGGGATTTAGAGAATTTAAACAAAGAGCGCATGCGTGTTATTTATGTGTGCTGGGCCCTTTTTTCTTTGCACTAACAGAGACTCAGAGTAAACGAGTAAAAAGTACAAAAAGTAATTTGTGTCTATTCACCGTCGACTTCTAATTTTAAAAAAGCAACGACAATCACTCTCATTAATGCAAATGCTTCTCAACTTTCTTTGACAAACAATTTGGATAAAATAACTCAATTTCCCGGACTCGTTCCGGTTGAATACCGGTATCAAGTTGTGTGACCTATTTCAACGAATTTTGCGTATTATACGCCACGTCAAGCTCCCAACGAAAGGCACCTCAATTGAGCGCAACGGGAGTGCGGAAGCCGACCGTCCTATCGATGCGACTGTCCCTATCAGGAGCGCCGGTAACAACCTGACGGGTTTCAGATTATCGATTGAATTTCCAATGTCATAAGACTCAGTTTTGTTTGATCGGAAAAAATATTTTCTTTTTAGTAACTTATCATACTTGACCGCATTTCAGATAATGGTCAGTTTCTCATATGGGGAACACTAACATGATTTCAGGAAACGTGCTCAATTTGGGTTGTCTTTGGTCGCCAAATGAAGAAAAGTATAAATGACGTGATCTACTAAACTGGCCGAGACTTTATTTTCAAATGCAACAGGTATTTAACTCATATGAAGATTTTGTTGCCATTATAAGCTAAGTACAACATAGGAGAGTAGAATGTAAGGGAAGGCAGTGGTGTCTTGAAAAAATGTCTTCCTCTATATTATTATGTTACACATAACATACCATCAGGCCTGTATTCCCCGAAGGGTTAGGCAGAGGTGTAACAATGTACACCCACAGTTCGCCAGAATGTTTTAGGTCCCATGTAATAGGTCGCGAGCCTATTGCCATTAACCGGGCACAAATCCAAACTCCGAGCTGCTACTGAGAATTTCATAGAAAAACCCAATAACACTTTTAGCTCGACCTGGGAATCGAACCCAAGACCTCTAGCGTAGCAGTCGCGCTTAGAACCACTAGGTCAACGAGGCTATTATTATGTTCTATTATGTATTTTCTAATTTTATCATGGACAGCACAGACATCAGTGAAGGAAAACATCGTGAGGATATCTGGACTTATTCTAACTAATATTATAAATGCCAAAGTAAGTTGGGTTGTTTGTTAGTTAAACCACTGAACCGGTCATCCTGAAATTTTGCATATACATTTTCAGGTGTACAGAATCGGACCTTTTATCCCGAAAAAAAATACTATTTATTCTCGATAAAAACAATAATAACGTTCTTATGACAATAGATGGCGCCACGTGTCTTTTGAATCATGATAGAATTTTAAAAATAACCGATATTTACACGGATGAAGTAACTGGCAAAAGCTAGTAAATAATATCAGTTTGGAGTCGTCGATCCGCCTTAACCAACCGTTGTGATTAATGCTCATAATTTCTCTGTACAGTAAAGGCCTCACCGTGCAGTAGGATAATAATAGGCTGGTATTCATTATTTGTGTAACTATTGCAATTTTAGAACATCACCCAAAATGGTCACGTTTCCAAACTTGTGTATGAAAAAAAAAAACAAAATATTAGCGAGTTTCAGACAATCACAGACGACGACGTAACATATTAGCTAGTCTTCATGTGAGCACTGATATCAAGACTTTGAAAGTTTCCCTTGAAAATGAGCTAACAGCTGATGCATAAACCTTCACATTATCTTTAATGTAAAGTAGTGCTTTTGTTCTTGAAGTTCATAGTTTAGATATAAAAATAAAGTTAAATGTTTTGACGTGCGTCACGTGTTCAGACTTGAGAGCATTATTAAAAGCAAAGTTTTTAAGTTCTGTCAGTTTCAGCTAATTTGTAATAAGGTGAGTTTGGCGTTATTATATAACTCTTTATGAAGTTGCAACAAGGATTAAATTTGGTTGATTCCAATATAAGCTTATTTTACATAAATTACATAACATACCATCACGCCCGTAGTCCCCGAAGGGTTAGGCAGAGGTATAACAATGTACACCCACAGTTCGTCGGTATGTTTAGGTCCCATGTAATATGGGGCGAGCCTATTGCCATTAACCGGGCACAAATTCTAACTCTGAGCTGCTATTGAGAATTTCATAGAAAAACTCAATAACACTTTTTGCTCGACGTGGGAATCGAACCCAAGCTTAGAACCACTAGGCTAACGAGGCAGTTATCAAAGAGTATTTTAAATTATCATAGTGTATTTTATGCCTAAAGGTTATTCTCTTTTAAATTGAAGCTAGTTTCTGCCAGCGACTTCGCCCGCGTGATTTTTTTTTACAGTCTTAAGTTACGTCTTTGGATACTACTCCGCTCCCGTGAGCCGTAGCGTAAAGTAAATTATTCAAAAATAAATTTCATAAAGACAACCAACATCAAAAAATAAACGCGCGAAAAAAGATTACCTTATATTATTATCAGGGTTCCTCTGTTAATCTTATATTAACTTCCTCTCTAATCCCTCAAATCCCTTGCACTACATAATTTGCATACTTCCCCCGACGTTCTATTAATTTTGCAAAGGGGTTGTAACTTTCTAAGCGAACTCGTTGGGTTTCTTCGTAACTGATCCCTATCTCCGAGCTATTCCAATCACGTATGATCTTCAATTACTTTCTTCACGGTCTAGTGATCCCAGGCTTTGTTGCGGCTTATTAAGGAAAGGGGGAAACAGTCATTAGTATACCAACAAAACTCCTATTTAGAAGGGATAAAGTAAGATTTTTTTTGCCATTGAAAATTGTGCAGTCTCCTATGAAGAGTGTGGTTGAAATTGGAAAATAAATTGGTTTGTTACTCTCTAGTGAAGATAAAATTTACTAGAAAGAATTTTGTATTGGTGTTTTTGAAGTTTTGTGATGCTGGGAGGATTAGGGTTGTTAGTTTGACTACTGAAAATTTTGGAATATTTAATTGTCTAGAAGAACCACATTTTTCTATTGTTATCTAAAAATTAGAGCAGTTAACCGCCTATAAAAATTACAAATTTTTCCACTATGTCAATTTTGAAGGCGGTTAACTTTTTTGTAAAAATGTTTTTTTGAAGTCAGTTAAAAAGATCAAAGATATCATCAAGACTCCTGTAAAAAAAAATATATATAACTAAGTTTTTATGCAGCCAATGTAGTTTTATTTCCACAATCCTAAAAACCACATCAATACGTATTCAACTACATATAAGCAAAAACAGTAGACCAGTAATGGATGCAACGTGGGTACAAAACTGGATAGTTCCACCATTCTCTGCATCAACACTCATTCCATTACCATAAATACTAAACAAAAATGAATATTCATGAGAAAAATCCCCAGAGTCGTAATAACTACGATTACACCGACACCACAAATGTAAAGAGATTATCTTACAATTTGCATATACCCTGTTCTTAGCTCCGACACATTATGGAGTCACTTAAAAGCTTTTGTCTGGAACATGTCTAGAAATTCTGAGTGTACTGAACCCACAACGAACCCTATTAACGTTTACAGCGAGTAAAGATTTTTTTAAGGTAGGTAAATAAGTAGGTATTAAGTTTTTTAGAACTTTGAAGTCGGACTGTTCATAAAAGATGTTGTTTAGTATTGAAGTTAGCAGGTTAATTAAAAATAATAAATTTACGGTTTACGGTTTGAATTCATTTATTTCTAAAGATTACAAATTACTTGTACAGAAATAAATATTAAAAATTACTTAATTTACTCATTTTTGTTGTCCAGGAGCATAAAATGGTGACATTGCGAAGAAAAGAAGGTAATTGTTAAAAGTTTTGTATTGTCTACACCCGTGCGGCGCGTTGACGCGGTCGCCGTGCGGTGTCTCGTATCTTTGTTTTTATGTTTGAAATCCAAGGACTTGTTTACGCTAGAGGGAAACGAATTATGTTAATTAATTTTTTATTTTATTTTATGATTATATTACATATTATCACGCCTGTATTCCCCGCAGGGTTAGGCAGACGTGTAAAAATGTACACCCATAGTTCGCCGGTATGTTTAGGTCCCATGTAAAAGGGGGCGAGCCTATTGCCATTAACCGGGCACAAAATTACATAAATCAAATAATAAATTACATTTACATAAATCTGGTGTTATGAACTTAGAAACTTTAAGAATTAGAAGAACAAGCAAGCGTGACTGCAGAGCGTGGGAGTTCTGAGTTTAGATTTCCAGAAAGAACGGGATTAATGAGTATTTACACATACGACACACATAACATACCATCACGCCTGTATTCCCCGGAGGGTTTAAGCAGAGGTGTACCAATGTACACCCACAGTTTGCCGGTATGTTTTAGGTCCCATGTAATAGGGGGAGAGCCTATTGCCATTAACCGGGAACAAATCCTAACTTCGAGATGCTACTGGGAATTTCATAGAACAAGGATTTAAACCGATGCTCTTGTGCCTGATCTCTCCCCTTTTCGTCGTTCCATCGAACTATGTCTAGTTTCTTTTGAGATTGACAATCGTAACCGTAATTCAGTGTGGAGAACACCAACTACAAAGAAACAAAAGATACCAACTACACAAGGCATCGAGATAGTTTTAAAAACTACACCTGTTTACTGTAAATTTCTTTTAAAAACATTTATTTGCGGCTGAAGCCGACAAGCGATGTGCAGTGCATTAACAATGTTCTTGTTAACCCACACGGCTAACATGTTTGTGCAATGCGAACTGCCACAGGTTTAATTCAAAATCCTGTATTTACCATAAAGGATTCCCATTTAGTCTCGACTGTTTTGTACGTGATGTACACTAGGCTGTGGCATAATTTTCTGTACATTTACGGCGTGATGTTGCTAAAAATGTGGCTCGCACGTGTCTCGACACTACAGTTGCATTATTTTGTAAAAATATCAGATGAGCCGTCAGTTCTAGACATCAGTTGGTTGGTTTCACCTCGAAATTCACCGAGTGAAATTTCTGCAATAGCACTGTAGGTGACATAAATCTGGTTATAATTAAATGTACATGCATACGTCGAAAACACCATGGACTGGATTACTGACTTTTTACTATGGTCCTTACTGCATGATAAATGATAATGATATATGATTAATTATGCCAAGAGACAGTACGAACAACATTTTTTAAGCCCTAGACCTCACACTAAGATTCTCTGCGTGCATGATATGAGCAGCTTTTGAAACTTTTTATAAAGCTAAACAGTTTATGTTTTTTTGTTTAATCGCGCTTATATTCTAATTGAAAGCAACGACATTTTAGACTGCTTTGACAGAAAAAAAAAATAGAAATTTTAAGAAAATTCATGCAGACGAAAAAAAAAATAAATACGATAGTACCTGGTTACGGTAAATGTTTTTTTAGAACTAGTTATGTAATTAGTGTTACAAAGTGAAGTAATCACAATCTGACAATTCTGTAAGACATTTCCGTTGCTTGAACACGTTCTGTTGCTAACGCTTTAGTAATTGTGTTATTGCTGCGTGTATCTATTATGCAGGGACAGAGGAATATTGCATAATTCAATTGGGCAATCACTAGCACCTGATAACTATAAAATTACAATAGCAATACACGCTAGATTGGAATCACGGTGCTCAGTAAGCCAATATCCTCAATACGTGCATACACATTAATTAAAATCAACCGTAGAGAACTATTTAATACATTCACAAAAAGTATAAACATACAGTACTTGAAAGAACATTATAATAGTTTCTACTTTCATGATAAACTTTATTTTGACACACCGGCGAGGCAAGAGGTGGATTTGATGAGCGAAAATTTAAATTTGTCTAAGTAATTAATGCCTTTTTATGCAGCAATACAGTTCAGTGTTGTACGAACAAATATTTCAAACTTCGGTGTGAAAGGTGTCAATGTGCGAGGCAAGAATCGTAATATTTGGTCGTGCACATTGAACTAAATAGATGCATAAATAGAGTATTTATTATATTGCAAAATGGATACACAAATCTCATGCAAACCGTGTCACATTAGCTAACACTAAGCCTATATTTTGAACGGGATTTGAATTTCAAACATTATACAAAATTGACTGCAATAAGCGATTGTAAACGTGCACTTAATGCAGGCCTTTGAGAGGATGTATTGAACATCGCTTAAATCCTTCTATATAAACAGACTGGTTTAACGTTCAGTTCAAGTAATAATGGTCTGTCTACAGCCACAGGAAATTTAATTTGAAAAGATATTGGGCTTAGCTGGTTTGCGGTGAAACAATTATTATTGTTTCCTCAGACTATGTTGTGTTCTTTGAAGGGGCTTATCATCGCCTCTGTTAACTTGAAAGGACTTTTTCCCCTAAGATATACCTGTTTGTCCAAACACAAGGGTATATAACGTTATTCTTTGCTGCTTTCAGACTAATCCAATCGAGTTTTGTTAACAAAAATCAATATTTTTGTTCAAAAAGGGATCAGTAAAAAAATACATGAACAAAGTCGCAGGCAAAGTGCTAGTCAATAATAAAATTAAATAGCATTCGTCGAAACAACAAACAGACGCTTAATACTTATAATATGAGTATATTTACATTAAATTACCTAAAAGGTTGCAAGCTATTATTTATTTCCCGAGAGCCATCTGTGTTTAGAAATTGCCCAAGGAGGCAAGTAAAAGCCACCAGGGACCATACGAAAAATAGGAAAAAGATAAGTATTTCTTTGCATAGGTACCTACTTGTACTTATCTAATTTTCCTCAAGTGACTTCAGTATTCGCGTGCCGTTCTTTCTCTATGAACCGGTATTGAACTCCTGAACTACAATTGAACCGTGATTGATAGATACGTTAATAATGCTATATACTTACCGTAGACTTTGTTGGATGAGAATTTAATCCGAAGCCATAAACTCTTTTGATACTAATATACTCTTTTATAAGTAAAGACGGTCATGTCACCCTTTTGTCAAACAAGTGTGGTAACTAGGGCTAGAAAACAGCCGATTATATTTTACGTGTTATACAAAAACCAATCTTTTATTCACATCTCAACAGACTTTTATTTCTTATCCAGTTAATCTATTCTAATCGTATGAAGCGAAAGAGTATATGTTTGTTTAAACGCGCCAATCTCTGAAACTACAGGTCGGATTCGGAAAACTGTTTGACTAATAGAAAACTACGTTAATCATGAGCACTTTGGGCTAAATTTCAGGGAAAAAAATACTTTTCCGTAAGAAAATTCACGTAGACAAAGTCGCGGGCAAAGGCTAGTTAAATTATACAGGCTGCAGTTTTATTTCGCTGGCCGTTTTTCGGAGGGTAAAATTACTCATGAATATATACAACACAACACACAACCCTAAGATATTTGTTAAATATTTATTCGAAGAAAGTATTTATTATTTTTTTAATGCTTTTGAGATATTTAATACAGGCTTTTAAATGGACAATGGTTACTTAAATCATAAACCGTAATACAGAATAATATTTTTAAAAATGATCGAAATATTTCTTCGGTACAACCGTATCGAAATAACGCAACAAAGTCCATTTCAAAAACCAATAATTTTCACTAACGTGGCCACAAATTTGTAGGAGAAAATGCATATATTGGTAAGTCGGTCGCAATCCTTCGCAGTAGGTTACTGCCATGAAATATGCATACCGATGCTCGCTCGATGCGCACCCATTTCCATTTGCGATTGCATATAATGTGGATGCTAGACACTGGTACTAAATATAAAAAACTATCCATAACTCGTCGTTTGCAAAGCTCTTTAGTACTTGACTAACTAAAAATTTAAACCTTTGAAAGTGTTTTATGATGCTTTTCGCTCGCTATCCGGGGGATATAAGTGGCCATTGTTGTTACGTTAATAGTATGCGAAATAATCTGTTGGGAGGTAAAAAAAAATATTTTTGAAGCACTCACATGGGAACCATTAATGTATTAACTGCCTCGGTAGCCTAGTGGTCCTAAGCGCGACTGCTACGCTAGAGGTCTTGGGTTCGATTCCCAGGTCGAGCAAAAAGTGTTATTGGGTTTTTCTATGAAATTCTCAGTAGCAGCTCGGAGTTAGGATTTGTGCCCGGTTAATGGCAATAGGCTCGCCCCTTATTACATGGGACCTAAATATACCGGCGAACTGTGGGTGTACATTGTTACACCTCTGCCTAACCCTTCGGGGAATACAGGCGTGAGTGTATAATGTCCAATGAGAAATAAACGAAGGTTTTATTTAGTACATAAATAGTTACTGCTGTAATCATCACGTGTAGATTGGTTATTAAAGAATCATGTTGGTAGTGATTACGTAGTTTTCCGTCACATATTTTGAGACCTTGCGTTTAGAAAAACTCCACTCTAGGACTTTTATGCTCAAAGTCAAATTATTAATTCCAAAGTTAAAATTAGAACGCACTTTTAAACGTCATTTACAAGAAAAAGAAAATACATATCAATTTCTGAACACAGGTATTAAATGAATGCTTCCTGCTCTTCCTAACATTGAAATTACTAAACCATTTTTGTTTTAAACTCGGGAAAATATAATCTTAAAACCTAGTTAATTGACGAAACAGAAAGGAAAGAAATTATACCACATCTCGTTGAGATGGTAACTAAGAGATTACATCAGAAAAAGAGGACAGTGACATACATCTGTATAACAAACAAAATAATTCCGGCATTCCTAATCCGCTTACAAAGAGGGATAATTTATGACTTTACCATCCAGCGTTCACAATAATAAATAATATTGGAGAAGCATTAGACAATGTAACAGTATAAGACAAAGCCTTAGCTAAGTAAAATAACAGAAACGAAAAAGACAGAGGAGATTGAGTTCAGAAAATATTGACTTAGTATAAAAATTATAGAACAGGAAATCTCTCATTCCCGTAATATAAAAAAACTTTGATGTTGACACGGCCGACGTAATCCAACCTCGCATTCATAAAAAGTTCAATATTGGTCCAGGAGACCAAAGTAGTCAACAGGACTAGGGTTGTGACGGAACATCGCCTCCGCCTCTGTGAGTGCGGAACTTACGTGAGAAGTCGTACTTCCTCCTTCGCATCTGCATCCTCTAAATTTTTAAACCAGGGAGGAGGCCGATCAGCTAAATTGCGAGCGAAATAGTTAAGATTTTTGCTCCCATCGTTAGCACTTGCATATAGGAGTGAAATATAATTTGCCTCTTCTTAATTTCAATTACCAGTAAAGTTGGTATAAGAAAGTGTACTATAATGGCTATTTCAAACAAAGACTTTTTGATTTTCTATTTCTTTAATAAATCGTAAATTACATTTTTTTTCCACTTTCACCTCCACCTCTGTTAATCTCCACATCCGCTAAGAACGCGCGTCCGTTTCAACCCTAAACAGGAACAGCAACCTAATCGTATCACGATAAATACGTATAAACGAATAAACTTTGCACAAACAACCGTCAGAATTCGTAAAGAAAGTTTTCAAATTCCGACCAAGGCGAACGTAAATTCGAACCGAGTTATCGGTCGACAGTCATTCCCGGTAATGAGTTGAAAACTTACCTGTGATGTCAGGGTTACAAAGTTAAACTGAACACTGATGATCTGATCTTGGTTTACAGGTCTATTAGTAATGTTTTGGTTTTCAAGGAAATGGTATGTGTTTGTTTACTTGCTTCGTATTATGTTTGCTGCCTCTTTGTTCTCGTGGCCGCAAGCGCGATTACTGAGCTGTCCTGGGTTTGATAAAGTTAGTTACTGAGTTTCTCCATTACGAATTTCTTATTAACAGCCCGGTGTTTGGAAGTTGGTGGTGTGCCAGCCCTGTGTCTCGGATAGCACGTAAAGCCGTTGGTCCTGCACCTGAAAGTGTTGCATTGCCGTCCAATTAGACTAGAAGGGTGAGTGAAGTGCACCTGTGTTTGCGCACAGACTTGTGCACTATTATACCTCCTGCATACTTGGCTAGTCTCTAATGTGATTGGCCGACGTATATATAAATTAATAAGGTCACATTCGACATTTGCTCGGTTTCGACAAGGTTAAATATTATTTTATTGTTCAAGCTGAAATAAATGATTTGACTTTGCCTTCGATGCATTGCATTTCTTTAATTGTCTTAACAAGAGTCTTTTCTTTTAAAACTATTTAACATGAACTCACAAGTGCCAATAACTTCACACTTCAGAATCAAATAAATTTAACTATTTCTAAACTACTTATGAAACGTCTGGTTGTAATGAAATGGTCTTCAGTTAAAGATTGATTGCTTTTCTGTCATCCATTCTTTCATAAAACGAAGTGAAAAATCTTCAATCGATGTCAAGTTTTATTGACGTACTGGCTTTAATTAAACCGTCTTCATAGGTCAAAGACTTGTAATAAGACATTAGGGACATCTCAGTTTTAAGAAACTTAGTACTAGACCAAGGTATGTGTCTAAATAATTAATTTACCGCGGTGACATCGTTGTTTTCTAACACACAGTAAGTTAGGTACAAAGCTTGCTTTTATTTAATCCCTGTCTGCTAACAAATGAGAAAAACAAAGTTGGGGTTTTAAAACAAACAACATTAAAAGGTGTAAGAATACAGTGTAATTATGAAACTGTTGTTAAAGTGTTTAGACTGGAAAATAAACAAATATTTTATCTAAGTTAGAGCTATTTGTTAATATAACATAACATACCATCACGCCTGTATTCCCCGAAGGCTTAGGCAGAGGGATACCAATGTACATCCACAGTTTGCCGGTATGTTTTAGGTCCCATGTAATAGGGGGTGAGCCTATTTCCATTAACCGGGCACAAATCCGAAGCTATTTGTTATCCAAACTAATATTACAGAAATAAAAAAATTGTATTTTTGTTTGTAATGAAAATAAAATTCTTCTACTTATAGAAGGCTTTTTTTTTTTGGGGGGTGGGAAATCATCAAATAACTTCTCCCGCCCTGGGCGGGGCGGGAGGGAGTGTCAGACTATTACTGACTAAAACCTGCCCATGTTCCTTCTTGTGCCCTTTGCATTCCGGGGGCGCGGTATCTCTTACGAACAACCCGCAGCCACTTATAGAAGGCTACGGTAACAGTTAGTAACATAGGCTAACTTCACGCTAGGTCTCACGGGACCGTAGCAGTAAGGAATCACGTGACTTATCGCGCGTGAAATTTATACTTAGATCGATACCTGCCCGGTAGAAGGCGGTCATAGGGAAGTAAATCAGCTTATACGATTATTCTGTAGTTTAATATTTCCTCAACGCTAATTGGTTGGAAATTAAATTGATAGACACTTAAATAGGTCGAAATTCGTTGACGTAGACGAGAAAACATTAAGGCTATATACAAGTAACTCCCACGTAATGACTTTAAACCTTTTGTCGTATTCAAATTTTGTTTATGCACGATCCTGTCGTACCTATATTAAAGTAATATTAACTAGAACTTTAAAAAATCAAATATTTAACATTTTATGGATATAAAGAACTAGCTTTTACCGGTGACTTCGTACGTATGGAAGTCAATATATACAAGTGAATAAAATTTAGCAACCCCGTGCCTCGGAAAGCACGTAAAGCCGTTGGTCCCGGCTGTTATTCGTAGATCTTTGACGGTCGTTACGGATAGTCAGAAGTTAGGAAATCTGACAACCAGACTAACCAAGAGGTATAGTGTTGCCCAGTAACTGGGTTGTGGAAGTCAGAGAGGAAGTCGCTCCATGTAAAACATTGGTATTCAGCAGCATCCTGCAGACTGAAAGCCGACCCCAACATAGTTGGGAAAAGGGCGCTTGGTGGGGTCCTGAGTTCGTTTCCCAGGTTGAACAAAAAGTGTTTTTGGGTTTTCCCAGTAGGATTTTCTCAGTAAAAGCCTGGAGTTTGGAAGTTGTGTGACGCCCCTGTGTCTTGGAAAGCACGTAAATCCGTTGGTTCTGCACCTGATCTCTTCCCGGTTGTATCGGATTGCCGTCCCATGGCACTATGAGAGTAAGGTAAGAGGGTGTGCACTTATGTTTGTGCACACACTTGTGCACTATAATATCTCCTGCGTATTTGGCTATTATGCGTTAAAATTAGCTGCCGTGACCGCTATCGGTTTGGAGAATACACACTTTATGAAAAAAAAACCTTGGATAGATTGAACTAAAGTATCTTTTACAATATCGCCAGACCCAAAAATATTGTCTTAACAGATAGGATCTTTGTACAATGTTGTTTCTGGCGATACCCCGAATGTTTGCCTATAAACGTCAATGTTATTGTCGGCGAAAATAAATTGGTTCATTCACATTTCTTAAATAACAGTCGTTTCGTTTTATTTGACCTTTGGGTTTAAGGTTATTTTACTTGGTTTTTATTCGTTTGTTTTCATTAAAATATATTTTTACATCAGTGTTTAATGGTCCCGTAGGGATACAGTTTATGACTGTAGGTATGTACAGATGTACTTTATATTTGTATTACCTTTTCAGTAACGATTGCCCTTTAGAATTGTAACAAAAACCAAAATACTTTGAAGAATAATTATATTTTTATTTTAGAAAAGATAGATTATTCTGCTTACTTATTATTTGCTTGATTATTATTTTAGGTCTTGGGTTCGATTCCCAGGTCGAGCAAAAAGTGACATTGGGGTTTTCTATGAGATTCTCAGTAGCAGCTCGGAGTTAGGATTTGTGCCCGGTTAGTGGCAATAGGCTCGCCCCCTATTACATGGGACCTATACGTACTGGCGAACTGTGGATGTACATTGTTACACCTCTACCTAACCCTTCGGGGAATATAGGCGTGATGGTATGTGTGTGTGAGATTATTTTGCGAATATAATTTTAAAATGATGTGTGTATTTACCATATATTTTATGTAAAAACTTATTGAGTTCTTTTACCTGTAGTAATAATCGTTTATTAAGGACAATTTTGTAAAAACAGTTTTACAAAATGCAACAAAAAGATTGCTACAAAAGAGCGAAACTGGGGCGCAGCTATTAACACCCAGGTTATTTTTTTTTATTTTATTTATTGGAAATCCTAAACAGTTACACATTACATAGTAACAAAATAATTATAAGTTAATATAACATTGTATTTGTTTCCGACTAACTTAAAGAGAATAGTTAAAAATAAAATCAATTGTTGGGGAACACGTAAGTAGTGTAAGGGCCTTTTTTTATTAGGGCCTAGCGACCCGCCCACGACTTCGTCTGCGTGTCTTACTTTACCCGCATTAAGTTACAACTTCCGTTACTGCTCCACTCCCGTGGGTCGTAGCGTGATGTGTGATATAGCCTATGTTACTCAGAAATAATGTAGCTATCTATTGGTGAAACAATGGTTAAAATCGGTCCAGAAGTTTCGGAGCCTATTCATTACAAACAAACAAACAAATCTTTCCTCTTTATAATATTAGTATAGATGAGAAATCATCAAATGACTGAATGGCGGGAGGGGGTGTCAGACTTTTTCTGACTAAAATCCATCCATGTCGCTTCTTGTGCCCTTTGCGTTGCGGGGGCGCGGTGTCTCTTACGAACAACCCGCAGCCCCAGGCATCGGCCCTGAGTGGCCCCTTCAAAATTTTTCCGACATCTCTTTGAGGCGCGCTTGGAACACGAACGCGCTGTCGACACGGCCTTTTACCCATAGAAAGCCACATTATTTATGAGTGTCATAGGCTATATAACATCACGCTACAACACGCGGTAGCGGAGCAGTAAACAGAGACTAACGTCTTTAAATTCGTCCGCGTGTAGATTTTTACCCTTAACCTTAACGCTGGTGAAAATATCCAAGCGTACGAAGTTGCTGGCTGACGCTAGTAAAATATAAACAGCGATGTCACATACCCAAGCCTCCTTCCTTAATATTTTATCGTCCTCCTTAATAAAAGTTATTTTCTTATTATGTTTTCCTATTACATAGGCTATCCATCAATTAGAGATATCTCGGGACAACGATGTATGTTTACCTGCTTAATTTTTATGTAAGGACATCGTAATAGTGATTACGATGTACCTTACATAAAAATTACATTCTTTCATTCATTCATTTCATCTTTCATGCATTTCATTCGTACGGTCCTATACATATACAGAGAATTGTAAAAAAAAATGTTAAAAAAAGAACGGATGGAGTTTCTTGCCCATTCTTCTCCTACTATCTTTTGGAAGAGGCAAATAGATTCAATTATTTTTCTTGTAAAGTGACGTTGAAAAGTGCATTTTAATGTTGTAATTGAAATCAATGATTTGACAATTCAGTTTATTATGACGACTGTCCATGCAATTTCAGAGTATAGTATTATTGTATGGATGGCATGTTCAAAGAAATATATAGTGTACTTTTCCAAAAGATTAAGATTTTGAAGGCACGGTTGGCGCAATGGCTGAGCGATTGGCTGCTGCGCTGCGTGTCGCGGTTTCGATTCCCGCACGGAACAAATATTTGTATGGCCTACAGATAGTTGTTTAGGGTCTGGCTGTTTGTGTATGTGAGTTTATATGTTTGTAAACGCACCCACGGCACAGGAGAAATTCCTAGTGAGGGGCAACGTTTTTTTTAAAAAAAAAAGATTAATTTACATCAAGTTTTAAAAGGAAGATAATGAAGAAGGAAATGTCTTATTTAATATTTAAAAATTCTTACAAGTTTTGACATTTAGTGTCAGGAAGCCGGAAAGCTCCTTTTCTCAAGAAAACATAGACGAAGGCAGTAAAAACTTAGTTAAAATTATACTCCTATAACACTGGTCTGATATAAAACTTAGTTTCAGTCACTGACCCGAATCAGATTTGAGATCCTGCCAAGTTTGGAGTCTCAGCACTTTTGGATCGTAAGCGAATGTATGAATGGGATAGTAATCAAATGATAACATCAATATTTGCTGCGTTATATTCAACTTCCTCGGTAGCCTAGTGGTCCTAAGGGCGACTGCTATGCTAGAGGTCTTGGGTTCGATTCCCAGATCGAGCAAAAAGTGTAATTGGGTTTTTTTTATGAAATTCTCAGTAGCAGCTCGGAGTTAGGATTTGTGCCCGGTTAATGGCAATAGGCTCGCCCCCTATTACATGGCATCCAAATATACCGGCGAACTGTGGGTGTACATTGGAACACCTCTGCCTAACCCTTTGGGGAATACAGGCGTGATGATGATGGTATCGTTAAACCATTTTCTATTTTTTTTTTTGTTAAAAAGCTTTGCCTCACACTAGAAATCTATCCTGTATCGTTGGTGCATTTACAAACAAATAAACTCACAGAAACGCCAGACACAGGATCAACTATCTATAGGTCATACAAATATTTGTTTCGTGCGGGAATCGAACCCGCAACACGCAGCGCAGCAGACAATCACTCAGTCAATGCCCTAACCGTGTCGTTAAAACATTTAAGAAAAAAAGAATAACAAACATCCATCCATCCATTCTCAAAAACACATATCAACACGCCTGTATTCCCCGAAAGGTTAGGCAGAAGTGTACCCATGTACGCCCACAGTTTGCTGGTATGTATAGGTCCCATGTAATAGGGGGGCAAGCCTATTGCCACTAACCGGAACACATCTTCACTCCGAGCTGCTACTGGGAATTTCATAGAAAAACCTAGTAACACTTTGCTTGACCTGGGAATCGAACCCAAGACCTTCAACGTAACAATCGCGCTTATTACCACTAGGTTAACACCACGGTAATGAAAGAAGAAAAAATATCATTTGAGTTGGAAATTTGTAAGCAAACCAACGTAAAACATTGATAAGACGGGTTTTTCATTGTTTCACATCGTGTTGAACATAACCTCTGAAAGACGGAAGTAAAGTGTCACGATTTGTGTTTTATTTACTGTGAAGGCATTGAGGCCTCAAATCCCCTTGCACTCAATCTGTTAGGGTTGGCAGTTCATGCATCATTGGGCCTACCATCACCCTTATGTAAGTATAACACACGTTCAGAATTTTGTATTGAAGCACTCGAGTGAATTTTCGCCATAAGGCTTTCTTTTTACGTTGGCGATAAATAATCGTCAATCTTGTAAAAGGAAATAAACATGTTGTATCGAGGATTCGTGGTGGTTTAACTCCATATATAAATAACGACAGTTTTTGTGTTATCTTGTTAAAATTGCTGCATTTTGGTGATATTTTTTTTGTAAATGGCTAATAGTCAAAGCCGACATTCTAATTACGATATCGTTGTAACGTTATTTTTGTTAAGTTACATTGAATGTTTATTGTTAGTGACACTTTATTGTACTTCAGCTAGTTTTTTTTTACGAAAGATTTTTTTTTTTATATATATATATATATTTTTTTCAATATTGTCTGTGCCTTAAATATCTACTGTGTATTCTTTTGGGAAAGTGAAGTCTGTAACACTTAGATTTCAATGCTTTTTACGTATATTAGCTTACACATATCATCACGCCTGTATTCCCCGAAGGGTTAGGCAGAGGTGTCCCAATGTACACCCACAGTTAGCCGGTATGTTTTCGGTCCCATGTAATAGAGGGCGAGCCTATTGCCATTAACCGGGCACAAATCCTAACTCCGAGCTACTATTGAGAATTTCATAGAAAAATCCAATTACACTTTGCTCGATCTGGGAATCGAACCCAAGGCCTCTAGCGTAGCAGTCACGCTTAGGACCACTAGGCCAACGAGGCGGTATATTAGCTTATTCTATACTAATGTAATAAAGCTGGAGGGTTTGTTTGTTACGCGCTCATATTCGGAAAAAAATTATGCGATTCTAAAAAAAAACCTTGAATGCCATAGACTATAATTTATTAGCAAATAAATAAGAGAATCATAATAAAATGCATGCTGACAAAGTCGTTGGTAAAAGCTAGTATTCTATAGTGATGAATTCCAAAGTAGTTAATGAAACCACCATACATTTCCACCTTCACGTTCAACTTTGGTCCAACAAAGAACGCGTGCCTGTTCTCAAAGCGGACATTCTTTGAAAAGAAAACTTTTTCTTCAAACTTCAACTGTAATTTTATACGGGATTTTTTCGTTTCTAACTTTTTGTGTGGAACTAACGACCGCTTCCCTGATTTAATGGACGTTGTTTGGACAAAACTATTATGGTAGACAGGACCGGTCATTGTGGCTATCTTTAGAGGATGCCTATGTACAGCAGAGGACGTCGTTCAGCTGGTATTATTGTAGTGCCTTTTTTACCTTTTTGGTGCGTGGTGGAAATCCTAATGGACTTCCTCCGACGTGGGGGTGATGAAGGGACACACCGGGCTACCACCGGCTAAAACTACCGCGGTGTTCCAGCTCTGTCTATGGCCAGAGGCACGTGATTCGCATAAGCATTCACTGTTCCCATGATTATGGTAGGTACTGTAGCGGTGAAGGGATCTATCAACGAATTAAACACAATAAATAACTTTAACTCTCGTGTATAATCTATACTAACATTATAAAGAGCAAAGGTTTTTTTGTTTGTTTGTAACGAATAGGCTCCGAAACTACTGGACCGATTTTAATCATTTTTTCACCAATAGATAGCTACATTATTCCTCAGTAACATAGGCTGTATAACATCACGCTACAACTCACGGGAGCGGAGTAATAACGAAAGACGTAACTTAACGCGGGTGAAATAAGCCACGCGGACGAAGTAGCGGGCAGGTCGCTAGTGTTTTATATAATTATCAATTCTATGTTACTTATTTTGACTTGTTGACTTATTGACGTAACCACCGGACTGACAACTTCATAATTCTAAATATAATTTAAAGTGGTATCTATCTCATAATATAATTTATTTTTGAGGTTGTATAGGCTCATTTTATTAAAGCATCTAAAGTATCTACCTACTGTTCAATTATGTATATGCTCGTAAGTGGTTTTACTTTTAGTTATTTATTTATTTGCATACCATAATGTTTATAAAAGATGTTACTTATAGGCTTAAAGCTAAAAGTACAGTTATGGACCCTGTTAGGGCACAGCAACATAGTAATAACTTAAAGTCTAGTTACTAAGTAAACCTAGGTAAAGACACTTAACGGGACCGAAAATTCTTTTTATTATTGCAATCATATATTTGTTCCGGACCATGCTTTTAAACTTCTGATAACGAAGATTTTAAAGGACTCTTTTTCTTACTCTTTTTATTATAAAAGACACGTTTTAAATCATCTACTTAGCCTTTTCTCAACTATGTTGGGGTCGGCTTCCAGTCTAACCGGATGCAGCTGAACATCAGTGTATTACATGGAGCGACTGCTTATCTGACCTCCACAACCCAGTTACTGGGCAACACGATACCTCTCGGTAAAACTGGGTGTCAGACTTTCTGGCTTCTGACTATCCGTAACTACTGTCAAAGATCTACGAATGGCAGCCGGGACCAACGGCTTTACGTGCTTTCCGAGACACGGGGGGGGGGACGGGGGGTCACACCATCAACTTCCAAACTCCGGGCTGCTCCTGTGATATTCGTAATGGAAAAACCCAATAACACTTTCTAACCGACCCGGGAATCGAGCCCAGGACCCCGTGCTCATTAGTCGCGCTTGCGACCACGTGACCAATGGAGCAGTCAAAAAAAAACACATTTTAAATATTCTTACAAAACTGTAAATATCCACCACTGTTGTACTGTTACATACACCTAAATACAATGATATAGAACGCATATTGATTTAACTATTTTGTAGGCAAGTGTATTTTAAGTGCCTAGTGAAATCTATAGACAAATCATATCATTTTCTACCTTATCGTCACTTTTACCATCAAAATAACATCGTCGATTTTTAACTGACTTTACAAATGAGGACGTTATCAATTCGGATGTTTATTGGATTACAAACAGCGACCCAAAACCTAAGAAAATTGACGGCTAAACCACAGCTTTGGCAAGGTTTTGATTTAATTGAACTAAAGAACCGTTTCATCTCTCTATCACAAAAACTTTTAAAGAAAATCCTTTTATCCTATAGATAAGTATTCACATTTCAGTACAACATCAAACCCAGACATCTCATTATTTTTAAGAAAAATATTTTATAAAATCTAGGGTTTACTTAATATTCTTGCAAATGGAGATTCTTATATTTAGTTGGCTAGAATTTTGTGATTTATTACTGTTAATGTTTTGGTATTATGTAAGTTTTTGATAGAATAATTACTAACAATAAGTAGATTCCGTTATTAGGTACCCAATCTCAAATAAAATCATATAATTCATTGCAAATATGGGTAATAAACTTACGCCTTTTCCCATGGGGGTACGCAGAAACAACGGAACACCACCTGCTACGATCCTTACATACTCCTTTCGCCTCGTCCACATTCATACATCTGGTCATACAAGCACGCCGCCTTCTATGTTCTGCCATCAAAAGGGCATTCTGTTATTTTATATTAAGTTACTAGCCTTTACCTGCGTCTACGTAAATGACGGTTATCGGCTTCGAGATAAAGATTTGTAATTTTAACCAAGTTTACAAAACTTGCTTAAATAAAGAATTGCAATGAAGTTTCTTTCCCATTCTTCTCTATATGAACTTACTTAGAATAGGCAACTAGCTTCAACTTTCTGACTGACCGTCTCCTTGACAATGCAAAAGTGTCTGTAAATGGTTTTCTTCAAATAAATCGTTCGATTTATTTCCTTCTGGGTACACCTTTGTCTAACCCTTCGGGGAATACAGGCGTGATGGTATGTTTCAATCTTTCTTGCTTGTTTTATGGAACTAGTACCCCGTTTTTGAGCGATTGAGACTCAACGAGAGGATAATAATTTTCAACCGTAAACAAAGCAACCTCAAGCATTGTGAAGAAACTCTTTAATAAACCCTATAATCCAATTACCTTTAAAATAATCCTGAACGGCTAATTTCAGTACTTGGCCTTCTTTTTAGAATCGTTCAATCATACTCCCTATTGTGAAGAAAGTACTTTTCATACAAAATCATAATTCATACCACAATTCAAAAAATTCTTAAGAAAATATTTTAACAATGCTGATTCGTTTTTATAGTGACTTAAATTACCTTTTTCGGCATTATTGATTGCCTACTTGTTGTTGTTTTGTGTGGTATGTTCAGGTACCATGTAATGGGGGCGAGCCTATTGCCATTAACCCGGCACAAATGCGAAGTCCGAGCTGAAAAACCCAATAACACTTTGCTCAACCTGGGAATCAAACACAGGACCCCATGCTCATCAGTCGCGCTTGCGACCACGAGACCAACGGGGCGGTTTAGGAGCTTTTTTATTAAAGAAAATAAATATGAACCAGAGATCCGTGAGAAACTTCACGCGGGCAAAAACTAGTACGAACATGGCTCTAGGAACAGCTCGTATTTATGTATTACGATAATACAAAACAAGAGTAAAATTGCTTCTACGAGTATTTAATATAAACCAACTGCCAATTTCATGCTATTTTCATGCCATCATAAGCTCCATATAAAGCAAAGATTGAACTTCAAAATAATTATAAACAAACCTCAAATTATAACCAAAAAGCAATTACCACGAGATGTCTCCAAATAATATCCTTTGCTTACTTAATTACAAGATATACAAAAGGTAGTAAGTAACAGCTGTTTTCAAAACAAAAGAGGGATGTGACACCTCATAATTACGTATTCAAATGTGTAAAGCTGAGCATAGACTAGCGGGGCAATGTGGGAACTTTGAGGAATGTTCGCATTTTAATTTTCATCTCAATCTGTCAAAAATGTCTTTAATTTATGTAAGTTTTTTAACGTACGTAAGTAGCAGCTCGGAGTTATGATTTGTGCCTCGTTAATGGCAATAGGCTCGCCCCCTATTACATGGGACCTAAACATACCGGCGACCTGTGGGTGTACAATGGCACACCTCTACCTAGCCCTTCGGGGAATACAGGCGTGATGGTATGTTCATTGATGTTTGTTTGATTTTCTTTAATTCTATTTGCTGTTTTTTTTAATCTAATTTAGTTTTATTGTGTGATGTCTATTATTGAAATATTGGAAATGGGTCTTCCTTTAAACAACATAAATACTTGGTGCGGGTATTCCACATTTAAAAATCGATCGAATTATCGTTAAGGCGTTCCCTTACCGGGAGCATTCGCCTGTAACGTAACAATCGACGATTCGATTTTGAGCATTACGTAACAATACTGCCTCACTGACTGACGATCATTCCCCTTATTGTAGGGTTGCCATACGTGCCGTATATACAGGATTACCACCATATTAGTACGTCCCGTATTTGAATAAATTTGACAAATTTCGGTATTGATTTGTCATTATCATTTTAAAATGACATACACCCAGTTCCATGATTACATTTTAAAATAAAACGAGATTATTACAAGAGTTACATCAAGCTCAAAATATGTCTTGGTAAAAAATAAACGTGGTATATTAAGTTGAAAACTGTCGACTATTTTTCGAATAAAATTTTTGATTTCGCCTTTTTTTTTTATTTCTTTGAAACGTCCTGTATTCGCCCCAAAAAGTTATGGTAAGCCTAACTTATTCTCCATAATCAGTAATGTAACGTACAAAATAAATATAAACTGTTACATTTCAAGCGAATGCTCCCGGCGAGGGAGCACCTTTACGATCACTTTTTGTTTATCGTTCTATGAAAATGCGTACTTTCATAGAGCGATAGTCAAAGGGCCCACTCTCCACAAAATGTTTTAGTAAAAGTTGACAAAAGTTTATTAAGAAACTGTTTGAACGCAAGCCAAGGCAATGAGATGTCTACGCCAGACAAAAGTTTTGACTCTTTTGTGCAAACTATCTAAATATAGTCTACTTGATTCTGCTCTCAACGTTTTCACATGCGTGAAATTACGTCTTTAGTTAGTGCTCCGCTCCCGTAGGTCGCAGGGTAATGTTTTATAGTCTATGCTCTTCCACACGAATCCGACTGGTAGTTCCAGAGATTAGTATGTTTAGACAAACAAACAGAAAAGCTCTTCAGCTTCATTATATTAATATTATATAGATATTAATATTATACTGCTACGCTACAGGCCTGGGTTCGATTCCCAGGTCAAGCAAAAAGTGTTATTGGGTTTTTCTATGGAATTCACACTAGCAGCTCGGGTTTAGGATTTGTGCCCGGTTAATAGCAATACGCTTGCCCCCTATAACATGAGACTTAAACATACCGGCAAACAGTGGTTGTACATTGGTTCACCTCTGCCTAAACCTTCGGGGAATACTGGCGTGATGGTGTGTATGATATGTATTATATAGATACATAATCATGTAGGTATATACACAGTCATACAATGTCAAAGAAGGATTAGGGTTGATTATGTGAAAACACATTTTGTGCTGACGAAGTTTCTCTGTTGAATAATTATGACGAATCATTTGCAATCCATTACCATGTAAGCAGGATTATGAAGAATTTTATTTACACGAATACGACAATGGGCGTAACAATGAAAATACTTAAATAATTCCACGCCATAAAAGAAACGAATTAAAAATGGGGTACAAAAGAACATTGTCATGCCATTTCTTTCGCACAGGATAGCGAATAAGTGAGAGGAAATTATAGGTGCGGCTATTTTCATTTGTTTAATACTACGGGTTATACATACCTGGACAATCATCTTATTACAATCACGGTAAGAGGATTTTTTAATTTTTTTTTTATGACTAGCATTTTCCCTAGATTCTGTTAGCGTAAATTTTCTTATGGATCTCTAGTTCTTTTGATAATTAATTGTTACAACGAATTTTCAGAATCGGGCTATAATATTAGTTAATACAAACAGGTTTGCCTTTACCCACTTTTTCGGCGTTGTTACTATATAATACTAAAGTTAGAAGTAGAAACATTTGAGTGTTTTACCTTTGTTTGCGCGAGTGACGGTGTTAAACTTAGGCAAGGGTAGGCTTAGCAAACTTCAATCGGGGCTGCGGATCATGCGTCGCAATTTTCAAAGGGGCCACTCAGGGCCGATGCCTGCCGGGGCTGCGGGTTGTTCTTAAGAGATACCGCGCCCCCGGAACGCAAAGGGCACATGAAGGAACATGGATGGGTTTTAGTCAGTAAAAGTCTGACACATAGGGTGGGGGAACTCATTGGATGATTTTCCACACGTTTAGTCATTAATTTTTATTTTTATGTACCGTCGACAAAACCATTAGGTATACAGGCTTACTTGCAATTACTTTTAAACTATGTTGTGAGTGTGCTGAGTAGTCAATTTTTTTACATCACTCTCTTAAGCTTATAACGTTATTACGCATACAATAAAAACTAATAAATTTGCCTGTATACTTAATAGTTTTGTCGATGGTACATATATAGATAGTAGATAGACTAATGACAAATGAAAAGGTCCAGCATCATAAAAATCCCATTTGACTACCTCCAACTGACAGTTCAAAGTCTAGAACGAACAGAAGTAATAGATGATAATTTTCAACTTGTTGAATTTTTTACAGCTAGTACCTGTGAACGGTTCACTCACACGATCTCTTTGAATGTTTTACAGAAGTCCTCACTTTGCTCCGCCCTCCGATATAAATGATTCATGATCAGAATACAGGAATGTTGGTACGGCGTTCAGTGTTGTTGAAAGGGCTGCAAAAGAGCTGTTTAAATCTAGTAATTTTTTTTCGCAGAATCCTCTGAATGTTTGTTTATTTTTTGTGACAGAATTTTATTTTTATCCGACTGAGAATAGACCCTTGAATGAGGAAAATGTCCTTATTATGGGCTTTAAAAAATGTTAAATAGAGAGAAATTTGAAGGTAACACTCCGGTGAAGGTCGCGGGAAATCGCTGGGTGGAGGAAGCGTTGGACCGGTCATTGAGGCTATCTTTAGGGGAGGCCTATGTCCGGCAGTGGACGTCGTTCAGCTAACATGATGACGATGATGACTGCTTCGAGTATAAAGCTCTCAACAATTACATACAACTTGTTTCATTCAACTAACTGCCTTGGTAGCCTAGTGGTCCTAAGCACGACTGCTACGCTAGAGGTCTTGGGTTCGATTCCCAGGTCGAGCAAGGTGTTATTGAGTTTTTCTATGAAATTCTCAGTAGCAGCTCGGAGTTAGGATTTGTGCCCGGTTAATGGCAATAGGCTTGCCCCCTATTACATGGGACCTAATCATACCGTCGAACTGTAGGTGTACATTGTTACACCTTTGCCTAACCCTTCGGGGAATACAGGCGTGATGGTGGTTGTTCAATTCAATTCCTATTTTATCTGTCATAATATTTGAGTCTGTCAAAGCTAAGTGTATAAGTCCTGGGAGCCTTTTTTGATAGACTCTTCATTTGCAACTGGAACCATTTTCCGCTCGGGAGAGAAAAACACTTAGTGTTTTTATAATTTGTTATTCTAGTTCTTTCTCTATTATGCAGATTTCTGCCATAAAATAGAGAATCAAAGTAAAACTCCACGAACAATACAGACACGTACTCAGTTGTACTTATCTTTTGTTATAATATTTTCTTCCTTAGGTACTTAAGTTCCGTAACTGGAACACCAAGTAATCTTGAAACACTTTATGCAGCAGATCTATATACTGTGTAATCCACATACCGGTTTTTATTACCTGCAAAGAAGAAAAAGTTTAAATTAGTTATACGCAAGACAATTTTAGTACTAATATAAAACTTAGAATCCTAATATGAACCTTTTTTGTTCAGCAAAAAGATCTCGAAAACAGGCGTCTTTGTCTCTTGAAATAATTACCTCGCTGTCACAAGTCGGCTTGAACTAAACTCCTTACATTTTGATCCACGCATAATCCAGCTTAAGGGTATTCGACAATCTATCATCCAATTAGCAGCTCGGAGCTAATTCAAATAACGAACAACATGTTATTTTAGCCAATCAACGAGCGTCAACTGGCTCCATAGATTCGTAAACCAATCAATCCAGGTCAAATTGCCGCACAGGCTTTAGTACATGTTAGGAACTCAGATTAATTGCTTTTGTTATAACAATACTGACGATATGCTTTCAAATTATTCATATTAGGTCAAAGGACGCCCTAGAAAGACCTACCCTGACTTAATTGGTGAGGTTCTTCAGAAAGGTCGCGTGCGCAGTACTCGTAACCGGCGTGCTTGTATGAACAGATGTATGAACGTGAACGAGGCGAAGGAAGTATGTAAGGATCGTAGCAGGTGGCGTACTGTGGTTTCTGCCTACCCCCATGGGAAAAGTTATAGTTATAATGTCATCATTGAAGTTATATGTACATACTAGAGAAGCTATACTAAGCAAAGGTCATGCTCAATTTTGTTAAGAGTCTAAAGTTAGCTGCAGCGCTGTAATTATAAAGACGTCTAACCAAGCAATATAAACGCAGCGCTTGAAAGGAATAGTTTTTCACCTACATTTTGACTGAATGACGTTGGTGGTCGGCAACAAAGTATCGTGCAAACATATGGATCGCAACGTCGGTTCTGTACGATAGTAATATAAGTTCAATGATTACCATCAATTTTAGTTGTTAAATTGTTGTGGTATTTATTCGAAAGTAGACAGTTTTGATTTGTTATTTATTATTGACTAGAGTTTGCACGCGGCTTCGATCGCGTTGAGAAGTTCACCCACGTCATAGTACCTTTATGCATGCAAAGTCTCAGCCGGATCGGTTTAAAATTGACAAACTTTCATCCCCTATTTTATCCCCTTGGGGTAGAATTGATCAAAATCCTTTCTTAGCGGATGCCTACGTCATAACATCTACCTGCATGCCAAATTTCAGCCCGATCCGTCCAGTGGTTTGGGCTATGCGTTGATAGATCATTATGTCAGTCAATCAGTCACCTTTGAGTTTTATATATTTAGATATAGGATGATACCTACATGTTTAATTTATTAGCAAAGATTGATGAAACGTTGACTGATGATAATTATATTATGTTCATTTCATTGTAAACCTTTGTATCTATTCCTTTAACTGATTCGTGACAAAAATAATATATACCTACTGTTGCAATTTTGAAGGATTTCGTTAAAGTAAAAGAAATATTTGGCAAAATATAAGTGTCTTTTATTTATATATAAAGCAACGATAGTACGTACTACCAAAAGGAGCTATCGAAAGACTGTGTGGGCGTATACGTATTATTTCGGATGCTTTTTAGACAAATCAGCTCTTTCACAAAATTCTTAGCTAACGTCCTCCTACATAAAAACTACCTACCTACCTGCCAGATTTCAGCTTCAGAGGTCAAGTAATTTTCCATTATTCAGTCAGAGAGTGTGACCTTTCGCTTTTATAATATTAGATAGATTTGGTAAATAAAAAAACAATAACGTTGCTATAATCCTCCTCGTTTCTCAGAAAATTCCTTTGAATTTTGATGGAAATAACCTCAAAATACACAAGAGCGTAAGCTGGGTTATTATGGTACTCACAATCAAAGGCAGTTGATCTGTCTTCAGAAATGCTTTTGAAAATCCATGCTCAGGGATCCCGGTTTAGATTCTATTGTTAGGAAATCTCTTGCTGGCTTAGGATCAGAAGCCAGTTATTCAAAGTGCAAGCTTAGAGTTTGAATCAGAAGTCAAGACGTATTCTTTGGGGAAGATTCAAAGTGAACGCAAAATATGGTTCACTTATCCATTAAAATAAAAAGAAGATAATAAGTACAAGTTTTCACATTAAGCTACCATGAACCCATACCATCACGCCTGTATTCCCCGTAGGGTTAGGCAGAGGTGTACCAATGTACACATTGTACACCCACAGTTCGCCGGTATGTTTTAGGTCACACGTAATTAAGTGGCGAGCCTATTGCCACAAACCGGACACAAATCCTAACTCCGAGCTGCTACTGAGAATTTCATAGAAAAACCCAAAAGACACTTTGCTCGTACTGGGAATCGAACCCAAGACCTCTAACGTAGCAGTCCTTAGGACTACTGGGTTAACGAAGTAGTTCGATACTACCATGAAGTCGGTTAAAAACTACGTAATTTAATACTTTATGAAATGCTAGCGTTTTTGAAGGTAAAAATATAACTCATAGTTAGGTAGCTGAAGGCAAAATGTGCAGCGGCAAAAAAGACTCAGTTTACGTCAATGCTAATTTTGAGTAATTTGCATCAGCTAACAAGATATTTTTTGACGAGAAAAAAACTTTGTCTGGTTGGTTAGTAACAGAATAATTTGTAAAAACAATATTCATGTATTATGTCTTTATCTTTTGGACTGGTTCTTTTTTTTCTTTTGGACTGCCCCGATGGTCTCGTGGTCGCAAGCGCGACTGATGAGTGTGGGGTCCCGGGTTCGATTCCCAGGTCGGGCAAAAAGTGTTATTGAGTTTTTCCATTAGGATTTGCTCAGTAGCAGCCCGGAGTTTGGAAGTTGGTGGTGTGACCCCCCCGTGTCTCGGAAAGCACATAAAGCCGTTGGTCCCGGCTGTCATTCGTAGATCTTTGACAGTCGTTACGGATAGTCAGAAGCCAGGAACTCTGACAACCAGTCTAACCAAGGGGTATCGTGTTGCCCAGTAACGGGGTTGTGGAGGTCAGATGGGCAGTCGCTCCATGTAAAATACTGATATTCAGCTGCATCCGGTTAGACTGGAAGCCGACCCCAACATAGTTGGGAAAAGGTTAAGTAGATGATGATGTCTTTATCTTTTGTATTTCTTTGTAAATAATGTTTTTTTTTTGTAATTGCTTTTTCATGATTATTTAAGTAGATTTATAAAATATATGCTTTTGGGGTGTTTGAATTGTTTTTGTTATTTGATGTTGAGTGGGTGACCTTTTGAAGTGCAAGCACTTGAAACGTCTAGTCTTAAAATATTTGTAAGGCATATTCAGATCTTCTTGAAAAATAAAATACAAATGACATAGCCGTTAACTACGCAAAGGTACTGCCCTTAAAACTAAGCAGCTTAATTTTATTTAAGAATATAGAATAGTTTAAGAAAATAGAAAAAATGTTACAAAACAAAATGACGCACATACCATCACGCCTGTATTCCCCAGAGGGTAAGGCAGAAGTGTACTAATGTACACCCGCAGTTCGCCGGTATGTTTTTAGGTCCCATGGAATAAGGGGCGAGCGTGAGCCTATTACCATTAACCGGGCACAAATCCTAACTCCGAGCTTCTACTGAAAAATTCATAGAAAAACCCAACAACACTTTTTGTTCGACCTGGGAATCTAAGGCCCACTAGGCCACAGAGGCAATTAAACAACTGCACTCATATTACTAAATATTTATATATTTATGAAATGTCTTATTAACTGTACAGCAGTCCCCAATTTAGGTAGTGTCTGTATCTTGGGGGCCCGTCAAACAATATTTTCTAATTTGTTTTCTTAATATAGACGGATAAAATAATATACAAATTCTCTAATAAAAACTACAAAAGCATGAACCGCCTATGAGGAGTAACGTAATAAATTAGGTCAATCTATTTCAAACTTCCCCTTTAATGGGCACTCAACAACATTGAGGAGGAGAATCACAGTTTATGGGACTTTCCAGACAACACGATCCATACAATCAAAAAACAAATGATAAGGTACTAACTCAAAAGCACGTTCGAAATTTAAAAATTCTTTATTTTATTATATAAGTTATTTAACGAAACAATCACGGTTTTTTAGGGTTCCGTACCTTAAAAGGCAAAAAACGAAACCCTTATAAAATTATTATTATTAGATTACTTAGTTGTCTATCCATCTGTCTGTCAAGACAGACAGACAGACATTCCTTTATTTCGGGAATGCGTTGAGGTATGAAGTGAAAATTTAAACCGTACACTCATGTCGGCGGTCCCATGTAGTTGTGAATAAATCAAACTTCTAAGTTTTCGTAATAAGAAGATACGGCCGTTCATTCAGCAAAAAACGCATATTTTACGCTATTTATTTATAACGAATGAATCAATTACAGTAAATCAAAGTTTTAAATACAAGACAGCTATTAAATACATGTCATAAATAAATATGTGTGTATAGTACGAAACAGGTAGGCACAAAGCAGTAATGTATTATGAGTAGATTATTCTTTTACGGACCGCGTTATCGGTACAGTGTCCGCCAAATTCTTTGAGAACGGATGACTACGGAGAACTATCTACATCTTTATAAATAGCTCGGTTTGCATGAAACAATATATTATTCTTTATACTCCGCCCCATTTCAGGTTCAGCACTGTCGTTGTATTTAATATTTAAATGAAGGATAAACAAGATTCAAATCGTTTTAAATATTTTCCTTTTATGGGTACGATTATCCGCATGTTGAGATGTGCATTATTAATAGCTTTCTCGTACGACAATATTCCGAATTTGATATTAAATCCATAGTAAAATGGCACATGACAGGTTCGGGACTTCTGTATAATATTTAAGAATAAATAATTGGTAAGAAACAGTACTAACAAATTTAAAAATTTTAAGTAGCCCCCGACAGAAGAATAAAAATCCCTACCGCAGCTAACAAAAGGGCTGATAACTTTGAAACCGCTGAACCGATTTCCATCAAACATAGCTAAGAACACTCCTGACTAATTCACAATTCAAACAAAAAGAAACCAAATAAAAATCGGTTCATGCGTTCTGGAGCTACGATGCCATAGACACACACAGACACGTCAAACTTATAACACCCAAAAAATAAGAAAAATAAGAAGAAAAAATAAGAACTTCTTCATTTGTAACCCCCTTTAAATTATACGTTTATTTTATTTTTCTTATGTTTTAATAGCAGCCTTAACACACTCTGTAAATTTCAAGTGCGTACCGATTATGGTCCAAAAATATATTTGTCCATATCATGTGACAGATGAACGGACACAGACAACGGAGTCTTAGTGATAAGAACCCTGGAACAGGAAAAAATACAAAGTATTTCTTTAAATTTTTTCCGAGACTAAAATTAAAGTTGAACCGAACCTAAGTCTGTGCTGTCACAATGTTTATATGAAAACTGCAACATGACAAGAATTTCACATTGCGGTTTTCATAAAATTGTTTTTTAGTTCGTAGTTGTTTGCTGCCTCGTTAGCCTAGTGGTCCTAAGCGCGACTGCTACGATAGATCTTAAGTTCTATTCCCAGGTCTAGCAAAAAGTGTTATTGGGTTTTTCTATGAATTTCACAGTAGCGGTTTGGAGTTAGGATTTGGTGTCCGGTTAATGGCAAAAGGCTTGCCCCCTATTACGTGGAACCTAAAACATACCGGCGAACTGTGGGTGTATATGTGTGTATATTGGTACACCTCTGCCTAACCTCTGCCTCTGCCTTCGGGAAATACAGGCGTGATGGTATGTGTTATGTAGTTTGTAGTTCTTAGAACAATTATGTAAAATACGTTAGATAATCATTATTATATAACTTACTAGCTATATAACCCCGCGGTGATATCCCGTTTGGTTACTAACGTCTTTGGTTATTGCCTCGCTCCCGTTGATCATAGCGTTATGATCTATACGTATGAATATTCCTCTTGAATCACTATCTATTGATCATCATCATCTGCTTAGCCTTTTTCCCAACTGTGTTGGGGTCGGCTTCCAGTCTAACCGGATGCAGCTGAATATCAGTGTTTTACATGGACCGACTGCCTATCTGACCTCCACAACCCAGTTAGTGGGTAACACGATACCTCTTGGTTAGACTGGTTGTCAGACTTCCTGGCCTCTGACTATCCGTAACGACTATCGAAGATCTACGAATGACAGCCGGGACCAACGGCTTTACGTGCTTTCCGAGGCACGTGGGTGTCACACCACCAACTTCCAAACTATCTATTGATGAAAACCGCATTAAAATGCGTTGCGGAGTTTAAAAGATCTAAGCCACAGACAGAGAAAAGTGATTTTGTTTTATGTAGATATAGATTGAGACAATTTTCTTCCATTATAGCTGACATTACGTAACGTTATTTTGCAGAACCTACTTTTAAAAAGATAGATATAAAAAAAATATATAAATATAAATAATCTTTATTTCAGACGTTTGTCCATAGGTACACACAAAATACACACAACACAACAATATCGTAAAATAAAATAAACAAAAAATAAAAGAAAATAATTAATTAAATATGATATGATATTTATTAATTAGATATGATGATGTACATGATTAACATCAAATTAAATAGATTTTTTTTTTACAGGGTCTTATTTTATTATCAAATTGAACCATTGTGACATTTAAATATTTATTAAAAGACATACCTATTAAATATAAAAATAAATTGTACTTAATAATAATAACATTTTTAGCCAAGAGCCTCGACCATCACCTGAGGAGGCTCTCGTTGGGCAGTTGGATCAAGGGCTTGATTCAGAAAGCGGTACTCCTAGACACGGCGCGTATTGTTAGGCGATTCCTTTCTCAGGAGCCCTGACTACCGGTAGCTTGGACCCTGTTCCCGATACCGGTGGGCTACTATTTTTTATATTTTTAAATGTTTTTATATTTTTTATATTAATATTTAAAAATGTAAATTATATGTATATAAAATAAATAAATGAACATAACATTTTAATTGATGTATGAATGAAATGAAATGAAATAATCAATATGAAATTAATTGATTAATTAATAAGGCAACGCTAACAAATATTTTTATTAATTGTGTATGTAATGCATTAAATATGTATTGTTTTGATTCAATTGTCACTAAATATTTGCACGACTTGATGTATGTCGAATATAGTGAAACTCTAAAATTGTCGTCACCATCATCATGTATAACCTATATTCTAGCAAATAAAGCATTCATTCATACAGCCTTAAAATTAGAAATCCTTAATAAAAACAAAAAAGAAATTAAAACTAAATGGCATCAAAAAATTCCTCCGCATCGCTGTCAGCCGGAAAAGTGTCGAAAAGACTGGCGGCATTGCCACGTTGGATGGCAAAAAACTACATTTTAATTTAAAATACGTTTAATGGCTTATATTAATAAAGCATAAAATGCGTTATATCCATACCAATATTATAAAGCTGAAGACTTTGTTTGTTTGTTTGGTTGAACGCGCTAATCTCAGGAACTACTGGTTTGAATTGTATTTTTGTATTGGATAGTAGATTTATCGAGGAAGGCTATAGGCTATATAAAATTATGCTACGACCAATAGGTGCGGGGCAGTAACCAAAAATGTAAACTAATGTGGGCGAAAAAACTACGCGAATGAAGTTGCGAGCAGAAGCTAGTCGTTTATAATTATTCACTACAAGAATGTCATGAAGAAAATTTAAGTTGATTTGACTAATTGCAAAGTAACGTGCTACTTCCTGCTTCGGTGACAACTAAAAGCGACCCAAATCAGTCGCAATAAGGACTTTGGTAAGCAGTTTATTTTGACCAAAATTTCATTTTATGAGCATCTATTTCAGCCAAGCTTATAATTGTCCCGATTTCATTATTCTTCATTACAGTTTGGAGAACAATATTCGTAGCTACAGTAATTATTTTCAATCGAATTTATGAGGTCTTAGTGGATGAAAGGAATAAATTAAATTTCCAAGAACTGGACGGCCTCTCGATATTCATAGCGCTTATTGGAGACACTTTTCCCTATAAAGTGTTTCATTATTTTATACATTTTTGGGAATGAAAAAATCTAATTCCATTTTTCTTTGCAATATAACGCTAAATAATATTTTCTCAGACTCTTTTATTTCAGTAAAAGATTTTCCATAGGTTCTTAATGTTTTTAGGGTTCTGTAATCAACAAGGAACTTTTATAGTTTTGCTTTGTCCATCTGTTGGTCTGTCCTCGGTTTAACCTAGAGAGACTTAGTCCTAGAAAGCTGTAATTTGGCAAGGGTGTCAATAAATATTTATAATCGCTTCGAAAAAAAAATGAAAAATAAAATTTTGATTATTAAAAATCATTGCAGCAGTGTATTTAATGAAGTTAAAAGTAAAACCGTCACAGCTGAGTAGGCTTTGCAAGTGTACGAGTAATTCTTCTTACTCTTCCGCTGTTCTTTTCTGACTAATTTCGTTGCGGGATTCAAGACAGTTCAATCGTTTATACGGCCCTCGTCAAGCTTCATTACCTCAACGCTCTTCTAGTGGTCGCCACTGCTAATACTGGCTTACAGAAGTTGCAGTATTTGGGTATAGAGCGGCGGGCTTGTCCCAAATAAAAAAAGTCAACGAGTAATAAGAGCAACTACGAAACCCTAAACTGCCCGTGACGCGACACGTACTTTACCAATTTTGAGAAAGTATTTTTAACCAAGCTGAACTCAAAGGAAACATAATAAAGACCAAATATTTTAGGGAGGCGAGTTGGCGTGACAATAGTAAAACAGAGGATTTGCTGAAGCGCTGAGAAAATGTTTTATGTTTTACGAGCTGAGTTCAACGTACGAGAGAAGGATTGCTATTTATCCTACACATTTAGTACTAAGGACACCAAAGGCGAGGAGGAAGTTCGGAACAGCAGCAACTACAGCCATTGAAAGATGGCACAATCAGTTGTGTTTTATCATCATCATATCAGCCAATCGAAGTTGTAAGCTGGACTTAGGCTTCCCCTAAAGATAACCACAATAACCAGTCCGGCGCTGCCCGCATCCAGCGACTTCCAATTCAGTTTACAATTTCCAAATAATAAAGTCTCACTGCAGGAATTTTAAATAGCTTCGTTAGTTGTAGCATTCTCCAAACCGATAGCGACCACAGCGGCTAATCTTAATGCAGGCTTGCCAAGTACGCAAGAGACGTTATAGTGCACAAATGTGTGCATAAACACAGGTGCACTCCCTCTTCCGTAACTCTCATAGTCCGATGGGACGGCAATCCGACACAACCGGGGAAAGATCAGACGCAGGACCAACGGCTTTACGTGCTTTTCGAGGCACGCGGATGTCACACGACCAACTTCCAAACTCCGGGCTATTACTGAGAAGTTCCTAATGGAAAAACCCAATAACACTTTTTGCCCGACATGGGAATCGAATCCAGGACCCCACGCTCAACAGTCGTGCTTGCCACCGCAAGACCTAAAATTGGTGAACTAAAAAGCAGTATGAATGCTCTTATACATTTTGTCTATAATTTTAATTTTACAAAATAAAAATAAAAATTCTTTATCTCTCTCACGATAATTGACCCTTTGATTGATATCGACCCTCATCATTTCAACCAAACGACAAAAACTGCTGGAGCATAGGGATCCTCATAGATCGCCACAATGATCGGTCCTGCGCTGCCCGTAACCAGCGGTTTCCCGCAACCTTCACCACGTCATCAAAGACTCTTAACTAGCTTAGATTAGACTTCTTCGTTAAGCCTACTTAAAGCAGGTTAGTGCTAAAATTTTAGCCAACCAAGACGCGACCCAAATAAAACAACGAACTACGAGGACTGACGAACTGTGGAGGATTCTAAATTAAATGTAGGAGTACTTAGTTTACTCAGTTAATCCCATACCCTTTTTCTCTGAGGACGTGAGGGGGGAAAGTTTGAGCCTTGTCAACGAATAAGGTCTTGCTAACAATTACAAGCATCACTATCTACAATTAACTTGATAAAAGATCTGTTTCACTATTTTGAAATCATTTCTAATTAAAATTACTTTGCAGATTATTTCGTACATATTCTGATTCATCTATACATTCAAATTACAAAAAATAAAATAATGAAAAATGTTAAAATGTTATTTGTCTGTCTATCTGTTAGTTTGCTCTTCTTTAAAACTGCCGGCCTGATTATTGACAAGACTTCGACTGGTAGCTGATGTTAAAAAAACTAAGGATAAACTTATTAACGATTAACGACGTTTTTATTAACTCGCACTTAACCAAATAAAAAAAACCTCATAACACAATTAATACATGCAAATTATATTATCATAGACAGTGTACAGTACCTAGTCTAAATCTACATATCAAATTAAAATCTAAATTAAATCCCAAATTTATAATAGAAATATCATAAAACTTACCAACAGTGAAGCATATAGATGGTGTGTTTATGCGAAATAGGCCCATAAGGGTTATTATTTAGAGTTTAAACTCGCAATATGGTTCGCTGAAGGTTCTTTGATAGCCGAGAGTACCACTATTATGTTACCCGTTACCCATTAGCTCTCAATTGATTTTCTAAAGTTTCGCTGAAAGCCGCGACCCTGTATTATTCGCTTGTTCCTTTTCTCCAAAGTAATAGCAGCTCTTTGACCGATCCACAACAAATTTTCCAGTTCGGGTTAAAGCTTAACTTTGAAATTATTAAAGCGTTTACTATTTATAATTTTATTATCTTTTATCTAAACTAGTATTATGAAGAGAAAACAATTGTATTTTGGTTTGTAATGGATAAACCCAAAAACAACATTACCGATTTAAAAAAATCTTTCACATAAGCAAAGCTACATTATCAGCGAGTAACATGAGTCATATTTTATTTTCAAAAACAATTATAATATATTCACGCGGGCAAAAGCTTGATTCGTAGATAAATGAAGACGATCTCACATTATTTTAGAATAAATCTAAATGACAAAAATTTGAAAAATTTTAAATAAAGAGCTTTTGAACTATAGACTATGAAGTTTCTTGCCCATTCTTCTCCATTCGAAACTACTTTTTTAAAGGGGCAGCTAGATTTAATTACTATCCTTGTATATGACATTCAAAAGTGCTTTTGGTTTAATTGAAATATGTGATTTGACCTTGACATTGAAAAGTCTCGAATAGGAATTATATAAGATATTCAGGAGTGAGCAAATAAAAACCGACAAGTGTTTGTTTTGCTACGTCAATGCCAGAATCTACATTTCAATAAGAGCTTATTTGCGAATAAAAGGTTACGACGTTTTTGAACAATTCCCAGAAAATTTCCTGAATATCGTTTCACAAACAGCTTTCAACATTTACACAGACGACGTCAAACAAAAGTACTGAACTAAACGTTAGCACATATCACACATACATCATTTAAACAAATCTCCGTACATAGACACCAGTAAAACTGAAGAACTTTAGAATTGCAGTACTTTTCGTTTTTCGAACTACTCTTTTGAAACTGAAGCTTTTCGCAATTCTTGTAATGTTCGTGATGTGTATCTAAGAACATAAAAAATGTATAGAAAATCCACCGGTGTGTCGAATTCGGTGTCATTTTTCGAAGTTAATTGAAAAGCGTCCCTCACTTTTCCCAACCATTAAAACTCCTGAAAGCCAGAATCAACACCATTCGCGACCACTTGAAAAGCGTTTAACTATTGTGGATCCCGCAAAGAAATTAACCAGAAAAGAACAGCGGATGAGTAAAAACACATTCAGTGAGACTGATGTATAGTCCACTAATTCATTCTACGGCAACTAAAATAGCAAAAGCAGTCCGCTCGAGCTGAAACTTTCCGTCCAATATATGTCAGTTTATCTGACATTGCAATTAATATCGATCCAGCAGTTTGGCAATTTGTGGAAGGATTTTTCTTATGGAATAAGTTACTGGATAGGATGAAATTAGGGATATACATATGGATGTAGTACAGTCATCAAATGTAACGCTCACGTTAAAACTTAAGAGATTAAGATGATGATTTCCCCCGATTAAATTTCGGTCACGGCAGCAAATCTCAATGGAGACAAGCCAAATACGCAGGAGATATTATAGTGCACAAATGTGTGCGCAAACAGGTGTAATCTCTCTTCCCTCACTCTCATAATATGCGATCAGGCAGAAAACAGTTTTACGGATTAAAATAGATTACATACAAAAGGTGGAGAACCAGATGAACTGCAGAGCGGCGTATAGCCAGCGTTGGGATTGTGATTGGCTTAGTGGATTGATTCAGTCATCAGGCAACCTATTCTAATCATTGAAGCTGGGACTCCATTAGAGGCGGCCGGGGTCAAAATGTGCTATGTCTCGAACTGAGTGGGTTAAGGCGACTCAGACAGAGTCCCAAACAATAAATATAAGCAGATCAAGATCATCATCTTCCTAACTTTATCCAAAATATGTTGGGGTCGGCGTCCAGCCTAAGCAGATCCAGCTGAATTCTAGTGTTCGACGTGGAGCGACTGCCTATCTGACCCACAACCCATTCACTAGGTAACACGATAGCAGGTCAAGATACTAAAGATAAAATTATTCAATCAGCCCAGGCAAGGTCACATGCAAGAAATTTCCATAGAGCTCAAACCAATTGACCTTCCAATCATAAACACTAAACACTCAATGAACTCAATCATACGAGAACAGATACAGATCTTATTGCAAATAAAGACATATCATTTTGCCCGTATCTGGTTATTAAGGGAACGTTATCTGATTGAGATAGATGTAGACAGAATATTAATGAAAATGTTTCGTTTGTATTCACCCCTGGTTTTTATGAAACTAGCTTACGGCCGTGACTTTGTTCGCGAGAATGTCGGTTATCACCGGGTTTTATTTGTGTGGAACCTTATTTAAGCCTAAGATACTCCTTCCGCTATCTATTAGTAAAAGCCTGGTATAAACAAACCAACAGACAGACAATAAATATGTTTTTGTATAAGTAAGTAATAAGTAGACATTAAGTAAAAAAAAATATTTTGACATTACAAAAAGACACTTCAATGTTATTTATTTATATAGATTTAGTTATACAGCCCTTAATATTGCTACTATTATTATCAATGATTATTTCGCCAGAAACGAATCTATTCCAAGGTTCATTTTGATTACCAATTACTCGACCAAAAACGACCGGAAATCAGACATTGAAATCCCTTTCCTCAAAGGCGGCCAATCAATTTCCTCTGGGAGTAAAATATTAATAATAAATTCAAACACAACAATACAGTGTAAAGAGTTCCACAGGAACCGTAAAATGTTAGTAGGTAGGTACAGTTCGTTCGTATCCTTCGATTGGTTCCCTAAGGCAAAGCTACCATCCGGGGAGATTACTCCGGATTTTTCTCGGTTCGGAAACCGGCAAAGTTGGGAAGTTTGCAACCTATCGAGCTACTTTACTCAGAGTGTGACGGCAAATGTATGTGTTTGGAAACTTTTTAAAAAGCTCTTTGTGTGAAAATCTATTGGTCGGTGCGTTCCTCTCTTTTGGATTATTTTAACTGCACTTTTGAGTAAAGGAAGTGTTCGATTTGTCTCGGCTGCAGTTTCACTTTGTGGATTTAGAACGGATCTGGGGATCTATTTTGAAATAGAGCTATTTTGGTCAATGATCGTACTAATATTACCGAAATAGTGTATGATTTTAGTTCATAATACAAGCTTGATTTACATCCTTCTTTTTCGTGAGAAATTCCTCATAGATCCCCTTCGTTTGGGGACAACGGAGAATTGTGTCGGATTCATGCCGACTAAAACTCCATGGTTATTCCTGGTACCATGAATCAGGAGTCAGCTATTTGCTCGCCGCGTCTGGTATTGGACCGCCATTTTCAGGCCAATTCACCATGTGCAGACTGTTCTGCGATACAGAACACCGCGCGTCTTGATTAATAGCCTCAAGGTACAATAGTTACTTTTAACAAAACTCATGAATGAAACAAGTCTGAACTAAAGACCCGAGTTGTAGAAGAGGAAACAAGTTTCCCAATGTTTGCACACAATAAACTTTGAACTGCATGCTATTACTGTATCGCGTTTACCTTCCGACTTTCAAAGTCTCTAAACTTAAAAAGTCGCAAGGTACGCACGACATAGTCAGCTATATCGTGTTACTTCTTGAAGTTTGTACTCCACATAAGATACGAAATACAAAGTCCAAATTCCCTACATCGACTTGGAGAATTCTAAATGTTTACAATAAACTTCTCGGTTACTCCATGTCTCTTTTCAGTTCCAAACGGTTCTTGATTCAGAAGCAAGTTAATAGTTGTTCTACAAAACATTTGCTTGGTTTTATGCTCAATTACTGAATAATAGTTTCTGTATAAGATTCAAGGTAACTTGTGTTTGGGAAAACTATGATTTTATGTAATGCCGTTTGCATATTCTGCGAGTAGACTTTGTTCAGAATTTTTGGTCTTACTCGAGATATGTTTAGGATATATAAGATCAAGAACATTTATTTGTGTACTAGTCATCATCTAAACAGTACTTGATGATTTTTTTAATCAACTCTAAGTCACATTGTTTTTTTTCCACCCTTTCTCAGTAAAATGGTGAAGTAAAATATTTTTGTTTCGGGCTTTTTATCTAAAATCAGCTTCATTCAACGCCATCTTACCTGCTTACGTTGTAAATTTCCCTACTTTTATTAATACTTAATGCAAATCACTGTTAAACGACTGATATCAAATGACATAATTGTTTAGCTGCCTCTGATTATGAATTGGATAAATTGCTTTGTATCAGACTTATATATCAAGTTTATTTAATTTCAATTATATCCCAAAAAGATTTATTATTTGATCATTTATTAATTATTCATTGTTAACAGGACTTTAATTCAGCGTTCCACAATCTAATTCTGGACATCGTCCTGTAGCTTACCAGCGTTATTATAAAATTTGGAAGGCAATAAGATAGGAGCAAACAATTTCCAACTCCACACAAATGATAGCTGTCGAGAACAAAATTCGATTAACACCTGTGAATTTCTGAACTTTTTCCGACGCGGCCGGTGTGAACTCAATTGAGGTTATCAGCCGACCATACTCCTCGAGTTTCAAACAAAGTTGCCAGGTCATCTGCAAAACCGAGGTCGTACTGGAGTTTTAAGTATTTTGACATTTAGATTTGGAGCCGTGTTTGAATTTGGAACTTCCATATTAAGTTTTGAAAACTGCTGCGGGCAGGTGTTTTTAGTTTAGTACATTACGAGGAAAATGCGTAAGACTAGGCGTTTACGTAAATTACATGACATTGTGCCAAATCGAGTGACTTAAGCGCCACTAGCGACCTGTATATTCTCGTGTTACTTTCATGATGTATCATCATCATCTACTTAGCCTCTTCCCAACTATGTTGGGGTCGGCTTCCAGTCTAACCTGATGCAGCTGAATACTAGTGTTTTACATGGAGCGGCTGCGTATCTGACCTCCACAACCCAGTTACTGGGCAACACGATACCTATTAGTAAGACTGGTTGTCAGACTTTTTGGTATTGACTACCCTTAACAACTGTCAAAGATCTACGAATGACAGCCGGGACCAACGGCTTTACCGTGCTTTCCGAGACACGGGGGTGGCACACTACCATCTTCCAAACTCGCGCTGCTACTGAGAAATTCGTAATGGAAAAACCCAATAACACTTTTTGCCTGACCCGGGAATCGAACCCGGAACCCTGTGCTCATCAGTCGCGCTTGCGACCACGAGACCAACGGGGCAGTCCGGGGAGGACTTTAATGATGTATTTGATAATTGTACATTATAAGCACCTTTATTTGAAATTTAGAATTCCATTACACACAAACAGTTAAATTTACTAGAAGTGGGAACCCAGTTTTCATTCTATTGTTTATTAAAACAACCGATGTTATCTTCCTAACACAAATACAGGATTCATTTGGCAATTCTTTGTCCCAAAAATTCGTTCGAACATTTTGGCAACCGATACCATTTCACAATGTACCTATTGCTATTTAAAAAGTTTCGGGGGTTGATTCATGATAAAAAACAACTTCGGTAATATCCGTAGGAATTTTGTACCAGAATTCTATTTATGTTATTTTGTAAGAGTACTGCATTGGCGTGGCGACATTTTATGTCATAGGTCGAATCCAGTTGGTTGATATGATTTGGGAAAAGCCTTTCATGAATGAATGGATCCACTTAGGTGTGTACTAAGTAATGGTTTTCACATAAACGTATGAAGAATTTTCTGAGCAAAGCAGATATTTTCTTTGACGAAATAGAAGATTGTTTGTGCAAAAAGATCTGAGATTTTTCGACTGTAATAAAATTATGAAGCCAAGTGTGACATTTCTTAATGTTTAGTAAGTAAATCGAAAAGCATATTTTAATTAGGCTTTTAAGTCTTGTTTAATACCTAATAATAATCCTAAGGGCAGCTTGTCCGGGTGTCACCATTGTGTGGATCGCCCCGAGGACACGGTGGAGCACACCGTGGCGGTATGCCCCGCTTGGGCGGACCATCGCCGAGTCCTCGTGGCGGCCATCGGCGGCGGCGAACTCTCGCGTCCGGCCCTGGTGCAAGCCATGGTCCGGAGCGAGAGGGAATGGGATGCAGTCGCCTCCTTCTGCGAGGCAGTAATGCTTGAGAAGGAGGCGGCGGGACGGTTGAAACAGCGGTTCTCCCGTCCCAGCCGCCGCGGTAGACGCTCCGGACGTCGGGAGCCGCGAGACGACTCCCGGCTACCGTAGACACTGGCCTGTAGACGGTGAGCAATGGGTAGCTCACCGTCCTTACGTTGCATAACGACAGGCCGTCGACGGCGCGTTCGTGTTCCACGCGCGCCTCTAAGAGATGTCAGCAAAAGGAAGGGGCCACTGAGGGCCGATGCCTGCCGGGGCTGCGGGTTGTTCGCAAGAGATACCGCGCCCCCGGAACGCAAAGGGCACAAGAAGGAACATGGGTGGGTTTTAGTCAGTAAAAGTCTTGTCTTTATTGGCCAGGAGAGTGAACATTGGTGAGACACAGAGTTTCCTCCTTCCTCTTCCCTATATTGAAGAGTTTGAGTGGAGATTTTTAAAATCAAATGTGCGCATGTCAAGGAAGTATTCGAAAAGGGCAGTTCAGGCAGCAAGTGGTTCTTGTTTCGATGGCAAACCGTGAATAACCGTTTTTTGTTTTAAGTAACTCGAGGTTATCTCCTCCCAAATACGGGCTAAAATTCACATAAGAACATAAGTTTGATTCCACATTTAAATCTAAAACCAATCGGAACCGCATGCGAAGAAGATTTGTTTGCATAGGAACAATAAATAAAAGAAGTATTACATTGAACGTTCAGCACCAAGCGTATGGTATATGCAGAAAAATAAGGCAGCGATGGATGATATTGCAAAACTTGGAACACAGCCGCGATATAAGGGGATTCTATGCAGATCATGTACGTGCATGAAAGTTCGATTAGGCTGTGTATACATAAAGTAATAGTTTCGGCATTGCATTTGTGTAACTCCAAACACAATAAAAATAACGGGACGAGGAAATAATGTTACCAGAACAGAGAATAATGTTACTCCAATGAAAATATGGGACTATTAATTTTCTATACAAATAGGTAGGTTGGATTTCACTATTCTTTTTTTGTTTATTTGCAGAAAGTAGGTAATCTCTGTTAATATTTGTTTAATAACAAAATCTGCCTTGTTAACCTAGTGGTCCTAAGTGAGACTGCTACGCTAGAGGTCTTGGGTTCAACTCCCAGGTCGGTTAAGTGTTTTTGGGTTTTTCTTTGAAATTCTCAGTATCAGGTCGGAGTTAGGATTTGTGCCCGGTTAACGGCAATAGGCTCGCTCCCTATTACATGGGCCTTAAAAATACCGGCGAACTGTGGGTTTACATTGGTACACCTCTGCTTAACCCTCTGGGAAATACAGGCGTGATGGTATGTGTTGTTTTAATTGAATATTATTAATTATTAACCGGGCACAAATCCTAACTCCGAGCTGCTACTGAGAATTTCCTAGAAAAACCCAACAACACTTATTGCTCGACCTGGGAATCGAACCCAAGACCTCTAGCGTAGCCGTCGCACTTAGCACCACTAGTCCACCGAGGCAATTAAAACAAAGGATTTGGTTTTTCCCTACAAAATAACATATAACATCAATAATGAAAAAACAATGACGTGATGTTCAGGACAAAGGTAGTTTCATGCCTACGGCGAGGTGAGCAGTGGATTGGATCTTGTAAAAGTAATGAATACTCTATTCATGCAGCAATAAAATTTAATATTGTACAAACAAATATTTCGATTCACGTCTAGCCAATCTTTGGTGGGAAAGGTCAGGATGCACGTGGAGCTACGAGGCGGAATTGTAATATTTATTCGTACAAAGTAAAACTATATTGCTGCATTAATAAAGTAACACCTAGTAGGGCTTATTGTGAAGAAGTATGTCCGGGGAAGTACTAGCACCGTTTCTATTCCTGCCGCAAAGCAGCGTTGTTGTGTTCCGGTTTGGAAAGGTATGGGTGCCTGTGTAATTACAGGCACATGAGCCATTTCAACTTTTTCTCTGAGATGGCCTATGGTATTGCAGATGTCTATAGGCAGTGGTGACCACTTAACACCAGGTCCACCTGATGTTAAGTGGTCACTGCTTCCGTCGGCTTATTTGCCATCTAGAGATATAAAAAATATATATTGATTACTTTGCAAAATCCTAGCACTGGTCAGCGCAATACGACGCGGTACATCTTGCAGGGTGAGTGTGAGTTCAATTCTGGCCTTGCCTCGCCGGTTTGAAACCACTTCCACTGTTCCACTAAAACAGTACCTACTTTCAGTTCAAAATTAAGGAAGGTTGTAAAGAAAACGTTACCCTCTTACTGAACTGCGGGTTGTTCGTAAGAGATACCGCGCCCCCGTAACGCAAAGGGCACAAGAAGGAACATGGGTGGGTTTTAGTCAGTAAAAGTCTGACACTCCCTCCCGCCCCGCCCAGGGCGGGAGAAGTAATTTGATGATTTCCCACCACCCCAAAAAAAAAAACTCTCTTACTGAAAGGAATTTGAAAGTCTTCATCAGAATAATTTATCCGACTTTTCATAGAAGGAAACATCGGCATTTGATTACAATGAAAACGAAATACCTACAAGGCAAAATGTAGCACAATATAAACGCAAGTACACATGAAAATACAAGTACTCCTGTTACGGTTGACGACTTTGAAACCATTGTAACATTTGGAACAAATGACGTTGCGCAATTCACAGTAAGGTTTGCGCATACAGTGTGGCAAGCTTGAATAGACTTATTTTTTTAACTAATGAACTCAAATTCATTACAAATAGGGTTGAAAATTGTGTGTAAGATTGAATTGTGGAGAATAATTTTAATTTATAAAAAAAAATTAAGCAACAATAGGTAATGCGTTACAACTATTAATATTATAACACCTTTTGTATGTACCCTGTGTTCACGAAATAAATAAATTTGAATTTGAACTAGTCAACCAAAGGTGAAGGTGGAATTATTGTACAAGCGTTAAATAGCTAAATATAAAAAAGAACTTAAAAATATTTACGTACATTATTATTGTTAATTTACGGTACTCAAGTACAAAATAACTTTTAATAATTGTCGGTTCTATTTCTTTAGAATTATAGTTCATTATCATTTAATCAAGCAAAAAAAGTTCGAGCATTTTGATGTTCTCTCTGCGCTAACCCTAAGGTTTAAATTTACACGACAAATACGAAATATTCACGTTAATTTGGTAAGTTTTGCGTCAATTGTGATTCTCCACGATGAATGCAGTCCATTCAAAATAGCTCGTCCAAAATTAATGTTGCAGTTTCAACTGTTTGTCGATGATTTTCATGTACCTGCCCAACTGTAACTGTTCGTAACTGCCTCGTTAGCCTGGTGGTCCTAAGCGCGACTGCTACGTTAGAGGTCTTGGGTTCGATTCCCATGTCGAGCAAAAAGTGTTATTGGGTTTTACTATGAAATTCTCAGTAGCAGCTCGGTGTTAGGATTTGTGCCCGGTTAATGGCAATAGGCTTGCCCCCTATTACATGGGACCTTCACATACCGGCGAACTGTGGGCGTACTCTGGTACACCTCTGCCTAACCCTTCGGGGAATACAGGCGTGATGGTATGTTATGTTATGATTTTCATGTACTTTGTTCTGATGCGGTAGGTACTAACTACTAAGTACCTACATTTTCCTTTGTTTGTTCAGTTAACGTTTAACTGCCCCGTTGGTCTCGCTGCTGAACGTGGGGTCCATGCTTCGATTCCCAGGTCAAGCAGAGTGCATTTCATTTTAAAGGAGTAGTAAGTAAGTAAATATGGAGTTTCTTTGCTAATTCTTCTCCAAACGAAGCTACCTTTTGGAAACGGCAGCTAGATTCGATTCTTTTCGTGTACATGACGTTCAAAAGTGCCTTTTCATGATCTAATTGAAATAAATGATTTGACTTTTACTTTTGTCAATAACTTTTTCCATTAGAAAATTTCTTAGTAGCAGTCCGGAGTTTGGAAGTTGGTGGTGTGACATCCCTGTGGCTTCGAAAGCTTGGAAAACTTAAAGAATTTTGACGACACAGTTAGTTCAGACCCTTAGTGATTTTCTATTGCGCTCATCATCATCTGCTTAGCCTTTTCCCAACTATGTTGGGGTCAGCTTCCAGCCTAACCGGATGCAGCTTAATACCAGTGATTTACTTGGAGCGACTGCCTATCTGTCCTCCAGAACCCAGTTACTGGGCAACACAATACCCCTTAGTTAGACTGGTTGACTATCCGTAACGACTGCCAAAGATCTACGAATAATAGGCGAAACCAACGGTTTTTCGTGTTTTCCGAGGTACGGGGGTGTCACAACACCAACTTCCAAACTCCGGGCTGCTATTGAGAAAATTCTAATAGAAAAACCCAATAACACTTTTTGCCTTACCTAGGAATTGAACCCGGTACCCCACGCTCACCAGTCGCGCTTGTGACCACGAGGCCAACGGGGCAGTTGGTGATTTTCAACTGCGCTGTTTAAAGAAAAAAAATTGAATTGCAGCTAATTGTTCGGAGTTCACTTGTTCGTGTACGTGTGTTTATGTTCATAAACACACCCACGATACAGGAATAATCCTAGAATTAAAAGCCTCTCTTTTACTGTCATAACAAATTACGGAACAAAACATCACGAGCGATTGGAAATGAATGGAACAAGGTACGCTTTACATTCCAAGAAGCCTGTTTACACTCTAGGGATTGCTGAAGATTGGATTGTTGCCAAGAGCCTTATTCTGATGAACAACGAAGGAAACAAGGCGTCATACTGAATTGGAATTACTTTCTGACAGCTCGACTTCGTTCCACCACTGACCGACGATTGTTAGGATGACAAAGAACGCACTTCCTTATGGAGAAAATCTGGTGATAAAGATGGTAGTGATAAGAATATGCTTACGACGACGGCGTTCGTAAAAATTAAGTGTTTACGCAACTCTGGAAGTTCAAGGCCAAGAGTAGGAAATATTTTGTAGGAATAATGTACTTAGGCATAAGTTATAAGAGGTATAAATTGAATAAGGATAGGTAAATATGTTATGTGGTGAGACTGACTTAGTATTTAATGGTGAGTTGGTGACGTAACAAATTTTGCCATTCGCAAAATTCGTGCGACAGAAAAATACTCACTCTAGGACAGGTTAACAAATCCTATCAGTTTCTTTCGGATTGACTCGGAAGTTCTCGGAAAATGTTGCAAACTGTGACAAATTTATTATGTGTGGGAAATTTGAGCTTTTAAATTAGATGCATGGATACATAGCGCTTGATTTAAAAACTGAATATATGCATTCGCGAATATCGGGGAACGTCAAATGTATTCGAAATTCTTAAAAAATATATATTTATTACATCACTAGTACCTAGTATGAAATAACCAAAAGAAAATGAATACGCTTTAAAATCCTAAAAAAATTTTTGGATTTTATAGCCAATATTTATTATGTACATTATTCAAAAAAATCTAATGTCATTACCTACACATTATTGTAGTCAAAACATAAAATAATAATATATTTTGTCTGCAATAATGTTTGTCTGTAAATTGCGGTCTTGCGAACAGTGAACTTCAAAGTGAGACCGCATTTGGTTCTCATATTAATGTCGATATCTCACAAAGAGTGTAAAGAGGTCACCTTTACTGGAGTGCTAAACTCCATTTAAATAAAGAGATGGAAAGGTAATGCGCACTTTTTCTCTAAGAGATTACTCCATTCGTGTATTCATTGGAATGAAATAACAAGCAGGTGTGTAATTTTAATGTAAAAGTAGGAAAATATTTTTACATTTTACGTAAAAATAAAAACACCCAAAGACATTTATAATTTTATATTAGGTACTATTTTTAAACCTAACATTGCAATTCCGACACACCATTACTTGCACATACAATAATAAAATCTTAGTTAAAGTTTATTTTTGTGTGTGTGTGTCGTCTGTCTGTGGCATCGTAGCTCCCGAACGCATTAACCGATTTTGATTTAGTACTTTTTGTTTGAAAGGGATATTAGTCGGGAGTGTTCTTAACTATGTTTGATGGAAATCGGTTCAGAGGTTTCAAAGTTATCAGCTCTTTTGTTAGCTGCAGTATCTTTCTGTCGGGGGTTACTTAAAATTTTAAATTCTGTGTTGTTAATTTTTAGACACTATAATTGAATGGAAAATTTTATTACTGTTAGCTAAATGTACATATTAATGGAAACGTAAAAACGTTTTGAATAACTTATTATATTGTTACACATTATTATTACTTATTATATTATCTTCCTTGATAAACTGGCTATACAACGCTAAAGGATTTATTGAAATTGGACCAGAAATTCCTGAAATTTGCTGGTTCAAACAAACAAACTCATCAGCAATATAATTTTAAAGCATACACTATACAAAAAGTCAAATATCAAATGATAGAATACGAAGGATTTTTAAATGTCACCATTTTATGAAAATACATTACCAGCCCCTTAATTTTAATGGCTGCTAATATATTTTTATTACCTCTGACGTTTGTTGTTTCTGAAAATAATAAATGTCTTTCAAGTTTTCAGTGCAATTTTTTAAATTTATATCAATCATAAAACTCACTTAAATATTAATTAGATTACAAACTACGAGCATGTACAGTTAATATAAAAAACAATGCAATTATTTAATACTTTTATCAACTATGCAAGTCAAATTTCTTTAGCAGACTTTACTAGACTTTTTGAACAACTAAAGATTTCTCCTATTGAGAAATTAATAGGTACGTAATTAGTTTACATTTTCATTTGCCTTTGTTGTTTTTCATTAAATAGAACAATAGAAGTTCCTTTATAAAGCTTCTGCTCTTCAAAGTAAGTGACGTGACATGTGTCAGACTATACACCCTCATTACAACTTTGCCTATTACAACCAAGCCTCGTATTATTATAACAATAAATGTTATTATGTAATAGGTTTGTAGAAGTGATACTGTGGTATGATTGTCAATTAGTTTATCGATATTGATCTACTCTAAATAGGTACATATTTATTTATTTATTAGGGTCAAAAAACAGTTACCTGCTAAGTTATACAATCAATCCTTTTCTTAAAATTACAAATATATAACCCACTACATTGCTGGACAATGTTTGGGTTAAATGTTTGTAATTTTATAATCAATTTATTCATAAAATAATAATAAGAAGAAGTTGAAGTAAAAGACAAAACTAATGCAATGACAAATATGTGTGGTCAAAACATAATTAAATTTAACTAGCCTCCATTAACAATAATCCATTTTAGACAGTATATCTATAGGCTTTTCTTAAAACGTTGGTTTGAAAGAGTGTATATGTCCAAATCCATGAAATAATTGTTGCATATCTCTACAAGGCGACGAAGGGATATTGTGATTTACAAAAAAAATAATAATAATTTTCATTTATTTCAGATATCCCAAGATCCATATTCACATTAAAATTGTAAACTCCATATTAACAATTATTGGCAAAATTAAATAGAAATAAATCAATAAAAATAGAAATAAAATAGTATAAATAAAATAAAAATATAACAAACAGAATTCAAATCAAATAATAAGAATTTAAAACATAATTATCAAATTAATAACAATAGGACAAACACATTATGCAGCATATCTGCTACAGCAACACCTGAATACGGGCAGTCAAGCCTCCCGGCAATCATTGCCAGAACTGTATATGAATGATTTAAACCAAGATAATGAGTTTCATTATTAATGATGTGGCTATTTTATATGGCAGAGGAGTCCGTGTAAGAAAGACGCTCATCGCGTTTAGCGTAGGGCGATCGTCATACGTATACGGACTTTGATTTGATTTGATGGACTTTGACTCAGTTTGATGGGCAGTGTACTATTAACTGCTATGTATTCCTATCTTTTTACACCCTGTTCACACACATACATAATATTATATTCACATTTATGAATGGCTTGCACAGACACACCATCACACCTGTGTTCCCCGAAGGGTTAGTCAGAGGTGTACCAATGTACACCCATAGTTCGCCGGTACGTTTAGATCCCATGTAATAGGGGGCGAGCCTATTGCCATTAACCGGGGACAAGTCTAAACTTCGAGCTGCTACTGAGAATTTCATAGAAAAACCCAACAACACGTACAGATCCAAGCTATTATTACGTTCGAAGATAGGTTTCTTTATTTGTATGCATTCAGTGTCTTGGATCTGACAGCATGTCAGGGTTGGGTTATCAATGCAGTCGGAGAAATGATAACGGCATACGCAGCCATTGCTTTTTAGAATAAATAAGATGTCGGTAATGGAATTTCCCCAACAGTATGTTCAATCGGAATAGGATTCTCGTATTGTTTTCAAAATGAATGCTACATTACTGATCTAGATTACGTGTCTTGTGATTGTGTTTTACATGAAAGGTGACGCCATTTAATTAGTGTAAGGACAAAATTGAAAACTAACAGCCAAACGTAAATAATAATAAGAGCCTTATTATTATCCCATGTTAATGTAATGTATGTAACATTAAGCCAACTGCAGGTTGTAACGGAAAGAAATATAATAATCTTAAAGTGCAGAGGTAATATCATAGCTTACAATGAACGTATGAATTCATCGTAATTATGCAATATCTTAATGCGAATTTTAATATAAATTGTTATAATTATGATTTTGTAAGCATTTCCAACAGTGAATTTAATGTTCGTGCCACCAGGAGCGACTACGTAGAACTGTGCCAAACGGGATTGTTTATCTGAAGTGTCTCGCCTTTTCGGGAGCCAAGATTTTACGTGTTCTACATTTTAAAGTCCTTTATTCCTATAAGTTTCCGCCATATAGGTATCAGATACAGGTACTTAAAATTCCCTTGCTGATATTAATATTTCCAGGATATTATGGTCAGGGCAAAGGCTACTGCACGTTAGTGATGTATATCGGAAATATGCGTCATATATCTAGGATATTATATCTCTAGATTATACACCCACTTATTTTTGCTTTACGCTTTTGTAAACAACAATTTGTATATATTATGTGCCTCACTTTCTCGTGAATAAACAGTTTTTTTTTTCTATGTTTTTCTTAGAAGGCACGAGCTTTGATCACCACGCTTGCTCAAGGCGGATTGTCGATTCCAGGCTCATTTTAATACAGATATTTTATGCAGAAAATCTTGAAGAGTCGTCTTTCTATTTTGTAAATATCTTCCTCGATAAATTTTGATGAAGTAAGCTTGAAGTAAGCTGTCAATCCCTTGCAATAGGTTGGATGACAGCACGCCTGTTACTCACTTTGCTGGGGAGCGAGACGAAGGAGGTTTTTCCAGAATACCACTGTTTTGCAACAGGAAAAATCCACTCATAAAGATACCTTCAACCGTCATCTTAAAGATCAGTATTGTACCTAAAACACAAATAGAACCCTGTCCTAGTTTCAAAACATTTGTAACCGAATTTATAGCACAAAAAGGAGCATGACGCTACACAAGTGCAACTACGGCGAGGGCAAAAGGTCAGCAGAACTGCAAGTCACAGAAGTGACTAATAGATCTAGTTTTGACACTTACACAAGGGCCGAGTCTAGAGTACACTTGTCTTCTACGTATAGTGGTTCGTCATGTGCTGTGTCATCGAGTACCGTCGATGTAATCAGACGGTCAGCGTTTAGATCGACTTTGACAGTTTGAAAGACCATCATACCATCACGCCTATATTCCCCGAAGGGTTAGGCAGAGGTATAACAATGTACACCCACAGTTCGCCGGTATGTTTAGGTCCCATGTAATAGGGAGCGAGCCTATTGCCATTAACCGGGCACAAATCCAAACGCCGAGTTGCCACTGAGAATTTCATAGAAAAACCCAATAACACTATTTGCTCAACCTGGGAATCGAACCCAAGACCTCTAGCGTAGCAGTCGCGCTTAGGACCACTAAGGCAACGAGGCAGTTTGAAAGGTATTCGATATTTTACTTTTAAGTGAGAATAAATGGTAGCTTTCCCGATTAGACGTTTTTGGAATAACACTTGATAATACCTGATTTTAATTTGCTTAGCTGCTTTTAGGATTACATAAAATAAAATGTGACAAATGAGATCCTCTTACTAAGAACCTAATGTCTGTCACAAGGCTGTACCTTTTAAACTGTAATAAGTAGTCAAGATCTTTAGTAGATTACTCCTAAGGTAATCTATGTTAATATTTTCATACACCAGTTTTTAAGTTGGGAAATGTGACAAATGAGATCCTCTTACTAAGAACCTAATGTCTGTCACAAGGCTGTACCTTTTAAACTGTAATAAGTAGTCAAGATCTTTAGTAGATTACTCCTAAGGTAATCTATGTTAATATTTTCATACACCAGTTTTTAAGTTGGGAAATCATGAAATCAGACTCTTACTGACTAAAACCCATCCGTGTTTCTCCTAATGCCCTTGGCATTTCAGGGCTGCGGTAACCCTTTCCATAAAATTACCTCAACCTTGGTGGTTTAGACTTACTGGAATAATGTTATTGAAACAAAAGACCAGGGGCAATTCTAAAATTTTTTTAGGAACGATTGCAATCTTATCTCAGTCTCAATCTGACATAAATACCTCTAATTTACCTATTTACACGTTAATTGCCGCTAAGATGAGATGGTGACTAGATTTATATAGTTTTTAATTAGAATTGGCCTTTAGAGCACATCTTCAGCATTTTGGTTTTCATACAATATCATTAGTGGCATTAGTTATGCCAATGTTATTCAACTAAAATATTTGTTATTTGTTTGTTCTGTCTCTGGCTGTCAGTGGTGACGGGATGTTTACATAACACAGTTTAATAAATGAATATTTCAGTAGCACATATTTGAAAATTAGATTTAATTCAACTCTGTTTGCGGTAGATAATTAATAATTGGGATTTAATACAACAAAATTAACATATTTACTATTTGAATTGTGAATTTGTAAATAATATTGTTATCATCCACATAGTGGAACTTACCACGATCATAAAATGGTCGCAAAGTAAATGATAACATGTGTAGAAGGTATGCTCTGCAATAAGATCTGATAATCCAAATTAAACTCAATACAAAAGAAAAATACTCAAAACGAGACCTGATTCTTTTGATATTAATTATCATCATATATTAGCCGAATGACTTCTACAGCTAGACACAGGCCTCCCCTTGTTATAGCCACAATGATCGGCCCTACCCTGCCCGCTTCCAGCTATTTCCCGCGACCTTAACAGGTCGCGTATTTCAACCTCGCAGGGATCTTCCCACACTGCGCCTTTTGATATATATGTGGGATTGAACCATCGAAAAAATAGCGGTTTATCTTTATTTTATTTTACACCGAAAAATATCCTTGTCTTACGTCTTACGTCATATTTTTTTCTCCCTCTTTTAAACGTCATTATTTTTCTTAAAAAGATTACATGTCATGTCATCAATGAATAAAAAGGTTTATTCACGATTAGCCATTCCCACACGGCCGTCCTGACTATTCATCTGTCCCAGATGAAATATCTTCGTCTCCTGTAGCAATCCAGGGTTTCATCGAATAAGCAGAACTAGTCGTGTTAATTGGGCCTTCTGTATTTCCAATTTTCCTTACTGCGTAACTGTCTTTACGCTTTTAATCAATAATTTCATACGGCCCTTTCTTTTTCTTTTGTAGCTTCTAATATTCTCTTCTTGTATTCTCTTTATAAATTCTCTAGCTTTATCTCTTAATTCTTGTCTTTTCTCGTTTAATCTTTGTACATTTTCTTCTTCAATAATTTTCAGAACTTCATCATTTCGGTCTCTTGTCTTTACTCCAAACATTAACTCGAAAGGTGTCATTCCAATACTTCTTTGATAAGTACCGTTCAAACAACGTTGTACACTGGGTACTCTGCGATACCATTTAGTAGGATCATCCGAGCTAAGTTTACTTAAAACGCCTATTATGATCTGATGGATTCGCTCTACTTGCCCGTTTCCTCGAGGTTGTCCAGTCGTAATCAAGTAGTGATTGATATTCTCATTCTGACAATATTCTTTGAAATCGTTCGACGTAAAAGCGGCATTTCTATCAGTAATTATCCGTTCTGGTGAACCAAAAACTTGTTGTTGCAGGCTCAATTTATTTAATGTTTCTTCCGTCGTCAAAGTCTTGACAGGGTAGATCCAGGTAAATTTCGTAAAAGCGTCGACCACCGTGAGAATGTACTTATAATTCTTGTTAGTAGAAGTCAGAGGTGGTCCTACATGATCTATGTGGTAGGTTGACAACGGCACATCTCCTTTATCAATCGGGTTGTAGTCTTTTATCAACTTCTTTACTTCCGTCGTGTAACTTGAGTCTTCTACGTCATATTCTTCATCTTTGTTTTCTACTAGCATCGTCAAATGCATAATGCGTTCCATAAAAATACCATCTTTAGTGAATTTCACTTGAAAATCTTTCAGTATCGGATTTCCAATAATTAAATTGACTGGAATGTCGTTATCTTTAACAATATGGAATGTAATATCAGAGTATTCATCATCAATCTGGACTTCAGCCGTGACCGATCCGTCTGTAATTACTCCTGTTTCTGCTATACCAGTTAAACATATTCTTGAGTCTTCATATATCTTAACATTTTCTTTTATCTTTTCAAACTCAGCCTTAGTTATTAAGTTAGCGTCACTTCCTGTATCTATCAAAGCTAACATTTTATTTTCTCCTATCTTTACCGTCTTAAATGGTACTTGATCCTTCTGTTCTTTTAGAATATTTAGGGTCTTTTTCGGTTTATTAGGACAATCAGGTCCTTTATGTCCGAATTCATTACATCTGAAACATTTTATGCCTTTTGAGCATGCAGAAGATTGATGGTCTAGGTCGCCACAGTTATAGCATCTTTTCGTCTCAAAATTTGCGGGTTTTCGGTTTCCTTGATAGCCGGACGTTGAAGGAGTTGGTCGTAAATCTTTTTTGAATTGGCTGTATATCTCCAACTTCTTGCGAAATTCCTTAATGTCTGAAGCACCATATAAAATAGCTTTGTTTGATTGAGCGTCTCTTATTCCATCAATCACGTATTCAATCAATGCTGTGTCTTCAACCTTTCCGTGTAAAGCGATTTCTTTCATTGTTAGGAAATACTGTTGGTACGTCTCATCATTCTTCATTTTACGTGCAACCAGTCTCTTGTGAATAATTGCACTATTAAGTTTTGGACCAAATTCTTCTATGAGTGCCCTCTTAAGGTTCGAGTAGTCCTTCACTCTTCCGATTGATCGCAAAAACAACTTAGCAGTACCTCCTAGAAGTCGCTTGGTGTAGACAAGTTTTTCGATATCAGTCCACTTCATTAAGTCAGAAACGTCTTCAAATTCTTCTATGAACTCATTTATAGGATAAGTATCATCTCCGGTAAAAATATTCATCGACTTTTCCAAATCGCTGAATGAAATCTGCACATTAACATCTTGATAGTCTTCTTCTTGGGTATTCTTCTTCGGTGCCATCTTTGTTGAATTACCTATCTTTACGTCTTTAAATCTTCGTCTTTGTTAAAGTCTTCTACCGTCCACTATTTTCGAAATTTAATTCATACTATCCCGGACGAGCCCCCAAAAGTTGTGGGATTGAACCATCGAAAAAATAGCGGTTTATCTTTATTTTATTTTACACCGAAAAATATCCTTGTCTTACGTCTTACGTCATATTTTTTTCTCCCTCTTTTAAACGTCATTATTTTTCTTAAAAAGATTACATGTCATGTCATCAATGAATAAAAAGGTTTATTCACGATTAGCCATTCCCACATATATATATATATTTTTAAATCTCGTTGAATGACAAACTAGCCGACGGCCCACCTAATGTTAGGTGGATATCGTTGCCTTCAATTACAGAGGCCTTGCGAATGCGTTGCCATCCCAGACGCAAAGTTTAAATGACTCATGTGCCTGTAATTACACCAGCACCCTTAAAACCAGATCACAGTAACGCTGCTGCTTATTCGAACTGAATTAAGGCGTTCCTGCTGTAACCATTTTCTCCTTCATAGAACCCGGGTATCCGGATTTAAAAATACGTTTACAGAAGCCTGAAGGCTTTAAAATCAGCAGTGTGTATAGCCTCACCCCTTTGTCCTGCTTGTGTCTTGCATCTTGCATGCTCACACAATAGAAATGCACCTTCAAGTAACCATTGTTGTTGGACAAGCAAGCAAATCCCGCCATTTTTTATTCCCTTTTCAGACACAATACCCCAGTTTTTTCCGCCGTGAATAAATACCAAGGATGAAGAACAATTGTCTGTGGAGTTTTTAAGAAGTTTTTTTGTGGTTTACTGTCAAAAAATGTTTAATAATTGTTAGCTATTGTAACAAAATAGTCGTGAAACTGGGATCGTGTGCAGCGCTTTTGTAATTTCAAGTATCTACGTAGAGTTTTTATGTTTGTGCAAGCGATTCGAGGTCTTTTGTTGATTTGGACTGAGTCTATTTTCTTTCTTTCTTTTTTTTACCGATAACATTACAAGTACAGAAGCTTACATATTCCCTTCCTTTTTAACAATTAATATTGGTCAACGGACCATGGGCCACCTTTGTTATTTGTGCTCTGTCACCTGAACACGTGAGGACCTAATGACTATGTCAATAGATGGTGTTATCGTAGGTGAATACTGTGCCAATCAAAAATATATTATTAAATATATAAATTGTTCATCGACACGCCATGAAGTGTCAGATTATTTTTACAAAACTTTTGTACCCTTTTTCATAGCAGACACTTAAGTGGTGCCATTAAACCAAATAATATGCCTATTTAAACTTTATTGCCCATAATTTTAAGTGTGTATTGTGCAAAGCAATTTTAGCAGCCACATAAAAACATACGCTTTCATAAAACGGTTATTACAGAAGCAAACATGGACGCTCGTTTAAATCCATAACAACAAAGTTCAAAGTGTAAAATAATTAACACGATACACAGCTATTGTCTTTTCAATTACAATCAATGTCTCGAGAGCAGATGTTTGTGGATCTATTCCCAGTTGGCTGTAATTCGCACCAATTTTTGTAGGACTCTGGAATGTTTTGCGCGGTTAATGGTACTTGATTTTAGATAATCCTGAATTTCATTTACATTGATTAGGGTTGCTATTTCTCTGCGTCACAGCTTTTTTTAACTATTTTCAAAAAAGGAAGAGGTTCTATCTATGTGCCTTTGTATGTTTTTTTTTATTTCATCGATATGTTTATTTATATATTTTTTTGACTACTAGGCTATTATCGTTTAAAATCTCTATCAATGTAACACAGCAGGTGGGAACCTAACATTCATAATCACACTTCAAATGCCTCGACGTCACCACGTCTAATACAAGTCCGGTTTTCGACAGAGAATTTCAGAAAATGGATCTACTGTTGAACGGAACTACGATTAGGCACGGATACTAGATGAGTCAATTGCGTTAGCTGATGGAGCGGCAGGAATCTGACGGCAGCATGCGGCTTTGGACGAACGACTACCGAACGGAGGCTGAATGAAAGACGCTACATCCAGGGCCGGACTAACAGTGTGGGGCCCCTAAGCAATGCATGTCTTAGGGCCATTTTATTTTTTACTAACTACCTACTAAAAAAATATCTCCGGCTCGGGGCATTTTTCCGTTGTGGGGCTTCTAGGCAATTGCCTACATTGCCTAATGGATAATCCGAGCTTGACTACATTCAATAAATCTTGGGTGTTTAAGCAATGGATATTTCCATAGTAAAGCTTTTACAATAATTTATGGATATATATAAATTACTAGCTTCTGCAGGCGATTTCGCCTGCGTGGAAGTATCCTAAATATCCTATTACACTCGGCAATAATAAGTAAAACTTTCAGTCAGTGAGATAATTTTAGTAATCGGGTCAGTACTTCGACAGATTTTTACATTTTACTAACAAACAAACTTTGCCTCGTTATAATAATAAGCAGTATAGATTTTAATACTTACTTCATTTATTTTTGTTTTAATTATGTTTGTAGATAAAGTGTGTATAGTCAGTAATGTAATGAATTAACATTTTTAAGGCTAAGTATTATCATCTACTTAGCCTGTTCCCAACTATGTTGGGGTCGGCTTCCAGTCTAACCGGATGCAGCTGAGTACCAGTGTTTTACATAGAGCGACTGCCTATCTGACCTCCACAACCCAGTTACTAGGCAACACGAACCTCTTGGTTAGACTGGTTGTTAGACTTTCTGGCTTCTGACTATCCGTAACGACTTTCAAAGATCTACGAATGACAGCCGGGACCAATGGCTTTACGTGCTTTCCGAGGCACGGGGATGTCACACCACCAACTTCCAAACTTCGGGCTGCTACTGTGCAAATCCTAATGGAAAAACCCAATAACACTTTTTGCCCGACCTGGGAATCGAACCCGGGACCCCACGCTCATCAATCGTGCTTGCGACCACGAGACCAACGGGGCAGTCGGGGGGGTTTTTAAGGCTAAGTATGAAGCTTGTAAAAGATAAATAGGTACCTATTTCTTTTATAATACCTATCTACACAAAAGTTCTTACAAGATTTCAAATTGACGTGGAATTTTCTAACGCTCGCAGCTCGTTAGGAAACTCAAAGGAACGATTTGGAAAAAGAAGATACAAATTGCGTAAAAGTTAGTTTTGATTGTTATGGCATTACGTTTCAGCTAAATAACTTAGTAGGTACCTATAAGATGTCCCTATACGTTTTTAAAAAGAACAACTTATTAAGAGTTTCGTTTATAAATTACTAGTGACCCGCCCCGGCTTCGCACGGGTGCTATGCTGATGTTATTATACATATAAACCTTACTCTTCAATCACTGTATCTATTAAAAAAAAACTGCATCAAAATCCGTTGCGTAGTTTTAAAGATTTAAGCATACATAGGGATATAGGGACAGAGAAAGCGACTTTACTTTTCCCTATGTAGTGATGATGGTTGTTAAAACAATAGATACTTATATTTTATGGACCACGTGGTAAGCCAAATCGTTTAGCACCAATCTTTAAAGACTCCAAACAAATAACCCCTCAACGGTCGAGCAGACTTTTAAAGATCGAATTCAATTGTCTAACTCGACTTGCCTATTGACTGCCTCGTTAGACTAGTGGTCCTAAGCGTGACTGCTACGCTACAGGTCTTGGGTACGATTCCCAGGTCGAGCAAAAAGTGTTATTGGGTTTTTCTGTGAAGTTCTCAGTAGCAGCTCGGAGTTAGGATTTGTGCCCGGTTAATAGCAATAGGCTCGCCCCCTATCACATGGGGCTGAACATACCGACAAACTGTGGGTGTACATTGGTACATCTCTGCCTAACCCTTCGGGGAGCACAGGCGTGATGGTATGTTTTTTTTTTCAATTGTGTGTTTCAGAGGCCTTGCCCCTGCAGTGGGACAATAATAGGCTGGTATTATTTTTGCGTGGTAAGCCAAAGCGTTTGGCACTAATTGATAAAGACTCCAGGCAAATTATAAAAGTTGCAGAATTTGTTCGAAAGAGTTACCGCGGCCCTGGAACGCAATAAGAGGAACACGTATGGGTTTTAGTCAGTAAGAGTCTGACACTCCCTTCCGCTCCACCCAGGGCGGATGAAGTCATTAGATGATTTCCCATCCTCAAAAAAGGCAAATTATAAAAAATAAAAAATATATTTTTACGAATCATAAGAAACATAATTACCCGCTAGATAAACTTAAAAACAAAATCAATTTTAATTTACAAAGGTCAAAAGATCATCTAGATAATAAAGTCTTTGGAAGGCCATTTATTGCAATGCTCATAAAACTTCAAAGAACTAAATCAAATTTAAAAAAACCACTACCGTAGCTAACAAAAGAGCTAATAACTTTGAAACCGCTGAACCGATTTCCACCAAACAAAGCTAACAACAGTCCCGACTAATTCACCTTTCGAACACAAAAAACTAAATCAGAATCGGTTCATACGTTCAGCAGCTACGATGCCATAGACAGACACACACACATAAACAGACACGTCAAACTTATAAAAACAACTTCAACTTACAAAGATCAAAAGTTCATCCAAATAATAAAATCTTTGGAAGGGCATTTATTGCAGTGCTCATAAAACTTCAAAGAAATAAATTCAAATAAAAATAAAACATAATTCAATCAGAATACCAATATTACAAATCAATTTGGTAATACCCTTAATGTGATTTCTGAAAATAGGATCTAGATTGTATTACTGTTTGATAATATAACTTCAGTTAAACTAATCCGTGCTGAAATAACATTATTACTATGTTTGGTATCGATTTCGCATTATAGCGTTCGATGGTTAAGATGCTGACAACAGCTAAAACTAGGTCACTCTCTCAGATTGCATAGGAAAGAAAGAGAAGTGGCACCTGCCCGGGACTTCAATTGCAGTTTTTTACCCGCGTTATGTTTTTTTTTTTTTGGGGTTGGGAAATCATCAAATAACTTCTCCCGCCCTGGGCGGGGTGGGAGGGAGTGTCAGACTTTTACTGACTAAAACCCACCCATGTTCCTTCTTGTGCCCTTTGCGTTCCGGGGGCGCGGTATCTCTTACGAACAACCCGCAGCCCCGGCAGGCCGATGCCAGATGTCAGCAAAGGGAAGGGGCCACTGAGGGCCGATGCCCTCAGTGGCCCCTTCCCTTTGCTGACATCTCTTTGAGGCGCGCGTGGAACACGAACGCGCCGTCGACACGGCCTATCGTTATGCAACGTAAGGACGGTGACCTACCCATTGCTCACCGTCCACAGGCCCGTATCTACGGTGGCCGGGAGTCGTCTCGCGACCCGCGTTATGTTACGTCTTTGGTTATTAATCCGCTTCCGTGTGTCATAGCGTGATGTTATATAGCCTATCATTTACAAAAAGATTTTTCTAATACAACTGGTACTTCTAGCGATAAGCGCGTTTAAACGTATTCTCAAACAATCAAACAAAAATCTCTTCAGCATTATTCTATTGGTACATAGATAACAGAACCTTAACTAAAAAAATATAATCTAATTTCAGGATTCTCCATACGGCTACCTTTTGGAATTTCATTATGAAAGAAGTCTATACTTTTATTATTACGACTCAAAAATAGTTGGCATGTCAAATAAAAATTTGCACGACTCGAAATTCCAATATTGTGAAACGTTTTTTTACTTTTACCATATCGATGTACCTCCCTGCATTCTGACAAATTAAACATTTCATTCATACAGTCATTAAATATATACATACATACCATCACGCCTGTCTTCCCCGAAGGGTTAGGCAGTGGTTAACTGCCTCGTTAGCCTAGTGGTCCTAAGCGCAACTGCCACGCTAGAGGTCTTGGGTTCGATTGCCAGGTCGAACAGTGTTATTTGGTTTATACTTAAATCTTCGCAAAAAAATAGACAATTCACGTTAAACCAACAGATATATGCTCCGACTCAGCCCCTCTCGATTATTTTAAAAGAAAATGAATTATTGCTTCATATTTTAAACATTCTTCATACAACATACGCAGATTTAATCAATGTACACCCACAGTTCGCCGGTATGTTTTTATGTCCCATGTAATAGGGGCGAGCCTATTGCCATTAACCGGGCACAAATCCAAACTCCGAGCTGCTACTGAGAATTTCATAGAAAATCCCAAAAACACTTTGCTCGAACTGGGAATCGAACCTAAGACCTCTAGCGTAGCAGCATATTTTCATCATTTTATTATTTTGGAATTGCGTATTCCCTCCTCTCTAAATGTCTTCTGGGACTAAAGGCTGCCCTATATAAGTATTGAATTGATATTTTGTACTGTATGTAAAACATAATATGAAACTTCCTTATCCTACTGATAAGGAAGGAAGCGTCGCATAGGTTTGCATGGAATATAAAGTAGGTGTCACTAAAGATTCGTAGAAAAATCTTGGTATGTTTTTGTTGGTAGGAAGCCACAACTTTAAAAAAAAACGTGGAGATTGGTTTTGAAGATTTAATTAAAACATCATGCGTGGTGAAGGTAAATTCAAATAATTGATTTCAATTAGATTATTAAAAAGCATATTTTAATGTTATTTACACGAAAAAAGAGTTGAGTCAACTAGTTGCTCCTTCCAAAAGTTTCGTATTGAAAGGAATGGAATAAACTTCATACTTCTCTATTTTAAAAAAAGTTTTACAATATTTGTATGAGTAATATTAATACAATAAAAAAAAAAATTAGAAGACAATGTAACTAAAATTAAAAAAAAAAAACACCACAATTAGGTACTATAGAAGTATCGACAGGTAAATTAATTAATTATTAAATAGTAATGGCAATAGGTTTGCCCCCATTACATGGGACCTTAACATACTGGCGAACTGTGGGTGTACACTGGTACACCTCTGCGTAACCCTCCGGGGAATTCAGGCGTGATGGTATGTTATGTTATGTGTGGTATGTTATTTAATAAATCAGGATCTTGAAAATGTCAATAGTCAACGTCAAAGCCCGGCTTTGCATGTATAGCCTTGCGCAGGATTATATTCCTAGAATATCACAAGACACATATAATTTAGTCTTAATTATAATGTTGACATGTAAGTACGTAAGCTGTTCATCCATATCTACATAATACGGCGTATATAGGTCTACATAGTTGGTAGATTTACACAGCTATACGAAAATTGGTGTTAATGAACCAAAACAGAGGAAATAGCTACAAATACACACAATACCGATACCGCAAACTGTTTAATGAGCAATTCTAGGTAGTATAATAGGTACCTACATAACCTACCTATAGTTCATTGAACAAAGAAGCGAATGGCCCTGCAAAATGCTTTCACGGCTTTGTAAACTACAAATACCTATATACATACTTAAACTCGAGCCTTTTGCCCATGGAGGTCGGCAAAAACCACAGAACGCCACCTGCTACGATCCTCACATACTCCTTTCGCCTCGTCCACGTTCATACATCTGGTCATAGTAACACGCGGGGCCGGTTACGAGTACCGCACACCCGACGTTTCTGAAGAACCTCGCCAATAAGGTCAGTGTAGGTCTCTCACATCTGCCATTTAAAGAGCTTTTGTTAGTCTCCTCTCTTAATAAAAATTGATTGTTGAAACATTGTAATAAACGATAAAGTTAGAAAAAATATTTTCAGAATGAAAATCAAATTATGGAACTGAGTTCTGCAAGTAAGACAATCGCCAATTAAAACTTTGCTTCGATTCTGTAGCCAATGAAGGAAATCGATAAAAGGCAAGTAAACAATCTTTCGCTTTGCACGAAGCAAACTTGAAGCAGAATGAGATCCTGAGAGTACGAGGATAAACAAATGAACGATGACAACGAAGTTTTCTAAAATATATTTTTAACTGCCTCGGTAGCCTAGTGGTGCTAAGTGCGACTGCCACGCTAGAGGTCTTGGGTTCGATTTCCAGGTCGATCAAATAGTGTTAATGGGTTTTTCTATGAAATTCTCAGTAGCAGCTCGGAGTTTGGATTTGTGCCGGTTAATGGCAATAGGCTCGCCCCCTATTACATGGGACCTAAACATACTGGCGAACTGTAGGTTTACATTGGTACACCTCTGCCTAACTCTTTGGGTAATAGAGGCATGATGGCATGTGTATGTAAAAATATGTACAAGCTTATACCCACGTGAATGTCAGTTATCATAGGACTTTTTTTTTTGAGCAGAACCCTGTTTCATATTTCTAAAATATAAGTAGATTATCTGTCTGTTGGTTCCGGCTAATCTCTGAAATGGCTGAACCGATTTCGACGGGAATTTTACTGGCAAAGTTAGCTTAGGTTAAGGAGTAACATAGGGGGAAGTTTTTATTTCAGAAAAATAATTAGGTACCCGCGCAGAAATCCCGAGATAACCGATAATTACGCGAACAAAGTCGCAGGCTTAAGCTAATGTTAAAGTCATGGTCCGGAACGAGAGGGAATGGGATGCAGTCGCCTCCTTCTGCGAGGCAGTAATGCTTGAGAAGGAGGCGGCGGGACGGTTGAAACAGCGGTTCTCCCGTCCCAGCCGCCGCGGTAGACGCTCCGGACGTTGGGAGCCGCGAGACGACTCCCGGCCACCGTAGATACTGGCCTGTGGACGGTGAGCAATGGGTAGCTCACCGTCCTTACGTTGCATAACGACAGGCCGTGTCGACGGCGCGTTCGTGTTCCACGCGCGCCTCAAAGAGATGTCAGCAAAAGGAAGGGGCCACTGAGGGCCGATGCCTGTCGGGGCTGCGGGTTGTTCGTAAGAGATACCGCGCCCCCGGAACGCAAAGGGCACAAGAAGGAACATGGGTGGGTTTTAGTCAGTAAAAGTCTGACACTCCCTCCCGCCCCGCCAGGGCGGGAGAAGTTATTTGATGATTTCCCACCCACCAAAAAAAAAAAAAAACTAATGTTAAATATGAAAAACCGGCCAAATGCGAGTCGGACTCGCGCACGAAGGGTTCCGTGCATTATCTATAAAAACGGCAAAAAATCACATTTGTTGAATAAGAGCCCCCCTTTAATATTTGGTTTATTTTAATTTAATTATTTATTTTTAAAGTGAATAAATAACTACATATTCTGAGAATATTTCAGGCATCTATCTACCTGTTGCCGTTATCCACATCAAGCAAAAACTAGAAAAAAAAAACTTGTTTGTTCTATGTGTCCCCCCTTAAATATTTACTGTATTCTGTTTTTTAGTATTTGTTGTTATAACGGCAACAGAAATACATAATCTGTAAAAATTCCAAATGTTTAGCTATCACGGTTCATGAGATACAGTCTGGTGACAGACGGACGGACGGACAGCAGAGTCTTAGTAATAGGGTGTCGTTTTACACTTTGGGTCCGAAACCCTAAAAAGAGTACAATCATATCGACTCAAATTATAAAGATAATAATAAAGATAATATAGACTGTATCATAATAATGGACACACATCTCCTTAATAGTATTAAGCTACACGTAATGGCTCATTGGGTTAAATGTATCTACATGTTTCACGAGAACTAATGAACGCGCATGTTGCGTGTTCGTTAAACCTAATAGTATAAAATTGTGTACGTTCCCGGAATGTGATGGCTTATGAAGCATAGACGGTAGCGGGAGAAAGAATTGATTTTTGGGATGAGATTTAAATATCAGCCTATTATTATTTCACAAAAGGGCAAACGCGTCTTCTCATACACCATGCATACATGCATTGAACACCACGCTTCCTCAAAATGGTTTTAGACTTATATTAATTAATGACTATCATTATTATTTTCGACAACACGGTTGGCGCAGTAGCTTAGCAATTGGCTACTGCACTGCGTGTCGAGAGTTTGATTCCCGCACGGAACAAATATTTGTATGGCCTACGGATAGTTGTTCTAAGTCTGGCTGTTTGTGTATGTGATTTTATATGAAGAAATTCCTAGTGTAGAGCAAGTTTAAAAAAAATAAGACCAGGTTTCCTCACTAGTTGCTGAATTTGTTGGAAAGAGTCACCGCGGCCCTAGAACGCAAAGGGCATTAGGGGGAACACGGATGGGTTTTAGTCAGTAAGAGTCTGACACTTCAGAGTGGAAGAATCATTTGATGATTTCCCATCCTTACGTACGTTCCACTGGACCATGAAGACATGAGATTTGAAACGGATTAAAAAATTACTAGTATTCACAAACGTTTTTGTTTTTAAATGCATGAGAGGAAGGCAAGTCCCTTCCGGAGTTAAGTGATGCGATATAATTCTCTATATAAACCTCTTTATTTTCTCGTAACCTTTTATAAATTTTTTAACCTTTGCCAGCGACTTTGTCCGCGTCAAATTTGATATATTATCCCACGGGAACCGTACATGTTTTCAGGATAAAAAGTATCCTATGTGTTATTCCAGACTATAATCAATCTATGTGCCAAATTTCATCCAGATCAGTTCAGCCGTTTAAGCGTGAAAGAGTAACAAACATCCATCCATGCTGACAAACTTCCGCATTTATAATTTTAGTAGGATAGTAGGATTATTTACTTCAGACTCGGCACTGCCCATTAAAGAAAAACAAAATCAGCAAACAAACCAACGGATACACATACCAGTCCTGCCGTAAAACTGTCTCATAGCTGTCAGGAACTGTAAAAATTGTGGCATTTTATCTCCAAGTCTTAGAACCCGAAACACTTCAGCCTAAAAATTGACCCTCCAACACAGCGCAATAAAGAATTTATCCTTTTCTACATTTGTCCGTAAACTCCCCACTTTATAGGTCTCTCTTGAACAAAATCTCAGCACTTTACAGATTGGACAACGTGTAAGAAGCTTTGTATAAACTCTTAACAAAATAGGCAGCAGAACAAACTACAAGATTAAATGTGTCTTTAACTTCTATTTATTCTAAGTATATGTAGTAGTAGTGCTCTTGGTGAAGGAGCTCGTCCGGGGAAGTACTACCACCATACCTATTTTGCCACGAAGTACCGGTGCTGTGTTTCGGTTTAATGGGTGCCGGTGTAATTACAAGCACATGAGATACTTCAACTTTGTCTCTGGTATGGCAACGCATTTGCGAAGCCTCTGGTATTGCAAATATCTATAGGCAGGGTAGGCGGTCGCCTTGTTTGCCATATATGGATATAAAAAAAGTGTTTGACGTTATTGGATATCCGGGCCCTTACTTTTACAACAAAGACCGTGTTCGCCAAAGTATTGAGTAGTATCGAGTTAAGAATAAATACGCCTTTAAATGCTAATGTATTTAGCGAGGAAGTTATAAAATTAATATTTTGTAACGTCAAACAAACAAAAAACAAGGAAGGATATTTTACTTGAAAACAATAAAGGTTCAAAATCCGGCAAGAAAATGGAGTATGCCAAAGATTCTGTTAATATCAACAAACGTAAGCACATTTGACCAGATTAGAATATGGGAGGATGTAACGTTGAAAGCAGTTTACATGAATTATTTCTGGCACAAATCCAAAATGTATAGATACGTCATTAGAATTTAATATAATATATTATGTACCGACATGAACCGGGTTATTAACTGCGATAGGTAAAGCGATTCGCAAGCACACCGCACTACATATCATAACATACCCTCACGCCTGTATTTCTCGAAGGGTTAGGCAGAGGTGTACCAATTTACAACCACAGTTCGCCGGTATGTTTAGGTCCCATGCAATAGGGGGCGAGCCTTTTGCCATTAACCGGGCACAGATCCTAACTCCGAGCAGCTACTGAGAATTTCATAGAAAAACCCAATAACACTTTTTGCTCAATCTGGGAATCGAACCCAAGACCTCAAGCGTAGCAGCCGCGCTTAGGACCACTAGGCTAACGAGGCAGTTTACAGCTACATATAAAGCTATACGTTGCCAGTTTTTACTGATCTCTCATTGTAAAGGATTTCCATACAATAAAAAGTCAGCTGTATAGCTGGACAAACGATAAAAATTGAAAAGTGTACGTTTAAATTGGTAGGCCCACATCGCTGTACAAACCGCTTCAAGATATTACTGCCACACACATAAAGGCTAATTATAATTATCAATAACACTAGGCATATTAAAAACAGAATTTCCCACAACTTTATCCGCGTCAAAATTGATATGTTATTTTACGGGATTTTTTCCAAGGTAAAAAGTAGCCTATACTATATCTCTGTGCCAAATTTCATCTAGATCCATTCAGCCGTTCTGGGGTGATTGAGTAACAACCATCCATTCAAACATTCGCATTTTAAATAGTAGTAAGATAAATATAATTTCTTCTATAATAAACAGTAACACGCCTTTCTCTCACGACTTACACTAAAACATTCGGACAAAATTACAAGACATTACGTTGGTCTATGACTGCGAATATTTTGCTTAGATTACAAGGTCACAGAATCATCAACCGCGGAAAGCTTGTGACTTGAAATTATGATTTTCTTCGTCTTTTTATCGTCAGGTCGAGAAAAAAATAGGTACACAAATTATTCTTTCCCGCCAAAGCAGAACTGTCGATGTTTAATTGACAACAACACGTTTTGACGCAAACATTTTTTTTTTTTTTTTCGTTTTTTTTTTTTCTAACTGGAACACGCGTAACATTTTAGTGTTTTGAACACTTGCCAAATGGGTCAATGACATAGCCGAGAAAAAAACTTGTGAATATATCGGATTAACTATTCGCATTTTTGTCCGATTCCCCTTTTATTATTTCGATAGGACATTTGTATGTAATTTTGTATTCTAGCGCCTTTCGGTTGAAAGGTCTAGTTTTTCGGAAGACGAGTTCGCTAACCTCATGAATTTTTGATCGAGGTTTTTGTCGTATGTCTGATTTTATGTTTGAGTACGTATTCTGTACTCATTTTCTTTGTACGTTTTACTCATATAGGTACAATCCTGGATAGACTCGTTTTGATATATTCACTACTAGCGACTTGCCCGCGACTTTGTCCGCGTGGATTATTTAATCCGGGTCAAGTTAAGTCTTTCGTTACTGCTCTGCTCCCGTGGGTCATAGTGTGATGTTATATAGCCTATGTTACTCAGGAATAATGTAGCTATCTATTGGTGAAAAAATGGTTAGAATCGGTCCAGTACTTTCGGAGGCTATTCATTACAAACATAAAAACAAACAGAAAAAATCTTGCCTCTTTATAATATTAGTGTAGATTATAATATTGTTCTTGTATTTTTTTTTAAATTATTGTTGGATGGCAAACAAGCCGACGGCGACGGCCCACCTGATGTTAAGTGGTCGCCTCTGCCTATAGACATGTGCAATACCACAGGCCTAGCAAATGCGTTGCCATCCCAGAGACAAAGTGTAAATGTCTTATATGCCCGTAATTCCACCGGCACCCATACCAGAAATAGGTATGGTGGTAGTGGACACTTCCCAGGATCAAACTCCTTCACAAAGAGCACTACTATTACTACATTTACGTCCGAAATTAATAATGTATGTCGATTCTCCAACTTGATCCGCGGTTTTTGACTGCTAGGTACTTGTTATTCACCCCTTTCAAGGCTAGAGATGGTACATTCGGCCACTGATTATTTACAGGCAAAGATCCGGTTCAAGATAGGAATTACGATTCGTTATTAATATTCGGTGTTACAGGTTGAAAGTCTTAAAGAAATCCTTTTAGTAATTTGAGGTACAAAGTCAAAATTAAAACCGATAAATTCCTCGATTCCCCGTATACTGTCTTGATATTTCTGTGAAAAATGACGTATGCAGTCATTAAAACATTGTTCTACGCAGAAATTTAAAAAAAGAATAATTATAATAATATTTTTTATATCTAATAATATATAATTATTATTGCCTAAATGTGAAAGATATTCCTAAGTGTAAACGTGCCCGAACTTGTTAATCTTGTATGTCAGGAGAGAAGAGTTCATTAAAGCTAAAGAATAATAATAAATAATAAAACTTAATTAATAAAGTAACACTCGTCCCTTAGTTTCTTAATTAGCTAAATACTTTGGATGTAACATAACATCACGCCTGTATTCCCCGAAGGGTTAGACAGAGGTGTAATAATCTACACCCACAGTTCGCCGGTATGTTTAGGTCCCATGTAATAGGGGGCGAGCCTATTGCCATTAACCGGGCACAAATCCTAACTCCGAGCTGCAACTGAGAATTTCATAGAAAAACCCAAAAACACTTTATGCTCAACCTGGGAATCTAACCCAAGACCTCTAGCGTAGCAGTCGCGCTTTGGACCACTAGGCTGCCGAGGCAGTTACTATAGTATACTTTGGATGTTTGTATTGTATTTGTATTGTTGTTTATGTATTGTATTGTAACGTAAACTATTTACGTTAGCTCAATTAATACATTCTTTGTTTTTCTTAGTTTGAAGGGACAATTATTCAAGCTTACCTGGTATAATAACCGGCACGAGTAGTGGGCACAAACTTTAAGTTCATTCGACTGACGGAACAATCGCGTGCAGCGTCGGCGCTCCCTGCCTCCTTCATTCCGCCAATGACACCCAAAAATTTACTTGAAGTTTGTGCTCATGACTCATGCCGGTTACTATACCAGGTATGCAATGAAAAATTCTGATATTTCAAAGCACAGTGTACTAAGCTCCAGGTTTACCGATTATTTTAACATTCCCACAACGATGTCATATCTAACCCAAAACGTGTGGGCGGAGGAAAGAGATTAGGTATGTCACTGTCATATGAGGAAATTGGGATTTTATGGAAAAATGCTTAAAAGGAAATATCAGTGTTAAATAAAATATGGAATATGGCGAGAGTTTAGTATTCTTATTATGCTTGAAGAAATTGTTAATAAAAAGTATTTAATTAAATATATTATAGTTAGTTATTACCTCCCACACTGTGAAAAAAAAAAGGGTTTTACCAAGGATTCATAAAGTTGGATACAATAAGGAGGAAGCTATTCTACACGATATTAAATTCATTCTAATTCCAAACAAAAATTATTTTTCAACACACTTGCTCGTAAAGCGGCTTTTATTGCACCGCTTTTAGCGACACAATATGGAGTTACGATTTTTTATTTTGACAGTTTCGATTTTATATATTTCATCTTGACAGAATATTTTGTGGCTACATTGCTCGGGCAGCATTCGAGCCTCAACCGTCATAACAAACACAGCTCACTCGTATCATAATGTACTATTATAAGTCTTAGTAGCATGGGAATCTGCAAAAAAATTAGAGTCTCTTTTTCTAGATTCTCATTACTTTATTTTGAATCAAAGAAACCATAGATTCCGACAGTACCCACTATGTATCTCATAAATCTCATCAATTTATGAGATAGAAATTCAGAGAACAGCAAACTATAAATAAAGAATGCAGAATGGGGGTCAAGGCCTCAAGCCAAAGCGTACGAGGCAGCGGTTACTATCAAAAATAGGATTAAAGATGATTCATGATTGTATCACGATCCGAAGCATTTAATATAATAAAAAGATGTAAGCTTTCTCCTTTATTTTATTAAGAACTAGCTTATGCCCCTGACTTTGTTCAGCGTGAATGTCGGTTGACACGAGGCAAACGATCGAAACAGAAAAATTATCGATCGAAATTTCAGCGTAAAAATCAGATATCACGGGATGTTGTTTTGACGATCGAGCAACTAGCTTCAACTTTATTTGTAACTTCTTGACAATTCAAAAGTGCCTGTAAATGGTCTAATTGAAATAAATGCTTTGACTTTAACTTTGACGTGGCGGTACACATTAAGAGTTATTTTTCCAAAATAAAAGTAGTCCATGTTAAATCAATGTTAATTCTTCTTAGTCTCGTCAAAATCGGTCCAACCGTTACGGAGATTAGCCGGAAGAAACAGACAGACGGACAAAAATTATTTTTTTTTTTTTTCAATGTTTTAAGCTGCTCTATTAATATTAGGTACATACAGACACTTCTATTTTATTTATTTGTATAGACGAAGGACAAATTGAAGATGTTTCGCCATAAAGGGGAATGACAAACAATTTGGATTTGACTAAAAGCGATATTCTTTAACAATAGGGTTGTATACTTTTTATGCTTTTCAAAACGATTCGGGCATTCATCATTGTTAGCGGAATGGAGAATTATGGAACAATTACAGAATTCAATTACAGAAGTCGACGACTCCGTCGGACAATGGAAATGGTCTATTATTAAGTACTTATACTGTTTCGTCCAATAATTGTTATATTTTGTTTTCTTTTATTGGTTGCATAGGGCAACCAAACGCGCGGAGTAAACGTCATCACATAAATTCAATCGATGTTTAAATTGAAAATTGGTTCGGTATTTAAAAATTGATTTCTCACGTATTTTTTTTTTTATTGATTGCCTCGTTTGCCTATTGCCAATTAACGGGCACAAATCCTAACTCCGAGCTGCTACTGTGAATTTCATAGAAAACCCAATAATACTTTTTGCTCTACCTGGGAACCGAACCTAAGACCTTTAGTCTCGCTTAGGACCACTAGGCTACCTAGGCAGTTACTAATTGTGCATGTCGAATAAAATTAAATCAAAATTCTATAAGGTCGTATTTAAAGTTCTAAAATCGAATAATCGTAAGCGTGCTCGTGTTAGGTCTACTGACGTTAACAATCGATTACCTACGTATAGTAATCACCACGAGTCGTGAGCAAAAATGTCAAGTTAATTTTGGGTCTTTTGGGCCGCCGACGCGGCACGCGATTTGTCTGTCAGCCCCATCGATCGCGTGCAGCGTCAGCGCCCAATAAAAAACCCCGTAAGGAACCTAAAACCCCAAAAAATAACTTGACATTTGTGCTCACGACTCATGGCGACTAATATAACTAATTTTGAACCGGTCAACCTTTGCATAACCTCTTTTACAAGTTTATCATAATGTTAAACAATGAGTGTCTAGAACATTTTTTGTTTTTTAAACTTTGCCACACACAAAGAAAATCTATTACGTGGGTGCGTTTGCAAACATCAAACAGTACACAAATAGGTAACCACGCTCGGAATAACATCAAACCCACGACTCAGCCACTGAGCCAACTATATCATCAACATTTCATGTTGCTTTATGTGTCCGCGAAAGGATCGTTTACCGCCTATACTTGACGTCAAGAATACGCGGTAAACGATCAATATTCGCTTGTCAAGCACTTGATCGTTTCGGGAATACGTTATTAATGCGAGCAAAAATGTGCTAATGCTAATTACTCAAGTTCACCGACCTCTAGTTAGCACGATATTAATGCCAATTATACCAGATAATTGGCATTGCTCACTTTTTATCATTGCACTTCAGTGAATATAGTTGAACAGATTAATTTTACGAAAGATCGCGTTTCATATTTGATTACACACGAAGTGTTTCCTCGACCTTGTAATGGTGTCACTCGTTGCTTTACTAGTGTTAATGAAGGCTTGATAAATGAAGTATGAAACGATTTATCATAGCGTTCGCGTGTAGTGCGATAGTTTGCTAATTATTTCGTTTATATTCTTGACTAGCGAACTGTCCGCGACTTCGTCCGCGTAGCTTATTTAAGTTATTTGATTAAGTTAAGTGATGTCTTTGATTACTGCTCCGCTCCCGTGGATCGTAACGTGATGTTATATAGCCTATGTTGCTTAGGAATAATGTAGCTATCTTTTGGTGAAAAATGGTTAAAATTGGTCCAGTAGTTTTGGAGCCTATTCATTACAAACAAACAAAATAATCTTTCCTCTTTATAATATTAGTACCTACAGAAGTATAGACTAACAACACCCTGCTCTTTCACCCGCGGAAATGTACATCTTTGATTACTGTTCGACTCCCATGTGTGGTAACGTGGTGTTATTTAGTCAATAACCTTCCTCGAAAAACGGGTTATTTAACGCATTCAGTTTTTTTGAAATCGGACTATCAGTTCCTGGGGTTTGCGCGTTCAAATAAACAAACAAACTCTTCAGCTTTATAAGTCGTGACATTTAGAAGTGATTGCAACTTGTGGAATAATCATATTAAAAAAAAAAAAATACCATCACGCCTGTATTCCCCGAAGGGTTAGGCAGAGGTGTAACAACCCACAGTTCGCCGGTATATTTAGGTCCCATGTAATAAGGGGCGAGCCTATTGCCATTAACCGGGCACAAATCCTAACTCCGAGCTGCTACTGAGAATTTCATAGAAAAACCCAATAACACTTTTTACTCGACCTGGGAATCGAACCCAAGACCTCTAGCGTAGCAGTCGCGCTTAGGACCACTAGGCTACCGAGGCAGTTACCGAGGCAATCATATTTTGTTTAATCAAAGCGTATATAAAAAAATATTCTCCAGACCAATTCCGGCCACGGCGGCTAATCTTAATGTAGACTAGCCAAGTACGCAGGAGATATTATAGTGCACAAGTGTGTGCTCAAACACAGGTGCACTCCCTCTTCCGTCTGGGCTGTTACTGAGAAATTGTTGATGGAAAAATCCAATAACACTTTTTGCCCGACCTGGGAATAAAACCCAGGACCCCACCCTCAACTGTCGTACTTGCCACCACGAGACCAACTAGGCATTAAAAACAAAAAGGTTTGGAAGTCGGTGGCAATACAAAACAACAAACAGATCCAAATCCGCCGACTTCCAAAGCTTTTTGTTCTTTTTTTCCGGGTGGGAAATCATCAAATGACTTCTCCCCTGAGCTTGTTGACTTCCAAAGCTTAAGTTATTTTTTACTTTTTAGTGTTTGAAGGAGGTTGCGTTTTTTGTAAAAAAGTTTTGTTGTGAAAAATCAGTTCGTGGTAACGCCCTAAACATTGTGCTTATCAATACTGATATTATAAATAGGTAAGTTTGTTAGATTGCACGAGGTAATCTCGGGATCTACTAAACCGATTTTGAAAATTCTTCTACCCATAGAAAGCCACGTTATTTTTGGGTGTCATCGGCACACATCACGCTACGACACACGGTAGCGGAGCAGTAACCAAAAATATCACTTAACACTTGTGAAAATATCCACGCGGACGCGGACGAAGTCGCGGGCAGAAGCTAGTGAGTGTATACAACAGTAGAAGGATCGTAGGAATACAATCTTTAACATTTAAAACTTGTTTTCGTAAATAAATGTTAAAATGAAGTTGGAACCGGCTTTAAATCCCTCTGTAATCAAAAGGTTTCCAGGTAAATAAATATTTCAGTGATAGAAAGACCATATAAGTTTCGGCTTCATTAAGTATCTATTTACACCCTTATTAAGGATTGAATACGCCGCAATTTTGTGTAATGGTTATAACAATAACATCATTTTCGGTAACACAAACATTTTCATTAAGAAAATAATATCTTTTATTATACTGAGAGCAAAATTCACGAGAACCCTGCTAACAGATTCCTATTAATAATTTATATCTGAGCACAAATTCGTCAATGTTACTAACCTATTATAATCCAACAAGAATAAGTGGGTATTTCATAAATACAATTTCCAAGAAAATCATATTTCCTCTAGGTAAACATTTTGTTTGTAATATTTAAACTTGCCAAAATTACTGTCTAACGAAGTGGAGTACTCAAGTACTTACATCAAGCAAAAAATTCAACAATTTACAATGTAAGTAATTGCTTAGACGAAACTCCTAACTAGCGGTGTTATGAACAATAATTATTATTTTTTCCTTTTTTCGACGTGAAAAAGAATGGTTATTTTTCTATTCTGTTTATCTCCTGTTGATTTTTATTCCTTGTCTCTCCACAAATTTTGTTTGTTGGGGCCATTTTTTGTTTAAATATGGAGTAATTTAATACTTTTTGCTTCAGTTTCCTTTTTGACGTTGGCATAGCTTCGAGTAGCTTATTATTTGAGTAGTATCTAGTATATTTGTATATATTATATTTGCTGCGTGAAGGAAACGAACTCACGACACACAGCCCAGCAGTCAATAGCTCAACCATTGCCCAAACCGTGTCATCGATACCTACCCTGTTTACTTGAAAATAAATCAAAATTGTTTCGTACCGAAGGACCAATTTTATAAAAAAAAAGGAACAGAGCGATTCAAGATTTGATACTTACTGAATCAAGTAAAGAAAACTTGATAGAGTAAATTGATTATTACGTGTTACGCATTTAAATATTTCTCCGTCTTTCGCATTAACCTTCGTAGGGGTAGGTACGTTTATATTGTCATTCCACTTGACTAGGGACATTTTGTAGGACGTTTTCCTTTACGTGACCTTAATTTTAAGCGTCTCTTAAGATTTCCTGTTCTCTGAGTGATATGTCCACTTTATCGTCTGAGATATTTTAAAAAACATTCAACTTTGAACTAAAATAGTCCATTACTTTACTGAAGTTGTTTTTGTACACTATGTTTACGTTTTTATTCCGAACATCCATCCAGCTATCACTGAGTTACGCACACTCATAAACAATCAGGTTTCCATGGAAAAACAATATAAAAAGCAAACAGATAAATTGCTTAATAAAAAAATGTAGAGAATCATAATAAAGTTATTTTTATAAAAGAATAAATGTCAAACTACATAAAAAGAGAAGTTCAGAACAGTCGTTACTAAGAAATAGGCCACAGGAGGCAAATAAAAAAAACATTTTGATACTTAATAGGCGTGTAAATAGGGCTAATTGTAATAGCCCACCAATTCTTTGAAGGGTTTTTGTAAGGGGTATCTATCATTTTTATGTTCTACTAGGTTCTTTACACGACGTCGTCTGCTTAAACTTTAGAATTACGCTAAAGTTCCAAATTATCCCACATAGGGGAGCATAAAAATAAGGTAAAGCCCTAGATAACATTTATTGTGTATATAATTATTATCTAGGGCTTTACCTTATTTTTCGGGTCGATTCCCAGGCTGAGCAAAGGAGTTAGGATTTGTGCCCGTTTAAAGGCAACAGGCTCACCTCCTATTACATGGGACCTAAAACATACCGGCGAACTGTGGGTATACATTGGTACATGATGCATGATGCTAGCATGATGGTATGGTATGCTTATATACAATAAATATCTATATATATATATGTATGTGTGTGCCAAATAGCTAATTCTGTTTACCCGTTTACGCGTAAAAAAGTAACAAACAGCTACCCATCCATGTTCCCAAACTTTCGCGTTTATGTAGGGAATAGGATAAGCCTATTTTTGTCCCACTGCTGAGTATAGGCCTCCCCTTTCTCTTACAAATCTTTTCTATCGAAATCGCACTAGATCTTGGCCACGTTTGCTCCAAAAATGTGATCAGATCAGACAACCTTAGCCGCGGTCGTCCCCGACGGCGATGTTTTCCTTCAGACATTTAAAGGGTTTCTAGGAAATTCATATAGTCTAAGCACGTCTAAAAGCTTCACTATTATACGGTTATTAACTTCAACTACCCTCGATAAACAAAAGGTCACGGAGGTCAAGGTCAAAGGAATAATGAATACGAGCTTGCTGTCATCGTCCAATATAGTTCAGCGATCAAAGTCATAAATAAATGATTATTCAATACGGTGTACATTTATCATTCATGATTTGGTGCTGGTTTTGCTGATAGGTATGTAGTAGATATGTCAACTGAGTCTAGATTAGTTGCATGCACGATGACGGCCCGCCAGGGTATGTTACAAATGAGACGTGATAAGCTCTAATTTGAGAATTTCTTACTCATGATGTTTTTGTTTTTGGATTTGACTTTTTCTGAAACAACAACTGGAACACTCTGGAACTTAGAAGATTTTTCACAAAATTGGTTTGGTCCTCTTTCTACAATATCTGTTTTTCTGTTGCTCGTTCTAAAACCTAGGTCTCTATTGAAAAGAACGAGCAATATATATACATAATGTAACTCTTTAGCCCTAGTTAAAATCTTGATATTCCTTAAGAGGGATCAATATGGTAAACTGGTATCGACTCAAACAACAAGTTAAGTATGCAATCGTTGGGTCAGAATACGTATATAAATTATCATTTAGTATTATGTACATCTGTGAAACGAAAACACACATTTTGAACGATTTCCTTGTTGAGCCTCGTGAGTAAACGAATTATTGAACGAAATTGTGATCAGTGACTTTGACCTAAGACGGCTCAGAAATAGAATCAGCAATTAAATTCTATAAAAATCACGCCGGTGGGTTTAGATATTAGGCTGTTATCCCAACAAGACACAAGGGAATGAAAAGTCACCTTAGAGGGTCAACTTTACTTAAATTAACCGAACGTTTTTTTTTACAGAATAGCAAAGCAAACAGCTACAGATTGAGAAGTCACTTCAAACTCATTAATTCACCACAAGACAGTTTTACAGAATAACACTACTGATACCTACGTAATATTATTATATCAAGTTACATAAAAAACTAGAACTATGAATTTGAATTGTGATTTTGGTCCTAAGAAACGGAAACTGTACAAAACCCTTTGTATGGAAGGACCAAACCTTAACTGAATACGCAATCTACAAATACGGTCTTACTCTTATCCACACTACGTAGAGCAAGCGACATGAAATGTCCGTTGTAAAAACATATCTAGAAGATCAAACTTTTAGGTATCCCGGAAATGGAATGCCCGGGAATGGAATCCTCCTATTTCCGCTTTAAATGTTAACGTCAACTGCCAAGAAGGCACCATTTCTCATAATAATAACGTTAATTCTTTATTTATTGTGTAAATTATTCCGTTTCCGGATAAGGGGCTAAATGATTTATGAGAAAAGGTTACATGAGACCCTTTTATTCGGATATATGAAGGTACAAATAAAGGGTCTGACGCCTCATTTTAATGAATTAACAGTCATGTAACACACATTCACGTTGACAATGCCAGGATTGTGAAGTAGATTAGTAATTTTAGATGGCAAAGAAATACCAAACAAATGGCTCAGATATTCCCGATTCAACAATAACAGAAAAAGAAAAAAACATAAGAACCTTAATATGAAAGCAGTTTCTTTCGTTTATGAAAATTAAATTGTTGAAATTTTGTCTTTAAGTGTAAACTATGATGTGCCTTCTTATTAATTCGAATAAGAGACTTGGATATTTTACAAATAAAAACAAAATAGAAAAAAAAAACAATATTCCAGTCCAAACGGTCACGACGGCCACTAAAGACCAGCCGAATATATAAGGGTATTATAGTGCATAAGTGTGTACGCTGACCGTGGTGCATTCCCTATTTCCTCCCAACGCATCACAATATACCTATCTAATCTCTGTCATGAAGTCTTAAACTTCAACAAAGGCAAAGGATTTTAAAATAAAAGACACATTAGAGGCAAGGCAAGTTTAAGCAATGCATAAGCTTACTACCTACTTATAACGGGTGGAAGGGATACCGATATCGAATACCGAACAATGAAATTCCTAGATACCATTCATTTTTGATAACCGACGATAAAATATAAACCCTAGGGGGGCCAGAACCATATACTGAATCCATGGCTAAAGTTTTCGTTAAAATCCCTTCCATCGGTATCGCCTTGTTTCGCAGACAGAAATTTCATAGAATTTCAACAGAAAATCTTTCATATATTTTTCGTTCCACGTATTTTTATTTCGAAAGACCATTATTGTTCCAAAGACTATTTACTTGAATAAAACATATTTCACAGAAACACAATTCAAGTAATTAATAAACTTATCAAACAGAAGAATAATTTTTTTACGAATAGGTATTATTTTTTCGATGTATTTTTTTTTAAAGTTAATATGTAGTGCTACAGAAGTTAGTGACAGAAACGAATCGCTGCAAAACCCACTAAACGTAGACTTGTCTACCCTAGTAGACAAGTCTACGTTTAGTGGGTACGTTTAGTACGTGGGTACGTTTAGTAGTAGGGTAGGGGGTAGGGGTAGGCCCCTAGAGTTCAATTTTGGCGACCCGAAAGCTGAGGAGCAGATAGTCTTAATGCACGCCACCGCGGCTGAGGCCGGCCGGCTTCGTGGTGAGCGTGAATTCCATCTACGATGATAAGCTCGCATGGGACCGCCAGAGACCCGCAGCGCCGGAGCCGTGACAGAAACCATGCCTGCTGCATGTTGCATGCTTGCTTGCAACATACAAGCAGTAGGTTTGGTTAGAACTGAGACTTCCAATAAGATGTATGTTCTAAGGATAAAGAATATTTGATTTGTTATTCTATAATATGATTATTCTAACATTAAACATCATGTGAAAAAAAATTAATTATTTAAAAATCATCAAAGTAAGTATGCTGCGTATTGATTATTTTATGAAACGAAAATATGACTAACTGCCTCGGTAGTCTAGTGGTCCTAAGCGCGACTGCTACGCTAGAGGTCTTGGGTTCGATTCCCAGGTCGAGCAAAAAGTGTTATTGGGTGTTCCTATGAAATTCTCAGTAGCAGCTCGGAGTTTGGATTTGTGTTCGGTTAGTGGCAATAGGCTCGCCCCCTATTACATGGGACCTAAACATACCGGCGAACTGTGGGTGTACATTGTTACACCTCTGCTTAACCCTTCGGGGAATATAGGCGTGATGGTATGTTATGTTATGTGTGTGAAAATATGAGAAAAAAATTATGTGAAACGAAATTCTATAAAACTATTATCTATGAAACAACGTTCAACCCCCTTCCATCCCATATTATTTTATTCCAAAGCACTTAATAAAAACTACGGCATTACAACGAATACTACTAGGAAAACATATTGAATGCGCACGTTTCTAGCCTTTGCATATTCCATACTTCTTTTGTGAGAAGCAAAACTTCTTCCTTGCAACTTGAGCGAGAATTGTACATAGAATATCTCAATAAGCCCACACAGTACAAATGCTGAGAATACCGGGTTTTATTAAAACCGTGCTTGGAATCGGTGAAGGCGTTCTGATATGTTTGCTATGAAAATATTGTTGTTCAAGCTTATTTATATATTTTGCGAAAGGTCTTTCATTCATTTGCTCACTGAGTAAATATGAAATCTTGAAAACTTCTTAACGTATGAAGGTGAAATTTGGCAGGTAGGCCTAGTTTATAAAGAACTTACAAAACTGAAATTTACATGTTTGTTTATATCATTGCGATTATTTTTTTGTTCTGGACCATACTACCTAGTTACTGAGATATTGAAGATCAAAGGACCAATTTTTTTTAACGTTTTTTTATTCAAACTGTCATCTAAATGAACTTTAAGTACCTCTATGACCCTTGTTCTATCCGTGTTTGCACCCGTAAGCACAATTTTTTACGTTACATAGCGCGCTACAATAAATACTGATTTTTCTGGGCAAAAATAAAAGTCGTATCCCAGCAATCATTTTTGCTCGAAGTGACTTAATTTGTGGGCAGTATGCGCAGTTTTTACATCTCGTAGGTAGGATTTCGCCACAGGGCCGAATTAGGGCGGTCTTCGACTTCCACGCGAGCTAAAGTTAATTTGGTATAAAAGCCTGGTAAGGTTTTTTTGATACACGGGTTTTAATTCATCCTTTATATTAATCTAAAAGTCTTATATTATATTTGGCGGTCTTGGCATTTTCGCATACACCCACTGACTTTGTTGATAAAGCAAACTTGACCTTTTCAATATAATTATGGCATGAATATACAAAGATTAAAGGGAAAATCAGCGGTTTTGAACTTCTCAAACTCTGGATTCATTTTTGAGAAAAATGTAGTAGGTTAAGAGGCCCATGTTACAAGGCCCATGAATTATATTAGTGTTTTTTTTAAAATCGGTCCAGTAGTTTTTGGGGCTATCCGGTACAAACAAACAAACGAAAAAATCTTTCCTCTCTATATCTAGTATAGAATAAACGTGGTTATAAGTATTTCTAGAAGCGACATTGAATTATTACATCATCACTGGCCCTGTATTAAAGTCGTGCTCTGAATATAACGACTGCTAATGAGGACAATAATAAATACAAAATAAATTATCCTTTCTCTACTGAAAATAAATCTCATTGACACAGGGCCTCGTGGTCATTTTATTGAAAACATTATATATATAAGTACATTTTATTTGTTAGCTCGGCCTACGATATTGCCGCGTCAATGTTATTATCCCATGAGAAGCGTAAATTTTTCCGGAGTAAATAGCCTAAGTGCTGTTCCAGACTATATGCTAGCTCTGTGTCAAGTTTCATCCAGATCTGTTCAGCCATTCTCATAGTTGAGAAACAAACATCCACCCATCCAAACTTGTGCATCTATAATAGTAGTAAGTTTTTATTTTTCAATAAGCATTGACATCAATATTGTCGGTGTTACTCATTATTAAAAAAACGGAAAATTAAAAACGGATTCAAACAATTTTATTTCACAGAACGAAGCATAACTTTTCCGAGCAAAATATTCATCTCCTAAAAATCATAAAAAGCTATTGATAATGTCAAACGCGACCCACTGTGCTACCATTTGTCAGAAGTGACAAACGCGTAATTAGTAATAAATGTTCCATTTTGTACATTTCTATTTTTTTTTATAAAATCAAACAAAAAATTGGAGGAATCATTTTACATTATTAATTTCAAGGGTAAATCTTGTACTAGTTATCAATTCAATATTCCGCATTGTCACTTTTTTTTTATATTAAGTAAGCACATACCAGTGGCGAGGACTCCATGCAAATCGATTCCTACCGGCTCGAAAATTTGAAACAACAGCTGCTCTGCCATTGAAATAGAGTACAATTTTTGTTTTGAGTTCGCTTCTTACGACAGTAAAACTAACCCTCCACTACTAGTAGGTACATAAGAAATATACATATTAAAATAATCCTTTATGTAAAGCAATTTTAAAGTTCTATATAGTTAACAACAAGTTTTAGGCTTTCAGTTATAAATTTCCACATTATAGTAAATAAAAAATATTTTAAGCACGCACGACAAAATATTCCACACAATAGCAAAAGTGGGTCAGTTTCAAAAAGACTAGTACGTCGTTGTTTTAAATTAAAACGTTGGACCTAAGTTTATACTGCCATTAAAGCCTGGTTTGAATAAAGATAAAAAATTCAAATGGAAATGTCACAACGTTTTGTTTAGACTCACGCTAAATATTCATATCCAGTGTTTTACGACTTATTTAACAAAAAAAAATTGAAGGCTACCGAATAAAATTATTTATTTTTAGACTATATTTTCGGCAGTTGTTTGGCTCTTGAAGTTTTGGTTTCATATCGTGTTGAACAGGAATCTAGGTCGTCACGAAGTGTAGCATGAACATACAATTTTTGGGGCGGTATCGTGGACAGCAAAAGGCTGTGTGCGGTTGTATGAATATTTTTGTAGGTCAATTTGCCTCTTGTTTCAAGTATCCTTGTTCGCAATAATGTAAAAGAAAATATATGTAAAGCCCGACCTAGCCTTTTATCTCGGCCATAATTGAAACCTTTGTACATTGAGCGTTTTGTAATATCATTTTAATTTATGTGTATTTGTTGTAACCATGTTTGTACCTTTATTGATGTGAAAAATCTACAGCCGCACGTAAAACTGATCGCTGGCATGGTGACGCGTTTGTAACAAATTTTTGTATGTTTATTCAATAAACAGTCATCATTTTCCGGAAAAAAAATCGTAATATTTTATTTTTACATTATGCCATATTTAGTTCCTGTCGTAATCTGTTCTTTTATGCGTATATATATTACTTGTACAAAATAATTTCGATGTTTCACATCTGCCATGTGTCTCGTGATGGCAATGATAATATACAAGCCAGGAGTATCTACTTCGGTAGAGTATTACCTTACGAGGTCTGCTTGCTCTAAGAATTTCGTATTAATTTCCCCTCAACCGCAAAGTTGCATTGAAACCGTAATCCTTCGGTAGTTTGAAAGCACTAATATGGCGTCTTAAGGCGTCACGCCAAGAAATTCATATAACCAAGGAGTGGCGATAGTAATGTGACACCCATTTGTATTTTTAAGGCTTCACCTAAAATGTTCCAGTAACGATGTTAAAAGGAAACTGCCACGGCGCGGTGAAATAAAGGAAAGCATCAATTTTGTATGAAGTTCTGATTTTTAAGCTGACAGACACCGGTAATGAGCCGTTTGGAGAATTTCATAAAGGAATTGTGAATGAGGGTGCCAAGGTGATGGTAATGTTAGATGTATGGTAATAAAACATTTTCAAGTTGATGGTGAAAGGTGTAATTGGGTGGAGATGTTTTGGGGGGTTAAAAATTGATTTTGTTTAAAATCTTAAGCATAGTTTTGTGAAGTACACTGAATTGTTATTGCTGGATAGAAACATTGAATTAGTTTAACGTTATTAATTTCTCCAAAAATCTCTCCCTTCCTCCACGAATTTCTGTACCGTGGGTGTGTTTATAAACATAGAAACTCACAAAACAGTCAGACTTGAACCTGACACACGCAGCGCAGCAGCCAATCGTTCAGCGACTGCGCCAACCGTGCTGTCAAAATTTTGTTCCTAGTTTAATTGTGTGGTTGTGATGTGGCAAAACTATACTCAATTGGCCTTTAGACATGGACCATATTATGATACCTAGGAATGAGGTAGACTACCTATATAAATATACCTACTCGTACATAGCTAGGCAATCCTAACATACTATCACGCCTGTATTCCCCGAAAGGTAAGGCAGAGATGAACCAATGTACACCTACGGTTTGCCGGTATGTTTAGGACCCACGTAATAGGGGGCGAGCCTATTGCCATTAACCGGGCACAAATCCTAACTCCGAGCTGCCACTGAGAATTTCATAGAAAAACCCAATAACACTTTTTGCTCGACCTGGGAATCGAACCCAAGATCTCTAGCATAGCAGTCGCGCAATCCAATCCAACACCTACTAATAACTCCTACTAATATTATAAATGCGAAAGTTTGTGAGAATGTATGAATGTTTGTTACTCTATCACGCTTAAACAACTGAACGGATCTAGATGAACTTTGGCACATATATAGATTATAGTCTGGAATAAGAGATAGGCTACTTATTATTCCGAAAAAAAATACGGTTAATAATATACCAACTTTGACGCGGACGAAGTCGCGTACAGAAGCTACTCTATAGTAATATTATAAAGAGGAAAGTTTATTTTGTTTATTTGTTTGTATCGAATAGGCTCCGAAACTACTGGACTGATTTAAACAAATTTTTCACCATTAGATAGCTACATTACTCCTGAGTAACATAGGCTGTAGAACATCACGCTATGACACACGGGACCGGAGCAGTAAGCAAAGACGTAAGTTAACGCGGATAAAATAATAGCTAAGCGGACGAAGTCGCGGGCAGTTCGCTAGTATTTTTCTTTTTACCCTACTGAAGACTCGAACATCAAACTATCATGTTCAATAAATCGGTCCTCTTTCCATTTTATGTTTTACAGCCATTGTTAGTAAATCGTTACATTATGAGAGTTTTATACCTCAACAGGGTATAAAGTCTATTTTACGATTGGAAGTAAACTGAAAATTGCGGTCCCTGTACGAAGCCATAATATCACAGCTCCATAAAATATTTTATAATTATTGGTAGTTCATGATTTCAAAAATGGCAAGTAAGGGATTTTTTTTGCTTTATTCACGGTAAACATCGGTACGGTTCATTTTGATATTGCACGACTTGACATACCTATTATATGGTCTCGACATACCTAATATGTTTAGTTTACAATCTGTTTACTTAGTAAATTTGCTGTAATCGGTCAACGCAAGTAACGCGTAACTTATTAGATATGCACACGTGGAAGCTTGTAATTAGCAAATATTAAATTTATGTAGGATATTTAAAATTGTTATAAGTCTTTAAGCTTTCTTTAAAATTAAATAAATATATATACATAAATAAAAAGAAGATTTTGAGTAATTTTAGGACCGAAAAAAATACTACCCTATTATTGTCTCAATGCGGGGCATATCCCTCTTTTCTTACAGAGAAGGCACGAGTATCGAATACTAATATTTATATGCATTATCAAATTCATAAATGCTTTAACACAAACAGTAATCTGTTGCTGTTAATTTCGTTGCGGGATCCAAGACAGTTTTATCGTTTCTCCGGGACTCGTCGAGCTTCATTGCCTCGGCGCTCTTCTGGCGGTCTCCACTGTTGATTCTGGCTTACAGAAGTTGCAGTGGTTGGGAATAGTGTGGCGGGCTTGTCCCATAAAAAAAAAAAAAAAACAGTAATCTGTAGACAGTTTAAATAGATTTAGTAACGTCATCACAGAATATAAGCAGAAAGTTCATATTGATCCCAACAATTAGGTTTACTGCCTCATTGGCCTAGTGGTCCTAACTGCGACTACTACGCTAGAGGTCTTGGGTTCGATTCCCAGGTCGAGCAAATAGTGCTATAGGTTTTTTTCTATGAAATATTCAGTAGCAGCTCGGAGTTACGATTTGTGCCCGGTTAATGGCAATAGGTTTGCCATGGGACCTAAACATACGCGCGAACTGTGGGTATACATTAGTACACCTCTGCCTAACCCTTCGGGAAATACAGGCGTGATGGTATGTTATGTTATGTGGATTATGTAAATTAAAATAAAACGCGCGACTGAAACGCACGGAAGGTCAACGGCCGGATTCCGGCCATCAAAGAACACCCTCATATATCCAAAACAATTTACATCAATAAAAATTCTCTTATACAACCCAACGTACACGATATAACGAAAAGGGAAATAAAAGTGAATCGATTACATTTCTCTAGATAAACCTATAAAAGTATAAAAGCTGCTCCTATAAAAACTGTCGGTTAAAACATATCGACAACTGAGATCATGCCGGAACTCGGCTTGATGTAACGTGTTCTGGAGTTACGTAAACACGTACGTACACACAGACCTAAAATATTACTGATTTATTTTTTTAGAGTTACGTCCCTGAAATGGAAAATCGAAATGAATTTTATGAGTTAACTTTTCTCTCTGTCTGACACAAAGGCGTTTTTTTCAATGTCTATAGGGCCTCGTTAGCCTAGTGGTCGTAAGCGCGGCTGCTACGCTAGAGGTCTTGGGATCGATTCCCAGGTCGAGCAAAAAGTGTTATTGGGTTTTTCTATGAATTTCTCAGTAGCAGCTCGGGGTTAGGATTTGCGCCCGGTTAATGGCAATAGGCTCGCCCCCTATTACATGGGACCTAAAAACATACCGGCGAACTGTGGGTGTACATTGGTACGCCTCTGCTCAATCCTCTGAGGAATACAGGCGTGATGGTATGCTATAGGACATAAGTATTCGAAGTGGGCGTAGTGTTTAAGTTTTGACTATAAATAAGAAAAAATATTTCTTTGCAGTTTTTTGAATTGTCTCCTCCCAAGACGAGTTTTTAATTAATAAAATTTGATAAGTCTTTGTTTTATTGACATTCATGTCATTTTATGTATGCTTTTTATTTGCAAATCATAGATTTAGACTCAGTTTAGTTTATTTTGGTTCGGAACCCGAGTTGTGTGAACCCAACTTGCTTTTTCGCGGTTTTTTTCCAATTTTGCATAACAACCATCAAGCTTTCCTTGAATACATGTCTTTACTCAAACAAGCCTGATAAGAAAATTGGTGAAGAACAAAATGGTCATGTCAAAATCCCTTCACGAATTTATCAAGGAAGGCAAATCGTGTAACACATATGAATAGAGATGTCAGCATGTAACTATTAAGATACATAGAAAAGGATCGCTTCGATATTCGGGAATGTTTTAATTATCTATGTTACGTGCCTATCCTAAGAATGATAAATTGAGGTACTGTACTGAAGGATAGTCGGTCTTTACATTTGTACATTTCACAGTTGTACATTTCTTGGTACTAGAAAAAATGAATCCAAAATCCCACACGTCATATCTGTCATGTTAGGATGGCCGAAATTTTGATAATAGATACAGAAATGTGTAGTCCAGAAGGTATGGGTTAATTGCAAAAGGTACTTTACTTACCTATATTCAAGTCTGACGTCTACAATATACTATATTATTTAACAAATCCTCATTTACTATGCTTTGAACTGGCCGCGGGCCATAGCTTTTATTATACGCTTTAAAGCATTTTAAAATCTCAGTCCATAAGATTTGTGAACAAATTAGAACGCACAAAGGACCTGATAATCATAAGCACTTTCTAGCAATTTTTCTACTAATACCTCCAATGTCTCATAAACTTTCAGCCATTACAAACAAATTAAAATTCAAAGCCAGATCGGCGACAAAGTTGAACGTCTTCTAAACATTGTGACCGAAAAGTTTTTTCATTAAAGCTTGTCAATTTAACGGTAATCGACACGAGTTGTCGACAAGCACCTTCTATGAGTCTAGCCTTTGTCCAAGTATGTTGAGGTCGGTTGCCAGTTTAACTGCATGCTAGTGTTTGTAAGTGCGACTGCTACGCTAGAGGTCTTGAGTTCGATTCCCAGGTCGAGCAAAAATTGTTTTTGGGTTTTTTCTATGCAATTCTCAGTAGCAGCTCGGAGTTAGGATTTGTACCCGGTTAATGGCAATAGGCTAGGCTCGCCCCTTATTAGATGGAATCCAAAACATACCCACGAACTGTGTATGTACATTGGTACACCACTGCTTAACCCTTCGGAGAATACAGGCGTGATTGTATTTGTGTGTGTGTATTTATTTATTTAAGAAAAACAAGAAGGAATTAAGACAATAGGTACATTGAAAAGGTAACAGTATTAAAGTTTAGGCCGAGACTGTATTCTTTAATGTCAACCTTATTAACTAGGTAACTCAACACTCCTTGGTAAGACAGGTTGCCTGACTTTCGAGCTTCTGACTATCTGTAATTAATTTCAAAGATATTTAAATGACAGCCAGGACCAACGGCTTTGTGTACTTTCTTTTCGAGATGCGGCAGTGTCACACAATCAACTTTTAAACTCCGAGCTCCTACTCGAAAAATCCTAAAGGAAAAACTTTACAGGACCTGGGAATCAAAACCAGGACCCCACGCTTAGCAGTGAGGCTCGTCATCACGAGATTGACGAGGCACTTTCCGATAAATACCAAATTCCATAGTATAAATTCCACAAATAAAATATACAATATCTACCTATATGCATATTTTAATAGAATCGCTACAATTTCCCACGTAAAAGGTTATGTAACGTTAGATCATGCAAAATGCAAACTTTAACACGGCGAATCCAATATTTGCTTTAGTTTGCTCAAATATTATTTTAGAAATCCGTTGTACAGAATAGGGAAACCGTACCGTGTGGTAATCAATTTTGTATGAAGTTAAGGTACCCATACTGAAAGGCAAAGTTGATGTAAAGTTTTTTGGAAGTAAACAATTTTGAAGCTGATTTATCGATTTACACACACACAAGCTAAACAGTTTGTTCCTTATTTAAGTTGTTCCTTAACCTCGAGAACTACTGGTTCGATTCTGAAAATATTTTTGCTAATAGGATGCTACGTTATTCTTGAGTCTATAGGGTTTATTTTATTATCCAAAAAAATATGGGTCTGTAAATAAAATCATATTGACAAAGTCGCGGATAAAAGCTAGTCGTTAATTTACCTCGCCCCATTAGCATTTTTAATTATTATTGTATTTTTTAAGGTTGTATAGCCGCTGGCATGACCCACGGGTACGTGGAGTACTCCAGCTTTTTTGTCTCAATACCCGTGGTACATAAACTGTTTCTTTTTTTTATTGAAGATGGGTAAATTCTTGCCCCTCGTCTAGGTCAAATCCTAGATGAATAGTAATTTCTATCCTCAAAAAAAATGTTGCCAAGTCAGGGCAAGATCACGCAGTAGCCACAGTAACAAAATAACCACAGCGTAAAAACACCTCGAGGTGGGTACTCACTCAAGAAACTAACTAACTACATACAAAATGTGTGGCCACCGACAGAAGCAGTAACTTACCTATACAAATAAATTTATAGCGTCTATATTGGTTACTTAATCACCGCATACGCAACCATAAATGGAAGTTATGAACGTTTTTATTAACCCTAAGAATAAACTCTATTCGAATTGGAGCGGGCAAGGAACTCTAGTATGTAATGAACCATTTAGATCGAACTCAATGTCAATTTATTGGGAACTAGCTTATGCCCGCCGACTTCGTTCGCGTGATTTCGGTTTTATTTCTTTTTTCCAAAATAAAAGTAGCCTAAGTTATTTCTTATATCGACAGCTATCTGCTAATGAAACTCCCGTCGAAATCGAATCAGCCGTTTAGGAGACTATTCGGAATAAATAGACAGATAGACAACATATTTTTTTATACTTTCATATTATTTTGTTTTGAAAAAGCTGTTATTGTTTATTTATTTGTATGTACCTATATGTAGATAACATCAAGGGGAAGGCGAAGTACAAAAAAATTGGACGATGTTGTTAAGATAGTAAAAAAAAAATCCGCAAATATTCTATAAACATTTACCTAATTCATAATGGACGATTTAATGTTTATCTTTAGAAAGAAGTTCCGAGATTTCGGCATAAAGTGATAAATTATTTAATGTTATAGCTTCGGAAACAAAGGGAACAGTATTCTACTGCTGTTGATAACGGTTAAATCTTTATAAGTGCCTCGTTATTCATCATTATCATTCCCAGTTTAAAATTAAATAAGTACACATTAAATTATTCAAATAATTTAACTAATATAATAAGCACAGCAGATTATTTCTTAAGAATCTTAATCGCTGGGATATTGTTCCAGGAAATCACAAATTAAAGTACCTATTGTTGAATTAATTTATAGATAAATGTGCATCGAAAACAGGTTTTCATAGAATGGATCTGTTTTGTAAAATTAAGCAGTCGACTTAAAGTTTTATACCGTTGAATGGAAGAGATGTTCAAGAAGACATTGAGGATGATGAAGTTTTGAGGAGGCCCGCGGCGGCGGCCTGGCACTAGACGAGGATGACAGAAGGCGCGTACGCTCTTAGGATCCACGGCGTAAATAAGTGGTAAGAGTACTCCAGGAATTTTAGTCAGTGACATTCAAGAAATTTTTTCACATCGGAACAAAAAAATAAGGATGATGAAGTTAAATGACTCGGTTGGTGCAGTAGCTGAGCGATTGGCTGCTGCTTACGTGTCGCGGTTTCGATTCCCGCACGGAATAACAATTTAATGGCCTACGGGAAGTGGTTCCGGGTCTGGTTATTTGTATGTGTGAGTTTATATGTTTGTAAACGCACTAAAAACATTTTTTTTTAATAAATGAAATAACTTTAGAATAATATATTCACTCGTGCTAAAAAGAGACAAGACAACACATCGTAAACTTGCCAACGCTAATGTTCGCAGTCACTTGATGTGATGCAAATTAACTATCTTCCTTACATTTTAGTTAAATGAAAGTTTAGCGTGCATTAATTACAGCGGGAGGGAGTGCAGCATCAACTGAAAAATAAGTGGATCTACTTTTTAATTCTGTTGAGTCAGATGAAAGATATTGTTCAGGAAAGTTAGATATTTTCATAGCGTGAATATTCAATTATTGCAAGTGAATAATTTGCATAGAATGTTGGTTAATAAGGTACATTTTGTACCTGATATCTGAAAAAGGAAGCCTAGGATTCAAACTAGGAAGTACCTTCACATACCTCCCTTACATATACCTCTATGTATAAATCTCTGAGGAAGTCCTACGTTCAGCAGTGGTCGGCTTTAGACTGATATGATGTTGATGATGATGATAAATACTGCTTGGTTATAGATGTGGTGAGAGCCACCAACAACCACCGTTATGATTTTTAAAGATTTAATACTGTTAATATAATTATTGGATATGAGGATTTAAACTGGGCTAGCCGCGTGGCGTGTTGAATACTGGTAGTATGCGTGTGCGCGGTCCCGTGGCGGTGATGGCGCTGACGGTGGGGCGCCCGCGTCGTCCGCGCTGCGCGTCCCCTACCCCTTCCTCTTCATACAGCGCGCTTGGCCCAGCGCGCGGGGTTCACATTGGCGTGAACGCTGCTCGAGTAACCCCCAGAGTTAACATTTTTAATCGGTTATTTAAAATAAAATCAGCTGTTCCATGCAAAAGAGCAACACGTACAGGCAAAACATATTTAATATTTTTTATCAATTTCATCGTTGGTGTCTATAACTATGTACAGAATCCACGGTAAAAGTTTTCGGTAAGACGTCACTACCACCCGTTCAACACCCACCACCGTAGACGCGGGCCAGTGGACAGTGAGCAATGGGTAGCTCACCGTCCTTACGTTGCATAACGACAGGCCGTATCGACGGCGTTCGTGTTCCACGCGCGCCTCAAAGAGATGTCAGCAAATTTTGAAGGGGCCACTCAGAGCCGAAGCCTGCCGGAGCTGCGAGTTGTTCGTAAGACATAAGTACCGCGCCCCAGAACGCAAAGGGCACAAGACGGAACATGGATGGGATTAAGTCAGTAAAATTCTGACACTTCCGCCCCACTCAGAGAGGGGAAGAGTCTGTAATTTGTCAATGTTTAGAGCAATATAGAAATGTGTGAAGCGTTTGTATTACAAAGCTATCACGCAAAGTTTCCTCTATAGTGGAATTTGGGATTCAATTTGCACAATTACACTGTTATTTGTTATGCTATACGGAAGTTATAATGTAAAGAGTAAATATTTATTTAAAATCACAATACCACAGAATTATTTCAATTGAATTTTGATACATTATTTACACAACCATTAGTTACAGGGTTTTTGATATGCCTGTGGTTAAGGTTGCCTGCCTCTGATACATAGGGTTGCGGAGATATCGGGCGAGTTCCAAATGGTCATATTGTCATCATATTCACATAACATAACATGCCATGACGCCTGTATTCCCCGAAGGGTTTGGCAGAGACACCCACAGTTCGCCGGTATGTTTAGTCCCATGTAATAGGGCGCGAGCCTATTGCCATTAACCGGGCACAAATCCTAACTCCGAGTTGCCACTGACAATTTCATAGAAAAACTCAATAAGACTTTTTGCTCGACCTGGGAATCGAACCCAAGACCACCAGCGTAGCAGTCGCGCTTGGGACCACTAGGCTACGGAAGCAGTTGTCATCATATTCTTTCAATTCATATGTCCTTCCTAAGATTGTCTTGGACACCACTGAGATCGGTAAAGAAAAATGTTGTGAGGAAATCTAGGCTTATATTTAATATCAGTCTAAAATCGCCAATCTGTATAGAGGAAATGATTAATGGTCATTGCTTCTCTGTATAAGAACAGGAATTTGCCCTGCAGTGGGACAATAATAAGCTGGTATTATTATTCTCGAAATGTTTTCAATGTCTTGCTTTTCTCCTACCTACGTTTCGGAACGAGCAACTAGCTTCGGCTTTCTGATTAACTGACCGACTCGTTGACAATTCAAAGTGCCTGTAAATAGTCTAATTGAAATAAATGCTTGACTTTAATACTATAATATGAAGTAGGTCTGGTGACTTTAGGATTTTAAACCAATATGTATAAAGCGGCATCTATCGCTCAAACATGCGAACTACTACGACAAACTGACGTTGCCTAGATCGCACTATCAAAGTTCGCCGCGACGATAGCATACGTACAAAATCCCGACAGCAAGCGTCGGGCAGTAGCCCGCCAGACACAACATTTGTCTGCTCGGAGAATCCTTCCTTGTTTATGGAGGATGAGAGACTATACCTGTTTCTCATACCTCCACATGTAGTTTATAATAATATGCGTTAATCTCAATCACATTGTACCAGTGCGCGATCCGTCACAATTCCATATGTCGGCCAGAAATCATCCTGTCACAAATGTTCGCTGTGACAAAGTCAACATTCTGTATCGACGGTACACTGTACTGTAAACGTCAAAGTTGACTGACAGTAACATGACGTCATGTTATATACGATACAGAAATCCGCAGTCCTTTTCTGAAAACCTTGGTAGGATTTTTTGTCTTGGAAAATATAGTGGATAACATGTTATCATCTATACTGACATAATAAAGGTAAAGTTTTTGTTCATTTATTTGTGTGTTTGTTTAAGCGCGCTAATCTTTAGAAATTCCAGATGTATTGGTAAAAATCTTTTTGTTTATAATAACCAGATTTATGAGGAACAGTACAGGCTATATAACATCACGCTATTACTCTCGGGAGCCAAGCAGTAAGCATAGACGTAACTTATTGATGGTGAAAAAAACTACTAGAACAAAGTCGGAGGCAGAAGCAAGTAATTTCTAAGGTTTGTGTTTTATATAATTATAGATTTAGATTTAAATTGTAAAATAGGTAACATTTTATAATTACCATCACGCCTGTATTGCCCGAAAGGTTAGGCAGAGGTGTACCTATACATATACACCCACAGTTCGCCTGTATGTTAAGGTCCCATGTAATAGGGGGCGAGCCTATTGCCATTAACTGGACACAAATCCTAACTCCGATCTGCTACTGAGAATTTCATAGAAAAACCCAATAACACTTTTTGCTCGACCTGGGAATCGAACCCAAAACCTCTAGCATAGCAGTCGCGCTTCGGACCACTAGGCTACCGAGGCATAATTAATGGTCCTTTAACATAATGTAAATAAACTTCAAGTTATTTGTCAAGTTGCTAGCCGAACAGAAATAACAATAACAAAGGCCCCCCTTGAATGTAAATCTAGGAAACTACTGGACCGTTTTTAATGGTACGTTTATCGCCGAAGTTTGTTTTTTTACGGTGGCTTCAAAGTTGACCAAATAGCCCGATGATAACGTATATAACAAGCAGGATATGTGTTCGCGAAACTGTTTGGAATTACTTAAAAGAAAGACTGATACATAAAATTCTAAAAAAAGAAACAAAAAATAAATAATATGTCTGAACACCATTGTACATTTTAATCTATTCAATGGCATGAAAACGTGACAAACTTAGTTCAATTTGTAAGTAAGAACTGTAGCACTTTATCATCTGCTTAACTTTTTCCCAACTATGTTGGGGTCAGCTTCCAGTCTTACCGGATGCAGCTGAATACCAGTGCAATACATGGAGCGACTGCCTAACTGACCTCCAAAATCCAGTTACTGGGTAATACGATACCTCTTGGTTACGCTGGTTGTCAGACTTCCTGGCTTCTGACTATCTGTAACGACTGCCAAAGATCCACGAATGACTGCCGGGACCAACGGCTTTACGTGCTTTCCAAGGCACGGGGCTGTACTGTAGCAATTTATAATTATAGTTACAACCAAATTCGTAGCTTATAGTAATCGTAATAATTATTTGTCCTGAACACAGCAAGCATAGTGAGAAGGTTCCGCACTCTGGATCTCTATCGCCGCCGTCACTTTGGGTCTTACCTTGCAGCGGGCGAAGCACTATTTTATAAAAATAAATAAAATCGTAATTTGTTTTTTCATTCTTGTAAAAATGCGTCATCATCTTCCTGTCCTTATCCCATGAGTAACATGGGATAAGGATAGCCCGCGGTAGTTAGTAGAACTTCAATAACAGAGCTACCCCATTTATAATTAACCAAGTAACGCACCTGTCCCATCGCCGGCGATTAGCGAGAAGCGAGTGGCGATTGCTCGCACGACTTGGTCGGCCACCACTGCTAAAATATGTACGAAGGGAGAATCTCTCGGCGAGTGTTCCGATCGCCAAGCGAGCATTCATCATTATCATCCTGCCCTTGTACCATGTTACTTGGGGTCGGCGCAACACGTTTTCTTCTTCCATGCCGTCCTGTCAACCGTTATGATATCACTGACTCCCTTCTCTTTCATATATTTCTTCACGCAATCCATCCATCTTTTCTTTGGCCTCCCTCTTCCTCTAAAAATGAGTTACCGGTATTATGGTCCCACTATAGGGCTGAAGTCTCTTCTCAAACAGAGAAGGTCAGTCAGTGATCAACACCACCAATATTAATCACCAGACTAGCTCAAAGCGGTTTGGCGATTTTAGACATGTTATTTTAGACCAATCATAATATTACAGCTAATATCCTATGTTTATTTAGCTACCTAATAAACTATGTACTTCTATATTAGTTATGAGTTACAGAAAAATAATCCAAAAAATATGTTGGTTTTCCTACAATAATTTATTACGATTAACTAGACCGCACAGTTTTATTGGTAGCAATAAATTAGGAGATCACATCTGTATAAACTATGGAAATGAGACAAAAAAACAGAATGTATTTGCCTATTTTTCCTTAGAATGCGGAGGTTTTAGTGAAACAAGACACTGAGCTGAGGTATGCTTTCAAATTAAGATAAATGCGTTCAATGATATGGTGGGAATGTGACGAAGATAAATGTCCTTACCGAAGTGTTTCTGAATTCTATTGAAAAAATCTATACAAAGATTTTAGCAGTTGCGTATATTTTATGTAAAAATATTAACTTTAACTATCGATTCGGAAAGGAAATGAAATTGTGTTTATTTTACACACAAACAAGTAATATTTTTAAATATACCCATACATACATACCATCACGCCTGTATTCCCCGAAGGGTTAGGCAGAGGTGTAACAATGTACACCCACAGTTCGCTGATATGTTTAGGTCCCATGTACTAGGAGGCGAGCCAAATCCTAACTCCGAGCTGCCACTGAGAGTTTCATAGAAAAACCCAATAACACTTTTTGCTCGACCTAGGAATCTAACCCAAGACCTCTAGCGTAGCAGTCGAGCATAGGACTACTAGGCCAACGAGACAGTTAGTTATTATAGTTAGTGTGTGTTAGTGAGTTAGTTATTTTTAAATATTACTAAAAAATATGAACATTTATAATACGCGATGTTTCCAGGAGCTTTCTGAAGTTGAGTAGTTGGATCAAGGGCTGGCCCTTGATCCAACTACTCAACGAGAGCCTCTTCCGATGTCGATCGATGCTCTTGGCTATATATTATGCCACTGGCAGTCATATTATTATTATCACGTTATATAACAGGCACTAAAACTTTAAGGATTCAATAAATGAAACCACAAAGAAAGATAAAACGTTCGTTTGAAAACAAACACCAAAATCTCGATACGAAAAGCCCTAAACATACCACTCCATTGATAGAATACCATTTTAATTTAACAGAATGGGACACTGTGACAAATGGAACAAATCCTTTTAAAGCAAGCACTAGGGAAGTATCGACAAAGAGATGTGAAACAATCCCGTTGAGGGAACGTCTAAGCTAGTACATAATAGTGCACTTTAGTACCAGATATGAGAGTGTATTTTGAAATGGATGATGCTACAAAACTTAGAATGTATGAATGAATGAATTTTTGTTGTTAAGATTCTTAAAAAGATTTTACACCCAACATAGTTTATGTTAGAGACGATTGTTTTGAACGACATGTAATTATAGAATTTTAAGAGGTACTAATGGCAGTATGGTGAGCAGAAACTAAATAAAAAAGACTGTCAAATTATGCACAAAGTTATAGAATCATATTAAGGCCATCTGTAATGCAACAGTTTAGATAGAACAATTAGATGATTGAGTGAGGAAAACCGAGCATTACAGTGCGCAACCTGTAATGATACTATTAGTAGCACCAGCAGATACAATTTGTAACATCAATTCGCACTACTCTTAATAATCGCGTCGCGGCTACTGCTACAGGCAAATGATCTTTAAACTTTGAGTCCATACTGTCTGTATTGTAACGTATGCTCAAAATCTCTCTATCTATGTTTTACTGCAGGCGTTTCAACTATTGATCATCACACTTGCTCAAGGCGGTTTCGAGATTTCAGCCAATTTATAATAGTAAGTCCAGGATTCCTCACGATCTTTCTATGCCGATGTCATGTCAGTGATGTCCAAGACAAAATTAGAAAGCACATGTGAATTCAATATGTCACATTGGTACTGGCCCTTTCGAACCTATGTACAAGCTCACGCATTATATTCGGCCACCGTAAACAATGGACGACAATAAACCTAATTATGTTGTGTTAAAGATGATAATTACGTAAATGTCATACTGCTCCATTTCTTATCTGGGGTTGCAACAAATGACAAAGCTGTAAAACTCAAATGAGAACCTCTAAAGTTTTATTACTTGAGGAGTGATAAACAGCTGTTTTTCTTTTACTTCGAACTCAGCATAAACTCTTACACTGTAATAATAATATCCTGTCGACCGATTTTTGGTCACGGCGGCTAATCTCAATGGACACTAGCCCAGGCCGCAGGAAATATAATGTACTCAAGTGTGTGAGCGAACATAGGTACACTCCCTTACTCTCATAGTCTGATGGGACGGCAAGACCAACGGTTTTACGTGCTTTCGGAGGCACGTGTAACACAACCTACATTCAAACTCCGGGCTGATACTGAGAAATCCCTAATCAAAAACCCATTAACACTTTTTGTCAGAACTGGAAATCGAGCCCAAGACCCAACGCTCAACAGTCGCGCTATCGAACAGACCAATGGGGCTGTTACAGTAAAGTTAGTAATAAAAAGGAATTATACCTATAATAACTGCCTCGGTAGCCTAGTGGTCCTAAGCGCGACTGCTACGCTAGAGGTCTTGGGTTCGGTTCCCAGGTCGAGCAAAAGGTGTTATTGGGTTTTTCTATGAAATTCTCAGTAGCAGCTCGGAGTTAGGATTTGTGCCCGGTTAATGGCAATAGGCTCGCCCCTTATTACATGGGACCTAAATGTATCGGCGAACTGTGGGTGTACATTGTTACACCTCTGCCTAACCCTTCGGGGAATACAGGCGTGATGGTATACCTATATAAAATACAATTTAGTTTGTTATAAAAACAGTAGGCTTATAAAATATGAAAAGAGAATCCTGGAACAGTAATTGAAAACGTAAATAAAAGAAGAATTCTTTTAAAGAACTACTTTAAAAACGCCCACAGTTTTTTCTTTGCATACACTTTATAATTATCGTTCCACTGCAAGGCAAAAGCCTCTTCTTATACAGAGAAGGCATCGCCTATTCGCATTAGTCACCACGCTTAGGTACTCAGGGCGGATTGCGATTTCAGACTTAATTTTATAAGCCCCTGTTTCCTCACGAATTTTTTCCTTTACCGATGTCAGTAATGTCCAATTAAACCTAGAAAGTACATATGAAAAATCACATTAGATTTATAAAAAAAAAATTGTTTATTTACCTCATATATTCAACTTTCTTCTAAATTATTATGTTGAGTGGAACAGATCACAATGGCTGAGAAAAGGACTCGTGAATGAATTGTATTATGGATAGGAAAATACATATCTTAGTGTGACCTCCGTCACAAATGATCCCTTAACAAAAGAGGTCAAAAGTGAAGATCAGATCGAACGATTTAGGCTTTCAAAGCTTGTAGACATGAAATAATGGAAGTATGGGAGCATTTGTCTACCCATTTCATCCCACACGCACATACTTATTTGCTAAAAGCTTTTGTACCCGGTAAATGTTCACCGACCCGGTACATAAAATGTATTTGACATCCGAAGATGGGATCAATTGACTTAAATATTCCTTGTCCTGTCCTAAAAGAACCGTTTTGAATATCTTAAGTGTTGAATAAAATGGAAGTTTCAAGAAGCAACTCAGCGTAACGTTTTGTAATGCAAAACTCTCAAACAATGTTTGAAATGAAAATATTCTGAAAGGTCATGTTAACTTTGCAATTTAGCTTGGGTAAGATTGGCCAAATGTTGGCTTGGATGGTAAATTGGTAATATGTGTGCTGTTACATTACAATATGTGGATACCTATCTACACAAAAAAAAAATTGAAGTGTCTGTTTGTAATTTCAAGATAACAGCTTTCAGTCTATTTGTTCTCGTTAATTTCCGGCGGCTGTACCGATTTTGGTGGGATTGTCACTGACAGTTACTGACATTGTAAGTAGTAAGGCTACTTTTATTTTAGAAAAAATCCAATAAAATTTTGTCCGACCTGGGAATTAAACCCTGAACGCGGTTCGCGGTTTCGTTGCGGGATCCAAGACAGTTCAGTTGCGGGATCGTTTCTTCGGGACTCGTCGAACTTCATTGTCTCGGCGCTCTTCTGGCGGTCTCCACTGTTGATTCTGGCTTTTAGAAGTTGCAGTGGTTGGGAATAGTGTGGCGGGCTAGTACCATTAAAAAAAATCAAACCCCGAACACTCCACCAACCAAGAGACCAATGCGGCAGTCAATCGAAATTTATAGATTTCACAAGTATTATGACTTTATGAAAACATTTCAATAACAAATTATTTAATCTCTGAACAAATTCATTGAACATTGAATAAGACCTGCTTATGCAAAGCATCATTATCAAATATTAAAATATTCTGTTAAATCCTTCAACATAATTCTGAGCTTGATTTAAACGAAGATTCGTATCGACATGAACATCGGTAAATACACAACTCAATAAACCGCCTACTCCTATTTTCCTTCGTAACCCGTAATCAATCATGTTTAATTTACTTCGAGAAGCTCATCAAGGATTCCAGTCAACACGACCAAAAATGAGGAATCAAATCACGAGTTGCAAACAACCAGTTCTAGGTACATGGGTACAATGTACCTGTATTGTGTACCTCTAACGTGTATATTAGGGTTGTAACGAAACCTCGGCTCCGCCTCCATAATTGCGGAACTTCCGCGAAAAATCATAGCTACGTAAAATTCTTGCGGGGTTGTCACACATCAGCCGATTGACGTTCACTACTGGACATAAGCTTCCCCTAAAGAAAGCTACAAGGACCGTTTCTGCGCCACCAGCATCCAGCGATTAACCGTTACATTTACCAGGTCCTCGGTCCACCTTCAGAGAACTTTACGGGCCCGACGGCCGTCCGCTCTATGAGCTATGTGCACTGCCCATTGCCATTTGAGTTTCGCAATTTTGAGAGCTATGTCGGTTACCTTAGTTCTTCTGCGGAGTTGTAACGGAGGTTTATTTACGTTGACATACAACGCGAGAGAAGACGCTCAGCTGTGTTGCGAAAGACATAGTCAAGATTTTTCTCCTATCGTTCACACTTATTCAACGGCGTGTAAAATTTGCCTTATCTTAATTTCGATTACCTTCCAGTAAAGTTTGTTTAGAAAAGTATACTATGTGCTTATTATTTGTATTTGTTCCGACCTGTTGGTTGTAGCATGATGTTTTATAGGTAAAAACCGTATAAAAATCCGTTACGTAGTTTAAAAGATCTAAGCGTACATACAGCGGGAGCGAAATTTGTTTTAAACTATGTTGTAAGATTTTTTACTTTAAACTATCATGAATTAATATTTTATCCACTTCTACATCCGCATCCACTAAGACAACCTCCGTTTCAACCCTAGTGTGTATTTATACTTACGCGCACAATCAGCTCGATGTATGCCACTCGCAGTCCTGCGAACAAACGGTGTTTGGATTAGTTATAGGGAAATGTGAACGATTTTCAGTCAAGTTAGCATGCATGCGTTTCTAAGAGGTTCTCCCACATTTCTTTTATCGACAATAAACCGTTTGATATTTGAAAAAGAAGATAGGGTAGCCAACATTTTTTGACAGCAAAGGAAGTAACTTCGTAAGCGGATTGACATTGACAGCTAACATGTCAATAGAAAATGATACGCCAGTTGATAAACGAATGAAAAGTATGTATAAATATGACCGTTTAAACAGTAAAAGTTTTGTTTACGACTATTTTTATTGTTGTTTTAAACTATCAACATCCGAATCGATTTTACGATGGATTTAAAACTGGTGAAATGGAACTAGGAGTAAGCTTTAGATTGGAAAGTCAGAGTTTTCAAGCGTGGAATTGACAACAGTAGCGCTATTTCAATATGTAAATAGCTACGGTTTACGCTAAGCAAATTGTCACCGCTGTTGCTGACGTTATTCTTACTAAAGACTACAACAATTCCTTGCACGAATTCAGTTTATAAAATTCTCTCATATGTTTCCACTATCTAGACTTAACACATTTTTTTTTTGTTGTATTTCATTGGATCACCGTAAAGCCCACCTGATGTTAACTGGTCACCGCTGCCTATAGACATCTACAATACCAGAGGACTTACAAATGCATTGCTATTACTGAGACAAAGTTGAAATGTCTCATGTGCCTGTAATTACTCCGGCACCTATATCGTTCAAACAGGAATACACCAATAACTCTCGAAATTTCAAAATGTTGAAGAACTGAATTGTACTTTTGAGTCGCCATCATGTTTCTGAAACTGCAAGTACCACAACACGTATTTTAAATTACTAATAGGCATTCCTATCACATACAAAAATTAAGGATTAAGCTATAAACTGGTTCCGGCTGGTTGAAAGAATCTGGGTGCTTGTTTGCGTAAATCTCCCGGGCATCTTGGATCCCACAACGAATTTATGTAATCACAAATAAAAATACGAGCAACAATAAAAATACGTCATTCATATGTCTTGCGTTGCGTTAGTGTTTCATTTTTATCTTCATGCTTCGAGTTAAATTGTTTTATCCCATCTCGGTGCTTGTAATTTAAGTAATTCAAGTTCTTACGTTTCCAGAAATTCTATTTATTATCAAAAGTATGAACAAGGTCTTCGTCGTTCAATGAACTGACAGTTACTTTAAAAGACTGTCAGTCCAACTTTTTGATTCATGGTACAAAATTTTAAACAGGAGCCATCTTATTAAGCTGTCAAAGTATTTTGTTCGGTGCTTCCGAAACACGAAATTTCTCAACAGGTACTTGAGCAACGGAAAACATTAATTAGAACAGTTGCCATGTGTAATTAACAGGAGAAGTATAAGTGGCTAATTAACGTGTCTGCCAACAAGACTTAATGTAGTTCAAGGTATGACCCAGGATTCATCATTCACTGATAAACTGATAATTAGGCGGCGTTAATTGAACTGTGCGACCTTGGAACAGTATCGATTATGTACTAGCTGAATTATTAAGACCGTAGCGCAGTACTAAGGCTCTGGAGATTTGAGGAGACTAACCAATGGTTTCTTGAATGAAAAAATAAAGTAACGTTCGCGTAAGCTGCTATAATTCGTTGATTGAATAATAAACAACCAATCACAGAAGCTTATTGCGTGCTGGTTTATTTGTCACAAATTTATTTTGTGTCGATTTTCATTCGAGAAACTGAAGGTATTAGACAACAACAACATATCATCACGCCTGTGTTCCCGAAGGGTTAGGCAGAGGTGTACCAATGTACATCCACAGTTAGCCGGTATGTTTAGGTCCCATGTAATAGGGGGGGAGCCTATTGCCATTAACCGGGCATAAATCCTAACTCCGAGCTGCTACTGAGAATTTCATAGAAAAACCCAATAACAATTTTTGCTCGAACTGGAAATCGAACCCAAGACCTCTAGCGTTAAAAATAATTATAAGCTTATTTCGAAAAATAGAAATAACGTCAAACCGAAGCCCAACAAAGGCATTAGATGTCAAATTGGAGAAGGCCCCTTAAATATAACAAGTCATAATCGTAAAAATGTTAACGTATTAATGGTTTTATTAGCTCGTTTATTTAAGGGCTTTTTTATTAGGTTTTCCTACCGTTGATATTTTTCTCTGTTGAAATTGACATAAAGAAATACCCACTAGCGGGAGTCTTGAACCATGAGACAGTTTTTACCCCTCATCCGAATTTGCCGACGATCTGGTAAAAGTCGCGGGAAATCGCTGGATGCGGGCAGCGCAGGACCGGTAATTGTGGCTATCTTTAGGGGTGGGCCTATGTCCAGCAATGGACGTCGTTCTACTGATAAGATGATGATGATGATCCATCAACTTTCCAAGTGTGTTCCCACTGTCCATGCTCTGTTTTCTTTAAAACAGTATATGAAAGATGTACTTTATATTCAGTGCATCTATATTCCTTTTATTTAGCATTAGAAAAATTATTGCAGATTTTGTGTTATATTGTTCAAATTACTGCATTTTGATGATATTTTTTGTATAAAAGTCTAGTTGTCTACATTGCTTTGTATTTATCGTCGAATAACAAAGCTTATTATACGTTTACATTAAAATAGACAATTAAATGGTGTTCATTTTACTAAAAAATCCTTTTCGTCTAACTTCGAACTGACTGACGGCAAAAATATTTTTTGAACAATTTAATAACTTCAACTTTCATTTTTTTCTAGCTACGTTCCTACATCAGCTTCGCAATGCAATATCTACTATCTTATTTACAATCTTAATTATAAAACATCAAGATAAAAGAAATGTATATGATTGTAACAAAGCTGAAGATAGTTTTTGTAGTTTTCAACGCCGTAATCTCTGGCTAAACAGTTTTTTTCGTTTATGCTAGATTCATAAGAAATACTATAGGCTATATAATATCACACTACAACCAATTGGAGCGTAGCTGTAACCAACATACATACATACATAAACTCACGTCTTTTTCCCCATGGGGGTAGGCAGAAACCACAGAACGCCACCTGCTACAATCCTTACATACTTAATTCGCCTCGACCACGTTCATACATCTGTTCATACAAGCACGCCGGTTACGAGTACTGCGCACACGACCTTTCTGAAGAACCCCACCAATAAGGTCAGGGTAGGTCTTTCTAAGGCGTCCTCTCCCGGCGTTGCCACTTACATCTGCCATATAAATCCCTTTCGTTAGTCGCCTTTCACTCATCCTCTCAACATGACCGAACCATCTGCTGAGCTGTAACCAAAGACGTAACTTAACGCGCGTGAAACCTTGGGGTATGGGTAGTCTTTAATATTTAAGAGCATTGAAATATAAAATTCAACCGCATATCAAACATTTAAACGTAAAAAAGTAAGGTACCCTTTGCACTTTGAAAAAGTCCTGACCAACATTCAAGCTAGAAAGTACGCATACATTCTAAAGTACATATTCATCTATAGAATTAAGAGTAACTGCCTCGGTAGCCTAGTGGTTTTTAGCGCTACTGTTACGCTAGAGGTCTTGGGTTTGATTCCCAGGTCGACCAAAAGGGTTATTGGGTTTTTCTATAAAATTCTCAGTAGCAGCTCGGAGTAAGGATTTGTGCCCGGTTAATGGCAATAGGCTCGCCCCCAATTACATGGGACCTAAACATACCGGCTAACTGTGGGTGTACATTGGTACACCTCTGCCTAACCCTTCGGGGTATACAGGCGTGATGGTATGTCTGTTATGTAGAATTAAGACTTTTGTTGTTAGTGATGTTTAGTTTATTTAAGAAAACTGGAGTAGCTCCACATAACTGTTAGGCTTGTGCAATTGAATTTAATAGATTCTGGAGATTTATTAGACGCTGGAACTGTCTAACCAATGTTCCCATCTTATTCTGTACCCACATTCATAGCAAAATAAATGATTTGATTTAATCCATCATCAAAATTTCAGTCATGCTAGACTGACATAGGTCTCTCGACTCTTGGATCTTACTCTATAAGTATTGATATATTCCTTAATCTCCAAACTTCTCATCGCACGTCCCTAAATGGCTTTAGTTTAAATCTCTTCTAAGTCCAACTTATCAGTTACTTGGTACATGAAACTATCAGACTAAAGCTCCGATAGATGGCTCCTGTTTCACACCTATCCACATAATCGATTTGCCGACTAGCTGAACGGCAAACTTATTAGGAAGTTGGTTCCCATCACAGTTGGTAGTTGCAACCGTGGTATATAGAAGGCAGTTTCTCGATAGAATTCAACCGGTTCTTATAGTAGCCGCCACGAGTTGTGAGCACAAACGCCTAGCAAATATTTCTGTTTTTGGGTTTCTTTCTGGGTTATTAGGGACGCTGCACGAGATTAGGCCGTCACCTGGAAAGATCGGAGTTTGGAAGTTGGTGGTGTTTCACCCCCGTGACTCGGAAAGCACGTAAAGCCATTGGTCCCGGCTGTCATTCGCAGATCTTTGACAGGCGTTGCGGATAGTCAGAAGCCAGGAAGTCTGACAATCAGTCTAACCAAGAGGTATCGTGTTGCCCAGTAACTGGGTTGTGGAGGTCAAATAGGCAGTCGCTCCATGTAAAACACTAGTACTCAGGTGTATCCGGTTAGACTGGAAGCCGACCCGACCGAAAAGGCTAAGTAGATGATGATGATGTTTGTGCTCACGACTCGTGGCGGCTACAATACTAAGCTTTGTCTAAATTAAGCGGTTCCAAAAAGTAGAAAACGTATCGTTTTTTCGGACTCATTGTTTTGGTCATGCTGAACTTTTTCTGTAGGTAATTAAAAGTTGGTGTAACTAAGTCAGTAGGAAAGTCGGTAAACATTTCAGCGAATGGTGCGGTGTGTATGCGAGTTTACGTTTGTAAACGCATTCACGATACAGAAAAAAATACCAAGTGTGAGACATAGTTTTTAATCGAAAGAAAAAAGAAATAATAAAAGAAGTTCTGAACCAAAGAAAGAAAATCAAAGAGACTTCTTTAAGTTATGATCTATAATTATGTCATTCGAATCAGCCGCCCAAAATGTTAATTATTAACTTTCTCACCTACATAAATACAGGCAGATACCACAGAACGCCATCTGCTACGATCCTTACATACTCCTTACGCCTCATCTACTTTAATACATTTGGTCATACAAGCACGCCGGTTACGATGCTGGTTTCTCATCTATGAATTTATAAATCAACAAACGCGAATTAAAGCAATTAGGCACATCTTCCAATCATTAACATTCTAAACACTGAACTTTCAAATGTTCTTACCAACTTAAAACTCTTTAGGTAATTTAATACTTTGCCGAAACCCTTACGTGGAACGCCCAACTTTTTCAAACAACTTTTCTCTCTAAATCATTAAGAGATTTGCACAATTAACCATTGAATTCTTTGCAAATCTTGTACCAATTATATTCTTTGGACATCATTAATCCTGAGTTAACCAAAGAAAATGAAACTTAAACAAGTCTATTGACATTTATCTGTTCTTAAACGACCTTCACATGGGTCTGGAGATGCAGGTTGATATTGTACTATATCTAACATTTCATTATTTTTAAGCATCTGTCCCCTTACCGCCGAGAAAGCGACTAGCTAACCACTATATCCTCACTCAAAAAACGTACAATAAAAGTGTTCGTGTCAGTAAAAGAGATGCTCACAAACTAGTTTCAATTTTTTATCGCAACTCGCTTCCCGCGAATCGCCGGCGGTGGGACAGGTGCGATACTTTGTTAATTATAAATGGGGTAGATTTGTTTTTGAAGTTCTACTAACTACCTCGAAAAATACAATTTTTAAAACACATAAAACATGTAGTTTGACTAAGTTTAGTCATTTTACACATGCTTGGTGTTAGTGCCTGGGGATTGTCTGGCAGATAACATCATTAGTGTGCGTCTGGTTTGGACATCTGGCCATAACTCACTTTTATATTCAGTGACTTCACTCGAATAATAACACGCTAACTTTTCACAACTTTTGTTAATCCTTCATAGTTTCAGCTGTATCTATTTAGGCTTACGTAATATATACATACAAGCTTAGTTTTTGAATATTACAAGACTGAATACATAAAAACTTTCTTGTTCCATATTTTTGTCGAAATTAGCGAAAAATTGTAGTTCAGGATTTCAGGGTTTGATCGTATACCAGTTGAGGGCACGGATCATGCGTCTAGTGTAAGGAAACCGTATGGTAAAAGTCCGACATAACCCTTAGTTTTTTTCAGATCGAGGGTAACAATGAGGGTATCCCGACCAAAAAAAAGGGTTGGTCGCATTGTAAAATTTTGTTCATAATAATCAGTATAATGAGCCCGTTTCAAGTCTATGGTAAACCAAAGCTAAGATTGTATGTATACATACGTAGCTTTCGTACAGTAAACATGTCAGAAAGTTAGACTAATCTTAAGTGTCTTTTCGAGTCAGCCGTCACATCAGTAAATAGAAACTTAACATTTATTTAAACGAACTTCGAAATATAGTACCTACACAGTAAGGAGATAGTGACAGACAAAATTAAGTTAATGCAATAACAGAAACACTTAATAAGTTAATATCCTACGATTCTCGATAACAAAATGAAAAGTTTCTCGAGCCGTATGGTTGCCAAGCAACTATATCATTGTCCTAGCGGTAAAATATTTGCGGAGCGCAGTAACCTCTGTTTGGAAATGTGCCAACCTACTAGTAAATACCGCGGTTTCTCCCACTTTTTCCATTTATTTGGCAGGTGTTTAATCCGCTTTAGTACTGTGAATGGAAACAGAAGCGGTAGAATCCGATGTGATTTAATTTTAAAAGCTATAAGTAATGGAACGAAAGGGAGCAACGAGTTTAAGTGGTTTTGGTAAAGAGCGGAATTTATGTACACTATTGTGAACTGTGTAACTGCTGAATAGAATTATTTGTACCATGATAGCATCAGCACTCCAATTGCGTAACATACCAATCAAATACAATAAAGGATTTAGAAGGCAAATCATGAAGTCATTTCTTCGTAATGTTTGAAAAATTTCTCCGCTTCATGGTGGTGAATATTGTTGAATTGACAAATTGAAAAGTATTGCTATTATCAAGATGTGTTACGGAATTAGACTGATTTAGCCTAACAAAACAATACACTATAACAGTAGTAAGCGAGCGTAAACTTGAAGCATTAATTGCATACGACCGCGGCATGTTCTGAACATCACTAACAATAACAATTTTAGATGAGAATATTTTCTGGTTTCGTACTTTATAGAGGGCCATTTCTCCGTAAACGTTTTTTTGTTACTAGAATTGGCCTTCGCATACCCACTCTAATAGACCATAGCTTATTCTTTGTTACCTGCACTACCCCCTTTTTTTCTCTTGGGGAAATCCTCATGGACTGCCTCCGCCTTGCGGAAGGCGGAGGGCACCCTGGAACCCGGGTAGGTATTGGCCCGCCACCACCACAAGGCGGGCCCCTTCTCCCGGTGCGGCCGTCATCCACCGGCTGCACTGACTCCAGAAAAGGCGCACGGGGAACACCACGCGCGCCTTATTCTCAGGCTTATCTCTGTTCAGGTGACGGCCTGACCTGAAGTCCGCCGCCCGCAGGCCTCATTTCACGGTGGCCGGAGATCATACCTGTACTACCCTCAGAAAATTCTAGATAAGCTTTATTCACCTGGACATTAAGCTCAAACATAAACCTGTAAAACCCAATACTATTACTGCCAAAGGCATTAAAAGTAATAAAATGAAACAGAATCCCATCAAGCCCCATACATCGTTAACCAGTACGTACATCTGGATATCAAGCTGTATCCACAGACAGACTTTTGGTTTTATTAAGTTAATTCGCTAATAAATAACGGTCGTGTCAACGATCCGGTTTTATGAGAACGAGCCGAAAAGTGAGTACCTATGTATATGGGAATGTACAAGGTTTTTGAGTTTGTAAATTTTGATACAGTATATTTAGGGAACTGCCTCGGTAGCCTAGTGGTTCTAAGCGCGACTGCTACGCTAGAGGTCTTGGGTTTGATTTCCAGGTCGAGAAAAAAGTGTTATTGGGTTTATCTATATTCTCAGTAGCAGCTCGGAGTTAGGATTTGTGCCCGGTCAATGGCAATAGGCTCGCCCCCTATCACATAGGACCTAAACATACCGGCGAACTGTGGGTGTACATTGGTACACCTGTAACTAACCCTTTGGGGAAAACAGGCATGATGGCATGTATGTATTTTTAGGAAAAACTTAGTCACATAAATAGGTCTTAACCAAAGCTTCTAAGAGAAAATGCGATCGTTCTAACTAAACTCTTAAAGTACTACATTATAAACAGCTGCTACCTTCGCTCGCTCGTGATAATCCCTTAGGCGCCAGTATCGACATCCATGAGATTATAATACAGGCTTAGCTTAGGGGAACATTAACGCTAGATTGACGCGACGTACTGATTTTAATCTCCTGTTTAAGCTAGTGTTTTAGCTATTTAAGTAGAAGAGCTCACATGTTTATTTCTTGTCATCTGCCTGAGCAGATGACAAGAAATGATGATGATGACCAAGATAAACTTAGAAAGACCCATACGTACCTATAGACCCTGAGATCTATAGGTACTTAATTATTCTACTAATATTATAAAAGCGAATGTTTGTGAGGGTGGACAGAGAGATGGGTGGATGTTTGTTACTAACAAACGTAGTGTTACTACCGAACATCCATTCATCCTCACAAACTTTCGCAGTTATACTATTAATAATAAGTAGGTATCCGTTAGTAGTGAAATTCACCTTTTTCTGATGTGGCATTATACTAAGAATATACTTTACATGTTTATTGGTTCCCGTTATCAAAATCCAAGGGCTGTAAGACTTTGGTTTTCATGTGTATATCTTCACATACCAACCCAAAAAGATCAGTCGACCAAATTACTGGTCTCAAAGCCGTCAACTACAAATTGAAAACCAGTTCAAAATTAATCAAGTCTTATGTACTGACGGAAGCAAACACATAAGTAATTAAATTTGACGTAGGTCAACAGCGTATTAACTAAACCAAAATAGGGAACGGAGTTCTCGGAACTGTTCCGATTCCAAATTCAAATTTGCCTAGTACCCAACTACCCGGACTAATTTGCAAAAGTTTTAAGACCTTGTGGAGTTGCCTTACAATATAATTAATAGACTAGGATTTAGGTTTCTTAAGTTATATTGGATACAATACATTGCTTGATACAGGGGCGCACCGTGGAATTGTGGGGCCCTGGGCCAACACTATTCGAGGGCCCTACCTAATTAACCAAACTAATTGCTATTTTAACAAAAAAGCGTTTTGCAATAATTATTTATGTGTTTAAACTTTATGCAACAAAGGCGGACTTAATGTCTTCGGTATTCTCTACCAGTCTATAAAAGGTGGTAAAGCGATAACATGTTTGGTACGAAAAGTTGTACAAGAGAAACACAACCAAATCTGTGGTTTAAAAAAAAACACTCAAAGCAATTATATAAATTCAATTGTACAAAATAACAAAAAATCTGAAAAAATATACGTAAAATAATATCGTTTTTTTTTTATTTCACAATGGATCACTATTGTCATCAATGTGGGTTGGGGGCCCTTATTAACCTCGGGACCCTGGGCTGCAGCCCTAGCTTATATCCAGATCCGTCCCTGGCTTGATACCCAATACTAGTTAGTAAGAGATCAAGGCTTTAGATATACGATGTATGTGAAAGAGTTTATTTCATTTAGAACTAGATATATAGACTTTCTGGTTACTTAATGATACAATAGGACGGTTTTACTTTGTAAGACAGATCTTTTCTGTGGATTTCCTCGTCTTAATATAATTGGCCGAAAAGAAAATGGAATTACTATTTCTAACCTACACAGATACAGAAATGAGTATTAAAACCGGCCAAGTACGAGTCGGGTTCCGTACCACCGTACAATATTTTAATACTACATACCAAAAAAACATGCTTATGTGTAGGGGGAACCCTCTTTAATTTTAAACTTTATTTTATTTTTATTATTTTCTGATAAGGCGGCAATTGAAATACACACTCTGTACAAATCTCAACTCTTTACCTTTTACAGTTTATGAGATACATGCCCGCTGACAGACGAACAGCAGACGCTAAGTAATAGGATCCCGTTTTCACCCTTCTACTACGGAACCCTAAAAAAGATAGCACAAGCATAGCCTTGTTCAGTTGAACCAGAATTCTAGTTTCGCAAAATGAATTCAGTAAAAAAAGCCATACAATGTCTGGTTTTGTATGTAGTTCATGGCTTTTGTGATGGTAATATTTGGTACCTATCACTTTAATGAAAAAATGCTTTCTCATTTCAGACGTTTCTAGACCATGAGACATTAATTGTATCAGAATAGGTTCCAATTAATTGCTAACAGCGGAGTTCCCGGGTCGGAAGCTATTCAAATCTTGCTCGATGAACACACGCAAAACATTCTGCTTACGAATGCAAGCAACAGTACAGTTGTTGTTGTTTTTTTATACAACCTACGGAAATCATGATCTAAATACATGGTAAAAAGTATTCTATGTCCCTTCCATTCCATTTATTATAACACTAGGTTCTGCAAGCGACTTCGTTGGCGCAGTTTTTTTCTCCCGCATTAAGTTACGTTTTTGGTTACTGCTCAGCACCTTTTGGTCGTAGTGTGATGTTGTATAGCCTAAAGCCTTCCTCGATAAATGAACTATTAAACACAAAAAGATTTTTTTAATTCTAACTAGTAGTTCCTGAGATTAGCGCGTTCAACCAAACAAACTAACAAACTCTTCAGTTTTATAATATTAGTATAGATTAAAATACTCCAAATTGCAAAAGTTCTTAAGTTCTATGAATACTTTGAGTTGTTTAGTCCGAAGTAAGTCGCAATTATCCATATAGAGCTCAGAACACTGTAACGTTGCAACTGCTACGCTAGAGGTCTTGGGTTCGATTCCCAGGTCGAGCAAAAAGTGTTATTGGGTTTTTCTATGGAATTCTCAGTAGCAGCTTGGAGTTAAGATTTGTGCCCGGTTAATGGCAATAGGCTCGCCCCCTATTACATGGGACTTAAACATACCGACGAACTGCGGGTGTACATTGAAACACCTCTGCCTAACCCTTCGGGGAATACGAGCGTGATGGTATGTATGTAGAGCTCAGAATCCGTGCCCGTTATAATACTCAATTAAAAATCCCAACCAAGCTCCAAATCACGAAGAAATTGACAAGAGAATCCCACCACATCCAGACGACCGTCGAATTACAAGTTTCAGGTCTATTGCGATGCTATCACCAATATTGAATGAACGCTATCTCGTTCCATTCGGTCGCCATGTGGGTCCGACAATGGTTCCCAATTAATTGCTAACGATTGACCAAACTCGTTACTCGGATACTATTGTCGCTCTCTTATCTTAATAGGATGAATGTTTTTGATATTAGGCATGAATGGTTCGTGATTTGTGATGAACTATTTTCGGATGAGAAAATAAGGAGGTTATGGGGTAAAATTACTAGTCATGATTTTTTGTAGTGTTATACTCGAAGGGTGCCAAACGGGACCCTATTAGGTACTAAGCCTTCACTGTCCATCCGTCTGTCTGCCAGTGGGCTGTATCTCAAGACCAGTAATAGGTAAAGAGTTGAAATTTTTAGTGTATATTTTCTATTGCCGCTATATAACTAAAAAATGAAATAAAAGGGGGTCCTACAACAAGAAATGGATTTCTTTTTGGGTAATGTTAAATATTGTTTTGCGGTGTGGAACCCTTCGTGAGCAAGTCTGACTTAAACTTTAGCAATCTTCTTGAAAAAATATTTCTTATCATGTATTAATATTTTTCGTGTTCAAAAATGCAGAGTCGATCGATCATTGCCCATCGACCTGTCATGAATAAACTAGACCAATATTAGTTTATTTTCAAACTACGAGTAGCTTCTGCTCGCGTCTATGTCGCCGTATACTTCAGCCATAAAAGCCTGAAACATTATCAAACATCCATCCATCCATTCATCCACCCTCACGAAGTTTTATGTTTATAATAGTAGTAGGATATGTCTGATCAATGATCAAGAGTTGTTTATATTCTAACAAAAATCGATCGCCTCATAAAATTCAGAAATACTCCGATAACATCTAGATTTTACGACTGATCAGATCGATGAAACCCTAAACAAGAATACTACACATTCTAAACGTTTCTAGAATATGAAATACCAAAGATTAAGCAAAGCATTTGGCACATACACTATGATTACAAATAATATGTAACCGTAGGATTCCTGGCGCCTCTAAAATAGACATAGAATAGGAATGCATAGAAGAGATAATCCCGCTACGAATGAATGCCCAGTTTCGGAAGTATTTCAAACGTTTAGCGCAGTCAAAATTGTGCCGTCCCTTACAGCAATTGTGGTGCTCATTACAATAACAGCGATTGTCTATTATTAAACCCTATTTTGACTTGTGTAAGCGGGTCCTTTTTTGAGCAAAGTAAATGACAATGATCCACGCGTCATGTTCGTGAACGGATGCTGTCAGTTGGGATTAGTCATCTCTTAATTGAGTTACTTCATTAAATTATTTCATTACTAATTATTATTTTTTAATGTTTTATACCTTACCTTCATTGTTTTCAGATATAGAAGCAACTAGAATATTGTAACCAGGATTTTTTTGTAAAAACCTAATTGAAATAAGTGTCCGTGGAGTTTCTTGCTCGTTCTTCTCCATAGAGGCCTACCTTCCCGTTTTGAAACTAGCTTAAACTTTCTGGCTAACTGACCGACTCCTTCACAATTCAAAAGTGTCTGTAAATGATCTAATTGAAATGTTTAAATGCTTTGACTTTGACACAAGTGTCACTTCTGTATGGTATTTTTACTCTATGTCAGAGGTCTGAGATATTCCAGACACTAGACCAATCAACTTTATCAAACATATTCTTTGAAGTGGGCTGCGTCTGTCGATAATTGCGTACGTCGTACTGCCGTATACTATACATACGCGTCTGGTATACGTTAGTTGACCTTTAGACCTAAATCTTTGATAAATGCAAGATAAATTCACTGAGGCTTGATTGTATGATTTGTTGGAACAGATGTAGGTTATAGCTTGGTTTGTTTAAAGTCACTTGAGAATGATTTTTATTGCATTGCAGTCTGTCTCAATTGCAAAAGACTCATAATTATTATTATTTTATTATTCTCAGTAGCAGCTCGGAGTTAGGATTTGTGCCCGGTTAATGGCAATAGGCTCGCCCCCTATTACATGGGACCTAACATACCGGCGAACTGTGGGTGTACATTGTTACACCTCTGCCTAACCCTTCGGGGAATACAGGCGTGATGGTATGTTGTTGTCATAATTATTTAGATTTATTTGTGCGATAACACCTGACTTTGCGTGATGGCTTCTTGGTTAAGGCGCCAGCTTGAGACGGTGGATTAGATAGCGGGCAATTACTCATCTGATGTTTTTAATTTATACGTACTTTCTAAGTTAATCTTAGACTTCACTGATATCGGTAGAAGGAAACATCGTCAGCAGACCTAGATTTAAAATTAATCTAAAATCGCTAATCCGTCTTAAAAGAGCGTGGTGATTAATGTCCGTGCCTTCTCTGTATGAGCAGAGGCTTTTGCTAAGCATTAAGACAGTAATGTGTTGATTTTAATTATTTTTTAAATTAAATTTCTTTGATCAAATAATCATAATTACTGTGAAAATAAAAGGTAAAATTAAATGGTGTATACTTAATATAGTCAGACAATTGAATTGAAGTAAGTACACAATCTCACAAGTTGCGAAAATAAATTACATACTTACCCAAGTTAAGTCATCATAAATAAATAATAACACCATAATACTAACATTACATACCAGACAACGGAATAAGGGGAAAACACAAAAGAAAAGGACGGAAGATTGAACGAGTCGATTTGTGCAATAAATTGTGAAGGATATGGCGGAGGTGGAAAAGAAACAAAAAATAAATGATTCCACAAGAAATATATGTTCAGGATCAACGTTATAGCATATTTTATTAAGACTTTAGGAATGTCACTTTTCGTTGTAACTCTGTAGATTTTTAACCACAGAATAAAACGGAGTTACTTAAGAAAACGCGTATTTTTTTAGGGTTCCGTACCCAACGGGACCCTATTACTAAGCCTCCGCTTTTTGTGAGTCTGGCTGTCAGCGGGCTTGTATACACCGTGATTGGTAGAGTTTATTTTACACAGAGTGTCTTGCTATTGACAAAATTATTATCTTAAAACAAAATTAAAAATTATAGGGAAACGGGCCCTTTTATTTTTGATTCTGATATAGGAAACCTGTGTTAGTCTTTGACACGCAGGATCTAGACTAAAGTCAACACTTCAAGAGCTTACCCATCACGTTTAATTTTTTTTTTAATAAATCTACATTGTTACGAAATCCTTCACGTACGCGTCTGACTAACACTTGACCGGATTATTTTTGTGTAAGACCACGTATAGCTTTTTTTACCTAAGTAGCTATATATTATCTTTAAGCTAGATTTTAAATAGTATCAAGGATGCAGTTTCGATGAAAGAAAAACACAGTGAGCTAGAGATGAAGATTAAGAAAATCTATTACAAACATTACTTACGTATCCAAAATTACAATTTAATTTTAAACCTAATTTACTTCTCCTGACAGTTTTATTTATAAAACAGGTATACTTATTTATTTTTTTTGGGGGGTGGGAAATCATCCAATAACTTCTCCCGCCCTGGGCGGGGCGGGAGGGAGTGTCAGACTGTTACTGACTAAAACCCACCAATGTTCCTTCTTGTGGCCTTTGCGTTCCGGGGGCGCGGTATCTCTTACGGACAACCCGCAGCCCCGGCAGGCATCGGCCCTCAGTGGCCCCTTCCAAAACAGGTATATTCACGCGGTTTTTAAAGTACCTATACACTAAGCATTTACATGTAACAGAACATCGAACCGCTCTTCTGTATCAACCTCACACGAACACACAACTTGATTTTACAAAACCAATAGGCGATTTTTTTTAAATATCATTATATGGCAAACAATCCGGCGGCCCACCTGATGTTGTGATCACCGCTGCTTATAGACATCTGCCATACAGGCCTTGCGTTACTATCCCAGTAACAAAGTTGAAATATCTCGTGTGCTTATAATTACACCGGCACCCATCCCCTTCAAACCGGAACACAGCATCGCTGCTTTGCAGCAGAAATAGGTATGGTGGTAGTACATTCCCGTACAAGCTTCTTCACAAAGAGCTCTAAATACTACTTGCATTTGCAAGCACGTTACATTACATGTAAATGGTTTTTTTTATTTCAACTTTTGTTTGTATTGTAATATTCATATGAACGTTACATTAAAACCAAATTATTGTATATAAAAAAAATTAATATATATAAAAATTTGACGGCACGGTTGGCGCAGTGGCTGAGCGATTGGCTGCTGCGCTGCGTGTCGCGGGTTCGATTCCCGCACGGAACAAATATTTGTATGGCCTACAAACAGTTGTTTCGGGTCTGGCTGTTTGTGTATGTGAGTTTATATGTTTGTAAACGCACCCACGATACAGAAGAATATCCTAGTGTAGGGCAACGTTTTTTTTAAAGAAAAAAAAAATGCTCAAGAAAATTCTCTAGTATATTCGTAAACAAAAATGACATCACACAAAACTTTCGATTCTAAGCTGACATCAAAAAGGGCCAGTCACATCTCACAAAGACAACTGAAAACAAAAGAAGTACGTACTACCGTAGTACCTTTGTATCAAAAGCTTACTCCGTCTTGTTGTGTAATAAATAAGTCTACATCTGCAAATCATTCTTGAACAAAAGTGTACATCAATAGAATGCCGCGTAAGGTAGCGATTGAGTGTTATAGGCGGAGCAAGTTTGGAAACCCGCAAGCGATTTTGAAAAGTAACTTTGAGTAACCAACTCGTTTAAGTACTATTTTCGTATTTACTTTAATTAAACAAATGACAAAAGATAACTTTGAGTAACCAACTCGTTTAAGTACTATTTTCGTATTTACTTTAATTAAACAAATGACAAAAGACTAATTTAAGACAGATATTTTGCGTATCTATCCAAAATATAAGAACTTAATCGTTAATGAGGTTCATGTTAATAAAATCTTTAAATTTTAATTTTTAATCTTATGCAAATATTAAAAAATCTCATTTATAAATAATTTAATTAATTTTAAATTATGAAATTTACTAATACTTATAAATGGATAGTTCATAGTCTGAAATTACCTATGCGGATTGAGTAAGCATGGTGATCAATGCTCGTACCTGCGCTGAATGAGAAGAGGCCTTTGCCCTGCAATGGGACATTAATAGGCTGGTATTATTTTTACTCAAGTTTGATATTTCGATGAAAAATTCACGTTTAAGAATTGCGGTTTTTTGCGGTTTTTTTTCACCGATTTGTTTGACATCAAACATACGTAACCGGGCTCAAAGCAATTCCTAACTTACAATAAAACAATTTGAGATCTCCATACATATTTGCATAGGTATATTTGCATTAAGTAAATGCCCAATTCAGCTTTGAAATAACAGCAAATGAAAATGAAGCTTTAATTAAAATAATTTCAGTTTCATACAGCGTAGCGCCTAGACTTGTACTAAAATAATTTTGCTCCGGGGTTGAGCGCTAGGTTAAGTGATATTAATAATGTACGAACATATTATTTTGTATGAAAATTTAATTTTATTTAATTAAGGATCTCTAAGCAGGCGTTGCTCTGTGTTTAGATAAATTAATTAAATGTTGCAACGATAAGCTGATTAAAATTTATTACAACGTTTATGAGTATTTTCTTTTCATTTGTATGTATTAACTGCCTCGTTGGCCTAGTGGTCCTAAGCGCGACTACTACGCTAGAGGTCTTGGGTTCGATTCCCAGGTCGAGCAAAGTGTTATTGGGTTTTTCTACGAATTTCTCAGTAGCAGCTCGGAGTTAGGATTTGTGCCCGGTCAATGGCAATAGGCTCGCCCCCTATTACGTGGGACCTAAACATACCGGCGAACTGTGGGTGTACATTGTTACACCTCTGCCTAACCCTTCGGGGAATACAGGCGTGATGGTATGTGTTCTAACTAAAGAAAAAATTCCATCCGCTCCTCTTATCACACTATAGCGATACACTAACACCATAGCCCAGATGCCTCGGAACACAGGATCGCCCACTATCAGCTCAGTACAGGCATGTTTGTAAACAATTCCGTCTGTGGCAACCTTTGTTCTTTTAGCCTTCGTAGTGAACACCTTTAATGTGATCATACCTAGGTACCTACCCAAGCTTTTACTTCGAAGACTGAGTAGAAATTGTACGAAAAAATAATATATTATGTTGATCATTATTTTTTACTTTTTAGGATTTGTCTTGTAAAGGGGGAAGTCGGACACTACATGGAAAGTAGACATCTTGCGTAAGGCATTAAGTCCGCCTTTGTTACATTTTTTTTATACTTTTAGTTTAATAAAATCTTAAATAACATGTATTTATGTGTTTTTACAGTACTCTGAATTAGTATCCAGAAGTAATAGGTACAGAGAAATTGTAATATAGCTTGAAATCTAAGAAAACATTTTTATTTTGAAAAATATTATTTCTCCATTGGAACCATAAACATGATTCATAAAAAAAAAATTGAGCAATGAAATTCGTCTTAGGCTTTAGCAATAGGCTCGCCCCCTAGTACATGGGATCTAAACATACCGGCGAACTATGGGTGTACTATGTTACACCTCTGCCTAACCCTTCAGGGAATACAGGCGTGATGGTATGATGATATGTATGAAATAAAGTAAATCTAAGAAACAAAAGCTTAGACGGATAAGTCTGACTTTAAACCTAAAGTTCAAGGGCTAAAATATCGTATGACATTGATCATAAATTTATTGTTCAGATCTTTATCGGATCTTTGCACTCTGGTCATATCAAAATATATAAAAAATGTCATTCGTCATTTTTCTTTTTTTTAAATCTCATATCAACAAACAATTTGTTCATTTGAATGAAAATGTTATAGATGCCAATCCTAGGCGGTGTCAAACTCAGTTTGTTTTTATTTAGTGTGAATGACACTGTTAGGACCTACCTAGTTTGTACTAGCTATTTTCCGCAACTTTGGCCGCGTTAATGTTTTTACGGTTAGCAAATTTTTTTTCAATAAAATATTAAATTCAGTAATAACGTAGCTCGCTATTAGAAAAATAATTTTCAGAATCAAACCAAGTAATGGAGTTCCGAAGATTAACGCATTTACAAATAAAAACTAAATAAACAAATTCAATAATTTGTATGATTTTTTATCCTATTTTTATTTTCCCTAAGAAAAAATTGGTACTTTTTCTTATTTCTGAAGTCTATGCAGAATCCGAATTCGCGGACAGAAACTGAATAATAATTAAAATGTCTAAAATTTACATAGAAAACGTATCTCTCAGTTTATGTGTTGCTTCTTCTTCACATGCAAATCCCCATACTTTTATAAAAAAAGTAATGGCCATTTGCTAGACAGTGATATATTGAGCCACTATTACAACCAGTTCACTTCCTCACTCCCACACGTTTTTTTCCTGAAACTTTTATTTGCATTGACTTGTATTTGAATTACTTCCTATTCACGAAGGTGCTCCTAAGTCAACAAAATTCTTTACCATGTTTTAAACTACGCTCCATATATTTTTAAACAAGAAAGAACTTTATTTTGGTAGTATTGGAAGCTGTTTTAGAATGTAATTAAACGGTTGTAAATGTCCCATTAGAATCGGTTCTATGGGAGCTTTTGAAGTACGCAAATATACATTTGTTAAAGATTTTATGCTGGTTTTTTAATGTGCTCAAAATAGTCCTGAATCGACAGTCTAACTTTTCTAAATTAGTTGTACTTAAGTATTCATATTCTAGGCTTAGGCCTACGTTACGTCAGCGTAGGCGTAGAATAACTTAATATTTGGCTAGAACTCCAGAATAGCTAGCTAAACCCGTGTGTAGAAGGTGTAGGCAATGTTCTGTACAATTTTACTATTAGGTACTTATTTTATTTTTAGGTACTTACTGCCCCGTTGGTCGCGTGGTCGCAAGCGCGACTAATGAGGATGGGGTCCTGGGTTTGATTTCCAAGTCGAGCAGTGTTATTAGATTTTTCCTTTAGGAATTTCTCAGTAGCAGCTGCCGGGGCTTTTTTTTTTTTTTTGGTGGGTGGGAAATCATCAAATAACTTCTTCCGCCCTGGGCGGGACGGGAGGGAGTGTCAGACTTTTACTGACTAAAACCCACCCATGTTCCTTCTTGTGCCCTTGGCGTTCCGGGGGCACGGTATCTCTTGCGAACAACCCGCAGCCCCGGCAGGCATCGGTCCTCAGTGGCCCCTTCCTTTTGCTGACATCTCTTTGAGGCGCGCGTGGAACACGAACGCGCCGTCGACACGGCCTGTCGTTATGCAACGTAAGGACGGTGAGCTACCCATTGCTCACCGTCCACAGGCCCGTATCTACGGTGGCCGGGAGTCGTCTCGCGGCTCCCGGCGTCCGGAGCGTCTACCACGGCGGCTGGGACGGGAGAACCGCTGTCTCAACCGTCCCGCCGCCTCCTTCTCAAGCATTACTGCCTCGCAGAAGGAGGCGACTACATCCCATTCCCTCTCGCTCCGGACCATGGCTTGCACCAGGGCCGGACGCGAGAGTTCGCCGCCGCCGATGGCCGCCACGAGGACTCGGCGATGCTCCGCCCAAGCGGGGCATACCGCCACGGTGTGCTCCACCGTGTCCTCGGGGCGATCCACACAATGGTGACACCCGGACGTTTCCTCCCGCCCGATAAAGGTGCAGGAACCTCCCGAAACACCCGTGTCCGGTGAGGACCTGCGTCAGGCGGTAGGTGAGGGCGCCGTGACGCCTCTCCAGCCACTCCTCAAAGAGGGGACTTACCGCCTCTATTAAGGCGTGCCCAGCACGAGGTTGCGACAGTCGCTTTCTCCATGTCGCCATGAGATCGAGCCGGAGGTCGGCCCGCCGAGCGGCAATTTGCCGCGGTGGCGGACTCTCCCCCCGGCCTAGTACCTCCACGCGCCACTCGTACAGGCGCGCGAGGACCAGCGCCTCCAGATCCCACGGCGGCAATCCGGCAAGGAGGCTCGCCGCCTCCCCCGAGAGCTGCCGGGGCTGCGGGTTGTTCGTAAGAGATACCGCGCCCCCGGAACGCAAAGGGCACAAGAAGGAACACGGGTAAGTTTTAGTCAGTAAAAGTCTGACACTCCCTCCCGCCCCGCCTAGGGCGGGAGAAGTTATTTGATGATTTCCCACCCCCCAAAAAAAAAAAATATTATGCTTGGGTAACCATAAACAGTAATATTGTTCACTTAAAATGAAAGTCGATTCCCAGCAATAATTGTATACTCAAACTTACATAGTTTGATGGCGGTATGCCTAGAAGCAACGGCTATGTGATGTGTCTTTTTACACCCAACATTTTTATTGTCATAATTTTCGCTTCGCAAAGTAATAAACGTCACCCACACTATACGCCAACCCTTACTTATGTACTAAAGAAGTTTCGATTTCAAGTACCTACCTATACATTTACACCCACTCGATACTAACATCTCGTTATGAAGGCTTTGCTACTAATATTTCACAAGGCTTATGCCTTTACTAAAATGGTCCTTCTGTAGCATCATGAGTTAGAGAATCGGTTGGCGAATTGCCCGATTGTAATAGTAGTAGCTAGTTGCAGTACTAGCAGAAGTCAAAATAATTGTTGCTGTAACAGAAGGCCAATTCTACCAACTAAAAACGTTCAAAATTTAGTCGCCAATATTAGACAGCCAATGTGCAGGTCTTCTTCTTTTCGTATCGATTATACATTTATAGACAACTGCCTCGTTGGCCTAGTGGTCCTAAGCGCGACTGCTACGCTAGAGGTCTTGGGTTCGATTGCCAGGTCGAGCAAAAAGTGTTTTTAGGTTTTTCTATGAAATTCTGAGTTGCAGCTCGGAGTTAAGATTTGTGCCCGGTTAATGGCAATAAGCTCGCCCCCTATTACATGGGAACTAAACATACCGGCGAACTGTGGGTGTACCAATGTACACCCACAGTTCGCCGGTATTTCCAATGTGTGTGTGTGGTGTACCAATGTACACCTCTGCCTAACCCTTCGGGAAATACAGGCGTGATGATGGTATGTTATACATTTATAGCTATTTATACTACTTGGGCTCAATAAGTGGCCACGTTTATTGCCGCGCCTGAGACGCTGTTCTAATCATCAAGGGTGCAGGTGGAACGGACAATTGGGACACTAGCATATGAGGCATTGGTTGATCAGGAGCTCTGTAATCGTACTGGGTGCCACATGGGTCTGATTATGTTTGCAGCCTACCTGGGTGCGCAATCGATTCAGTGCCTTCACAATAATGATAATTCAGGATAACGTGCAGGTAAATTAGAGTTAATTTTGACAGATTGAGAACGAGATTAGATCGTTTCGTTCCTAAAAAAATTTAGAATTATTGTTCCCTTAATAGCCGGTTTATTGCAAAAAACACAAAGAAATTACTTGTGAGATTGGCCCGTTAGTCTCGCAGTTGTAAACACGACTGTTGAGTAAGGGGTCTTAAGAAACACAAATAGAATAGGTATACAACAAACGATCAAAGGAGAATCGAACGTTCCTTGTTGTTTGCTCTGATTCCCAAATGTTCTCGAATAAAATTTATCCCACCACAAAGACCTGGCTCATTCAATATTTATATTAAAACTTTCCTTGCAGCCAAACACAAACAGAGTCTGATCTTCCATGTTTTCTTCGATCCCTAGATCTCGATTCCTAAAAGGCATTTAGGTACATCAAAGCTGTCGTTTTTCCTCATCAATTCGATTCTTCCTCCGGTCCAATACTAGCGACAATAAACTGGCTTTATTTACTATACCTATAAAGTGTTTTATAGCCACTATTTATTTGGACAGTACAAATTTACTGTCTGTAATATCATCCTCACTTATCAAACGAGAGTAATCGTCGAGTGTCGTCATCTGACACGTTATTAGATAACACCAACTGGTAATCCGATATTTTAATGATGAACCTGATAGCCGTTGTAGTAGGAAATTGCTTTGTATTCAGATGGAAAGTGATGGAGATTGACACATTATTACTGGAAAATGGATATCTTATTTGTGGAATACAATACATTTTATGTTTGTGGTTGTATGAGAGATTTGGGGCCATTCTTTGTCATTTTTTACAATACTGGGAATCTTACCTTTTTCTGATTCAAGCACTATGGAGTCGGCGTAGATAATAAATACGCCCACGACTGCGAGGGAACGTCAGGTGTTTGATTTCTTGATTCTATTGACAATTCAGTACATACTTCAATTTTGTATATCCAAATTGGAGTTGAGAAGTACCTTTTCATTTGTGCACACCTACTCGAACTTCTTGCGAACTCTATATACTCTTTTTCTTTGTGTATGAGAAACCAAATAAAAAAATGTCTAGAAAAAAATTTAATGCATGCATTACTGAACAAAAAATTGTGTAAGCGATTTCTTTTGCTTAATAAGACTCGTTTATTAAGATGAGTACAACGACCCCTTTACAGGTTTCTGGTAAACAAAATTTACACTTGTATATTACATACCTACATGTATTTACTCCCAACTTAAGCCAAGTCCATAAAATATACGAATACCAAGAGATTTACCGCATGCTTCCGCCGAGATGATTAACCGATAAAATCGAATTCACGATTCTATTACTCGATATCGAAATTGCCCCAGCAAAGGTCAGACAACCTCCCGAAATCCGATAGGATCTAAATTCATAATACCACTTATCGAGAGATTCAAAAGCCACTTTTTTATCCTATATATTGAATATAAACTAGATACTGTAGAAGGTGATTATTTATTCCATTGTATGGCAGACACGATTAGAATTTCTAATTTGCAGACTTCAAATTAAGGCATTGAATTTGAGTGACTGTAATTGGTAACGGTAAAACAGATTGAAAAAATACTTTGAAATAGTTGATTGGTATCGCTTTCGATATTCTTTTGAAGATATTAATAATCAAAAATTTGCTACTCAAGAAAGAACTTTAAATCGTGGGACATAAAGTATTTTTTATAATGACAAAATTAAAAAAACGACGGCTTGCAGGCGGCGCGCTGGCAGCTAGCGGTTTATTTATTCAAGTTGATTTCAGCTCTGCCATTGCCGTATCGAAGGACCATTAGGGGAAATCGTAGTCTACCAGAGAAGTCTGAGGATGCGTAGCGAGGAATGTGTGGGAAACTAAACAATTACTAACTAATTAGGAAAATGAAGCAATGTCATTCGTTATTTTCATACACATCTACCGTCCTCGCTGCGCACCTGTTTGCTGTCACCGCTATAGCTACGGATTCAAATGACTTGATACTACAAATACTTGATAGTACCAAAAGACCAACACAATACATAAATTCAAAGTCATACACATGGTAAAAACGCCTTCCGAGTAAAAATTCTAAATAGAGAACATTCCAACAATGTATTTCCAGGCTAGAAACAAAAGAATAGACAAACTTTTACACATAGATACAGGCTTAAAGTTATATTCCGTTAACATCTAAAGTTCATTGTATTTCCTTAGAGGAGAAGTATGAAGATTCTTCGCGCATACAATCTTGTTGGCATGCCTCCATAATCCATAAAGTGACTGTAAGTTACTATTGCCCTTTGTTTGATTCAACTATTTCAGGATGAGAGTACTGTACAGGGTAGTGTAGAGAAAGAAACTGAAGAGTTCCGTAGAATTTTGCAATAGACAAATATTTTTAGGGTACCGAAATCTCGAATAGTAAAAGCAACTACAATATCTCGTGCTAAAAATACTCGGTGGATTATTTTTTGATGTTGTAGTTTATATGGAAGAAAAATGTTAACGCCTGGAGTCTATAGAATCATGTACTGATGTTACTTAGTGAGGTGATAGGAAGGAGGGTAGATGTACACGCGGAATTTACTTTAGAAGACCCTAGCTGTTGTACAATCAACCTCTCTATATTTTCAAACTACGTCCTAGCAGCTAAATGTCATTTATTTAAACTGAGCGACAGGAAACTGATTACAACCCGAAATACCCGAATAGTCAAAATTTTCGGGCTCCTAAATTCCAATATTGACTCGAAGGTATTCATGACAACCGAGGACTCTACAGAAAGGCCTCAATTCTGATCTTACGCAATAACCTAAACATTTTAGTCTGCACTGACACGACGTCAAATAACATTCAAATAACCTTTTTCTTAAGGATAAGCATTTCTTAAGGATACCTGACTTGCTGCCTTTGTAGAAATATAATTATTTGAATTCCATCTAGCTAGACTGGATTCTCATTATTGTAAGTCACAACCTTGTGGAAGCTGGTGGAATGAACCATTTTGAAATGTCAAAGATTTAAATGGAAGTGAACGGAACCTTAAAATATCCGGATCATTAAAATTGGATAAGGATGTCGACACGCGACGTTCCCTACAAATGCTAGATCAGTGATTGTGAAAATGTTAGAAAAAAGTGTCTGAACAGTCAACCGGTGAATCTGTCTCAATTTATTTGTTGACTTTGCTGAACAGATCTTTTTTTAAAGAGTTAGTTGTAATTTTCGGTCTTATTATATCTGATGATTGAAAGAATTGAATTGGGGATTTATAATAACTTGTTTGAAAAATATATATATGTAAAGAAATTATAATTTCATTAATAAGGTTGATAGTGTCCTCTGTCGGTAAAGACTGTACCATAGTACTCTAAAAGATGGCGCTATGCGAAAGAGGATGAGTAAAACAGGTTGGATCATAGAAGGAGCTATTCTGTGGATAGGAATTTGACAACTGTTTTTACCATCGCATTTATTGTTCGATTTAAGTAAAAAGGAATTGTTATTATGTTGTGTAACTTTTAATGTCGTTTCTTTGTTTCTCAGGTAGGATAAAAATATTATTAGTGTACCTATATATTAGTTACTAGCTGTTGCCCGCGGCTTCGCTCACGTCGACCTAAGTGTTACTTAACTAAATAAGTATTGAATACTATGTTATCAAAATCTTCCAAGCAGGTCGAATGGTTGCTAAGGTGACTGCTAATAGTTACGACTGTAGGTTTAAAGAATTTATCTGTAGTCGCTTGAAGTCTGGCTTGTGCACGGCTGGTAAAAGGCTTACGCCATACCTGGGGCTAAAACATAATTGGCGTAATGAGAGTATATGTGGCTTTACTATTCCTTTAGATAATACTATGATGTGGTGTCAAAATTTACTTACTTTTCTTTCTCAAACCATTAACAGCATCTTTAATAGGCACTGCTTTAACATTATACCTCACATTGTAGCTGCGATCTGCCTAGTATCAAGACCGAAGAAATGAATCTTATAATCAGAGCAACAGGCAACAAAATTTGAGCTTCTTGTTAGAACCAAATTTATGTAAAGTTTTTGGGAGAAAGTATGGACAAAAAACAGTAATCATAAGACTTCTTAAAAGACTAAGCAAAGTTTTACCTCACAAATTATCCCTTATTTTTGGAACCGTAAACTACACAAAAAATTTCCATTTAAAGAATTTTTTTAAGCATGTAGAACATCTTCCGTTTATAGGACCTACCCATAAGAAGAAATTCCGAATGCGATGCATGATTCATGATTGATGCTTGATTCAACTTGCATCCTGAAAGCGTGAAGTCTGTAAGACATTCAACGTCAGAAGAACGATTGTCACGGAATTTTTCTATGGGTGAAATTGAATTTGGTACAGTTTCTGTTGTTGCTAATCTATTTCTGTTTTGCCATTTGAATATAAGTACAATTTTTGGTGGCGCGGCTCAGGACAGAAGTTAAAATTTTGGACAAAAAACGTTTGCACATAAATCATTCAACACTTGTATGAAGTGTCGAAGTTGGGAGGTCCCTTTTTTAAGCATGAGATGTCGTAAAATTATTTTTTTCCTTTCTGGTGGAAAGGAGTGTCAGACTGTTATTGGCTAAAACCCATCCGAGTTCCTTCCGATGTCCTTTGTGTTCCAGGGCCGCGGTGAGTCTTTCGAACAAATTCCGCAACTGTGCTAACATCTCTTTGAGGCGCGCGTGAAACACAGTACGTCGTCGGCTTGGGTCTGGTTCTGGTTGGACGGCGAGCCACACAACGGTAGCCGACCGCAAGCCCACTCCGACGGTGGTCTGGAATCGCTCTACGACTCTCGACACCCGGGGCATCCCCTTCTGTTCTGGCGGCCGGGGTGAAAGGTTGACCTCTCCATCATGCGTTTCGCCTCCTCCTTCGTTGGCATTACTACTTCGCAGAAGGAAGCGATTGCTTCCCATTCTCCCTCGCTCCGGACTATGGATGAACCAAGGCCGGATGCGAGAGGTCGCCGCCGCCAATCGCCTTTATGAGGACACGCTGATGTTCTGCCCAAGCAGGGGCATGCCTCCACCGTACGCTCCTTTGTGATCCTACAGTGATAACACCAAGGCGTGTCCTAGCGCCGAAACCGAAACAGTTAGCTCCCGAAACAACTGTGACCAGAGAGTACCTGCGTCAGAGAATCCTTGTGGTGCGGCGATCCTACTATCGATATAAATTGGTAACTCTTTAAGTTTCTGAGGTGCTGTTTTTTATTCATGAAAAATATTCTTAGGGGTAGCTAGAATTTGTGGGCCAATCTGTCGAATTCTGTTCTATTCATTCTTCTTCAGTCGACGTATGCAAATTTTCAAAGTTATGTTAAGGTTATGCTTAAACCTATTTTATTATAATATTGAAATCATACCATCGAAAATAAAAACAATTGAATTAGGTACCAATTAAAATAATGACAAAAAGTAACAATCAATTGGGATCGAACTCACACAAAATATCTTACATGGCTTTCATTAAACACCGAAGCTATTCTCTAAACAAAGTAAATAGCGTAATAATAATAAAAAAATATAGCAATTCCCATACCATGTTATAATGACTGCTTAACTCCTTGTGGCTAATGACGTCATGTTTTTTATTTCATAGGATAAAATATCTCCCACTGTCTTTCATAGGAACTACCTCGTTAGCCTAGTGGTCCTAAGCGCGACTGCTACGCTAGAGGTCTTGGGTTCGATTCCCAGGTCAAGCAAAGTGTTATTGGGTTTTTCTATGAAATTCTCAGTAGCAGCTCGGAGTTAGGATTTGTGCCCGGTTAATGACAATAGGTTCGCCCCCTGTTACATGAGATCTAAACATACCGGCGAACTGTGGGTGTATATTGTTACACCTCTGCCTAACCCATCGGGAAATACAGGTGTGATGGTATGTGTAATATGTAACTAATCTGCAGTATTGTGTATGTTTTATAGCAATCCAAAACATGTCCAAGAACAATAATGCTTACCTAACCTCATTATTTATTACAAATAGCGAAATAGCCTAACTATTAATTACAAAGCCCACCACCCAAAGAGAGAAGCAGATTGTGTGAAGGAAGATATCCAGCACCTCATGACTACTTGAATTAGTCAGACTACCTAGCTCCCGGTAGTGAACTTCAGTGATGTATCTGGAAGGCATTGAATAGATTGCGCATTTAAATAGGCCGTTGCAAACATAATTTGGTAAAAGAGGGCATCATATACCCGTCTGAAACTCAGTGCAATTGACGCATCAGTAAAAGCAGCCATCTACTTTTCTTAACCGGTGTAAATTATTGTTAGGGGTATCATCGATCCCGGGTCGGTAGTGCGTAGTGTTCCACGTGCGCCTCAAAGAAATGTCAGTACTGTAAGATGGGGCCCGCCAGGGCCAGTGTCTAGCAGGGTTGCGGAATTCAAAAGAGTCACCGCGGCGCTGGTACGCAAAGGGCATTAGGAGGAACACTTTGTGTTTTAGTCTGTAAGAGTCTGACACTCCCTTCCGTTCCGCCCAGAGCGAAAGAAGTCATTTAAAGATTTCCCATCCTTAAAAAAAGGGGTATCATTGATGTGAAAAGAAGAATTTATATCGCGTAATAATATACAGTCATGTGTTGGACCGACATTTAAATACTATTTTGTCAAAATTAAAGAGTCAAATAGACATAAATTCTTTAACAATACGTATATTTTCCGCTCTACTATCGTTTGCACACCGATCAGTTTCTATTTTTTCGATGAAAACTTTTGACTTCAATTTGCTATTTTTAGTAACTATATAAGACATTCTTTTCTGCAAAAATAATAAAGAAAAAATAAGCAAGCTAAGCGTTACTGTATAAGAATGACTACTTCTATTTTATTCTTGTTTGGAAATCTTCTAGTATTCAAAAGAAATATTTAAAAAATCACAAAAAGTAAAACATTATACCGGAACCGAACTCAAGCCCTGCGATTGGAAAGGCGGTCATCGAACCATTAGACTATTTAATTCAGTAGAAAAGCTTTGAAATTGCCGTTCTGTTTTGCCATGATTGACTGTTTAGCTTCTTAAAGGTATAGCGTGATAGTAATTATTTCAGCAGTTCAATCCTCAGCCATCTAAAGTATTGTTATATTTTGTTTCATCTTTTTTGAAACCCGTCGTAATCTGCATCATCATTGTTCATCCCCCAAAGTAGATAGCGCGATAATTTATAGCCTACGGCCAACTTTGGCCTATGATGAATATAATAAAAAAATAATATCCAAAAATTGAACGGAATCTGTCCGGCAGTATTTGTGTGATGCTCTAACAAACAAACAGACAAAAATTTAGAATCGCTTCCCGACCCCGTAGCAATCACTTTTTTTTAAATATATTAAATGTACAGTTTTGACTTCGCTACGATTTTATTATAAGTATAGACTATGTACAGACATTATTTTCTGCTTTAATATTAAAAGATTTAAATAAATAAGTAAGTAAATCAATGTTATGTCAGAAGTTATGCATACTTTTATTTTATTATTGTTGGGAGTCTACCTGTACGAAAAAAAATGTTTAAAAAATCACAAAAAGTAAAACTCTTACTGAGGACCGAACTCACGATCAGCGATTTGCAAGGCGGTCATCATACCATTAGACCATTTACTACTTCGGAAATAACTCTAAAATAGCCGTTCTAGTATGCCATTATTGACTGCTTTACTCTTTGAAGGTATAGCGTGATGATAATTATTTTAGAAGTTCAATTTCGCAGCTATCTACAATATTCTTACATTATATGTCGTTATTTTCAATCCCGTGAGAATCTCTAGAAGAACTCGGACATAATGCAACATTGCTCATCCCCCAAAGCAAATAGCGTGATAATTTATAGCCTAAGTTTTAAGTGGAGCTTACCGCAATATATTAGTGAAAACCGCATTCAAATCGGTTAAGCCACGGCTGAGATTAGCGTGTTCAAACGCACAGACAAACAGACAAACAGACAAACAGACAAAAATTCTAAAAACCATATTTTCGGCATTAGAATCATTACTCGACCTCGTAGCAATTACTTTTTTTCAAAAATATTAAATGTACAGTTTTGACTTCGCTACGATTTTATTATATGTATAGATTAGGGCATTTAAGTTTGTACTAAAATAAAACTTTGTTTTTCAGAGCAACACATGTGTTTCATTAACAATTCAAACTCAACATAATATACGTCTTATATATATATATAATAATTTTTACAAATGGAAAAAAAGAACTAGGACTATAAATAATTGATATCAAAACATTAATGAAGAACGAGTGGGTGTATAAATGACAGCAAACGAATAAAAATGTCATCGCATTTTTTTATGGTTAAGAACCCAGTAACAATATTAACGATTGATTAATTTTATGCATAGGTGTCGAAATAACCAACTCAATTACAAAAAAAAAACTAAACTTATTGATGTATTTCTTACGTTTGAAAGCATTTTGTATTTGACGGACTCCCTGCGAGTTCATCCGCGTGGAAGTCACTCACTATATACCATAAAACATAAAATATCCCAAGTCACTTGGCAATAGAGAAGCTTTTTATTAGTTATAAAAAAAAATCGGAAGAGTAGGTACTTCCTATTACTTGACTAGTCTAAAAGATTGAAGCGAATATTGATCGTTGACCATATACACTTGACGTCAAGTAAACGCAGTAAACGATCAATGTTCGCTTCAATCACGTAGACTTGTCAATTGGACTTGACAGTCTTGCGGATACATTACAAACAAAAAATAAACAATATTAACTCCGATTTCAACGCAAAATTAAAGTGACAAATTGCCAAGCGCTTCTAAGCAGCAATGATTGATTGTTGATCAACAAATCAAAGCAATATACGCGCGCTTGGCAACTTCGGAACTTCCCACATAAATGTTTCGTTCGAGAAACCAGGGGGTTAGCAGTTTAACTTCCTAAACAAACCAAATATAATTACCAAAACAGTTTTAGTAAATAGGCCAGTATTCCCAGTACCACAAGGAGCAGTGTCCTTTAATTAAAGTTCGTAATAAACATGAACATTATTCAGACACCGAAAACACACGGAAACTAAACAGTTCTTGCATACAAGTTTCCCACTGCTGGGACCGTACATTACTTTTTATTACAAACGTTCAGCTTTTAGAGGTCTTTCGAGTCCCGTGATTAAGTTGAGCGGCTACAAGGACCAGATAGGGGTAATTCCTAACATTTAATCCTAATTTAAATGGTTTTTCTTTTATTTTGTAGTCCGGGTTTCCCGTTAATGTTTACGAGTCGTCCAGTTGAGCCCGTATAATGAGAACTCATAAAGCGGATTATTTACACTGATTTACATAAATGTGTCAATTAATTATTTTGAATGGTTCGCGGAATGGGCGCACAATGTGTGAGAGTAGAACGCTCTTCAAAGATTACGAAACTTTGACATTTTCATTAAACTCGTTTAAATTCCTTATACATAAACACGGCGTAAAAATAAGCAAAACTTTAAAAATATATGGTTAAATCGAAGGTAACACTGGTGAAACGTTACTCAGTGTTTATTTAAACGCAAAATTAAAAAAAAATAAGTTACCCCCGACAATAGAATAATAATCCCTACCGCAGCTAACAAAAAATCTGATAACTTTGAAACCGCTAAACCGATTACATCAAACATAGCTACGAACACTCCCAACTAATTCACCTTTCAAACAAAAAAAACTAAATCAAAATCGGTTCATGCGTTCGGAAGCTACGATGCCACAGACAGACACACACACACACACTAAAGTTTAAAAAACATGTTCATCGCTTTCAGTTCATGCTTGAGTGTTAAGTGTTACATTGTTCAACACCTTGCTGTACAAAATCTTAGCAACCATCACTAATCCCCAGTTCAACATGTAAGTACTCCTCACGTTTATTAGCAAACGCAACAGTTTGCAAGCTCCCATAGTAACCTCCAGTAGTTTCAAACAAGAATAGCTGATGAAGGTTCAACCCCAGAACAAACAACTTTCAAGGAAAATAGGATAGATACTCGTACCAACACTTGTACGTCGTAGATAAATTACGGTCAGTAAACATGAGTCTAGGTACAACGACTACAACGTAAGCTTTTGAATAATTTTCATACAAGGACCATGTGAAGTTTGGTCAAAAGGACCGGGACCGCAAACGTTATAACCCTAGCGTTGCTGTGTGATAATTTTAAAAGACAACATTGTTACGCTCTTTAAACTTTTGCTGGGAATTTTAGGTTGACATTAAGTGAAGAGGATTTATTATACGTAGTGTGTGGATGACGTGGGAGCGGATATTTTGTTGAGGACACTGTTGTAATTTAGAAGTTCTGACATCAGCTTTAATGACTGCTACGAGTATCGTAGTTAACTTAGTTTTAACGTTTCGTGAAAATAGCATTGAGGTAATAACATATAATAAGTACCTAAGTCGGCAAGGCTGATGTGGCATTGGGCAGGCCATGTGAATGCCTTAAAACAGATGGGCCAGAGTCATCATTCAGTGGGGCGCAGAGGGGCCTAGGACTGACTGGCGTGATGACTTAGAGACATTTATGGTAAGAGACAAAGAAGCGTGGAAGGCTATTGGTAAGACCGTTGCCCAGCAGTGGGACAATACACGTTGAAAAATAAAAAAAGGACCTAAGTGGTTTATTCTTCCTGACATCACAATCTGCTAAAATAAAAACAAGTTACCAATACGTTACCTACATTTCTAAATCCGACTTTTATTTTCCGAGTTACACTTTTTGATATTGCATCAGAAATAATAGTACCTAACTTTACTAAACCAATTATCAACTATGATTCAGATTCAAATTGTGATCGAACGCAATAAACTTTTGAAAGCGGAACTGCATAAATCGTATCTACCATTCATAGTAATTTCCATTCGTTCGTTCGCACTCAACAATAATAAATCATTCAACCCATCAGAACTGGCCGCTGTTTTGTTTAACTTGCAGCCACGTGTGGGAGAGGAAAGATTAATTTATTGGATTAAATAAGTATAGGATTTATTAATTGATTAATTTTTAATTGGCTTTTTTGGGAATTAATCTTGGCATTTAATTTAAATTAGAAGGCACATGACTTTTTTTGTAAATATTTTTTAATGGATTTTTAACACAGCACACGTCAGTTCTATCATGACCTTATCTTAAATGAATTAAAGTAAGGTACACGATTTAATGAAAATCATTTACTAGGAAATTGTCCTGTTCCGTGGGCGCGTTTACAAACATAAAGACTCATAATTATACATATACAGAAAGACTCAAAATCACTATTGGAGGCAATACAAATATTTTTCCATGCAGGAACTGAACCCACGACACCCAGCACCGCAGACAAACTTTCAGCCACTTCGCCAACGGTGCCGTTAATGTTCACGCATACGTTTGTATATGATCATAATTTACTAATAAGAGACATAAAAGACAAACAAAAACATATCTATATCATCAGATCACTTTGACATAACGGATCGATCAATGAAATAAACATTTTAATCCAACTGACATTTACATTTACAACTCCGTTCATTCATCTCTCGCACATAAATAGAACGGTAGTGACCGACGGGCGGCACGAGTACACGGCGTGGGTTTCATTCAACAACATTACATAGTAACACGTACATATATATACATACACATTTGCTAGAACAAAGCCTATTGGACGGAACCGACAAATTGCATGTCGGTCCCATCAATGTAATCACGTATTTTAGTTTGGAAAACAATTTGTGTTTTGGAATGTACCTATCTGGTAGCCTAGTGGTCCTAAGCGCGACTGCTACGCTAGAGGTCTTCGATTCGATTACTAGGTCAAGCAAAAAGTGTTATTGGGTTTTTCTGTGAAATTCTCAGCAGCAGCTCGGAGTTAGGATTTGTGCCAATATTATTATGAACATACTGGCGAACTGTGGGTGTACATTGGTACACCTCTGCCTAACCCTTCGGGGAATACAGGCGTCATGGTTTGTGTATGTGAAAATTTTAAACTCATTGAAATAAGGTTAAAAAGAACTTGATCAGAAATAAAATCCTTTACCATGCCGTGCTGTGACGTGACGTCTGACAGCGCCGGCCCTTAAGCTGTAAGCATTTGGCACCACCTGACAAAAAATAAATTAAAGCCCCGTTTTACCTCTTGATTGTACAAAGACCTAGCAATTTTGTTTATGCGGACTTCCTAATAACTGTAGAACAACAATCTTCATAAAAACTCGTAGTTGTAAAGATGTAAGGTCAACAAAATAAATTGCAATGTGACTTGACTTGTAGTAATTTATTTTTTATATCTTCGCTTATTATCTTGACTCCGGTCTAGATAGACAGCTAGACATGAACCGATCGAATGTTGGATTTAGGCTCATTATATTACATACTAGCTAATGCTCGCGACTTCGCTCTCGTGATTACATTCACGGGTTTTTTTTTAATCAAAACATATATTATTTCTTATAATATCAGCTATATGCCAAACTAATCTCCGAAACGGCTATATTGATTTTGATGAAACTTTCGCTGCGAAAGCGAAAGTTTATACATTATATGTTTATATCTTTTCTTAAAAAAAAGAAGCCTTACTTATTAGCAAGGCTACTTTTTTTTTAAGAAATATGTAGGGCTTCACGCTATAAAATAAAACTCCGTGACAACTGACATTCTGCGAACGAAGTGACAGGCATAAGCTAGTATATCAATAAACTAGGTTCTGGCCGCGAACTTCGTCCGCGTGGATATGTATACGTTAACTTGGCTTTCTATGTGTTAAAGAATTTTTTAAATCGTATCGCATACCATTACGCTTGTATTCCCCGAAGGGTTAGGCAGAGGTGTAACAATGTACACCAACAGTTCGCCGGTATGTTTAAGTCCCGCGTAATAGGGGGCGAGCCTATTGACATTAACCGGGCACAAATCCTAACTCCGAGCTGCTACTAAGAAAATCATAGAAAAACCCAATAACACTTTTTGCTCGACCTGGGAATCGGACCCAAGACCTCTAGCGTAGCAGTCGCGCAGTCAGTTTTTTAAAATCGGTTCAGTAGATTTAGAGATTACCCCCTACAACGTCACAAACTTTACCTCTTTGTAACATTAGTTTAGAAGCATAGATAGGTTCGTTAATAACTGAATTCGTTCTCCGAAATAATCAAATTAATAGTAGGTAGGTTACCTGCTATCCTGGTATACAAATGTAGAAACGTTACATTTCTTGAGGGGAAATTGATGAAGATTGATCCTTATTAAAAGGACTCTCTGTGAAGAAGCCCGTATTTAGAAACGTATAAACCGTTTCTTGTTAGGATATTTACACTAATTTTATAAGTGCGAAAGCAACTTTATCTGCTTGTCTTTTTTTTTTGTTCCGGATGGGAAAATCATCAAATGACTTCCCCTACCCTGGGTGGGGCGAGAGAGAGTGTCAGACTTTTACAGACTAAAACCCACCCATGTTCCTTCTTGTGCCCTTTGTGTTACGGGGGCGCGGTATCTCTTTCGAACATCCCGCAGCCCCGGCAGGCATCAGCCCTGAGTGGCCCCTCCAATTGCTGACATCTCCTTAAGGCGCGCGTGGGACACGAACGCGCCGACGACACGGCCTGTCGTTATGCAATGTATGGACGGTAAGCTACCCATTGCTCACCGTCCACAAGCCCGCGATCTGTCTGTCTGTGTATTAGTTAATCACGGCAAAACCACTGAACCGATCGTAATGAAATTTGAGAATAAAGTAGCCCGGGATCTAAATAAGCACATGGGCTTTTTCGTTTGGCACAATAGTTAATAACCGACATTCACGAGGGTGAAATCGCGGGTCAAAAGCTGGTTGTTAACCCCCGACTCAAAAAGAGGTAAGTTTGACCTCTCAGTGTCTGCCGGTGGCAGCGTAGCTATTAAACGATTTTTTTTTTATTTAAAATAGGTTTTCTAGCGATTACGGTTCTTAGATATGTTTTATCAAAATCGGTTCAGTCGTTTCAAGGTTAGTAGCTCTATTGTTAGCTGCTGCATTTATTCTTCTGTCGGGGGTTACATTTTTTTTTAATTTTTATTACTTTTTTATAATTCAAGATAAACGTAGGTAAATATAGCATGGTAGTAATTTAAATTACTTGTATTTTTTTAAATTGTTAACAAAATACTGATAAGGCACATTAGAACAAGATGAAAAAAAAAAACAATTGAAGAGGGCACTAGCTGCCCCTTCCGAAAGATAGTTTCGTATGAAATTAAGTGTCGTTACATTTTCATAAATATACTGTACTTAGGTATACCTTTTTTCTTCCATGTTTTACTACCAGTCACCAGTGTACATTTAAAATATTTTTAAACTAAAGTGCAACAACTTTTGGCTACTCGATCAGTCAAAGTGTCAGGAAGAAGTAGTGCCGACCTATTTACCGACTTACACGTGATACTAAGACGTATACGGGAATTGATATGGGCATTTGATGGATAATTTATACTTATAAGGATATTCTTTGGAAAATACGTAAGTTTGTGTAAATGATGGAGAGAGAGAGCTGATGCTCTCTCTCTTACGTAAATCTCCATTACGTAAACTTTAAATATTACCATCATACCATCACGCCTATATTCCCCGAAGGGTTAGGCAGAGGTGTAACAATGTACACCCACAGTTCGCCGGTATGTTTAGGTCCCATGTAATAGGGGGCGAGCCTATTGCCATTAACCGGGCACAAATCCTAACTCCGAGCTGCTAATGAGAATTTCATAGATAAAACCAATAACACTTTTTGCTCGACTTGGGAATCGAACCCAAGACCTCTAGCGTAGCAGTCGCGCTTAGGAATACTAGGCCAACGAGGCACTTTCAATATTAATATATTTTAATAGACCTTTTAGTAATTAAATATTTCGACAGTTTCCTACATGGTCAAAATTTATGGGACGGTATTTTTTTTTTATAATCATCGACAAATGTTCGCTGCGGCGTCTTGAATTCTGTACTGAATACATGTTAAAAGTTTTCTTTTCGAAGTCCTTCCACCTCGTGTGCTATCGAAAATACAAGTAAGATAATACATACATACATAAACTAACACTTTTCTCGTTTGGGGGTAGGCAGACATTACAGAACGCCACTTGCTACGATCCCTACAAACTCATTTTGCCTCGTCCACGTTCATACATCTGGTCATACAAGCACGCCGGTTACGATTACAGCTCACTCGACCTTTCTGAAGAACCTCACCAATAAGTTTGATGTGTTGACTGTACTTTCGGCATTTATTCATTTGCTTACAGAAATAATGGGACGTGAAAAACATAAGAGGACGAGATACGCCTCAAAAATGTTTATCCTTTGCTAATCGTATGTAGATAAATGGCGCAATGCATCCACAGGAATTTGGACAGAGCATGGCTTAAATAAACTACTAAAACCCTGTATAAAATTCTACCGATTGTAAAGTATTATGACTAACACATACATACGATCACGCCAGTATTCCCTGAAGGGTTAGGCAGAAGTGTACCAATGTACAATTGTACACCCACAATCCGAAGGTATGTTTTAGGTCCCATGTAATAGGGAGCGAGCCTATTGCCATCAACCGGACACAAATCTTAAGTCTGAGCCGCTACTGAGAATTTCATAGAAACACTCAATAACAATTATTAATAAAAAAAAATTATAACATATATCACGTATATCACACATATATCACGTCTACCAAACAGTTACAATAAGTATACACGTAAATGGTAAACAAAATAATGATAGGTAAATGGCTAATGAACGGAACTATCATTTGGTTAATTGGCTTAATACAGTGAAAGGTTCTCAGACATTCAACAGGTGTAATTAGGTGATCACGTGCGAAATACGTTACAGAGACTTAAGTCACAAATTGGTGGATACAAAAGTTGTATACAAACTTTTTAGACGTACGCATTACCGACGGGTTCTATTTAGGAAAAACAGCCATTAAAATTTCAACGAGTAATTCAAAAATCGAATGTAATCGAATACTTTTACATTGGCGATCAAGTGACCTACTTATGTGTACAGATTCGTTCGCAGTTTAAAAAAAAGAACGCCATGTTACAAGACATGTTTGTCATGTGAATATTTTTGAAAAGCATTTGTTCTGCTTACTATCTCTTTGTTTGTCGACTGTACCACAACCAACAAACCGAATACAATTTTAGTGGGGCTTCTGTCAAATCTTAGTTCGTGTTTATTACTTTCGTAGAAACACGATATTAATGCGTTTTCTTTAATATCTCTGTGGTTATATTATTTTGTTGGTTGTTGTTAATAGAAATGCTACATACAAAGTATAACTACACGGTGTTCTGCCCATCACAGTGAGCAAAAATTACACACATAACAACATACCATCACGCCTGTATTCCCCGAACAGTTAGGGAGAGGTGTACCAATGTACACCCACAGTTCGCCGATATGTTTAGGTCCCATGTAATAGGAGGCATTGCCATTGATCGGGCAAAAATCCTAACTCCGAGCTGCTACTGAGAATTTCATAGAAAAACCCAATAACACTTTGCTCGACCTGGGGATCAAACCCAGGACCTTTAGCGTACCAATCGCACTTAGGACCACTAGGTTAACGAGGCAGTTAAAAAAAATGCTGTATTTAATTTTTTGTGTAAAAAAAAAACGAAGAAAAAGGTTTATACTTTGACTTTCAATATCTCCGTTACCAGAAGGTTCCTAGGTAAGGTCCAAAACAAAAAATGAACGCAATGATGGAAAGAAAATGCAACTTGGCTTCGTTAAGTATCTTTCTACACCGTATGGATAAATGTTTTGTACGGTAAATCATTGAAAAGCTTTATTAACAGGCCATTTTGAATCATAAATAAACAACATATTGACAGGAATCTGGAACGCCTTCAAACCTTTGACGATAAAATTGCTGAAAGAATTCAAATTAAAGCTATCGCGTTCCATCCGACATTCTAAACTATAAACATTGAATAAACAAATTTAGTTATTTGTTAGAAAACGGATATAGGATATACCCTGAATGGAAAGGTTCATAGAAATACCGCGGATTCTTGTTTTAATATAATACTATAGAAATCGGATTCAAACGTGGAAGGTACTTTACTGAACTGAATTATGTGATAAACTATATAGAGGTCCACTGTGTGGTTTAGCGTTGAACGAGAACCCTTTGTTCGCCTATAGAACCTTTTATTAGTTGAGGGCACAACAATAAGTAAGAAAAAGCTAGACAGTACGGTAACTATAATTAATTCGCTTTGCGTAAAGAATCCACGCTATTGGACATGCTTAATTTAAGAGTTCTATGCGCAGAAACTGCTTCGGAGAAGTATTACCACCACATGTAATTCTGTTGCAAAGCAGCGTTGCTTCTTTCCGGTCTAAAAGGTATAGGTGCCCCGGTATAATTACAGGTACACTTACAAGAGATATTTTCGCTTTGTCCTTCGACATTAGGATTGTAATGCATCTGTAACCATCATTGCTCCACCAGTCCGACCGATCGCGAGCAGCGTCGGCGACCCAAAAACCCCAGAAAGGCATCCAAAAACCCAAAAATGAACTTGACATCTCTGCTCACGACTCGTGGTAACTTAGTAGTTGAAACGAGTTGAATATTTAATCATGTTATAGTGTAACATGATTAAATATTCAATACTGAACCGAAATACCTCAAACGATTTGTATCAACACAGGATAAACACGCAGCGAACTGAAAATACGTTCAATACTTAACAACAATAGATAAAGACTCACGTATCGGTATTTCCGTGGCAACCAGTAATTGGGAACCACTCATTGTACCTATAATAAGAGCATCGAGGCAGCATACCTTTGTCAGAACTTTCATTGTGTTCCTTTTATTATTGGAAAGTTATGAAAGGAGCAAGGAGAGATAATTATCAATCATCATGATTGAGGGACTAAAGCTCCTCATATGTAAGAACCTATTTTTGATTGAGAAGATTAGGTATTTTTAGAACGTTCATTTCGAAGGAATAGGATTTGAGGAAAGACGCGTCTAATATTTTTGTTTACTGTATGAATATAGTTTTGAACCCCCGACGCAAAAACGATGGGGTGTTATAAGTTTGACGTGTCTATGCCTGTGGGTGTGTGTGTCTGTGGCATCGTAGCTCGCGAAAGAATGAACCGATTTTGATTTAGTTTTATTGTTTGAAAGGTGCATTCGTCGGGAGTGTTCTTAGTTATGTTTAATGGAAATCGGTTAAGCGGTTTTAAAGTTATCAGCTGTTTTGTTAGCTGCGGTAGGGATTTTTATTCGTCTGTCCGGGGTTACTTACAATTTTTAATTTTGTGTTTTGAATGTGTAGGTTTGTCAATTGCGTACCTATTGCAATAGCGGCTGAGTGATTGGTTGCTATGCTGCTTGTCGCAGATTCAAGCCAGCACGAAGCAAAAATTTTTATAGCCTACAGGTAGTTGCTCCGGATATGGTCAACTTAAAGTCAAAGTCAAACCATTTATTTCAAATTAGACCATTTACAGGCACTTTTGAACTGTCAAGAAGTTACATTTAAAACTTGAAGTTAGTTGCTCGTTCTAAAGCGTAGGAGGTCTCTATGGAGGAGAAAGAGCAAGAAACTCCATGGACACTCTTTTCTTCCAATTTGGTTTCTACAAAATCTCGGTTACAATATTATTGTTGCTTCTATATGTGAAAACAATGAAAATGAATATAAAACAATAATAGTGCTAAAGATGTAAGCCATGGCAGTTAAGAGATGACCAATCCCAACTGACAGCGCCCGTTCACGAACATGACGCGTGCATCAGCACCATTTAGCTCAACCATCTTGAAGGGAACCGAACGATCCAACACACGCGCCACCATCAGCGAGACATTTATGTGAGCATGACAATGCTCTCAACCGGTGGGGTGAGGTGAGGTGGGGTGTGTATGTGAGTATAAACACACACACACAGTGGGTACAGTGTATTATTTACATTATGTGCAAAAAGTTTTAATAAATAAATAAATGTTTGTACACCTACGATACAGGAGAAATAACTAATGTGATGTACAAGTAAATTCTTTTAGGTATTCCTTTGTTTATTTTTTTATACACCGTGTCTATCGAAGTCTTTCATCCAGGTCTCCTAACGCAAGTCTACAGTAAGAAATTTCTATAGAAATACCCAGTACCTACCCACATTGTATTCTTCTACCTTGAAGTGTTTTCCTCTCGTTAATACGTAAATAAATAAGAAAGAAAAATGTTGTAAGCACAAAACAACTATTGAATGTGGAAGATCGAAAAAACATCTCATTTTGAATAACAGAACAATAATGGTTTCTCGTAAACAAGACAAAAAACAAGGACGAGGAGAGAAAGAGGTATTTGAAAAGGTTTTGTAGAAAACCCTTCTAACAACACTATTCATCGAAGACTATGCATGGGTATGCGATTTCCATGGGTTAGCGAATCTAATTTGAAGAAAAGTTTTTATGCGTACACAAGGGCGAAAAAATTTGCAATTATCCCAACATTTATTTGTTCTGGATCGTCTGAGATCCTTCCGGGTATGGAGACATAGAAAGCGAAAGTTTTAACATTTTATTCTTTGAGTTCAAAAAAAAACACAATAATAATATGTTGTAACTTAACTTTAAATACCCTCACGACTTCTGTATTGTTGGATAAACAAAATTAATTACCCAGCAATAATTTATGCTCAATGCAAATTAGTGATGATGTTTGATAATTAATGATGGATGGCCGTAGTGAGTGTGCGTAGTTTACGGCAACGTGTCTTTTTAAACCCCGACGCATCAACGACGGGGTGTTATAATAAATAGGGCAATTAGTCGGGAATGTTCTTAGCTATGCTAGATGAAAATCGGTTCAGCGGTTCCAAAGTTATCAGCTCTTTTGATAGCTGCGGTAGGGATTTTTATTCTTCTGTCGGGGGTTACTTACAATTTTTAATTATGTGTTTTTTACAACCCGTATTTTAACTTTCTCAAACATATAAAACATAAATAGCTTGCGACACTTTTCAGAAAATCATCATCATCATTAAGGGCTCTTTCAATTTATGTGTTTGGTGCCGGACTGCTGCGGTGCCGGAGCGGTGCGTTTGTCGTATTGCGCAGAGACGGTCGTCTGCATTCATACAAAGCGCACGGGGCGGCAGCAGTTCTGCGTCGGTTCTACGCACGCTCGACGGCAGGACGACAAACGTCAAGCGTCAACTGTATGAAAAAAGACAACAGTCCGTATGCAATCCGGAAAACGCACCGTTCAGTCACCAAAAGCATACATTGAAAGAGCTTTATGAGCTAACTAAAAAACCAATTACAATATCATTATTTACAGGACAATACTCAGTATTCCAGTTAAACCCAGTTTACACTACATGCACAAAATTCTTCGTTTCAACAATATTAATTAGCATTTCGGAAATAAAACAGGATTTAATAAGCAGATTTTTTTTTTTTTTTTTTTTGGTGGGTGGGAAATCATCAAATAACTTCTCCCGCCCTGGGCGGGGCGGGAGGGAGTGTCAGACTTTTACTGACTAAAACCCACCCATGTTCCTTCTTGTGCCCTTTGCGTTCCGGGGGCGCGGTATCTCTTGCGAACAACCCGCAGCCCCGGCAGGCATCGGCCCTCAGTGGCCCCTTCCTTTTGCTGACATCTCTTTGAGGCGCGCGTGGAACACGAACGCGCCGTCGACACGGCCTGTCGTTATGCAACGTAAGGACGGTGAGCTACCCATTGCTCACCGTCCACAGGCCAGTATCTACGGTGGCCGGGAGTCGTCTCGCGGCTCCCGACGTCCGGAGCGTCTACCGCGGCGGCTGGGACGGGAGAACCGCTGTCTCAACCGTCCCGCCGCCTCCTTCTCAAGCATTACTGCCTCGCAGAAGGAGGCGACTGCATCCCATTCCCTCTCGCTCCGGACCATGGCTTGCACCAGGGCCGGACGCGAGAGTTCGCCGCCGCCGATGGCCGCCACGAGGACTCGGCGATGCTCCGCCCAAGCGGGGCATACCGCCACGGTGTGCTCCACCGTATCCTCGGGGCGATCCACACAATGGTGACACCCGGACGTTTCCTCCCGCCCGATGAGGTGCAGGAACCTCCCGAAACACCCGTGTCCGGTGAGGACCTGCGTCAGGCGGTAGGTGAGGGCGCCGTGGCGCCTCTCCAGCCACTCCTCAAAGAGGGGACTTACCGCCTCTATTAAGGCGTGCCCAGCACGAGGTTGCGACAGCCGCTGTCTCCATGTCGCCATGAGATCGAGCCGGAGGTCGGCCCGCCGAGCGGCAATTTGCCGCGGTGGCGGACTCTCCCCCCGGCCTAGTACCTCCACGCGCTACTCGTACAGGCGCGCGAGGACCAGCGCCTCCAGATCCCACGGCGGCAATCCGGCAAGGAGGCTCGCCGCCTCCCCCGAGATCGTGCGGTATCCTCGGATGGCCCTTATGGCGATCACCCGTTGGGACGCAATGAGGTAGTGGGCGGCAAGTCGCCTTAACCCCTGCGCCCACACCGGGGCCCCGTAAAGGGCCATCGACCGCACGACTCCCGCGTAGAGCCTCCGGCAGGAGGCGTTTGGTCCCCCCAGGTTGGGTAGAAGCCGCCTAAAGGCAGCCCCGGCCCGTTCCAGTTTGGGGGCCAAACGTCGGAAATGCTCCGCGAAGTTCCACCGACTGTCGAGGACGAGTCCCAGGTACTTCATCGTCGACCCGACGCCGATGTGAACCCCTCCTACCGTTAGTTGGGATCCCGACGGTGGCCTATTCCGAGGCCCATGAAAACACATGGCCTCAGATTTGTGCAAGGCCACCTCGAGACCCAACCGCCGGATCCTCTCAACGACTATCGCAACCCCGCGTGTCATTAAGTCGGCCGCCGCCTCGTGCGACCTTCCCTGCGCCCAGACCAGCGTGTCGTCGGCGTAGCATACTACGCCGACGCCCTCAGGGAGGTCGGCTCGCAGCACCCAGTCGTATCCGATGTTCCACAGGAGCGGCCCCAGAACCGAACCCTGTGGGACACCGCACGACATCTCTCGCCGGTTCCATTCTCCTGTGCGACCAGGGTAAATCACGGCCCTATCCGTCAGATAGGCCCCGACAACTCGACGGAGGTAGGTCGGCATCCGGTGGTACCGGAGTGCCTCCCTAATGCAACTCCAGGGCAGGGTGTTGAAGGCATTGGCGATGTCAAGAGACACCGCCAAGACGACCCCGCCCCGGGCCACTGCATCCCCCGTCGATAGGGCTCTCACGCGCATGATGGCGTCCACCGTAGAGCGCCCCCTGCGGAAACCAAATTGGTTGTCCGCAAGGTCCGGCCCAATCCCCACCAGGTGCCCGACGAGGCGGCCCGCAATCACTCTCTCAAAGAGCTTTGCCACCTCGTCGAGCAACACGATGGGCCGGTATGCGGACGGCGAGTCCGCAGGGCGCCCCGGCTTCCGTATGAGGACCAGCTTCCCCGTCTTCCAGCGACGTGGGAACTGGCCCCTCTCCAAGCATGCGCTTAGGAGCCCCTCCAGTCGAGGCCCAAGGGCCTCTGAGGCCAGGACCCAGGCTTTGCCAGGTAAGCCATCGGGTCCCGGGGCGGTATTCTTGGCTTTCAGCCTTCGTACCGCCATCCTCAGGTCTACCCCAGTCTCTTCAGGGGTGTCGTCGTCGTCGTGGTCCGTTTCCGGCATCGCAAGAGGCGGAGCCATGGGCGGGGGAGGATGTTCCCCCCGCGAAGGGAACAGAGCGCTCACCACGTCCTCAACGAGCTCCGGCCGGAGACTCTGCGTCAGCGGGGGGGCCCAGGTGCGGAGCTTACCCCGCACCGTCTTGTAAGGGCGCCCCCACGGATCTCCGTTCAGAGTCCCCAGCAGCTCCTCGCGGGCCTGAGCCTTGGCCCGCATGACAGCCTCGTTGAGGGCGGTCTTCGCCGCTCTGTACCTCTCGTACAACTCCGCCTCGATGACTGCCGCATTCGGAGGCCGAACGCGGAGCCTGCGATACCTGGCATATGGGTGTCGCGCAGCGACGCACGCCTCTCGCAGAGGCGTCAGCTCGCGCGACCACCAGTATACCTGCCGGCGGGCGCTACCTGGCCGAACTCGGGGCATTGCCACGTCACAAATCTCGGACATGGCCTCCTGGAACCACCCCACCTCGTTGTCGATGTCGGCAGGCCTGTCCGGTGATGACACCCAGGCCTGCACGATCGAGGCTTCCAGGAGAAGCTCCCGGTTCAGCTGCTTCAGCGCCCACCGCGGACCACTCGGGGCCTGTATGACCGGCGCGCTGGAGTCCTGGGCGGAGACGTCGAACCGGATATACCGGTGATCGGAGTAGGTCTCCACCCCCTCCATAACGCGCCAGTCGAGGACCCGTGGTGACAGAGCGGGGCTGGCGAACGATATGTCCACAACAGACTCGCCCCGCATCCGCACGCACGTGGCGACAGAACCCCGATTTAGGACGACTAGGCCCTTCTCCAGAGCCCAGTCCTCCACCATCCTTCCTCGCACGTCCGTGCAACGAGAACCCCAAGCCAAGTTCTTGGCATTGAAGTCCCCGAGCACTAGCACGGGAAGGGAATGGCTTCCGACGACGACACTCAACTCCGCAAGGGAGTTGTGGAACTCGGCGAGAGTTCGGTTCGGGGAGAAGTAGACTCCTACCACGACAATGTCCCCGAACCGTGCTGCTACGCACCCCTGTCCCCTCCTGACACTCTCCAGGGACGGGGTGCCGGCGGCGGCCGACGCAATTATGGTCACTGAGCCGCTAAGGTCCTCCACCCAGGCATCCCTGGGCGGGACAAAGTACGGCTCAGCGACCACGGCGATGTGTATCGACCACTGCGCCATGCTCTGGAGCAACAGATCCTGAGCGCAGGCGCAGTGGTTGATGTTCGCCTGGAGGAGGCGTAATGGAGCCGTTATTGGCAATCCATCACAACCCCCTCCTGAATCACCCGTGAGGGTCCTGGTGTGGCCGCCGCGGCGGCGGCGGCGGTGGCGGCGGCGGCGGCGGTGGCGAGGACCACGGCGGTGGAGGGCCGTCCCCCGGCCTTGGCCGGCGGAGCGCAGGCCCTGCTCCCAGCCCGGTGGTCGGCCGGCTTGCTGGCCACCGCACATGCGTCGCAGTGCGGCGGAGCATCACAAGCCGCGGCCTTGTGACCGGGCTGACCGCAGCGGAAACACAATGCGCTGCGGTCTACCTCCGAGGCGCATCGGCATGCCACGTGGTTGCCCACATGGCAGCGGAAGCACCTCAGGGGTCTGGGCTCGAGCAGTTTGACCTGCGCCGATACTCATCCCACCAGGAGCCTTCGGCCCTCCACTATGGCTCTGGCCGCCGTCACGGGGCAGCTGACCGTTATGGTCTGCATGCCCACGCGGTCCGGACGGATGGTGCCTGCCCTCACCTGATCGGCAGGGCATCCACCCGTCCTGGCGACGGCGGCCACCACCTCCGCGGCGGTGACGGAGTCGTCCAGGCCCAAAATGCGCAAATCTGCGCACTTGACCGGCCTGGACACTCGGGCCTCATCCGCGTCTAGGGACGCCCTGAGCTTTTCAGCCAGGGCGTCAGCGGACGAGCCACTAGTGGCGCCGGGGATTAATAAGCAGATAACATTTTAATGTGATCTCATTTCACATCGATTAAATGCAGGACCGGATTTAGATATGGGCTTTAAGGCCTGCAGTCGAGGGCCCCGAGAATATTAAGGCCCCCCAGCCAATGCTACTAAATGTATAGATGATTATAGAATACTTTTATTGTCAAAATGGCAAATAATTTAATTCATTAGCTAGGCCCCTCTAGTAGGGCACTACGAATTCACGGTCCGGCCCTGATTACATGAACAAATAACTCCATTATTGTAATGTCAATCAATTCAGTTACAGTTGAATCATTACATTGGTTATCTCGAACACTGGTCATTAATCAGAAATAATGGTTTCACTTCGTTTTACGTCTGAAAGTTTGAGAGATATAAAACGGTTTGAAGGGAGACGGGATTGACAAGGTAGAAATTATGATTTACATAGGACCCTACAAATTGAGGCGCGGAAGAATTTGCTTGATAATAATTGTTATTTTTTTGTTCTTGAATGAGTCTCTTAAATATCGGTTTATAAAGGACGTATGTAGAAAGTGAGGTGTAGACGAATTTGGCTGACAATCGATTTGTTATGTTCCCGACTCATTTGCTTGAATATTACAAATGCCAGTTTATTGATTTGTTTACTGCCACGTTGGCCTAGTGATCCTAAGCGCAGCTGCTACGCTAGAGGTCTTGGGTTCGATTCCCAGGTCGAGCAAAAAGTGTTATTGGGTTTTTCTATGAAATTCTCAGTAGCAGCTCGGAGTTTGTAGTAACCAAAGACAACTTAACGCGAATGAAAAGTTTATAATTAAAAGTAAACAACAATTCTTATAAGAAGGATGAAGTAGCTCCAATAGTCAAATACAAGCACTTAATAAAATCAGTCATACCTCATTACCTCACAACCGAAAGTAATCTGGTATGTCGACAATATGCCAACTAAGACTGCGTGAGAATTAACAAATGACAATCAGTCATACTGATTCTTGCGATCTTTCTTATAGTTAAGCGAATAAAAGGCTGGATAAAGTACTTCAAACACAAAACGACACTGAGAAATGAGCTTAAGTTAGTGAAAAGACTTCTGTAAATCATCTTTTGATAATTCCAAACACGCCTCTGTCTAAAATGAAAATGAATAATTAAAACAATCAATGATTATGAGCAAATTAGTTACAGAAAAGTTTAAACTTGAAAAGGTTTTTGAAAGTAACAATCTCATTTATTACAAACTAGACTCCATTTTGGATTATATTGAAAAGTTTCAATCAACTTGTAAGAAATGTAATCCTGCATACTAAAGTAAAAATATAGGAACTGATTGGAAATATGATAATACTTCGGCTGAGTTGGAGTTTCAACGTTGAATATTGACGTGTGTGAGAAATTGTTTCAAAAATGTTTTTATTGCTATCTGACTTGGCAATGTCGCCATTTAAGCACATTTCATTAATTTATTTGATGCCATTTAGTTTGTTTCTTTTTTTATTATTATTGATTTGATCGTAAACGCAATGCTTACAATAATATAAGTTTTTCAAAACTATAAACAGTATTCAAGTTTTATAGTTTCATTTCATCAGTTAACATTTTATGTAAGAAAATATTTACGTTAGTATTATTGTTTTTTTTATTGGGACAACCCGCCACACTATTCCCAACCATTGCAACTTCTGTGAGCCAGAATCAACAATGAAGACCGCCAGAAGAGCGCCGAAGAAATGTAGCTCGACGAGCCCCGTAGAAACGATATAACTGTCTTGGATCCCGCAACGAAATTAATCAGAAAAAGATTAGCGGAGGAGTAGGAAAAAAAATGAATGCTATGTTAGTATGTGATATATGATTGAATTTTGTTTTTTTTTTTTCATTTACCACCACACACCACACTATTTCCAGACCACTGCAATTCCTGAAAGCTAGAATCAACAGTGGCGACACCGGCAACAACCAGGCATCGCCAAGTCCTTCCCAGAAAAAGGTTATGAAGACGTACTGATCATAGAACAAGCAGATCGCACAGAGACTAGATAAGAAGCAATCGATTTTGGATCTAATCAAGTTGGGCACTCCTGATCTATAGCCATACCTAAGGTTCATCGTGTAGGTACAAGTAACTGTCCACTCAATTATTTATAAGCTAACTCAGTCAGACTATAACTACTTACATAAATGTATGATTCTCGGAATGAATGTATAACGGCACAGATCAAACGTTCTAGACGTGATTAGCATTGAATATACAAAATATGACATAGTGATAGCAATTTCACATTATTACAACACATAATGCCTCGTTGACCGGTGGTTCTAAGTGCGACTGCTAGCCTAGAGGTCTTGGGTTCGATTCCCAGGTCGAGCAAAAAGTGTTACTGGGGTTTCCTATAAAATTCTCAGTAGCAGCTCCGAGTTAGGATTTGTGCCCGGTTAATAGCAATAGGCTCGCCCCCTATTACGTGGGACCCAAACATACTGGCGAACTGTGGGTGTACACTGGTACACCTCTGCCTAACCCTTCGGGGAATAAGGGAAGGTTTATACGGATATAATATCACGCGACGACCATCAGGAGCAAAGCAGTACCTAACCAAAGATGTAACTGAACAAGCAAGCTAAGCAAGCGCAGTGATCAATACTCCTACCTTCTCTTTATGAGAAGAGGTATTTGCCATGCAGAGGGAGCATACTAGGCTGGTATTGCTATTCAGAGTAAATAAGGAGACCTTTAGAGAGATCTTGAGTTCATAAAACATTATGTAACGGAAGATAATTCATCATTCACAAGCCGGCGACCGCATGAAATCTCATAAATATGAGCCTAACCACGAAAGCATCCGTCTAATGATACCCCATACTTAACACTGAGTGTGTTGGAATTTACGGGACAAGAACACGGTTTTGTGAAAACTAGAAATGGAAGTTTCTGTGAACGAGAAACATGCGAATGATTTTTAGTGCAGTGGGAACTATCATTATTGAGTGCGGATGCGAATTCGGAAGAATTCGATTGAAAAAGGGTAAAAAACTGGTCAAGTGTGAGTCCGACTTATACACGAAGGGTTCCGTATCACCGTGCAACATTTAATACAATACATGTTTCTTTTATTTTTAATCAGCTTCAGCTTGTATTCCCAGTAGCAGCTCCTATTACATGGGGCCTAAACATACTGGCGAACTGAGGGTGTTCATTGGCACACCTCTGTCAAAACCTTCGACGAATACAGGCGTGGTGTGTATTTTTAACGTAAGTTTCAACTTTATCATATTTTTATTATTCGTTGTTATAGCACCCATAGGTAATACGCATTCTGTTAAAATTTCAACTCTCTACGGTTCATAAGATGCAGTTTGCTAACAGACAGACGGACAGCGGAGGATTAGTAATAGGGGCCCCTTGGCACCATTTGCATATGTAACTCTAAAATATGATATGTACTAAAATACCTCCTGAATTTGAGCTTAAAAAAACGAACTTTAAAATGACCTGTGAATTCGCAAGCAATGACTTTTACACAAGTAATTAAAAATTCAACTGCATACCGTATTTGAAAAACAGTTCGAAAATGTGTTTTTTCGAGACGAATTTTTGAGCGTGAAATAACTGCAGGGAATGACAGTTATATGCCAGTACCGCAGAGAAATAGCCAGTGACCGCGTGAGTTGATGGTTTTATCCTGTGATGAGTGGCTTTGAGAGCCACTTGCACACTTTAGGTGTTACGAAGCTGGTGCTATTCTGTGCAAAAGCCATTGCGTTATTTATTTTAAAGAGTTTTTTGGAGTTATGTTGAATTCTGATGTTAATAATGGTCGTCCATTAGTCTAATAATTGATAATACGTGAAGACTATGTATCTTTAAACATAATTTAGCTGTAATTTTTTAATTCGTAATACTTTGTATGTACACATAAATGCCATCACGCCTGTATTCCCCGAAGGGTTAGGCAGAGTTGTAAGTTGTAACAATGTACACCAACAGTTCGCCGGTACGTTTCGGTCCCATGTAATAGGGGGCGAGTCTATTGCTATTAATCGGGCACAAATCCTAACTCCGAGCTGCTACTGAGATTTCCATAGAAAAAGCCAATAACACTCTTTGCTCGACCTGGGAATCGAACACAAGACCTCTAGCGTAGCAGTCACGCTTAGGACCACTAGGCTAACGAGGCAGTTGTATGTTTCTATGTACATATTATTATATAGAAGTTAATGCAAGGTTCATCGTATTTACGTGTAATCCTGTACCAAAAATATTGTAATACATTGATTAAAATTAAATTTTGAGAATGGAATTTCTCGCTCATTCTTTTCCTTACAAACCAACCTTTAGAAGGGTAAATTCAATTGTTGTTATTTCTTGTATTAACACGTGACGGTAAAAAGTGTCTTTTAATAGTCAAATTAAAATAAATAATTTTAATTTGACTTTGAACTAAATAATGGTTGCATAATTATTTTTATTACAACACTGGTTATGATACGCACTATCAAAGGAACCATTTATTGAAAACCAGGAACGTTTAATGAGAATAGCATGCGGGTATTAAGAGTACATACCTACAACCCGACCCGTGCGCCGATAAATTCCTAAACGTAGCACGTAATGACAAGGGACTTTAAGGGACGCTGGTGGTATTTTAAAGGTATTGCGAAACCGTCGCCCTTAAGGTCAGGTTATAATTTGTTGTTAATTTTCTGATAATGTTGGCAAGATATTAATTTTAAACGTACACACACAACGGACGGTAAAGAGAACAATAAAATAATAATGAAATATATTCAAAATTTCAAAAACATAAATAATAAACAGTTTTGCTTAAATCTAGATATATCAAGTTCACAATGTGTTTGTGCCTGAACCAGGAATTCCACTGTTTTAGGCGAGAATAGGCAAAAATGTAATAAATAGAATAATCATATTAAGGTAAAAATTGATAATGAGAACGGACTGAGAAACTGGCCAACATAGTACAATACAATCAAAGTCAAAGCATTTATTTCAATTAGACCATTTACGGGCACTTTTGAATTGTCAAGAAGTTACACAGAAAGTTGAAGCTACATAGTTGCTGGCGCAATATTTTACACTACCCACAAAAAACATCTTGTGTCCTTCTTCAGTTAGTTTTCCACTTTATTTACGGCCATTGTAATAAAAACTCTGTGAAATTTCAACTCTACCTATTACGGTTAGACCACCGCGCTGACAGACAGACGGACGAACAGCATAGGCTTAGTAATAGAGCTCCGTTGGCACCCTTGGGTCCAGGTTTGCGGAATTTATTCGAAAGAGCCACCGCGGCCCTGGAACGCAAAAGGCGTGGTGGAACACGGATGGCTCTTAGTCAGTTAGTTTGAACGCCTTCCGCTCCGCCCATTACGGAAGAAGTTATTTGATGATTTCCAATCTTTAATAAACTCTCAGGTCGGAATCCAAAAAAGTTTGCTTAAAAATATTCCGAAATAATTTGATACATCCCACTTGCTGTCAAATATAGCTTCATCTTTTAGGAAATTAGTCCATATTTTCTTTTGAATCTACGCCTACAATCTGATCTTTAGAAGCAACATGAGGTTTATTGACATCTCGTTTCAAATATCTATCTCCGCTCGTCTTGAAGGCAGCGTAGGCTTTCGTTTATTATAATTATGTTGAATATGTATTGAATAGGGCTGTTGCGGAGGTGGTTATTCTCGTTCTGGAGTCGGAGGCAAAGACGGACCCGGACAAGTGTGTTAAGGACAGGCATAATAATCTAACTAGTATTGTAACATAAGTGTAAAAGTTTGGATGGATGTTTGTTAGTTAATCACGCCAGAACGAATGGACGGATCTCGATGAAATTGGGCATTAAGATAGATTGTAGTGTGGAATAAGATACTTTTTATCTCGGAAAAATATACAGTTCCCTTGGGGTAATATATCAAATTTGACGCGGACGAAGTCGCGGGCAAAATCAGTTATAACATAAATGCGAAATAAGTATTTTTTTTTGTAATTTACAACATTTCGATCTTTGTAAAAACCTTCGATTCAAAAGTATCGGATCCGAAGTCAAAGGCGGAGGTGTAAAGTTAATCAAAAATTCTAACCTTCATCCCTAGTATTGAATATAACATCAGATTTAAAAATGCCTTCACTTTGCGTTTGATGTTTTGCGTAATAAGTTAATATAAGTAGTCATTAATAATTTCTTATAAACGGGGTATTTTAATCTTCTTGCTTTTTATAATATTTTTGACATAATTTAATCAAAGCAGCACATTCAGCCATTGTTATATTTTTTAAGATCCTTTTTTTTCTCTTTCTAATTAAGTTTCCTCACGATGTTTCCCTATACCGTCGTCAGTGATGTCTAAGATAAACTAGATAAAAAAAAGCAGTCCTTTGGGCACTTTTCCAGTTGACGGCGATGCGGAAGATTTTTTGTCATACCCTATAGTTTTAGTTATTAATTAGTTTTTCTCTTGTATCATGTTATTTTAAGGTTGTCAATATTTTAATGTAAATCTATTGAAATAAATGACTAAGAAAGTAGGTAGGGACATACCATCACGCCTGTATTCGCCGAAGGGTTAAGAAGAGGTGTACCAATGTACATCCACAGTTCGCCGGTATGTTTAGGTCCCATGTAATATGTGCCGAGCTTATTGCCTTTAGCCGGGCACAAATTTTAACTCCGAGCTACTACTGAGAATTTCATAGAAAAACCCAATAACACTTTTTGCTCGACCTAAGAATCGAACCCAAGACCTCTAACATAGCAGTCGCGCATAGGACCACTAGGCTAACGAGGCATTTATTAGGCGAGGTAGGTAGGTGTATATGAATTGAAAAAGTCAAATTGGTCCTTTCATGCATAAGAGACAAGCAAGTTTAGTATTTAATGAATCGTAAATACAATCCACTTTCAACAGTTACACTGGCAACCATTAGTCTAGCTTGGAGGATTATGATGACATAGCATTTAATTCTTGTTTCCTTAAGTTACACTTAATAAGTCCACGTAAACGAAGCCACGGGCACAGCTACTCTTAAACACAATTAATGTTCGTTTAAAAGAAAAATATTTTTCTGTCCACAGTTTTCATTTTAGGCTTGGAAGCTTCAGACGAGACGGCGCCAAATGCTATCAGTCTCTAATAGATAGAGATTGCTTTGTTATTTGGATTGTAATTGCTGTGGTCATGGGAATTGAGTAATTAGAATATTATGATAATACACATTTGTTGGGTCGTCGAGTTTGGTAACGTTACATATAACGTATCTCTTACAGGCGACTTAGCGTTTAACCTCATTGCTTATTGTCAAATGAGATAATTTGCATTTGAATTCTAACGCAGACTTGATAAAGGCCATTTCTCAACAACCCAAGTCACAACTCGATGTTTTAATATGTTAATTTACCTACGCATGATGCCTTCGATTTTATATTATTATACTACATTTTTCTTTTTATTTTTAACTAGTGAACAGCCCGCGACTTCGTCAGCGTGGCTTATTTCACCCGCGTTATGTCATGTCTTTCGTTACTGCTTCGCTCCCGTGGGCCCTGGCGTGATGTTATATAGCCAATGCTACTCAGGAATGATGTAGCTATCTATTGGTGAAAATTGGTCCAGTAGTTTAGGAGACTATTCATTACAAACAAACAAACAAATCTTTCCTCTTTATAATATTAGTTTAGATTACTAGATAATAATTATTATGATCTCATTTTTGTTTGTTACCTTTGTTTTTTACCAAATAATATTATACCGTTTGTCATTTGTCTTTAGTAGTTTTAAGTTTATACTTAATTAAATTTCTATTTTATTTAATTTTAACCTTACTGTCTTGTGTTTTCATTTTTTTTTTTTGCCTCAAAGAGATTTCAGCAAAGGGAAGGGGCCACTGAAGGCCGATGCCTGCCGGGGCTGCGGGTTGTTCGTAAGAGATACCGCGCCCCTGGAACGCAAAGGGCACAAGAAGGAACATGGGTGGGTTTTAGTCAGTAAAAGTCTGACACTCCCTCCCGCCCCGCCCAGGGCGGGAGAAATTATTTCATGATTTCCCACCTCCCAAAAAAAAAAAACTTTTATTTTGCAAATGTTGGTTGGCCAGTAATTGGCGACTATGTAAGTCCAGGACTGCTGGAAACAATACCTATAATAAGTTATACATAGAAGCTGTTGGCAAACCTTTTTTTAATAAATAAATAAATAAATTTCTTTTGCTATTAAAAATGTTTATTGCTAGGTTTAGATATGTTCAGTAGGGTAATGTTTTTCGAAAGCCAAAAGAAACATGGAGTTTTATGGTAATGGGAGACTGAGCAAAAAAATCATAGTATAACGTAACATACCATCACGTCTGTATTCCCCGAAGGGTTAGGCAGAGGTGTAACAATGTACACCCACAGATCGGTATTGTTAGGTCCGATGTAATAGGGGGCGAGCCTACAGCCATTAACCGGGCACAAATCCAAACTCTGAGCTGCTACTGAGAATCACATAGTAAAACCCAATAACACTTTTTTGCTCGACCTGGGAATCGACCCAAGACCTCCAGCGTAGCAGTCGCGCTTAGTATCACTAGGCTAACGAGGCAGTCAAGAAACATAGAATATTAATTGTAAATTCATAAAAAAGTTGCATGTTAGTAAATTAGAATTTGTAAAAAAGAGTCTCCACGCAATGGGTGCCTGAAGATGGACGGCGTCGCCGAAAACAGCCCAGAAAAAGGGGGTAAGATGATCTGGATGAGTACCATGAGGACAGGTAAAGAGTTCTTGGCAGGACTTGGGGGAGGCTTTTTCCTAGTAGTAGGCCAGTATAGGTTAGGAAAAAAACTTAGTCAATCATATTGTTTTACTTAAACGATGATAAACACTGAAAATGAGCGTCCCCTTCCGAATTTACTCAAAGTAAGCTGTTCATTAGAAACCAGATTAATTGAAGAAATCTGGTCGCAACCCCTCCTCTTTGCAATTAAAGATTATCTTACTTCAACACCCTTGCCCTTGAAAGGTTGGAAGTCGACCATTAATCGACTTTTTGGTACAAAGTTAATTTCGCCCTTTAGTTATCTTTGAGATAATTATAGGCAAAGAAAAGACAATGGGTTCAATAATCTCTGTGGGATTTAAAAAAAAAGAGAGACAGATGCGAATAGAATGCTTTGTACCTAGCTAAGTTGAGAGTACAGAGTACAATAAGTATTGGCTGGTTTATTCGTAACCAGCTATATAATATAATAGGCTCGCCCCCTATTACATGGGACCTAAACATACCGGCGAACTGTGGGTGTACATTGTTACACCTCTGCCTAACCCGTATTAGGCGTGATGGTATGTGTGTTATACGTAACCATCTTTATTTAAATAAATTATTATAACTGAGTAATGAGTCTGTACTAAATTTAAAAATAATAAGGTTTTGACAGTGCGCTAGGTTCACAGACGGTTTTTTATAAAAATATATATAAAAAATTTGCTCATCATTAATTCTAATTTTAAAATAACTTTTGCTGCCGTGTACATGGAACTGCATACTGTGTGATCATACATAATATGTACAACAGATACGATCATCTCATTTTTTTTTTAAGCCTTTTGTGTCCCACTCACAAGGCCTTAAAGCCTTCAAGGCCTTTCTCTCACTGCGCCCATCTTTCGCAATTATAATATAAATGCTTGCTTTAAGATAATAATTTGTAAGAAAATATTTCCGCAAATCTTATCGGTTTCATTCGCAGGTACACTGTTCCCTTTCTATCTCTGAAAGATTCATAACAGAGCCAATCAGCTACCGCCCTAAGCCTAATGAGAAGACGTCCAATTACAAATAGTAATCTGGTACCTATCTAACCTTTATAAATAAAAAAGGGCCCTTTCCGAATCATGGAACCGGGTAAACAAACAAGTTTTTGGGCTTATTTAAATCGGGAAAAAATCGGCCAAAGAAAATAGGGCTCTCGAATTTGCATAATCCCATATTATGATCCTCTTGTTTAAAAACAGTATGAAGTGGTTTGCTTCCAGTTTTTTTTTACCTTTACCGTGAACCCTAATACCTGAAGGAGAAGGAATAATGCGCACTCAGAGTGCTTTAATTTAAACTTGGCTCACATTTTTAAACAAATGACAGGAAAGTTTACGGTCCAAGTAATGGAAAGCGGTTTTGAAAAAAGAAAAAAATAAGCTTTTTACATTTCTTCATAGTTAAGAAATAAATTTTGTAATAATGGACTTTTTAAACCTGCAGGTTTTGTTTAAAAATCTTGTGAAGCAAAAAAATTTAGATAAAGATAAAAGATTTATTAAAATGTCAGCCATGGTCTGGGTCAAGGTCATCCGTGAAAGCTTTACGCTGAGACGATCTAAGAAGAGAAGAGGTATATAGTAGAAGAAGCATTGGTTAGGTACCTAACAAAAGCCATACGGGCGTTGATGTGGCGTTTAATAGTATTGGGCTCAACACAGCAGATACAGTAGAAGAGATGTGAGTGTAATCTACAACCTTACAATATTAAACACTACCTGCGTAGTGGTCCTAAGCGCGACTGCTACGCTAGAGGTCTTGCGTTCGATTACCAGGTTGAGCAAAGTGTTATTGGATTTTTCTATGAAATTTTCAGTAGCAGCTCGGAGTTAGGATTTGTGCCCGGTTAATGGCAATAGGCTCGCCCCCTATTACTTGGGACCTAAACATACCGGCGAACTGTGGGTGTACATTGGTACACCTCTGCCTAACCCTTCGGGGAATACAGGCGTGATGGTATGTTATGTTAAAAAAACACGTATCTCTCTATTTTGGTAATTTGTTTTGTTTTATAATATGTTTTTATAGAGGCCATGAGTTTTACACTGAAAATTTCAAGTGTATCTTTTTATTTATTAATGCACAATGTACACAATCAATTTTACACGCTAAGCTTAAAAACTAGTGAGTACATGACCCTGTTAGGGCGCAGCAAGATCTACAGTGTCTACATAATTATTTCGGTTTGAAAGAAACTGGACTGAGGCAGATGGACAGAGAGAGAGACAGCGGAGTCTTAGTAAAATAGTCGCGTTTGGCAACCTGTTGAGTCCAGAATACTAAAATTTCTTCTGTGCAACTATGCGCCACGGTGTTTCTTTTCCTAGTATTTTATCCTTGTGGACTATAATATCTTTTGATATGGGAACCGGGAAATACAAAGAGTTGCCATTTACAGTGTAATTAAAGACTATTTAATCAATGTTCCAACACCTTCACAGAGTAAATATCTTTGACTACGAATTTCTGATTGAATTTGATCAAGTTCAAACGATTTGTTATTAATGAAAGTTAATATTTAATTTTAATAAGGCGTTGAAAACATCAGAGATTTGGGTATTAAATATTATGATTAGATTAGTAATTTTAATTAGTTTCTTTTATCTGATAAGACACAATTAATTAAGGGAAAATTAATTGGTTGGTTAAATTAATTAAAGTTACATTACGATGTTTTAAATTTTTATAATTAGCATCTGGTAATTGCATTTATAATGAGCTTACCGAATTTAGTTTTAAAATGGTATTAAATTGTTTTAGGGTACATTGAATGCTGAGTTCATGGAATATTAAGACTGCAGTGCAGACATAAAGCATCTGTTAATAATTATATTGTAAAATAAAATTTTGACTTTGTTTTAATAGCGTGACTCATACCAAAGTTTGTTCTTAAATTGTTTATTTCTTCTTTAACTAAAAACTCTTACAGCAGGTACTTTTTATATTCTGACTGACTTTGAAGTAAGGTCAAACGTGAATACTCAAGAGTTTATTAAAAATATACTATTTTTATAATAAATCAAATTAAGAAATCGCTTAACACCAGGGGGACAATTCCAATAACTTTTAGATACAATGGCCATCTAATCACAGTCTCAATTTACAAAATTCTAATTTACCTACATTTTTTGACATTGATTGTCACCTAAAATCTTCGACATTTTGACATTGACTGTCACTAAAAAATTTCAACATTTTGACATTGATTGTCACTAAAAATCTTCGACAGTTTAAACATTTTAGTTACAAGAATTGGCCTTCAGAAAATGGTAACCTTTAGAAGCGTAATTGCCTTACCCACAAAATAATATTTATACATTAACCAAAACTTGACATGTACCGTAGAATGTTAATAGAAATTTCGCAATCTCAATATATCGATAACTTGCCCTCCTGCCCTAAAAACCGGCAATAACCCATATAGCACCCATCTCATTTTAAAGAACACACACGTAGATACATTAACCTAAATAAATAATGTATTATTATTGTATTCTGACGTAGTTTGGTATATATTTGTGTTATTTACTCTGTGAAATGTGAGCTCTGGTTGGTTTTTAAGTACTTTTTTTATTAGTCGTGAAGGGTAAACTGGACGATTACCTAAGAATTAGTGATGTGAAGATGTTAACTTTTTATCGACCAATTAATAGTTTTAAACAAAGTTGTTTTTAGAGTCTGTTAGTTTGGCCGCTTCATTTTTTAAAATTACACAATAGGTTTTATGTTGTTTTTAATATTGTTGAGAGACTGTATTCTGAAAGGTTTATAATGAGAATATAATGAGAGAAGATAAACAAAGGATTAGGATTTGCTCAGTAGCAGCCCGGAGTTTGAAAGTTGGTGGTGTGACACCCCCGTGCCTCGGAAAGCACGTAAAGCCGTTGGTACCGGCTGTCATTCGTAGATCTTTGACAGTCGTTACGGATAGTGAGAAGCCAGGAAGTCTGACAACCAGTCTAACCAAGAGGTATCGTGTTGCCCAGTAACTGGGTTGTGGAGGTCAGATAGGCAGTCACCCCATGTAATCTCTGATATTCAGCTGCATCCGGTTAGACTGGAAGCCGACCCCAACATAGTTGGGAAAAGGCTAAGCAGAAGATGATGAAGAGAAGATAAACAAAGATATAATAAAAATAAAAACATCAGGCATCAGACACGAGCCATAGTCCTTCCATAGTCCATGTAACTGTCTCAACCCATAGTCCCACCGTTTGTTTCCATATTCTGCAACAGACCTGCACTTCTTGGATGCATTCACATGGTGCATGCACGGATAATTATTGTCAATATGTGTCTCGTAAATCTATCTAAGGGGTATCTGCAAGTTGTACATTTAATACATTCAAATTGAACCTATAAATTAGTGCCTTCTTCGTCGTTTAGTTTACTGACACACTTAATTAAACTAAGTTAAATTAATATTTGCCACCTTCAATGATAGATTGTAATTTCTCTATCAACACAGCCGAGATAGTTTGCTTGATAATATTGAATCTATAATTTATACTTGAGTAATTATGAATGCCATAAATTCTAACCAATCTTCAAGAGATCCTGATGGATGCTGTATGTAAGGATATTTGAAGTGCTGGTCAAATTATTTTCGAAAGTGATATTATTTTTGTAAACAAAAAGATTATGGCCTATACAAGTCGCCAAAAAAAAAATGTTTAAAATGGAAAATAATCTGTCATCATGCGTGTGCCGTGCGGTCGTTGCCTAGCATATGTGTCAACTGTATGAAAAAATCAACCATTCGTGTGCAGTCTGACAACCAAACAGCTTCAGTGCTTCAGTAGTGCAGCACTAAACGCATAAATTGAAATAACCCCTAGCAAGCAACTGAGAGAGCGTCAAAGTAAAACGAGTTCAATAACAACGTCATTCGAGACAAAACTTGCCGACTATCAGAATCAAATAATACGATTAAATTGTATCGCCAAGTCGCCTTTGTCCATTTATTCGATATTGCATTATCGATAAAGTCACGTACAGCACTAGTGTTTGCTCAGATCGTTATTGTACCTATGAATGCGCAAAGCTAGAGAAGCTTTTGAATTTTTTACTTTTCTCTCTGTAGTTAGCTTTCCTCTTTGTTTGATATACAAACTTATTACCGACAATAGATACTGACGTTGCAAACTTCTTTAATAATGAAATTAATTACGTCAAACTAATTCAATAGTCTACGTGTTTCATATTACTATCCACTAACAACAGTTTAATATACATAAACATCCAAAACAAATGGTTCAAATAGACTAAAAATTAATCAGCGTAAAATATTTAAATTACTTGGGTTAGTTAATTATAGTGGAATAACACCAATTATGAATCGGTAAAACTAAGTTAACTGCCTCGTTAGCCTAGTTGTCCTAAGCGCGACTGCTACGCTAGAGGTCTTGGGTTCGATTCCCAGGTCGAGCAAAAAGTGTTATTGGGTTTTTCTATGAAATTCTCAGTAGCAGCTCGGAGTTAGGATTTGTGCCCGGTTAATGGCAATAGGCTCGCCTCCTATTACGTGGGACCTAAACATAGCGGCGAACTGTGGGTGTACATTGTTACACCTCTGCCTAACCCTTCGGGGAATACAGGCGTGATGGTATGTTATGTACACCTAAGTTACTCAAATAACAATAAGAAAAAAAATACCGCTAAGATTCATGTAAAGCTATTAGTGACAAAAACTTATGTCATTAATACTAAGCATGTAATCATTCGTCTTAAAAATATTAAAGAAAACTCACCAAACTTGATTATTATTCACTAATAGTAGGGGACTTACCTGAAAATGAAAAAAAACATTAATTTAGACGATAATTGGATTTTTGCAGTAGCTACCAACTTAAATTGGTTTAATTAGATATTTCTTTTCAAAATTTGAAATATTTTTATTTATTTTCTCATTTTTTCAAGTTCAACTATTCAGCTTCAAAGTCAAAGAAAAACATGTTTTTATTTACACCATTTACAGCCACTTTGTCAAGGAGTCCGTCAATTAGTCAAAAAGTTGGAAGCTAGTATCCAAAACATAGGTCCGTCTCTAGAATCTATAAAATTCAGTGAATCTGTTGTTGTGTCTATTGAATTATCTTTTTTTTTCAGTGCGTGTTGGAAATCCTCTTCGACTTTCTCCGTCGTGGGGGTGACAGAGGGGCATGCCGGACCCTTACCTGCTAAAACCACCGCCATCTAGCCTGTGGTCTATTCGCATTAAGCATTCACCGTTCCCGTCTGTTGAATTGCCGGATTAATTTTCAATGGGATTATAAGTATTGTCATTTTAAAGCACCTGTGTTTCTCATACAGTCGTTCCCCAACTATACTGATTATCTATACTTGCTCAATAATTTGTTTGTTTGGTTGAACGCGCTAATCTCAGGAACTATTAGTTTAAATTGAAAAAATATTTTTGTGTTCAATAGTCAATTTATAACATCACGCTACGACCAATAGGTGCGAAGCAGTAACCAAAAACGTAACTTAATGCGGGTGATAAAACTACGCGGACGAAGTCGAGAGCAGAAGCTAGTTTTTGTATAAAAAGTTAGGTACTTTTTTATTCATACATTCAGTATGAGATGTCGTTACCGACATATCAATAAAAGTAGCACGTATTTGTTACCTGATTTCCAGTCTCTTTCTGGTAACCCGAAATATAAATTCAATTACTTACTGCATAATATAAATCCCTGTTTATTTATTAGTAACTGATATTGATCTGGAATATTAATCAACAGTATATGACAAGACAAGCGCGACTGATAAGCGGGTCCTGGGTTTGATTCCCAGGTCGGACAAAAAGTGTTATTGGGTTTTTCCAGTAGGATTCGTTCAGTAGCAGCCCGGAGTTTGGAAGTTGGTGGTGTGACACTCCCGTGAATCTGAAAGCACGTAAAGCCGTTGGTCCCGGCTGTCATTCGTAGATCTTTGACAGTCGTTACGGATAGTCAGAAGTCAGGAAATCTGACAACTAAATCTCAACAAATCTAACAAAGATGTATCGTGTTGTCCATTAACTGGGTTGTGGAGGTCAGATAGGCAGTCGCTCCATGTAAAACGCTGGTATTCAGCTGCTTCCAGTTAGACTGGAAACCGATCCCAACATAGTTGGGAAAAGGCTAGGCAAATATTCGACTCTCAATTTTCTTAGCTTTTGTTAACACGATAATGTCAGGAGTTACAAGAGCCATAGAGACATATATTATGGTACCTACCACGAATACTTGTTAGTATCCGGGGCTATAGAACTAGAAACCAATATATTAAAGCTCAATATTTCCTAGGGATTATCTGCCCCGGATACCCTTCTAGCTATGAATTGTATCCGCAATAACTTATTTACCGAAGTATCAATAAAAATGATATAATATGGGCCAAAAATCCTGTAATACTTATGAATTAGAATTATGATAATATATTTGCAGAGGTTAAGTTACCTACAGATTCATAAAACGTATGAATGATGATTGAAGACTTGCTTTTTTTTGTTTATCTACGTTTAAAAAGTTTTAAAGTACTTAGACTCAGTTTTACATATCTACATTTATTTCCTAAAGTGCATAAACTTGCTCAGAACTTAAAAGCAAAATCAAATTTTAATAACATTAATATACAAATCTTATAACATTGGTACACCTCTGCCTTACCCTCTGGGGAATACAGGCATGATGGTATGTTATGAGTTAAATCTTATAAATCTATATTTTTCGATATTTGAATAAATGCCACTACCAATGAAAATGTTGAGTTTATTATACATATACTCAAACTGGTTGCAAAAAAGTGTATCCTCTTAAATAAAAAAAGAACTTTCCAAATCGGTTCGTTAACATATAACGGAGTTCTGAGGGACCAAACATAAAAAAAACACAACCGAATTGAGAACCTCTTTTTTTGGAGTCAGTTAATTAACAAACACGTGATAAAATTTAAACAAAACCAAGTGGAGTCTTGTGAATCCATCAAAATCCAACTTCACTAACACGTAACTAAAAATTGTTTTGCACGAAGCAAAATAAACACATACATATAAATAAAATAAATATAAAATATTCAAGCCCGGTTTAGCCCCAGTAATCAATCAGCTTAAAAATATTTGCCAATCAACAGTTTAAAGCTACAGAGACTTATATATTCAACTTAATACCTTGATTGATGAACTGTCTCGTTAGCCTAGTGGTCCTAAGCGCGACTGCTACGCTAGAGGTCTTGGGTTCGATTCCCAGGTAGAGCAAAAAGTGTTAGAGGGTTTTTCTATGAAATTCTCAGTAGCAGCTCGGAGTTAGGATTTGTGCCCGGTTAATGGCAATAAGCTCGCCCCTTATTACATGGGACCTAAATATACCGGCGAACTGTGGGTGTACATTGTTACACCTCTGTCTAACCCTTCGGGGAATACAGGCGTGATGGTATATTTTTGATGTATTAAAGTGAATTATTTTTAACCGACTTCAAAAAGAAGGAGATTATCAAATCGTCTGAATGTTGTTTTTTTTTGTACGTGTGTTACGCAATAACTCTGTCAATTACGAATAGATTTTGATGATTCTTTTTTGTTTGATAAGTCATATGAATTTTATCGAAATTGGTTTTCAGTAGTTTGGTGAAAAAAATTAAATAACTAAAAAAGAATGTGTCATCCAAGTAAACGAATTAACGTATTCTGCTTTTTATGACTTTTAAGTGGTGACTTATTAATTTACGTAGTATAACTGTTGGACTGTGTAACATGGACTTTAGATGACAGAAAATTTATACTAAAAGGCGAAAAATAAAAACTTTTATTGAAATATGTTATAATTAAATTCCCCGTTATAAGGCATGTTTTGTAGAAAATATATCGAGCAATAATCAATTAGAGTGGAGATTGTGCGATTACAAAACACCTACGCGAGCATTGGCAGGACATTGGTTGGCTTCTTCTCGCACAGAGAAGGCACGAACGTTGATCAATATAGACTACCTACCTACCTTACCTAGAATACCTCTTATGACCATTGTCCCTTCGCCAATGACGAGGAAGTAGCATAACAAAAACCGTAAGTTAGCTAAGCTATACAAGACGCTACCCATCATTCTTGAATTCGAGCAAGGTCAAATTATTTTTTCCGATACGAACATTAAAAGGCACATTTGAAAAATATTGATAAGAAAAAAAAACTAACAAAAATAACAATAATGTATTATAATTGGGCTTTATTTATCTAAACAGTTGTTTGACACTACCCGTGACCCAAAGGCTGGCTTTTACCTTGGCCAAAGGTTAAGCATTGCCATCCAATGTGGCAATGCCGCCAGTCTTTTGGGCACTTTTACGGTTGACGGCGATGCGGAGGAATTTTTTGATGCCATTCAGTTTTAGTTTCTTTTTTGTTATTATTAAGACTTTTTTAAACTAATTTTAAGTCTGTAAATATTTAATCCATATAAAATTAACAAATCCCATCAAATTGGGCTTATGATGTAAGGCCTAAAGTATTTGTCGATTAGTAACTAAAGCCTAACTTCTTACGTAAATTAGTCCCAAGGTGTGAAGTCTTATTAATACCCAACTTTAGCTGAACATAATCTAACTAATGCCGCGATCGACGAAGCACTAGACTTGATGTACTTTGAGCTAATTAGATAGCTTATGTGTTTCAGGCACCTCATTAACGTTATAATTGAGTGAGAGAGTATTAACTAATAATTCCAAATAACAACTAGGTAGGTACTCAAAATAAAAACACTTCATTTTAGACTTAAATATTTTATATATTATATTATTATATTTTTGTTATATCTTCAATAAATTATAAAATTTGAAATTTAGTTGTTTTGAAATCAGTATCTAAATAAATAAAATGTTCTTCTTTTTTTTAGGGTTCCGTACCCAAGGAGTAAAAACGGGAGCCTATTACTAAAACTTCGCTGTCTGTCCGTCCGTCTGACTGTCATCAGACTGAATCTCAAGAACCGCGATAGCTAGACAGTTGAAATTTTTACAAATTATGTGTTTCTGTTGCCACTATAACAACAAATAATTTTTACTTTAATGATAAAATAAAAAAATATATATTTAAGGGGGGCTGCCATACAACAAACGCGATTTTTTTGTCATTTTTTTAGATGATGGCAGTCGGAACCCTTCGTGCGCGAGTCCGACTCGCACTTGGCCGGTTTTTCATACTCCTCCGCTAATCTTTTCTGATTCATTTCGTTGCGGAATCTAAGACAGTTAAGAATCGTTTTTTCGGGACTCGTTGAGCTTCATTGCCTCGGCGCTTTTCATGCGGTCTCCACTGTTGATTCTGGCTTTCACGAGTTGCAGTGGTTGAGAGCAGAGTGGCGGGCTTGTCCCAAAAAAAAGTACCTACATAATTATGTAGTTAGTCAATTGAGTTGCATATAAGTGACGTCACAATTTGCTATTGTCATACAAAATCTACGGACGAATCGAAATTTGACATCTCATAAAAGTATGTCAATTGATTTGTGTTGTCGACTGTTCAATTGGACATGAATTAGGTTAATTGATAGACTATTTTGTGACGACAAATGTGGTGTTTTGTACAATTTAAAAATAGCACTAAGTTGAACAATATATTTCATTTTTGTTGGAGATTGAGTAGCTGAGTCGCAGAAAACTTTGTAAGATTACTAATTTGAACTGAAATATGAAATCTTTAATTGGTGAAATCAAATCAGCGTATGCTTTCATTTTAATGTTTTCTATAGTTATATCTATTTGACAACACGGTTGGCGCAGTGGTCGATCCAATTTACTCACGGTACAAATATTTGTATATTCCACAAGTAGTTGTTCCATGCCTGGTTGTTTTTGCATGTATGCTTCCATGTTAAACGCACCCGTGATACAGGAGAAATTCCATATGGGAGGCAAATTGTTTTTTGGTTTATTTAGAATTTGGAAATTCTTCCATAGGACGTCCACTGCTGGACATAAGCCTCCCCATACATATCCAAAAGGACAGGTTGGAAGCGGCCTGCATCCAGTGTCTTCCTGCAATCTTAATCAGGTCGTCCGTCCACCTTATGTGGGTGGACGTCCTACGCTGCGCTTGCCAGTGCGTGTTCTCGATTCGAGAACTTTAAATTCATTAGTAGATACCAGTGTTAGCAGCCCTAGATATAGATCTAAGTGGTGCTGTATGTAAAATTACTATAATTCCCGCAGGCAAAGATGGAACCAGCACAATTTATCATGGCAGAACACTCTGTCTGAAGATCACACGAAGATTCACAATTTTATCCACTAACGCGGAGACTAAGTATGTGTCAGGTCAATCTAATCAATCAATGTCCATTTGATTAATATTGATTGTAGTTACCTGTAGTGTTATTCTGTGAAAACCTCTCTCGGTGAATTTCGGTGAAGTGAGATTAAGGTGAGTTATCAATCCTTAATATCAGAGCAGTACTCGTATTTTTTAAAACGTTCGCATTCTAATCCTAGTCTTAATTTGTCAAAAATGCCTCTTCATTTCCCTACATGTTTGACAAGCATTCGTCTTTGGTAGTCGATTAGATGAGATTAGTACTAGATTTTAAACGTTTTTCGTTTTGGGAATTGGCCTTTTCGTGCTATGCAATGACAGCTAACCTCCAGTGCTCTTCACTTAAATTCACTTCTCTTTCTTTTTCTTCCGTACTTCTCCTGGCTTTATTTGGAATCGGCTCTCCAAATCGTTCTATTCTAAAGCTGTCTTTTTTGGTTTGTAATTGGATCAATATTTAATATACAGGGTGTTAGGGTAAATTAGGGACTTACTTTATGGGAGTGCAGTACTCATGAAAATTTTCAAAATTTTTACTATAGTATTAAAAGTAAAATCGAAAAAAAAATTGATCTATGTTCGCATATCTCGACAAAATGTAAGGAACAGCTGTTTTTTTTTGCAATTTTTTGTTTGATTTCATAGTGAACGTGGTTTATTTTCATAAGCACTACACTCCCTCAAAGTATGTCCTTGTTTAAACTAACACTTTGAATAATATCATTCACCTAAATTCTCCAAGAAAGATTTTTACAGAATACACCGGCTGTGGAACTGAAGTCCTCTTTCTAGATGAAAGGAATATTATCTCCTCTTAGGCACTTGGTCCTTTCAAATAGAAATAACGTAATTGAAAATGTCAAACTGAAATGCGAAACCTATTATTTGTTTCACATTAATGAAGAGAGAGTATCTCACAACATCAGAACTCTAATTAACGCAAAACTCAAAGTAACCAGATTATTAATAATAATAATTACAGTAATTAAATTCAGGAGCTTGTACAAAATTCATTTATTAAAGACAACTCTTGCGGATCGTTAAGTAATTAATATAAAATGAATGGGTCTGATATTCATTTAACAAACTGATGATTTGAAAGGGAAGCGGGAAAGTTATATTTTTACCATATTATTAATTTAATCAAAAGGAAAAAATCGTATTTGATCAAACGAAAAGGAAACAACACAAGCCATCAAGTATGACAGTAACGAAATTAAAAAATACACAAACAGGGCATTGAGGAAAATATTGGGGCAAAACAGCTAAAAATAACAAAATCAAAGTGTAAAAAAACAAGTGTTGAACATGAACAACAAGTAAGAAAACAAAAATCGGAAACAAACCAAAGATGAAACCATAAAAAATAATTAAGGCGCTCTCTTACCTGGAGCATTAGCCTGTAATGTAATAATCCGAGATTTGATTTCGAACATTACGTTAAACTGGGTAGATGACACCACAAATCAATTGACGTACTTTTTATGAACTGTCAAAACGTAATTCCCCTATAGATTTCGTATGACAATACTAGAGTATGACGTCATTTTTTTTATCATCTCAATTCAGTAACTATTTATTGATTTCCAAGCAACTAAAAATCGAATTTTATAGTTATTTAAAAATTAATCCGGTTATTTTAAGTTGTGTCTTGGACTTATTGTTTAATGATGTCTACTATCCAATACTGCTACGTCACTAAATGACGGACATTCGCGTGTATTAGTAGTCGCGACACGGTTAATACAAGTAGTGTGCATTGATGTTACAATCGTTTTTTTTTACATTTTATTTATTGACAAAAATGCTAGCTTGGGCTTTTTGGGGCGCGGACGCTGCATGCGATCGGTCCGACAGACAGATTAATCGTGTGCAGCGTCGGCGGCTCAAATAACCTGGAAAGGAACCCAAAAACCCAAAAATACACTAGAAATTTGTGCTCACGACTCATGGCGACTACTATACATTGATAGATAGAATGACAGTACACAGGGCGCTTTCTAGTTTTCGTAAAATTAAACAGAGGCCACAGATGGGTTAAGATGTCTAAATTAGATAAAAAACATATCTGTTTTTCAGACATTAGCTTCATCCTTATAGGTATCTTAGTCGGCCAACAAAATTATTATCTACAAGTTTCCGCCCGCGACTTCGACCGCGTCAAAGTTTATATTATCTCACAGGAACCGCACATTTTTGCGGGATAAAAAGTAGCCTATGTGTTATTCCAGTCTACAATCTATCTATGTGCCAAATTTCATCCAGATCTGTTTAGCCGTTTCAGCGTGAAAGAGTAATAAACATCCATACATCCTCACAAACTTTCGCGTTTATAATATTAGTAGGATCTGTTGAACTGTTACATTACAGGTGAATGCTCCCGGTGAGGTACCGCCTTTAGAGCAATTTATCTTGCTAAAACACCTGCAGGCTATATCAGAAGATCGCACTTGATTCTAAGGATTGAATTATGAAATTACAGCAGTCACTAGAATTGAAATATAGCTGGCGTTGGTGAAGGAAGACATCTTGTGAGAACTGGGGAAGATTAATGCAATGTCCAACCATTTATTATCTTATGTTTTGGGAAGTTTATATAAATTGATTTAAATTGATCGCAACACGGCTACACTAGGAATTATATTTACAGATTTTGTTCCTGTCGTAATCTGTTCTTTTATGCATATTAAATTACTTGTACAAAATAAATTGTATGTTTCACATCTGCCAGGCGTCCCGGGACGGCTCACGTTTTTATTTTAATTAGTATAAGCTTATTAGCGTTCTGTAGGCCATAAACATATTTGTTTCAAATTTAATTCAATACACGACTAAAATATGATAAGACATGAATTTCCATACCAGTCATGTCGAACCAATAGCAGTCCTTTATTGGTAAAATGATATAAAAGATGGAATAGGAATTTTCTTCGTCTCTCGACCTTGAGATGGTTTCCTCTCTGGCAAGTTACACGTGTAGATTTATCTGAAAGCATGGTCTGTTACATTTGTTCAATTTACTGGTAAACTGTTTATCATTATATATACAAAGCCAGCCAAAAACTAACATACCATACGAAATCTAAGTAATAATAAATAATATATAAATCTAAAGTTTACTGGGATGCGAAGTTCAGATAGGCAGTCAAGCACATTTTTATACAGGTGGGTAAAAAATTGTGCATTAAACAAAACAGGGCGATATTTGGATTATTTGCAGTAAATATAAAGTTACAAAAAAAATTCTCGTGACACTTAAAAGGTATAGAACAAAGTGCCCATACTCATAAATCATGTTACCTACTATCTTATAAGCACTCTTGTGTCGTGATGATACATTTCTTAAAAGCAACTAAACACGATTTATTATTTTATATCTAATTGCCTTTTTACGAATTTTGTTATTTTCTTCAAAAAACACTCAAATAGTCATAACTTAGGAGATCAAGTGAGAGCCCTTTTTTTTTTTTTTGGTGGGTGGGAAATCATCAAATAACTTCTCCCGCCCTGGGCGGGGCGGGAGAGAGTGTCAGACTTTTACTGACTAAAACCCACCCATGTTCCTTCTTGTGCCCTTTGCGTTCCGGGGGCGCGGTACCTCTTGCGAACAACCCGCAGCCCCGGCAGGCAAAGTGAGAGCCCTGCCACACAGGTATTTTTTACTGCAAATAACCTTAACTATCGCCCTGTATCGTTTGATCCAAGAATTTTTACCCACCCTATATAGGTACACAAAATGTTTTCTCACAAAAGAACATTCTTTTGATGTTACTAAGTTTTAATTTCGTTTAATGTTTGTGAGTTTTTTATCATTTTATCTTTATTTTCCAATCCTTTCATGTTTTGTTCGGCAGTTTTGTAAGCCTTTCGTGACCAATAAGCTTCTTTGTATTGTTTTCGTTTAACTTAAACGGAAACTGTGTAATTGGAAATGATACGGTCTGTAAACATTTATCAATATCTTTACTAATATTCTAAAGAGGAAAGAAAATTTTTGTTTGTTTGTTGGTACCGAATAAGCTCCGAAACTTCTGGACCGATTTTAACAATTTTCCACAAATTGATAGCTGCATTATTCCTGAATAACATAGGCTATATAAGATCACGCTACGACACAAGGGAGCGGAGCAGTAACCAAAGACGTAACTTAACGCGGGTTTAACATACCACGCGGACAAAGTTCTATCTTGTTTTGTCTACTGACGTAGTTAATTTTCGATAATTAAAAATATAATTGGTTACCTATAATAATTTACTTTGATTCATCTGACTAGCATTTTTCCTAACTATGTTACTGTACTATGGGGTCGACTTCCAGTCTAACCGAATGCAGCTGAATCACCAGGGTTTTACAAACTATCTGAGGTACGAGGATGTCACAAAGACAAACTCCGGGCTGCTGCTGTTACATGTCCTAATGGAAAAGCACATAAACACTTTTTCCGATGTAGAAATCGAACTCAATCGTTCAATAGTCGTCCTACAGACCATCAGAGAAACGGTTAAATATGCGTAGATAATATTTCCTAAAAGTTACCTTTAAAAGCTCCACCTAATATTCATCGCCACAGCAAAATAATTAAAAGTTTAATGAGTAGCAAATGCTTCGTTGCTCAACTTTCACTCTAAAGACCTTGAACTTAAGCTATAAAATCAAGTAATCGATGACGTCAGAAAACATTTTACTCTCAAGAATTCCTCAATAAATAGCTCCAAGCCAGGTTTAATAAATACGTAATAAGTGAACGCCCTAATGGGAATAAAGAAATAAATACAACGGTAAAGTGCTTACGGAATTCATTCATAATTTTCAATATCCTAAAAACGAGAGCGCAGGAAGCGAACTCAAGTTTTTACGAGACTTGGTACTGGGCCAAGTTTGCCTGGTTTTAAATCTTGCTACCTACGGAACCTCCCACAATTTAGTACTTTTACGATACCCCGTGACGTAATGCTAGTAATATCATGACCTCGGTATAATCAGAGTGACGGAGGCGAGTCGTGACTCACTGTATGTAAAGATATTATATTTACAACTTGATATTATACTCTGCCTTAAAATGGAGACACACCAACTGATTGCGTTGGCACGATTCAATGCCATGTTTAGCAGTAAAAGTCATCACAATAAAGACTAATATTGCATGTACATTGTTGACTTGGGAATATAATCTCTTATTGCATTGTCACTTATGCCGCGGCTGCACTGGTAAAGTGATTACAGTGCATAACAAATAAATATTGCAAGTCGTATGTAATGATTGGCTTGTGCAAGTGATTTCGTCGCGAATGTCGGTTACGTGTTGTTATTTTACTGAGCGGGACCCTAATTCTTTTTCTTAAATAAAACTACTATTTTAGTTATCTGTGATATAGTAAAAGTTTGGTCAAAATCGGTTTAGCCGATTAAGAGATAAGCCGGAACAAAGAGACACACAAATTTCGGCTATTTCCGTCAAAATTGGTTCAGCTGTGTAGTCGGTCACCCGATATATACAGACAGACATGGTTAACACTACCGTATACATATAAACATTTATGCCTATGGATTTAGTATAGTTATTTTGACATTGCAAACTGACACTTCAACCTTATTTATTTGTAACTATAGATTGTATATATAATTAGGACTATGTTGTAATGGCATTTTTTTATCAATTCAGCAGTGGTTAAAATAAAAATCGATAGAAAATTGTTGTAAAAACACAAAATTAAAAATTTGAAGTAACCCCCGACCGAAGAAAAAAATCACTACCGTAGCTTACAAAAGAGCTAATAACTTTTGAACCGCTGAACCGATTTCCATCAAACAAAGCTAAGAACACTCCCGACTAATTAACCTTTCGAACACAAAATCAAAATCGGTTCATGCGTTCGAGAGCTACGATGCCACAGACAGAGAAACACAGAAACAGACACGTCAAACTTATATCACCTTCGTATTTTTTTGCGTCTAAGGTTAAAAATAGACCTTATTTACACTAAACTATTACGTCATGGTACCCAATATTCCTATGGTATAACTTATCACATTCGATAGTTTGATCCCAAAACTTTCCCTTATTTTTTAGCCCCATAACCTTGAACAAAGTTTAACTGCCTTACTACCTTTATCGCCAAACTATTTTATGGCTTGTCTCTATGATAGATGACTGTTGGGAACACGCGTTCCTGAATATAATATTTGACATAGAATACTTCTAGCTGTTCGAGATCAATATCAAGGAAGGAGCCAATAATTCTGATAGAGAAAGTATCAAAGTTAGGCATATTTTTGGTGATGAGAAAAATATATTTATGTTGAGACTAGCTTACCACTGACTTCTTCAGTGAATTTCGGTTTTCTGCGTGGATTTGATTTTGCGCAATACGTGAATTATTTTTCTACAATAAAATTAGTCTGAAATACTCCATTATAATATGTTTCTATATGCCAGTGAAAGTTCCGCCTAAATCGGTGCTACCGTTACGGTGATTAGCAGGAACAAACAGAGAGACAACAACTCTAAAAATAGTGTAGATATATGTACATAGATAAGTTGGCAACAACATATTTCTAAAATTAACTAAAAACAAATTTCGTCAATATTTACACGCGTAACTCACTATCTAAAAATGCTAACAAGACCTGTAATTAGGAATTTCATCAACCTCTCCTAGTCTTATCAAACTAGTTAAACAATCTAATCTGCCCCATTTTAGGCATGTGGCAATAATGTTCTGGTTTTTTTTTTACAATGTTATCAAACTTTGAACGTAGCTCGTGTGTAACTGCCCTTTACTAGGGCGATGTTATAAAATTACCCAATCTCGCGCTTGTAAACATTGCTTTATGGGTAAACAAAAGAATCAAGAAACTGGAGTAGGTGAAATTATTTAGGCTGTTTTATGTAAAAAAAAGATGTTTCTATTTATTTTCATATGCTCAAATCTCGTAGAAACTCTCGGCGAAGGTTAAGATGAACATGATGCGATCGTGATGAGCTCTTACTTTTTTACTGATTTTGTTTTTAGTCCTAACTGTTCAACGGAAAAACAAAAGTTCGGATCGTGAGGAAACCTGGAATTGTAATTAAATAAGTCTGAAAACGCCAATACGCTGTTAGCAAGCCAAGCGAAGAGGCCTTTGCTCTGCAATAGGACAAACACATGTTTGATTAAGGGAGTCTGCCTACTGCACTGTACTATACCAAGACCGTTCTATAAACGTATCAGGCACAGCAAGAAACGGACACGGACTACAAGAACGAATCCACTTAAACCTTCAATGGTTGACGCTCCGTGTGTCTGCGACGGTGTTGAAACTTCAGGTCGTGGGGTACGAGTGCTGATAGCCCGTTTAAGAAATTGTTCAAGTCAATTCCCGTGACCCAAAGGACGGCTTTTACCTGGGCCAGAGGCTAAACTGAAAATTTGTCATCCAATGTGGCAATGCCGTTAGTCTCTGTACGGGCGATACGAAGGATTTTTTTGATGCCATTTTGTCATAGTTTTTTTTGTTATGTATTGTTGTGAGTTATGTCTTATTTACTAAGTGTGTTACTATTTTTTATCATAAATATTGTACCTAAATATATTTACAATCACATCATAATCACGATTAATCCAATTAATAATATGCATATGCCTGACGATGTGTAGGTACCCTGTTTATTGGTGAATTTCCAGATACGAATCTCACATGAATAAACTCAGTTGGACAAACTATCTGTAGACAGCCACACAAAATACTTTTACCTACACCGGCAGCGCCAGTAGCTCAGTCGCTGTGTAAATTCAGCCGTCTAACCGATCTATTGAAGAATATCCTTTTTTTTTTGGGTGGGAAATCATCAAATAACTTTCCCCGCCCAGAGCGGGGCGGTAGGGAGTGCCAGACTTTTACTGACTAAAACCCATCCATGTTCATTCTTGTGCCCTTTGAGTTCCGGGCGCGCGGTATCTCTTTCGAACAACCCGCGGCCCAGATACTATGCATAAACCTTATTTCTTTTCCAAAAACACTTCTATTTCTAACAAGAGCCTGTAAAACAGCGCGTTCAACTGAAAGGCTATGAAAACGGAGTCGAGTGAAACGTGTAAGACTCTCAACATCTAACAGCTAAGTGTTCTGCATATAACTTGACAATAGCTTTGGGACCTTCATGTTTAGTTTGAGTGGGGAACGTGGATTTCTTTGAAGAATATATTTATTTATTTAAACTTTAAGCAACAAAAAGTACAAAGGCGGCGTTAATGTCTAAGTGTCCCTTGCTCTAGCGAGACAAGAAGATTCTATCCAACAATAATCTATATCAAAAGCTGTACCACTGTGCTGTGTGTGTCAAACTTGGGACCTATTGGGCCCAAAAAATCAAACACAAAAAAAGGATTGACTTAAACTATCGACTCGAAAAAAAGAAGACCAAAAGCTGTGATGACATGTTTTTTAGATAAAAGTGTTGCATAATATACCGTGCAATTAATTGGATTCGAACTTATAACATAATGTCGGTTGCCATTGAAGTGCTGTAATCGATGAACTACTTTATTTCAGGAACATCGACGTATGCAAGGCCTCTGGTATTGCAGATGTTTATAAGCAGCGACAGCAGCATTTAACATCAGATGGGTTATCGGCCTGTTTACCATCCAATAATATAAAAAACTAAGAAACAAAACAAATATGTACCATCAGTGAACTAATGCCTTAGGCAATCTCTACCACCCAACCACAGCACCAAAAGCAAAATAAATTACACCTAATAAATAACCGGCACGACTCGTGAGCATAAACTTTTAGCTCATTTTTGGGTTAATTTTTGAGTTTTTTTTGGGTTTTTGGGTCGCCTACGTTGCATGCTATTCGTCTGACCGAACGGTCCAATAGCGACTAATCCAAAAACCCGAGGATGAACCCAAAATGTACTTGAAGTCCGCTCACGACGATACCTACCGGATACCTAATTATAATGTAGTCAGCACTTTTACAAACTAAACTTCTGGGTCATCCCGGTATTGCCAGCCGGAGTTATCTTCTAAGAGTTAGCTAAAATGGGCCCTTTTGTTACAAATATCCACAATACAACAAAACTTAACAACTTCAACTGAGTCACTCACACAAATTATTATGAAAAGCCTTCAACATGTTATTAATATTCAGCTATACATCATATATAAGCAAACTTAAAGGCTTAAGGCATACCCCAAAACTTCGCCTCGTGTACTCCTAAGTTGTTTGCAGAGGTCCGAGCAACGCCATCTGGGGGCCTTAGTTTGTGTGTCTGTAAGTTTGTATGTTCGTTCATGTTACCAAGGTTTGGGGTAAATATAATTAAGTAGCTTCTTAGAAGGGTATTTACTTGAAGTACTTCCTATTTTGACGTGCCCGTGAAGTTTACCGCGTTAAATCTTCTTGTTGATAAGAAACCGGTCAAGTACGAGTAGGAGTCGCACGCAGAGGGTTCTTTACCATCTACCACTGTACATTGCTTAACACTGCTGGATTTTGGCCGCTTGAATTTTCTAACAGATCTCTATTTTTTTGACAGTAATATAGCTTTTAGGACAAGGTGAAAGAAATATGTACGAGGTGGCGTTCTGTGGTTTCTCCCTACCCCCATGGGAAAAAGGCGTGTGTTTAAGTATGTATGTATGTAATATAGCTTTATATCGATTAAGTTTTTTTTGAGATTATCCATTACAAACAAAAATAAAAATATATTCCTTTTATAATATTAGTTCAGGCTTTAAACAAAACACACATCTTGCATGGAGACCCACCCCTTTTGATTTTTTAACATTATTTATTTTATTCTTGTCTTGTCTTTATTACTGAGATCTGGATAAGAAAATACCTAGGCTACTTTTTAATCCGCAATGACGTTTGCGCCTACGATAACCGATATTCACGCGGACAAAGTCACGAACCGAAACTAGTTGTAAATTATTATCCGTGTATTGGGTACATCTTTGGGAACATAGGTTAAACCTAACATGCTTCCAAAAGACTGGGTAAACCTAACTGTCACTCTATCTATTGTTATCTTAATAAGCCTTCGGGTAAATTACAAGACGTGGGTCAGGGGACAATAGGGTAATAATACCCAGCCAATGCCCTTCTTTTCCAACCCCTTAAAAAATTGTGCGTTTCTTCTACCTAACATCCAGTATATAAGGCGTAGTTTTCGTCATCAAATACAAGAAGGTCACTATGCTAATAATTTCCAGTACGAATCGCATCTATTTCTCGAAGGGTTAGGCAGAGGCGGACCAATGTACACCCACAGTTTGCCGGTATGCTTAGGTCCCCTGTATAAGGGGCGAGCCTATTGCCATTAACCGGGCACAGAACCTAACTTCGAGCTGCTACTGAGAATTTCGTAGAAGCACAGAATAACATTTTGCTCAACCAGAGAATTTAACCCAAGACCACAGTACCACAGTGTGCTCCAGTATAGCACAGTTCAAAATCGCCTAACAAAATACACGTGCATGTTAACGAATCGTTTCTCAAATCCTTACCCGGCGTACCACGTCTCGTCGAGCTATTCTACTAAATCCCTCTCAATTTGTCATAACGAGGCAAGCTATTTGACTTGCTATAGCCGTCCACCACTCACAGTAAACGCTTCCTGTTAACCGACAATTGTTTCGCACCACTCTTCGTTAAAGTTTGAGAATTTATGGAGGATTTCTTGTACCTTGTTCTTCAACTCTTGAAACGGATTGCTTGGTACTGTTCTTTTTGAAATTGTGAGACTAGTCTACTGTTCATTTACTGGTGATAATTTTAATTTGTAAACGTATTTACGGCTTGATTTTTTAAAACAATGATAACGTCGTAACAGCAATCAGCTAAAAGAAACATTTAGGTTAAAAATTTCTTTATTTTTGAACATATTTAGAATTGTTTCGAATTTTGTAAACAAAGATATCTTTATACGGATTGTAAACCTCTTCTTTCAAAGTCAAATTATTTATTTTAATTAGACCATTAAAAGCATACGAATACGATTCGTATTTAATCTCCGTAAATATGACCATGTGTCCGCACATCGGTCGCTCTTAAAATGGTTGCCCATCAGACAGCGCAGGGCGTTAAAGGCTTTGACTACTTCGTTCTCTCTTCTAGACAAACCTAGTTCTCCTTCCTATCTGACTTCTCACTTTCAATACTTGTGCTCTGCGCACAGTAAGAATCTTCGCTCCTCCAATAATCGTCTTCTACGATGTCCTTCTCACCGCCCTGGTTTTCTTAAATCTTCTTTTCTTGTCCAGACGGTTTTCCTATGGAATGCGCTTCCTCAGAATATCAGGATGGCTACCTGTCATTTCACATTTAAAGTAAAATCTTGTGAACACTTGCTTATGAAGTTGGCAGACTCGTCACACAATTAGTTACTCATATGTCTCCACCTATGTTTTTTTTCTTTCTCTACTCTGTATATTTTGTTTGAATGTATGTACTTATTATATTTTAATTCTGGAAACTTTTTGTTCCTTGCACCCACTATGTATTGTCTCTGCATCACCCTAAGGTTGACTGGCAGAAAATGCCAAAAAGGCATTAAGCCGCCTTTGTACAGTGAATTATTTACATTATGTGCAAAAAGTTCTAATAAATAAATAAAATAAAAGGCACTTTTGAACGTCAATTACATTCAAATACACGCCCATTCCAAAAGGTCGTTTTGTATGGAGAAGAAATTGCATCATCATCTTTTTTCAGAAGACGGTTAAAATATAGTCTTATTTTTACAAATACTGATTGAGTTTCGTTGCTGTATTTTTGTACTACGCATTTAGAAATTCATTGATATTATTTATTGAGCGCGACTGCTACGCTAGAGGCCATGGGTTCGATTCCCAGGTCGAGCAAAAAGTGCAGCTCGGAGTTAGGATTTATGCCCAGTTAATGGCAATAGGCTCGCCCTCTATTACATGGGACCTAGACATACCGGCGAACTGTGGGTGTGTAGGTGTACATTTGTACACCTGTACCTAACCCTTCGGGGAATACAGGCGTGATATGTTATGATATTAATACAACTGTCCATCCATGCGCGTAAATAACATCATATTAAACGTTTTAGTTTTTCAGATGACAAAAATAAAAAAAAACAAATTATATACAAGAATCTACAGGTTTCTTTCATTTTCCATTATTTGTCTAATGTTATGACGAATGGAGAATAAATAAAGAAGATGAAATTGCCTTTCTGTACCGTAAACATTATTAACTAATAATACTTAAAGCAATTTCTACTTTAATAACGTATTTCATTACCGCAGTTTCTGGTGCATTATAAAAAGTACAGACGCGGCCATTTTTACCGTGACTACGTGGTACAATTCTCGAGTCTTGAAAAAGTAAAAAATCTTAACTCAAAAAGTTCACGCAAGCGTTAAGGCGCAGTTACATTACCGCACGCATGAATTACCTAGCAATTAAGAATACTCGGACTAATAAGAAAAAAGCTTGTATGAAACTGCAGAGAGAAACAACAGAAATACACACTCTTATAGGTACAAGATTTTTTGATACAAATGTATACAAATAAATAAAATTTGTGTCTGTTTGTAATGACTAATAAATATGAACGTTTACACGGTACCGGTAATAATCTTTGTCTGTCTGTTTGTTCCGGCTTGTCTCCGAAACGCCTAGACCGATGTAAATGGGACTCACTTTTCATTAGCACATTTCACTTTTTACTTTTATTTCAGACAAAGAATTAATTATAATTTATAGTAAATAAATAACACGTACTGCAATGCCTACCTATTAGAACGTATCAATTCACAATTGTTGACGTTCCGTGCACGACACGCGACGCTGTTGGCCGGCGCCGGAACAACAAAGACGAGACTATGGCCACTAGACCGTCTCTACCGGCACCGACTTTCTTTTCTTTGTCTGACACTATCCAAGCACGGTCATGGTATGGTACGGTGTAATGAGCAGACTACTTAATAACCTATTCCTTTTTTTTACGGATGGGAAATCATCAAATGACTTCTCCCGCCCTGGGCGGTGCGAGAGGAAGAGTCAGACTTTTACTGACTAAAACCACCCATGTTCCTTCATGTACCCTTTGCGATCCGGGGACGCGGTATCTCTTACGAACAACCCGCAACCTCAACAGGCATCGGCCCTGAGTGCCCCCTTCAAAAATTGCTGACATCTCTTAGAGGCGCGCGTGGAAGACAAACGCGCCGTCGACAGGGTCTGTCCTTATGCAACGTACGGTCAATGAGCTAGCCATTGGTCCTTGTAGGCCTTGTAGGCTCCTTCGTAGTGGAGTGTCAAGTTTATCTCATTTAGAATCCCAACCTAGTCCTAGTCTAGAATTCTAGTCCTTGACTGTATCGATCGGGTATTTCCGGAAAAAATTGTAGATTTTTCTCACGCAACATCACAAAATAGACAAGACCCGAACCAATCTCGGCAATATGAATGAATAAAATCCACAGAGCATCACTATCAATAATTCATTGAACGAAATTGTCACCACAGATGCAGAGCATATAAATAATACCGCGTGACTTGCATGCGTAGATCAGGGGCCGGTTCAATGTACGAGAGATAGCGGGAACCAAGGAATTTTAACAATTTGAGAACAAAAATATACAGAATGAATAACAAACGAATTTAACTTAAATTAGTTGATTTCATTTATGTACGGAGTGTAAAAATACACATCATTTAGCCGCTCAAACTAAGTAACATGCAAAAAACTGTTACTGTTTATGGTATAAGAGCGCAATATATTTGATTTATGAATGCACCTGGCATCAGTGGCATCCCACAGAACATAATCCGTAGGGGTATATAAAATTTATTTATAATATTTATAACATGCTTTTGTAAAATTAAAAACAAGTTGGAATATCTCCTTAACCAGGTTGTCAGGTATGATCTTGAACTAAAAAATAGGGTACAATGTGTACCTTTCGACTTCACTAACTATGTTTTACACCCATCAAATTGCGTTTAAAAAATTGGCATGACACATTGCAATTCCACTTAAAGGAATGCAAATATCATCAAAACACAATACTAATATAAATAAACAATTATTTTAAACACCTATACCTGCAACATCCAATTGAATCGATATCCATAATCGAATAAAATTCAATTTCAACAAAAAAGTTGAAGCAAGTATATAGCTTATTTTCCCAAAACTCAAACCTCTTACAGCTTGAACGAGTATAATGTCCGAGTGGTCGTTGGCTTCAAGTGATAACACTTGTGAGGAGCAATTGTGATCGCTGACGCAGATTCTGGGCAATAATAAAGTATCTAACTTAGAATTACCTCCTAATTTATGTTATCGTTTCTGGGGTACTATGAGAGTATTATGCCGTTGCTTCATATTGCTATACCACAATTTAAATAGATTAGAATGTTGGGTATTTTGGCGTCGTCTTTCAACGTAGATTATTTTTGCAAACATAAACTAAAATTGAAATTAGTTTTGCCAAAATGGACCAAGTTTCGTTATTTAATACTTATCAATTAAAAATCATTTCTTATCATGTCAACATTAACACATGTTGAATTTGTTTGACGTAGTTAATTTAAATTATTGAGAGATTATGGGCAAGCCAGTTTTTACAGAGCAAAGATTAATTTTAAAACACTCGAAAATAAAAATGGCTTGAAGAAACTGTTCCATTTAATCCACTAGAAAGCCTGACACTGATTGATATCTTGTCTAAAAAACTTAACAAGGCAACCACAGAAAAGCAACACATTTGCGACTCTCTACAGCTTTGCTAGAGTCAACTTCAATCAATCTCAATTTTGGCACGTTAATGTCCGGCTCTACCACAGAGTAATGAGCAAATGGAGAGATAACAAGTGACTCAACGGATTGACATCTGTTCAAACAAAGTCACGTCAAATAATTCGACATTGCCAAAGCAGATATAACAAAGCCTTGACAAGTGACTTGGAAAAGTCGTGTATTAGAAATGTCAGCTGTCAAGACTGTCCTAAAGTCTACTCGTAAAATAACATTAACAATAGTTAGAATAAATATTTAGTGCGAGCCGCCTTGTTTAATATTGACAGTTGTTTGCCTATAAACATATTCGATCGATTTTTGAATTTGAAATATCCGTTTTGCACTGGTTAATTATTTTGGTTTCATGACTTTATTCATATGAATGAGCCATATTATTATGCTTTTATTGTTAAATTAAACCAAAATGTTATAAATCGTAATTCTAATTCGAAAATCAACTCAGATCGAATACTTTTACATCAACACGCTCGTGCCTCTGATTATAATTTTCTGTTGCGTGCAATCGTGTAAATCAAAAAAATCAAGAAAGTATGCCTCATTAGTGCTCCAATTACTTACTGCTCAATAAACTCCAATCCATCACTATCTTCTAAGTCAAACATGTCTCGACATTATCGATCTCAAGAACTCTTATTATGTCTGAATCGTCTGGATCTTTAGCAGAACCAAAGTTAAGAATAAAATATAACTCGACCTTAATGTAAATAAATGGCTTTGTGAAGATACCGACTCAATTGGTATAAATTAAAGACGAAAGAGAACGATTGATTGCCATTATTGAATTGATTATTGATTCAGAGATAGTCTGAAGAAGGATTACTAATTCTTCTTGGTAGAATATGTTAAAAATTCTCACGAAAAACTAACTTCTTTCTTACGGTCTAGTGGTAACCTGTGGGGATAAGAAACTGTCTGTCAATCAAAATGATGTATCATGTCTAAACATTCAAAATACCAAAATTTTATATTCATTTTTGCTTCAGTACTTATTGTGGCGTAATTTGAAAAGAATATATTTTATTTATTTGTAACTGCCTCGTTAGCCTAGTGGTCCTAAGCGCGATTGCTACGCTAGAGGTCTTGGGTTCGATTACCAGGTCGAGCGAAAAGTGTTATTGGGTTTTTCTATGAAATGCTCAGTAGCAGCTCGGAGTTAGGATTTGTGCCCAGTTATTGGCATTAGGCCTGCCCCCTATTACATGGGACCTTATCATACCGGCGAACAAACAAAATAAATAAAACACCAAATGGCCGCATTTTTAACCTCATATATCCATATTCCTAGTTTATCCACCTTTGTAAACACTCGTACAAACAAAACTGATTTTGACCGGAATACTTTCGCTCTAGTCGCATTGTTGGCGGTCCGTGAATTCAAATCCCTTTCAAACTATTCAGCATGAAAGGGTTGAATAATAACCGGTGGGATTTCGTTTGTCTTTTTCTAAGTGTCGATGGGGGTGTTACAATCTTCTTAGCATATCGATGGCAAATATGATGGATGCTGATTTGCCGACTGCTATTCGGACTTCTCATCAAGTTGGTTCGCAAATATTTCTACGCACTTAATACAATTTTGTTTTTTTTTTTTATTATAGTTGAATACTGATTCATCTGTGGCAGCACCGGGTCAACATTATCTGCTTAGCCTTTCCCTAAATATGTTAGTGTCGGCTGCCAGTCTAACCAGATGCAGCTAAACACCAGTGTTTTACATGGAACGACTGTCTATCTGAGCTCCACAACACAGTTACTGGGCAACACTATACCTCTTGGCAAGTCCACGGCAGCACCGGTTATAATTATATAATTTGTATATGGTTTACTAAAAGCAAAACCACTGACTATATCTACTTACTGTTATCTATTAAGACTATGGAATGGAAAATTAGTATTATCCGTAATCTGAAAAATCCGGATTCCAAAATCGAATCCGGATATGATATATCCGTATATGGTATTTAACTTGAATAATTGTTAAAGGAAATATATCACAAATATAATAAAAATATGAGAAGTTATAAAATATATACATTTTAATTTTAATTACTATCTAACTTATTTCATATGATTATTAACTTAATAGTTAAAGGTCACAAAATAACCCGCCCCTAATCGTTCCCGGTGCAAAGGTACCCATAACACTCGCCGCGTTACCTCGCTGAATAGCGATGGCCAACCTTTGCACCAAGAACGACCCCGAGCGGGAGTCACCGGTTGCCTCCCCGAATTTGCGGCCCAATTCCGCCACAAAACCCTTCGTTGCCCTACTCCAACTACCCAGGGTCTCCACCGCTACCGGCACAAAATAGTAAGGCCGCTCCAAGGAAGCGTACTTGAGCCTTTTTGCAGAGCAAGCGTCCTCAGCTGCGGCAGAGGCAGTGTGCAAGGTGCGACTCAGGTGACTGACAGCGACAGTGCTGACGCAAGTTGCGTCCCAGATCAGGCACTTCCCATTCTTCCATGGCACTAGAGTCAGCCCGTCCGGCCTCTTACCATCACACCTGCTAAGACCTGCAGGCTCAAGCACGCAGGGGACGTTTGCCGATATAAGGGCTCTGCGGAGTATGTCGTTCAGGGCATACAATACGTTGAATAATTACAAATAACAAAAATTTAAAAAATCATATGATTTAATTTCCCTGTTCTTATTTTAACCCATTTACACAAATAATATATGAAATATCATAGTAATAAACTATTATGGATAGATTAGTTTATTTCCATAAAAATCCGTAATATCCGGATAATACGGATTGGACCAAAAATTCGGACCGGATTTTAAAACAGATTTGCATTCCTTAATTAAGATGATATTGTAGACAGTTCATGACTTCACGCTACATACAAACATATATAGTCTAGCCATATTAGGTCAACAAGTACCTAAATTCAATTTTACCTGGGTCAGATAAAAAATTGAACATTATTGTGGTTAGCAATTTTGCATCAATAACTTGATTACAATATTTTATTACGTATTGACTAAAAAGTGATTAGACTACGTTGTATTTAGAGAGCGCTAGCGGTATATTTTTAGTAAGTAGTCATAGATTATATGGTTTGTATACAGACCAGATGGAAGAGTGCGTTATTCGACTACGAGCAGACTTGAATCAGCTTGACGAGTTACTCACCCTAAAAAGAAAGAAAACCTCAATTAATTGATGAATGACTCATTGTCGATATATATATAAACACATTGCATCACACCTTTTGAAATCTGGAAAAAATAGCAATAAATATTTCCCATTCTACAAAATTTGATGCCTTGATTTATGATTACACTAGCGACCTGCCCGCGACTTCGTCCGCGTGGCTTATTTCACTCGCGTCAAGTTACGTCTTTCGTAACTGCTCCTCTCCCGTGGGCCGTAGCGTGATTATATAATATAGCCTATGTTACTTAGGAATAATGTGGCTAAAAAATTTGGTGAAAAAATTTCTAAAATCGGTCCAGTAGTTCCGGAGCCTTTCCACTTTATAATATTATTAGCTTCTGCCAGCGACTTTATTCGCGTAGTTTTTTCACTCGCATTAGGTTACGTCTATGGTTACCGCTCCTTACCGTCGTAGCGTGATGTTATAGCCTGTAGATGTATAATCCTATATATAGCCTTCCTCGATAAATGAACTATCCAACACAAAAATGATTTTTCAATTCAAACCAGTAGTTCCTGAGATTAGCGCGTTCAACCAAACAAATAAACAAACAAACACTTCAGCTTTATTTATATAACGACAGGCCGTGTCGACGGCGCGTTCGTGTTCCACGCGCGCCTCAAAGAGATGTCAGCAAAAGGAAGGGGCCAGTGAGGGCCGATGCCTGCCGGGGCTGCGGGTTGTTCGCAAGAGATACCGCGCCCCCGGAACGCAAAGGGCACAAGAAGGAACATGGGTGGGTTTTAGTTTAGGTTTTCAGTAAAAGTCTGACACTCCCTCCCGCCCCGCCCAGGGCGGGAGAAGTTATTTGATGATTTCCCACACACCAAAAAAAAAAAGCTTTATTTATATATTAGTATAAACATAGTATACAGGGTTATTTGTAAGACAATGACAACCTCTCAAGACTATGTTACTAACATCATAATCAACAACTTTTGTTCTATGACATTTAAATATATATCATATTTTTTGTCATCAGATTTTCATACAAAAATAAAAACATTTAAATTTAACGCTCTAAATGTTACGAAGTCTATGCGAAGCAAACGGAAGCGATAGTAAAATAGCGAGGGGAGCGGGGTTAGGGCGGCGGGGGTGTTTGTACTTGAGTTATTTACAATTTCACGGAAATCCTTCAGTCGGTCATTCGCTTCGATGCGCTTGCGTTGCTTGATTCTGTAAAAATGTATAGAACTAAAGTTGTTGTTTATGATGATAGTAATACAGTCCTGCAAGGTTGTCATTGTTTTACAAATTACCCTGTATATAGTATAGATACAGAAGTAGATGTACCTATTTTAGTGGGAAGATAGTGCGTACGTGGAAACGAGACATTCAGTTACAGACAATGTTTTTCGTTTTCAAATTCTTACATTGATTTGGTACTTTTCTCCCCAACATACATACATACATAAACTCACGCCTTTTTCCTATGTGGGTAGGCAGAAACCACAGAACGCCACCTGCTACGATCCTTACATACTTCTTTCGCCTCGACCACGTTCATACATCTGTTCATACAAGCACGCCGGTTACGAGTACTGCGCACACGACCTTTCTGAAGAACCCCACCAATAAGGTCAGGGTAGGTCTTTCTAGGGCGTCCTCTCTCGGTGTTGCCACTCACCCGCGTTGGCGTCGCGTTGGCGTTGGCGTTGTTACTTTTCTCCCCAAATAAATTCAAAACTATTTTTTGTAGCTAACGTCAATAAAAGACCAAAATAATTGAAGGTCTACGAGTGTAGAGTACCAGGGTGCCAGAATTACAAAGGAGTTGAACTAAACGGCGCGTGACCGCACGACGCTCACCCTACGTCAGGAACTCTTGATTAAGATTGATTCAATCCAGTTCATTGTTATTATTATAAGTCACATGTCTCTTGTTCATTGTTGTTAAGGCATCGCTTCATTTTATTGCTTTTAAGATCGATTTTTGATTGGCTTACAGTTCGTTGACTTTGGAGAACCTATTTAAAGCAATCACTACAAACTTTTACTTTTAACGTGGTAATCTCAGAAACTACTGGTCCGATTCTGATCATTATTTCGCTAATAGGAAGCTGCGTTATTCCTGAGTTCTATAGGACAATATTTTGTAATCAAAAAAAAAGAATCCGAAATTCGCGCGAACGATAGGATTTGTTATACATACGCTGGATGCAGGCCGCTTCCAACTGATCCTTTTGGAAATCTATGGGGGAGGCATATGTCCAGTAGTGGACGTCCTGTGGCTGATTTGATTGCTGATGATGATGATAGGGTATGTTTCATGGTATATTTGACTTCCTCGTGGGCGAAATCTACTAGAATTACTTGGTAATAAATAAAAATCTTGGCTTGTAAATCTAGATATGTATATATATACCTGCCCCGGTAGCCTAGCGGTTCTAGACTACTACGCTAGAGGTCTTAGGTTCGATTCCCAGGTCAAGCAAAACTGGTATTGGGTTTTTCTATGAAATTCTCAGTATAGCAGCTGAGTTAGGATTTGTGCCCGGTGAATGGCAATAGGCTCGCCCCCAATTACCTGGGACCTAATACATACCGGCGAACTGTAGGTGTACATTGGTACACCTCTGCCTAACCCTCCGGGAAATACAGGCGTGATGGATCTAGATATATATATCTTTCACTGTCTTATTCCACTGGCACCTTTCAAACGGATACACACAATACAAAGCATAAATAGACTTCCTAATTAAGAGCTATGCATTACCATTTGGAAGTTCATTAATCTGATTACGCTAACTAGTCATAACTAGCCAATAACGTATCTAGGTCTACTCCATTAGTCGGCTGCAATGGAAAAGGCTTCAATTCTCATTACTGAAACAAATGAAGTGTAAAATGCATTTTCAATATTCAGAGGATGGTCAGAGGCCAGGATGTCTGACAGCCAGTGTAACCAAGAGGTATCGTGTTGCCCAGTAACTGGGTTGTGGAGGTCAGATAGGCAGTCGCTCCATGTAAAACACTGATATTTAGATGCATCCCGTTGAACTGGAAGCGGACTCCAACATAATATAGTTGGAAAAAGGCTAAGCAGATGATGAACGTAGGAATAAACAAGCTAATTATAATTATGTTATAACCAGAAAATACTGGTTTTAGAATTAATTTGGTGTAATATGGACCATACCATGGGGCAATTCTACAAAATTTTAGAAGAATTTCAAAAATGTTGTTCTAATTTTTTTTGTACAGATTTATACTGACATTAGATTGTTCTTATGTCAGTATCAATCTGTCAAAAATACCCCTTTTTTACCTACATTTTTTGACATTAATTAACGTCAAGATTGCGGCAAAATTTTAACGTTTTTAATTAGGAGAATTGGCCCTCATGTCCACGTCACCTTATGTCTAAATAATCTCAAACATGACTCTTATTTACAAGTCGACTACATATTTCTTTTTTTAATTTAATAAAAAAAAACGTCTCCCCACATAAAGAATTTCTCCTGTTTCGCAGGTGCGTTTACTAACATATAAACTCACATACACAACCAGCCAGAACCGGAACAACTATCTGTAGGCTATACAAATATTTATTTTGTGCGGGAATCGAACCCGCGACACGAAGCGCAGTAGCAAATGGCTTGCCACAGCGCCAACCGTGTCGTCGAATCGCTAATTAACGAATTCAATGTGCCAAAGTCCAAAAGCGATCACCAATTTCGTAAGCTCTCCGTTGAGATACATTGGCTAAAACTACTCTTTAACCATTAGTGCTGTGACAAATCCGTTTGAAATTGAAAGACGCCGACTGGTGAGGTTAATAAATAGTTATTTAGTGTGACGAAGAGGAAATTAGAGACTTACTGGCGCAACAGAAACAATTCGTCTACAAGGACGTTGTAATTTCGTGAATACTTCCCGATCCAGTAGTTTAAGGTTGAGTATATTACTTTGATATTCAGACAATACTAATTTGTCGCCAATATGCACTTAAAACTATAAATGTTTATTTAGACCATTCTTTTGTATAGGGTACGCATAAAAAATTATGTGGAATCTTTCACTAAAGACGTAATCTTAAATCTATGTACCAATCACATAAAGCTGAAGACTTTTTGTTTCAATCCGACTGGTAGTTCCCTAACTGTCGGATTGGAAAATTGGTAAGGAACAACCAGTCGGATTGGAAAACGTATTTCTGTATATTTTATTTATTTATTAAACTTTATGCACATAATGTAAAAAATACACTGTACAAAGGCGGACTTAATGCCTTAGGCATTTTCTACCAGCCTACCTTAAGGCGATGCAGAGACAAAACATAGTAGGTGATTTTAATAATAAATACATATATACAAACAAAACATACAAAGTAGAGAGAGATAAAAATACATAGTTGGAAGAAATAATAAACAAATTAATTGTGAGACGAGTCCATATCATATTTTGATAGCCAGATTCATGAGGAGTAGTATAGGCTATATAACATCATGCTACGGCCCACAGTAGCGGAGCAGTAACCAAAGACGTAACTTACCGTGGGTGAAATAAACCACGCAAACGAAATCGCTGGTAGAAAACTAGTTAAGTTTATAAGACTAAAAAACAACTTAACATATGAAGCTGAGTTAGGTCAATTTATAGGTAATAGACGTCATTTATGAACGGATTTTGCGATAGGGCCGAATTAAGAGGGACATTGCCGGGGCTGCGGGTTGTTCGTAAGAGATACCGCGCCCCCGGAAGGCAAAGGGCACAAGAAGGAACATGAGTGGGTTTTAGTCAGTAAAAGTCTGACACTCCCTCCCGCCCCGCCCAGGGCGGGAGAAGTTATTTGATAATTTCCCACCCCCCCCCCCCAAAAAAAAAACAAAAGGGGGACATTGACTTCCACGCTGATAAAGTCGTAGGCAAAAGTTAGTATAAAGATTTAAATAATTAAGTTAATTGCCTACTTGCCTATTTCGTAATTTACTGTACAATTAAAATTGAATTTTCTGAGAAATTCCTGCAGTAATAAAATCTGAAACTATTAGGGTTAAAGGAAAGGAAGAACTATGGAGATAGGATTTCAATTAGGTCACCCACAGAATAACGATAAGGCCTCAATTCTAGGCGCCAACTCTTCGCACTCTCACTCAAGAATTAAGTTTTACTTGGCAACCTGCCAATCACACCCGGCGGGAATACTGCAGACGTTTTTTTTTCTTTGAAGGAGCGTTTACACTCGCATCATAACCGCTTAATAGGGTTGCCACACGTCCCGTAAGGTACTATCACTGTATTTGACCATCGCGTCCCGTATTGCTCGTAATTGTCCCGCATTTCAATAATTTCGGCAATTATAATAAATTGACAGTTCTATGATTTTATAAAAAAAAAAGAAAACGAAATCATTACAAAAATACCTAAAATCATGGTCAAAATATGACTGGGCCAAAACATAAACGTGTAAAATTGTTATTTAAAAGTACTACTAGTATCAAATGTAAAATGTATCCTATGTGTTATTTCACACTACATTATATCTCAGTGCTAAATTTCACCCAGATCCGTCCAGCCGTTTATACGTAAAAGAGTACCATCCTTCCATCCATCCATGTTTCGGGGCTGCGGATTGTTCGTTAGAGTTACCGCGCCCCCGGAACGCAAATGGCATAAGAAGGAATATGGGTGGGTTTTATTCAGTAAAAGTCTGACACTCCCTCCCGCCCCGAACAGTGCGGGGAAAGTAATTTGATGATTCACCATCGGTAAAAAAAACAAATCCATCCATCTTCACAAACTTTCCCATTTATAATATTAGTACGATTATTCGAATAAAAAAAATCGATTTCGAATTATTTGTTTGAAACTTCCTATATTGGTCCCTAAAATTTATGGCAAGCCTACTGCTCAAGCAAGTTCAAGGTGAAACTGATTACTGGCGAGAGCTCACTGGAATGTAGGTCTCACTTAGGCTCATACCATCATGTGCTCCCGCTTACTTGGAGCAATTTTTATTGAGATTCCAATGTCACTATGCTATTCGTAATGGAATATAAAGTTATGACAATGGTGGATGAAAATCGTTAAGTTCAAATGGACTCTGAGAATATTGTCATATAAATAAGAGAGACGGACGTGAGAGAAATATTAGTCTAATAAATACTGCAAAAATGTAGTGAGAAAGATTTCTTTTTTACATTTACTATACATGCTATTAGCTAACTGCCAATTGCTATGAAATTCTCAGTAGCAGCTAGGAGTTAGGATTTATGCCCGGTTAATAGCAATAGGCTCGCCCCCTATTACATGGGATATAAACATACCTGCGAACTGTGGGTGTACACTGGTACACCTCTGCCTAACACTTCGGGGAATGCAGGCGAGATGGTATGTATGTGTTAGTGTATATAATATTACTTCGTTGTAATTATTCTGTAAGTATTTAATCTTGAGATGTTAGAAATGTTTACAACTGGCTACAAAATTAAGTATCCACTTACTTTAATAAGAACATTTAAGTACTACGGTATACTTTGCTATGATTTGTTAATTAGGTATTTTATTTCCCGGAACGTGTAACTTTTTACATAGATTTAATAATATTATTCGTTTATTTTTATAAAATCAATGGCACGTAATCAAAGGAAAATCATTTATTTTAATGAATTTCCTCATTTGTATTCCAATTTCATTTTTCGTCGTCTTCACAAGAAATGCCAACTTCGATTTTTTTTTCTTAAGAATTTTCGGACATATTTTTCAGCAAATATAGGTATCCTGGAATACCGACTTTATTTGAAGTCCTAACAAAAATAAAATCGTGAACTGAATACGTGGATACGTACGAATGTGACGTAATCTAGATTTTGTCAAAGAAAAATATGAAGGAAAGGCTCACGGAGGCAGCGGAAGCGATACTGATTGATGACAAAGATAATGTTGGATTTCAATCTTCTACCCGTGAAATAAAGACAAATATTGAATGATTCAATAGAAAACTTATCTGCCGTTATACATAACATAGGCTAACGTTGGCTTTGTTGATTTTAATCCTGTAATCTATTGACATTTATCGGGCAAACGATCTTCGGGCAACCCTTCATTCGGTCAAAAGTTCTTCGAGCAAACGTTCATTCAGGCAAACATTCTTAGAGCAACCGTCTATTGAAGGAAACGCTCATCGAGCAATCGTTCATTCGGGCAATCGAGCTTTGGGCAACCGTTCATTCAGGCACACCTTCTTAAGGCTCGTTCATTTCGGTAAACGTCCTTCGAGCAATCGTTCATTCGATCAAACGTTCTTCGATCTACCGTTCATTCGGACAAACTTCCTTTGGTCAAAACTTCATTTAAGCAAACATTCTTCGGACAAGTGAACATCGAGCAATCGTAACGCATTCCTATCACCATATCAAAACCAACGTACTTGGTTGAAAGCGGTCGGGAGAATATGATTAATTATTACCTCATGATAAGATAGGTACAAAGACCAAACAAGATGAAAACTGTAACAATACAACAAAGAACAAATTAATGAAACAAAGATGGCTATATAAGAGTATTGTATCAACGTAAGCATTGTCACCAATAGTTCAAAGACTAAGTTCCTTTTGATGACAAATCCATCGTCTAGACGATTTCAAATACGTTACACATTAATACATATTGAGTGAATCATAATGTAATTTTGCCTATGAACAAAAATGGCTGAATTTATAAATAAATACTTAAGAGATGTTTTGCGAACGATCGCATCGTACTTGTAATATGAAACGGAATGAATTAGGTAGGTATGTTGTAGTATAAAACTAGCTACTACTCGCGACTCCGCCCGCGTTAATGTCGATTACCACGGATGCAGACAAAATCGCGGTTTAGGTATACAGTGTGGATTTTTGGGTCACTAAGAGCAGGTAATAAGATGTTCTGGACGCATACGACGAGGGGTGATTTAAGGCAGAGCAGAACGTGTAATCGATTCTTGAATTGGAAATAACTTTTCCAACACACTCTTAGGGTCACAATGTGGTATTTTACGCACACGTGCTTTTTACATTACTAATTGTGCGACTATTGTATGTATCTAACTTATTGTGCTTGCCGTATAAAATTAAACCTAAATGTTATTGGATAGTCGTATTTCCAATTGGAAAATCGTCTCGAATGCAATACTTTTACGATGGCGCGCTCGTGCTAGGCCCTCCAAACGCTAAATGCTAACGAAGTACGGAAGCTGGGTACGAAAACTACGAAATGTTATTCACGAAATCTTTTTTGCAGAAAACCCGGTCACAATTTGAATTTACAGTACTCTGATTTTCTTGAAAAAAACATCATATTTAAAATTGAAATATCAGACCATATTTAAATACCATTTTGCTGTAGAACATAAATTAGATATAATTGTGAAGATTCTGGCAAATAAAATAAACAATATTTTTACGGTACCTATTTACAAATATTAATTAGCAAAAACTCTACTTTTATTTAATTGACTGTTAATAAATAACATACCTACCATCACGCCTGCATTCCCTGAAGGGTTAAGCAGAGATGTAACAATGTACACCCACAGTTCGCCGGTATGTTTAGGTCCCATCTAATAGGGGGCGAGCCTATTGCCATTAACCGGGCACAAATCCTAACTCCGAGAAACTACTCAGACTTCATAGGAAAACCTAATAACACTTTTTGCTCGACCTGGGAATCGAACCCCTCTAGCGTAGCAGTCGCGCTTAGGACCACTAGCCCAATGAGGCAGTTAATAAATGCAAACTATTATTAATTGATAATTTGGTCTCAAAAACCCCCATCCCTAAACCTATAAAACAAAATAACATTACGTACCAACACAACCATTAAAAAAAAAAACACAATCGAATTTTGAAATTCGAACAAAAATCGCACGTGGAAAATCCAATCCTAACGAAACCGAACTGAGTCAATTCAATGTCCGTTTAATTTTCGAACGTGAGCAAAACCAAAATGGCTAACACACGTCATTTCGTTAATTGGAATAGAAACCAAGGCCAGATGTGCAATATGGACAGACGATTTTTTTCATAATTGCAGGGACAGACCCGACGAATTAACCCGAATCTCTCGCCTCCGCCATTTAGGAACCCTCATATATTATACCTTATGTACTATTTTCTTCGTTAGTTGTAGATACCTCCCATTTAATCTTATGGGTTGTTGTAATCTTAGGTATATTGAGGGGGGAATTGGTTGTACAGAACCGTCATCTCTACAGTATATTTACAGCTCTATGGTTTGGAAAATTAAAGGTTTGTTATTCAAATTTGTGAGTTCTTAAGGACCATTTTTGGAACGCAACGCAATCTTTATCGTTTTTGTATACGGTAATTTCTTGTCGTGAAACCCCTAAAGCACATACGCAATAAAAAAATAAAGAAACATTCAAGATTCTTTATGGCCAGAAAAGCTTCAACGTTACGGTTAAAATGTGACGTCAGACAATTCTCATTCTTTTATCATACTCAGTTCTATTCGACATAAAACCGGGTTATCCACTGCAGTAGCGATTTATTTAAGCGCTATTGAGAAACCTAAATCATATTTATTGTCCAGCTACATGCGTATTCTGTATCTCAGCTAATGTTCTTGGCTCTGGACCAGTAATAGCTAAATTACAACTTAGTGGTATAATTTGCAAGACCAAAAAGTAACGCGGTTCTTCTGACGCATAGCCATATTTTTTTCTTGGGAGCAGTTCGGTAACAGCGTTAATTTTTTTCTGATGTAAAAGGCAGTGGGTAATTTTATTTTGATCACATTTTTTCAAGACTTCATTTAAGTAGGTAGTTGTTTTGGGAGCGTAGCCCCATACCATCAAGGGTTAGGCAGTATACCAATGTACACCCATAGTTCGCCGGTATGTTTTAGGTCCCATATAATAGGGGTTGAGCCTATTGCCGTTAACCTGGCACAAATTCGAACTCCGAACTGCTAAAGAGAAATTCCTAATGGAAAAACCCAATAACACTTTGCTTGACCTGGGCATCGAACCCAGGACCCCATGATCATCAGTCGCGCTTGCGACCACGAGACCAACGGGGCAGTTAGTCGGGGCAGGGAAGCGTAGTAAAAATATATAATATATTAAATACTAGCTATATACCCCGGAGCGTCACTCGCGTTCAATTCCTTCCTCTTGAATCACTATCTATTTAAGAAACCGCATTAAAATCCGTTGCGTAATTTAAAAGATTTAAGCGTACAGGAACAGACGGCGGTAAGAAATTTTATTTTATGCTATGTAGAGATGAACTAAGAAAATAACAAATAAGGATTTTATTATTTGGGTAAGATGAATGATGAAAGAATAAAATATTTGAGTGATTGTAGTCAACACTACACAGCTAATACAGCTACTAATCTTGTGGTACATAATGTCAACACTTAAAGTGTAAATCGATTTGCGAACCAAATAATGGTGTTCAACAGGAATATTCTCAAATATACGGTTGCCTATCTGTGCGAGACTATAAAACGAAGCAGTGATGTTCATGAAAACGACACTCAAGTGATTGATCGATGCCGATTGATATATCGCCTGACGGTGTGCGTAGATATCAGAAACGTATCGTAATACTGTTGGGAATTTCAAAGGTTGTGAAAAGGAAACCGTCGTTGTAAAAAAGCTCAAGGTTATTTTTGAATATTATTACTACCTTCTTGCATGTGTTTCTTTAAATTTTGGTAAGGTTGTGATTGGAGAACATTTTATAGAGCAGTAAAGGTTGTATAGTACAAAATAAATAAGAATACTAATATACCAAAGGAGTTATTTTGTTTCTTTAAACCCTGGGGCTCCTAGTCTGATTGGAAAACATCTTTGCATATAATAGCCAGGGTCATGAGGAGTGGTATAGGCTATATAACATCACGCTACGACATACGGGATCAGAATAGTAACCAAAGACGTAACTTAACGTAGGTGAAAAAAACCACGCGGACGAAGTCGCGGTCGGAAGCTAGTTATGTATAAAAAGGATCAATAAACTTATAGACACTAAATCAAGAACCAGAAATATTATAGATACAATTTAAATGACAATCCACTGAAGTCTTATATCCAATAAAAGTCAAGATTACATCTTTAGAGTAGAAAGCGATGTCAAATTGAATATCCATACATTTCTCTGAGAGGACATCATCGCTCCAAGAATTCTATTGTCAATATGAGGTAGAATAAAAATCTGAATAACAGATGTCGGAAAGCATAGAATTTTATTGGTTTTACATTATTATTTTTTTTAAAGTATTTGCTCTTGAGATGCATAGAGGAATTAATATGGAAATGGTCAGCATCATTCTGGTATTGTCATCAGACGATTGGATAGACGGCGTTTTTTTTTTAATCGGACAAAACACAATTATTATTGCGAAATGATTTTGCATCTGGGAAACTAGCTAGCTCTTGTCACTTCATTAAGACCCGAAACTTTAATTAAACTAAAGGAATAGCAATATTTCATCATAAACACTAGTGTTAAGTGATCTGGTTTTGAAGGCCAACATTAAAATAATTTCAATGACATAGGAATTAAAAACCTCTCATCAGATACTTTAAACAGATGCTTTTAATACGTTTAAGTATCTATACTAATATTATGAAGAGGTGAAGTTTGTTTGTTAGAGATAATCGTTGAAAGTACTAATAAGAGTACAAATTCTTAACTGATAGAAAGCTACACTATTGCCGAACACTTACGACGTACGAAATTGTGAGCAGAATTTTGGCCATTATAAAACAATTAGCGCAATGTAAACTCAGTCTCGGATTGCAAAATTTAAAATTATTAATATGCTCTACTTAAGGCTATTTGCAATGAGCACATAATTACTGTATTTCAAGTAGCAATCGGCCTAGTCCTTTTCGAACCATTCAAGCTTGAAAAATGTTAAAATTGTCCAAGCAAATATTTTCTTTCTACACAATATTATTATCTTCCTAATTAGTAGCATTTAGTTTGACCTTCGTAAACTAACTTTTTTTCGGCGCCTTGTTATCTGTTCCTTTACACTGATTACCATCATTACATGGTCCCTCTTCCAAACAGATATATATTTATCTCATTTTAATGAAGTTTAATGTCATCTACATTTTCTTTACTTAATAACACTAGTTTTTACTATTAACATTCCTAAGGTCGTTATGTAAATGATTTATTATAGACCAGTTTGAAGATTAATTTCGTAGTAAATTAATTATTCTGTCAATTTATTACTACGATTTAATATTGAAATCGTAATATGTCATTAGTACTTGATCAGGTTGATCACGGCCGATCGCCTAATAACCCAGTTGCTTGATTGGTTTTCGAATTAGCGACTGTAATTTATTCTGTACTTCTTATTGAGTTATAGGCATGTCAAACGTCAGAATATTGTAAGGGAAATTAACTTTAAGAAATAGTATATCTTTATCTTCGAACATGCTGTCTGCATCTGTTCAAAGCTCAGTGCCACACTATAAATCAAAATATCCATAACGAGTCTTGCCTTGGCCCTTGATATCACCGTGACGTCATTTGTTTGCCAAACATTAGCTAATCCATCATGGCTTCTAAAACATCAAGTCACTTCACACAAGACAGTAGCGTCATCGCATTCTTTGTTAGCAATAAATGTCAAATCCTCTATAAATATTTTTTCCCTTATCTGCATCCGTTTTGCTAATTTTATCACGTGTACTGTCAACATGCGTTAATCCCTCTGACCTTGGATGACCCGTATTATCATTATCATCAACATCGTGATCAGGTTCCGTAATGAGATAAGAAATTCTAATACATTACGTACTTGGGGCTATATTTGCTGGTATCACGGTAACAACTGTAAGCAATAATCTTGTCGAGCCTCTTGAGGGTAACATGTTATTATCTTACATTATTAATAAACCCCTCGCCTTCATTTCTTTAATAAAAGCCAAGAATAGACCACTGGACTCTTCTAGACAACTAGTTCATTTGTAGGTCTAAATGACGTCACAGTATTGGATGCGATAGGCGGAGACCCCGAGGTTAGCACATGATTGGATAGGTCGGTAAGTAAGTCGGTAGACTAAGATAGAAAATACTTATCATTGGGACTTTCTGCGTGTTGAAAAAGAGCTGGTCTGCCAAACATTTCCCATATTAATTATTTGTTTGCATGGGGAATCCAAGCGAATGATTCACTATCGATTATAGATAAAAAGATTATTCCGGATATTACCAAAGTAACCTTATCTGAATTTATATCACTAGTGATAGTTGTAATTTTACGCGTAATTTGTATATATGATTGTGTCACGACTTTATCGTTCCTCTTTACAATTTAAAATTCTAACAATGTCATCGTAAAAATTTAATCCCTATAATGAGCAAAAGTTTCTATATTCCACTTCCAAAAACCACAAGCAAGAATTAACATAATTGTATTCTAAACCACCACAACTTCACATAACAAAACACAACAAACATAAATCCTTTGTTACCCGAGTACCTGCTCAAAAAGTTCCGCATAATAACTTCGAAATACCTGTGCGAAAAATATCCACACATCTTATCTACTCCCCAGTAGTATGGAAACCATTAATAATGATAACACATCCGTACCACCTATTTCAGCACTCCGGATGGGCCTGTCCGAACTTGGGGATCCGATTACGGAACGAATGTATCACCCCATATCAACCTGTAAAGCTTACATACTTTATCCGACTCTCAATGACATGCAGGATAGAATCTGGTTTGAATTGGAATTTTTCTGAATATGAAACGAACTTTTTGGAACACGAAATTGGTTTTATTTTTAACAAAATGGCATCTAGCAGGTCAACCTAGGAGGTACTCGGCGTCTTCGGCGGGCTTTCCTGTGGTACCTTATAAATTAAGGCCTTCAGCTAGGGCTTAGAAATTAGAGTTTCGAAATTCTATAGTAATTTGAGTATTGTTGTTGGAAATTATCTGTATGAATGAAAATGTTGTTTCGTTAATGATTGAGTTTTGTCATGATCCAGTGACTTTGTCATTTCGCCCAATCCATTTAAATTTCAAACTTTAAATGTCACGAAGCTTTTGTCCACTTCAACTACGACTCTTCATTAGTTGCTTTTGTGAGAGAGACACCGCAATTTTGCCAATAATACGTAGGTACTGTGGTAACGGAATAATCTTTCTAAGTAAATCTAAAGACTTTAAATATTTTTTTTTTTCAAATATAAATTGAATTATCTTATTATTTTATATTTGAATCTATGTAGTTAGTACGACCAGCAAACTGATAAGTATTTTTCTTATTTAAAATAGCGTTTATCTCATAAGAATATTCCCTCAAAATGTCTCAAATAGCCAGGCCTCTACACTATTTTGATATCATTAATCGCTGGACATTGTACACAGAATTTTCTAATGGTAAATTAAGCTAAAAGTGGAAAAATAAAATTGGTCCAACTGATTGTAATTAATTAACTAGTTATGACTACTCCGAAGAGAACCTGTTAAGCACGTGGTTCTGTGGTCATTTCTCTGGTGGGACAGTCATATCAATACACGACTTTATTATTTTATAAGAGCACACAATAGTTTAGTAACATGGCAAATATAACATACCATCACGCCTGTATTCCCTGAGTGCCTAGGCAGAGGTGTAACCTATGTACACTCACAGTTCACCGGTATGTTTTTAAGTCCCATGTAAAAGCTGCTACTGAGAATTTTATAGGTAAACCCAATAACAATTTTTGCTCGACCCGGGAATCGAACCCAAGACCTCTAGCGTAGTAGTCGCGCTTAGAACCACTAAGGCTACCGAAGCAGTAACAATAGACAGCATGACAAATATAAGAACACTAAACTGTATGGAACTGGTATAGTGTTAGTATCAAGATTACGATGATTATTCATTCCATCCATCCTCAAATTTTTGCATTCTTTACTAAAACGTTACTAACCAAGCATTTATTCAAACATACACTTATCCGCCCACATAGCATACAAAACACACCCGTATTTCATAGAAAACCATCTGTTTGTCTATTTATGCAACTGCGTCAACAGACTGCATCGATAAGTTCAAATATTTGATGTGAGATTATTCGCACGAGAGCCACACTTCGCGTTTGTGGGAACTTTTTATATCTCATATTACGTTTTATACAAGGTGCGGTTTTGCATCCTTGTCAATAATAAATTAAATGGGATATTTTCATTATTTTTTAGGTGATTTTCGGATACAAATTAGCCATCTTGCCGCTGGGTTAAGGCACGCGGGGCAATGAAGAAGCGGTGAATGCTTATGCGAATACCGCACCTCCGACCTGCCTAAGGCAGAGGTGGAACACCGCAGTGGTGTTAGCCAATAAGAGTTCAGCGTGCCCCTCCGTCACCCCCACGACTGAGGAAGTCCATGAGGAATTCCACCGTTATATTACCGCGCGATACTGATACGACAGAAAGATTCTGTTCTTTGAAAGAGATGTAACCTGAAAATCAGAAAGAAACAATAAGTATTTATTAATTTTTTAGCAAGGTGTCGTAATTTATAATTATTTGCGTCTTTTATGATAGGCTCCTGAAATATGACTAGGATGCAAAACTACTACTTGTAGAAGAAAACTGGAAAGCACGGTAATAAGTCAAATGACTACGCTTCTTTGGCTTTTGCTCGGCAGACAGAATTTCAAGTAGGATCATCATTTATGCGGCAGCACTTCGATTGCAATGTTTGTGCATTTGAGATTGGTATTTGTGGACGCACCTACGATGGAGTAGAACTTCCTAGTACCTATATATGTTTGAAATTCATGACTTCTCACAACTTAGTCTGTATTTTGTCTAGAGGAAGTTGCTCGCTAATTGGATTAGAATTTTTTGTGTTTAAGCTGTCACGTAAAATGTGGTACTTTATTAGTGACCTTTAAGTACACGAATAAATTGTTTTATTAAGTTTGGTGTAATTTAAATTAATCAGTAAATAGTGTCAACTAACTGTTTGTATTATACTAGCTTCCGCCCGCGACTTTATCCGCGTGGCTTATTTCACCCGCGTTAAGTTACGTCTTTCGTTACTGCTCCGCTCCCGTAAGTCGTTGCGTGATGTTACTCAGGAATAATGTAGCTATCTATTGGAGAAGAAGTTGATAAAATTGGTTTAGTAGTTTCGGAGCGTATTCGGTACAAACAAACAATAAAAATCTTCATTTTTTATATTACTTGTCATTATTGTTGGCATTATACAAGCTGGAAAGACATCGCGACACAAAATTTTACCTTGAAATCAATAAATTAATCTAGACCCCCAGCAGAGTTAACATTTATCGCATATAATAAAATAAATGGCCCTAATGAATAACTGCCTCGGTAGCCTAGTGGTGCTAAGTGCGACTGCCACGCTAGAGGTTTTGGGTTCGATTCCCAGGTCGAGCAAAAAGTGTTATTGGGTTTTTCTATGAAATTCTCAGTAGCAGCTCGGAGTTAGGATTTGTGCCCGGTTAATGGCAATAGGCTCGCCCCCTATTACATGGGACCTAAAACATACCGGCGAACTGTGGGTGTAAATTGGTACACCTCTGCCTAACCCTCCGGGGAATACAGGCCTGATGGTATGTTATGTTAAAATAAAATAAACATTTATTTCATACATGTTGGTCGAGTAGGTGTTGTTTATAGAAGGACTGATTTTCTTTAATAACCGACGAGAAATGTTAGCGCTGGGGGGTCAAGAATCATTTACTGAATGGAAGATAAACGCGGATGTTGCGATGTCCATCCCGACGTGTATTCAATCGTATCTCCTGACGATGTGTACCTGTTTATTGGTGCATTTCTAGATACAAATCTCACATGAATAAACTCAGTTGGACAAATTATTTGTAGACTAAAGCCAAACAAAATGTATTTACCTACACCGGCAGGGCCAGTAGCTTAGTCGTTGTGTACATTCAGCCGTCAAACCGATCTATTGAACAATATCCTGAAGTATCTAGACGGTTATAGCAGTTACATCATTTGGCAACTCTGTTTAATAGTTTTCTTCTTCTTCCTAGCCTTGTCTAATGTTACGTACACAACACGCAGCGCAGCAAAAAAACTTCAAAACAAAACTTTATCATTACTTCAATGGAGGGACCAGTCAGAGCCGATGCCTGTCGGGACTGCGGGTTGTCCGAAAGAGACACCGCGCCCCCGGAACGCAAAAGACACAAGAAAGCACATGGATGGGTTTTAGTCAGTAAAAGTCTGACACTACCTCCCGCCCTGGAATTATTTGATGATTTGACGTGATCCAAAAAAAAACGTTACTTCAATCGTTTGTTTAAAGAGTTCTTCCTTTACATTAACCGATTATTTCCAAAAAACAATAACATTTCCTACCCAAACATTCCCAACACTTTCCAATCCATGAAACTCGAACCCTAAACAGACTAATCGAACAGTGTTTTTAGCAAATGTTTGGCAAAACGTGTAATAACAATGTATTGTATCAAACAATATAACGGCTAGAAATGAGAGCTAATTAGCTTTTCACACTTTAACACAATGTTTGGTTTGTTCACATCGATGTACCTTTGTGGTACAAAGGTACATTTACTTTTGTAGTGAAACTAGCATCTATACTAATATCTTTACTTTACTATAACAACACTTTTTTTTTTTGGGGGGTGGGAAATCATCAAATAACTTCTCCCGCCCTGGGCGGGGCAGGAGGGAGTGTCAGACTTTTACTGACTAAAACCCACCCATGTTCCTTCTTGTGCCCTTTGCGTTTCTGGGGCGCGGTATCTCTTATTCGAACAACCCGCAGCCCCGGCAGGCATCGGCCCTCAGTGGCCCCTTCCCTATGCTGACATCTCTTTGAGGCGCGCGTGGAACCCGAACGCGCCGTCGACACGGCACTATAACTACACTAATATTATAAAGAGGAAAGATTTTTTGTTTGTTTGTAACGAATAGGGTCCGAAACTACTGGACCGATTTTAACCATTTTTGCACCAATAAGTAGCTACATTCACCCTGATTAACATAGGCTATATATCATCACGCTACGTCACTAACCGGATGCGGATTAATACCAGTGTTTTACATGGAGCGACTCTCTATCTGACCTCCACAACCCAGTTACTGGGTAATACTTCTTGGTTAAACTGGTTGTCAGACTTCCTGGCTTCTGACTATCCGTAACGACCGTCAAAGATCTACATGTGACAGCCGGGACCAACAGATTTACGTGCTTTCCGAGCCACGGGGGTGTCACACCACCAACTTCCAAACTCCGGGCTACTACTGAGCAAATCGTAATGGAAAAACCCAATAATACTTTTTGCCCGCCCTGAGAATCGAACCCGGGACCCTACGCTCATCACTCGCCCCTGCGACCACGAGACCAACGGGGCAGTCCCCTCTAAATCTATCATGAATCTTATAAACAGATAAGATAATAAAATGCATAACTAACATAACATGCTAGAACCAGGTAATTTGATAAACGGGACCGATGGTGACGTTCACGATGCACGAGCTGCAATATTGACTCCAGTTCAACATAACTAAGTTAACGTAAAATCTTTAATCAACTTAGCAATTCCCCGGTTCAGTTAATATAGTCGGTACTGTCATTAGCGAGCGCTCGTCCACGGAATTGCGATTTAACCTTTTTAGCTGGTTACATTCATACTAACATCATAAATGCGAAAACAACTTTGTCTGTCTGCCTGTCTGTGGCGAAGGGTTAGGCAGAGGTGTACACCCAGAGTTCGCCGGTATGTTTAGGTCCCATGTAATGGGGGGCGAGTCTATTGCCATTAACCGGGGTCAAATCCAAACTCCGAGCTGCTACTGGCAATTTCATAGAAAAACCCAATAACATTTTTGCTCGATCTGGAAATCGAACCCAAGACCTCTAGCGTAGCAGTCGCGCTTAGGGCCACTAGGCTAACGAGGCAGTCGTTTTAGAAAAATATTATAATATAGCTTAAAAATAAAAAAAGGCTACCCAAAGTAACTATTCCACGCAGACGTGCTCGCGGGCAAAACCTAGTTATTCATAAGCCGTAAAGGTTTGTGTGTATATTTCTGTGTATAATTCCGACCTCTTTTTACGAAGCTGGTGTCAAGGTGATTATATATTATTTATCATCCAGTAATTAATCATTTGACTGCCGCGTTAGTCACGTGGTCGCAAGCGCGATTACTAAGGCTGCCTATCTACAGAGCGGAGCGGAGAAACGGAGAAATATTAACCAATAGGTTTGCATAACTGAGGCGGAGCGAAGATTTTATGCAATCCTACATAACATACTAATACGCCTGTATTCCCCGAAGGGTTAGGCAGAGATGTAACAATGTACACCCATAGTTCGCCGATATGTTTAGGTCCCATGTAATAGGGGGCGAGCCTATTGCCAATAACCGGGCCCAAATCCTAACTCCGAACTGCTACCGAGAAATTCCTAATGGAAAAACCCAATAACACTAGCGTTGCAGTCGCGCATAGGACCGCTAGGCTAACGAGGCAGTTTATGCAATCCCAATGACTGCTAAAGACTTCCAAAGCTCGTCTAATCTATGAGATACCCATGCACAGAACAATCCTACTCATCGTCCAAATTGGATTCCATACCTTTCATCTCCTCGTATCCAATTTTAGGGACTCACTTCCACGAGTAACAACCGGTTTTGGAATCACCATAAACTTACTAACAGCAAATTTCAACACAAATTAGACTAACATGTGCAACGTTCGTCCAGAACTCTCCTTTTACTTGATTAATAAACCCTGTAAACGCGTACGAAGGATGAATTTAGTGGGTCGTGTCACTGCATACATATTAAAGCAGTTTACATAGGTTGCCCGGTTTGTGCGGAAGTGTTTCAGACTGAAATACGACGTCTTTTCAGGGTTGAATATTATTTTGAATATGAAGAACGGGTTGCCGGCGTGGTTTATCATTTTGTTGGTTTTCTTTTTTGGGAAAATGTAGGTTTAATTCTGTCTCGTGAGTGAATTTCGTGGAATGAAATGTAACTTAAATTCTGTGTGTATTCTGTAATCTTTAAGAGGTAAGCAGAAAGCTTAGTTTATGTTGGTTTGAGGTGGAATTTATGAAGTTATAAATATTTATTGTCCCTATCAATCAATACTAACATTGACCAAACAAATAAATAATTTGAAATTTTACAAAGTACTTACTTAATATACTGCACAAGCAATTACTAACTGAGCAAAGTTCTGCCAAAACGACCCAACTCGCAACATCCCAATAATTCACTAATTTAATATGCCTCATGTGTGCCAGTTTAATGTATTTATACAACTTATACATAAAATAAAATTAATCAGAATTTAATATCTAAAATCATTACAATTATTGTTCGTAGCCTAGGTCTTCAGACAAAACTAAACTCAACTTTCCTCAGTTTCAACAAGAGCATCAAATCAACAAAGCTAAGTAATTAACTACACAACATATCATACAAACAATTAAGTACATATAATGAACCAACAGACATCGACAAAACGCCAGTTATATTCGTATTATTATACGAATTACGGAGTCATTCTCTGGCGTATTTATATGCGCATACATTTAAGTTACAATAGGATGAATGAACACTGTTCTAGTGGGAAACGTTTAAATTATGCTTTAATTTTAGTACATGGCAGGGTTTTGCTACCTAATTCATGCAGCAGTTTAGGGTTACTGTCCATGAACATAGATATATTAGTCGCCACGAGTCGTGAGCCCAATGTCAAGTTAATCGCGATTGGTCCGTAAGTTGGACCGATCGCATACAGCGTCGGCGAAAAACCCCGAAAGGTACCCAAAACCCGTAAAATTAACTAGACATTTATGCTCATGACTCGTGGCGAATTATATACCTATAGACCTTTTGTATAGTGAGTTGCGATTGTATAGATTTAGGGTTGGCCAACCTGATTACACACAAAAAGCATGATCTACTGTTTACTGACCGGACCTTGTGCGACCTACTAGTTAAACATATAATAGAATGCTGGAAGCAGGCCGCCTCCAATCGGTCCTTTGGAAATCTATGGAGGAGGCTTGTGTCCAGCAGTGGACGTCCTTTGGCTGATATGATGATGAAGTAGGTAGCTACTTCTTCAAAAACTTAACATCAAAGCAGTATTTTACGTAATTAAATTTTAATTTTACGTTTCTGGCACTCACGGTCACGAGGAATGTGTAGTGTATGGCAACGTTTTGAAAAACAAATAATAATCATTTCATTACAGTTGACTGCTTAATCTAGGACTCGACATCTCAAAGTCAAAGCATTTATTTCAATTAGACCATTTACAGACACTTTTGAGTTTTCAGAAGTTACGCATACAAAAAGTTGAAGCTAGTTACTCGCGCCAAAACGTAGGTCTCTATGGAGAAGAATGAGCAAGAAACTCCATGGACATTCTTTTTAAATTGGTTTTTAACCCCCGACGCAAAAACGACGGGGTGTTATAAGTTTGACGTGTCTGTGTGTGTGTGTGTCTGTGCCATCGTAGCTCCCGAACGCATAAACCGATTTTGTTTTGATCTTGTGTTTGAAAGGTTAATTAGTCGGAAGTATTCTTAGCTTTGTTTGATGAAAATCGGTTCAGCGGTTCCAAAGTTATCAGCTCTTTTGTAAGTAAGTAAGTAAATTATTTATTTGCGTAAAACATGGTATACATTGATGTTAATATTATTACAGTAGCTCAACATGTTTCGCTAAGATATAACATAGCATGCAAAAATTTATACATATTTTGACAAAAGGAATCAACATCTCACATCCATAAAATCTTTTAAACTGTAAAAATTACATTCAATAAGCCACTTGTGTAATTCTATCTTAAATTTTCTCGAGTTCAATATTTTAAAGCGACTTGGTATTTTGTTATAACGCTAATGTAATTTTGTTGTAAGCTACGGTAGTGAATTTTTCTTCTGTCGGGGGTTACTTGAAATTTTTAATTTTGTGTTTTACAAATATCTTACGTTTAGCAGAAGGTGTCCCTTATAGACCTGGAATTACAGCACTTATAAATGTTTAAATAATAAGTAACGTTAAAGGTAGGTGCGTTTTAAAACAAACACGAAACGCCAGTACACGTGGAACAGGTCACTGGCATATACGAGTAGGTACCTACTTTAGTATTACGTCATATCATTATCATTTACACTATATATTCTACAGTACCTCGTTAGCCTAGTGCTCCTAAGCGCGACTGCTACGCTAGAGGTCTTGGGTTCAATTCCCAGGTCGAGCAAAGTGTTATTGGGTTTTTCTATGAAATTCTCAATAGCAGCTCGGAGACACTCGGAGTTAGGATTTGTGCCCTTTAGGGGCAATCGGCTCGCCCCCTATTACATGAGACGTAAACATACCGGCGAATTGTGAGTGTTCATTAGTACACCTCTGCCTAATCCTTCGGGGAATACAGGCGTGATGGTATGTCTATGTGTTATTTGTAGTTATAGCGGCCACAGTATTACATACTCTGTGAAAAGTTCAAGTATCTGTCTAGTGCGTTTGAAAATATACAGGCCTTTAACTGACAGACGGACAGACAGAAAAACAGTAATACGTTCCAGTTCAGCATCCTCTGGGTACACATCTTAAAAAAAAAAAGAATAAAAAAATCTCAATGTCAGATACGACACCCGTGTGTGATATTAAAAATGTCTCAAGGGAATTGGTAACGTAAGACACGTTACCAATTCCCTTGAAACGTTCCCGAGCTTATCACCCATGTTCCTTAACGCGATAGGGTTAACATTCAAGCCGAAAATGGATACCGGAATTTAGAAACGTAAACGAGTTCATGTTCAAGATGGCGGATTTAGATTACAATAGATTCGACGTTTATGAGCAGTAGGTACCTACCTGTAATGTTTCTGCTCCATCGGAGTGCTTTAATTTTATTTATTTAAATATTTAATGTAAGGAACACAACACAGAATACAGACAGTATATTGCTAGGTAACACGGAGTTTTAAATTTCAGGTTGAGACTGTATTCCTAAGTATACAGAGTAAGACTACTATACATATAAATTATCGTTTTATTGGACACAATATTAAAATGAAATAACGTGATTATTAATGGGATAAAACGCAGGTGGAGAAAGAGCATAATAGATTATAAGAGAAAATAATTTAAAAAAAGTTTGCTTTGTTTGTAAGAGGTAATCTTTGGTAATGCTGATGAGATTTTACAAAATCTTTGACCGATAAAAAGCTACACTATTTCCAAATTCTACAGGGAATTGTTTTACGGTATACTAGCGTAAGCCCGCGACTTCGTCCGAGTCAAATTTTTAATATTATCCCATGGGAATCGTATTTTTTTCTGTGATAAAAAGTATCCTATATGTTATTCCACCATAATCAATCCCAGTGCCAAATTTCATACAGATCCGTTTCGCCGTTTAAATGTGGAAGAGTAACAAATATTCATCCATCAATCCATCCATCCTCACAAACTTTCGCATTTATAATATTAGTAGGTAATAGTAGGATTAGGCGGTTGAATTTTAGCAGGTAAGTATTTACATGATAATTATTTAACAGCAAACCAAACCAAAGTAATATTTAGCCTGATTAAATTGTTACTCAGTAGAATAGTTACGGTATTTTGTTAATACCCCTCTATGTAATATTCTAATACGGATACATCACGGGTGAAAGGAAGGTAGTTAAAGGTACATCTCTAGGGAGACCAAAACATAATTTCAAATTAAATCCTTAGTAAGTTCCGTGATGAAGGTAAACAACGCAGGGGATATTCGCATGTTAATAATTTAGAAACCATGTTAGACCATGGTCTGTATATTGTGTGTGAATATTGAAATAAAACGAGTGGGATATCCGGGAAAAACAAAATTATGAGTCACCCTATTTTCTATTTGTTAAATAAATCACCTCTCACCGCTCTGGTTTTCTTAAATCTTCTTTTCTTGTCTAGGCGGTTTTCCTTTGGAATGCGCTTCCTCAGAATATTAGGATGGCTACTAGTAGTTTCACATTCAAAGTAAAAGCTCGTGAACACTTGCTTATGAAGTTGGCAGACTCGTCTCACAATTAGTTTCTTATATTTCTCCACCTGTTTTTTTTTTTGGTTTCTCTACTCTGTATATTTTTTTTTGTATGTATGTATTTATTATATTTCATTCCTGGAAACTTTCTGTTCTATGCACCTACTATGTTTTGTCTCTGCATCACCCTAAGGTTGACTGGTAGAAAATGCCAAAGGCATTAAGTCCGCCTTTGTACAGTGTATTATTTACATTATGTGCAAAAAGTTTTAATAAATAAATAAATGGTAGAACCGGTACAAGGGACTTCGTAATGAAGACTTTTACTATGGATTTTGTAAATAAATCTAGACTGGTCTTGGACTCGGACTCTTGGACTCGGTCCAACAGACCGACCAGTCACGTGCAGCGTCGGCGACCCCAAAATTTAGAACATAGGTACGCAAAAACGAACTTGACGTGTGTGCTCACGACTCGTGGCGCCTACTATACAAAAGTGGCTACACGATCATAATGTATTGTGTGTGTTAACAGTAAATAAGATAATTTTAAATAATCTTTATGTAATAGAACATTAGGATTACATTTGCACGACAAGAAAGTCGAAAATGTTAACTTAACCTTAACGTTTACCATAAATTGATAAACCGTTACATGTCACGTTTACCATAATACATTGTACCTTAATTCCGGCAAATAAAGCTTTCATTCAATCATTCATTACAGAGAGAGAGAGAGACAAAATAGAGTACAGAATTAAGATTGTTTCTAGTCTATTTTTAAGGAGTGTTATAAGTTTTATGTGTCTGTGTGTGTGTTTCAAAGTTATCAGCTCTTTTATTAGCTACAGTTGTGATTTTTTTATCTGTAGGGGGTTACTTAAAATTTTTAATTTTGTGTTTTTGTATAGTCTCTCTATTTGTCTTTAATTACTTGTTGAACATTTTCTTTTCTAACGTAATTGTCTCTAAATTAAAATACAATAGGTATGTGCTCTACAAACATGGAGGGTAAGATAGGTAAAGGTGTTTAAACAGAATACATAATTAATTTATAACGGAGTCACAGTGGTTTCAATATGTGAATAAAACAATGGGCCCATCTAAAATGGGACGGTAATGTTATCCGTTCTGGTTTAGGTGAAGTTAGGTCATGGTGAATAAATGTAATGAACAGAAAGTTTGAATAAAATATTGGGTTCCATGTTTTTAATTTGAATTCTAACAAAATCACGGTAACAGGGAAATAGACGAACTACGTGAGTTTAATTTTTAACCGTCCTCTGCGTTGTTTTCAATATTTTAACACAAACGAAAAACATCATGTAAATCCATACTGGTACTAATATTATAGACAGCTTCAGCTCGCGACTTCGTCCGCCTAGTTTTTTCATCTGCATTAGGTTACGTCTTTGGTTACTGCACGGCACCTATTGGTCATAGCGTGATGTTACATAGCCATACATATCATCACGCCTGTATTCCCCGAAGGGTTAGGCAGAGATGCACCAATGTACACCCACAGTTCGCCGGTATGTTTTTAGGTCCTATGTAATAGGGGGCGAGCGAGCCTATTGCCATTAACCGGGCACAAATCCTAACTCCGAGCTGGTACTGAGAATTTTTTTGAAAAACCCAATAACACTTTTCACTCGACCTAGGAATCGAACCCAAGACTTCTAGCGTAGCAGTCGCGCTTGGGACCACTAGGCTACCGAGGCAGTTATATAGCCTTCCTCAATAAATGGACTACCCAACAAAAAATATTCTTTCAATTCAAACCAGCAGTTCTTGAGATTAGCGCGGTCAACCAAACAAACAAACAAACTCTTAAGCTTTATAATATTAATATAAATGCGAAAGTTTGTCTGACTGTTACGCTTTCACGACTAAACCACTGAACCAAGTTTGATAAGATTTTGTACGAGGCCCCAACAGTGGACATAGGCTATTTTTTAGTCCGCGAGATTGTCTGCGTCCAAAGAAACCCAAGTCTGACAACCAATCTAACCAAGAGGTATCCTGTTGTCTAGAAACTGGGTTGTGGAGGTCAGATGGGCAGTCGCTCCATGTAAAACACTGGTACTCAGCTGTATCCAGTTAGACTGGAAGCCGACCCCTACATAGTTGGGAAAAGGCTAAGCAGATGATGATGAGATTGTCTGCGTCCGCAATATCCGACATAAAAAGCGACCGAAGTCGCGAGCAGAAGTCAATAAATAAATTACCATTGACATAATATTCAGTTAACACTTGATATTATGTCAACTTGTTTTATCATCAATTCAATGCCTTCTTTATTATAATACTTCTTGACAGCGGACACGCATGAACGAAAAAGCAACACGATATCTTCGCATCTCACGATTCCATTGAAAAAATATATAGGCAGTTAACACGACCGGAACCGGCTTGCCGGGACAGACGCAGCATTGTATGCTAATGCGTCCATTGAGAACGGATCAATCAAGCGAAATGAATATTATATCGGGTACAGACCGGGCAGTTCTGTTTGACCGTTTTAGGGAATAGTATTTCATTACCGTATTTTATTGGCCTCAATGTTTTATTTTTAACTAGCTTCTGCTCGCGACTTTGTCCGCGTAGTTTTTTCATCTGCATTAGGTTACGTTTAAGGTTACTGCTCCTCACCTGTTGGTCGATGCGTGATGTTATACATATAGCCTATAGCCTTCCTCAATAAATAAACTATCTAACACAAAAAGAATTTTCCAATTCAAACCAGTAGTTTCTCAGATTAGCGCGTTCAACCAAACAAACAAACTCTTCAGCTTTATAATATTAGTATTGAATAAAAAGAACTTTGAATTGGTATGCGCTATTTTAAAATGTTTGAGAATATTTAGTACCTAGTCGAATAAACAGTTTTTTATTTAGCGCAAGTTTTCGTTGAAATATAGTACCTAAGTAGTCTAACTGTTTAACTAACCTAGCTGGCTATTATAAAAAAAGCGACCAAGTGCGAGTCGGACTCGCCCATAAGGGTTCCGCAGCAGCAAGTAACATAATATAAAAAAACTACGTACTAGATGTTGTTCAAACCAATTTTTGGTGGAAGTTTACATGGTAATGTCTATCATAATTTTTTTTTAGTTTTATCATTATTTTATTTTAGAAAATACAGCGGGGGGAACACATTTTACCACTTTGGAAGTGTCTCTCGCGCAAACTATTCAGTTTAGAAAAAAATATATTAGAAACCTCAATATCATTTTTGAAGACCTATCTATAGATACACGTATGGGTTTGATGATAAAAATTTTTAATTATCAGTTGTATCAGTTTTTCTATTTTTGTGTGAAACTCTTAATGCGGTTTACAGAATACATCTACTTACCAAGTTTCACCATCATAGTTTATACATGTATAGTTTCGGAAAAAAGTGGCTGTGACAAACGGAAGGACAGACAGACTAACAGGACAAATTTGTAAGGGTTCCGTTTTTTGCCATTTGGCTATGGAACCCTAAAAAACAATATTATATTCAGTTCTCAATGGTAACCTACTCACTGCCGGCATCCAGACTTACCTAGTAACCTACTTAGGTCGATATAAAAGCTGTCTTGTGTGTATTGTAGATTTGAATTAATGTCACATAATATTTATGTCAATTTAAGCAAGACATTTATAGCTGGGTTGATTTAATCGTACACCTGCACGTTATTAAAAAAAATAATATCCATTTTTTATATAAACGTGACCCGGCGGGCATTTTTGCAAGAATATGGAACACAATTTAATAAAAATAAGTAATTCAGTTATTCGACCCTGTACCACTGAGAATTAATACCATGAATATTAAAAAAATGTGAGATATTTAATAAAGCGAATAAATAATAATAATACCAGCCTATTCGCGAGACGACTCCCGGCCACCGTAGATACGGGCCTGTGGACGGTGAGCAATGGGTAGCTCACCGTCCTTACGTTGCATAACGACAGGCCGTGTCGACGGCGCGTTCGTGTCCCACGCGCGCCTCAAAGAGATGTCACCAAAGGAAGGGGCCACTCAGGGCCGATGGCTGCCGGACGCAAAGGGCACAAGAAGGAACATGGGTGGGTTTTAGTCAGTAAAAGTCTGGCACGCCCTCCCGCCCCGCCCAGGGCGGGAGAAGTTATTTGATGATTTCCCACCCCCCAAAAAATTAATAAAAAAAAGCCTATTATTGTCCCACTGCAGAGTAAAGGCCACTTCTAATACTGAAAAGGCACGGGCATTGATCACCACGCTTGCTTAAGGTAATTAGCCGTTTTAGACTTATGTTAAATTATTTGAACTGCCTCGATGGCCTAGTGGTCCTAAGCGCGACTGCTACGCTAGAGGTCTTGGATTCGATTCGTAAGTCAAGTAAAAAGTGTTATTGGCTTTTTCCATAAAATTCGCAGTAGCAGCTCGGAGTTAGGATTTGTGCCCGGTTAATGGCAATAGGCTCGCCTCCTATTACATTGGACCTAAATAAACGGCACACTGTGGGTGAACATTGGTACACCTCTGTCTAACCCTTCGGGGAATACGGGCGTGATGGTATGTTATGTTAAATTACATAAGTCCTAGTTTTCTCACGATGTCTTCCTTCATCAATATCAGTGTTCAAGATAAACTCAGAAAGCACATGGTATATATATATATATATATATATGAATTCAACACAAGTCACAAAGTGGACGGACGACCTGTTTAAGACTACAGGAAGACGCTGGATGCAGGCCAATTTCAACCGGTCCTTTTGGAAATCTGTGGGGGAGGCCTATCTGCAGCAGTGGACGTCCTGATGCTGATATGATGATGATGTTGATATGAATTTAAAAAATCACATTAGCCCAGTTTTGAATCCACAACCACATGAGAGGCGGCCACTGGGCCACTACGACACTAGTACTTAAGACTATAATAATATTAACCTTCAAATCGTTTTTAAATCGCTCATCTGAGCACAGCATTAGCCGTTAAGTGGCGCTAAAACTTCGGAAGACAGAAAGTGAACTTGACACAATTGCCTATTTGCATAATCGTGAGCAGAAAAGAAAATAGTTTTATTACATACGGAACCGGAAATCCGCTATTTAAAGTCATACGAGCGAGTTGGCAATATAGTTATACCAAAATCGCGTTTGCATTTACCGATTTTATTGTCTTGAATTATAAATAGATTCATGATCGTGAGTTTATTAAACTCTTGTGAGCTTAAGTTATTAGTCTCAACAAAAACGCTAGTGTTGTTCAAATAAAAAGTATTTTAGTTATGTTGCATATGTTGAACGAACGGTTTATAATTCTCTCGTTAATTTTTTTGCTTTATTTTCTAAGTATTGCCAGTCTATCCAAACGAGTAAAGTAAAGCGCTAATCTCAAAAACTAATAGTTCGATTCAGAAAATCTTTCGCTATTAGAAAGTTATCCTTGCCTTAAATACGACTGGCTACATTCTATTGTCAAACTAATTATTGGTTCTTAAGATTTTCTTTTTTATTCTAAATGTCTTGCGTTTCACCGCAAATCTCCTGATCTTAAGTGATGATGTGGCCTAAGGTGGAACACCCTTGCCTACGATGAACCGGTTCACTCGAGCGTTGAAGATACCCAGACCCAGATTATACTAATCTGGGAATAAAATAATTATGTTATAATTATTTATCATATACGTATTATATATATTCCTTTCTCAGGAGCCCTGACCACCGGTAGCTTGGACACTGTTCCTGATACCACTGGGCTACAATTTTTTTTATTTTTAAATGTTTTTATTTTTTATATTAATATTTAAAAATTTAAATTATATGTCTATAAAACAAATAAATGGAATAATAATCATACTATAAAATTTTCGCGGACGAAGTCATAGACAAAAACTAATCCTGAATAAGATCCAAAATAAGAATACAGACAACAGCATCATTCGTTCCGGACCGGTACAAAATAAGTCAAAATAATACCTATGAAAATAAAGTGAAGCAAACAAGTAGTCAAGCCAGTTTTAAAGGAAACTGTACACTGAGCATACATATTAGTTTCAAAGGCCACAAGACCTAGCTGTGGTGAGGCGATAACGAAACGGAGAATATTGTACTACGTTACGGAAGTCGGTCTGTGTGCCCTCCTACACAGTGGGACAAAGCTGACGTGAGATGTTAGGACTATTAAAAAAATCCTGTTGTTTCTAACAATCCTAAGCAAGATTTTAAATGTTTTTTTTTTAATGTTATTGGATGGCAAACAAACCAACACGGCCCACATAATGTTTGAGTAGTCACCGCCGCGTATAGTCATCTGCAATACCAGAGGCCTTGCAGACGCATTGCCATCTCAGAGACGAAGTTGAAATGTCTCATGTGCATGTAATCATGCCGGTGAAATTGGCACATGAGACATTTCAACTTTGTCTCTGGGACCGACAACTTAACCGGATCACAGCAACGCTGCTTTGCGGCAGAAATATATAATATATGGTGATAGTACGAGCCTCTTCACAAAGAGCTCTACTACTATTGTTGTTGTTTGGGTTTGGTCTTAAGAGTACCATGAAATACCTGTCTTGTTTCTAAGTATCATGTACAAGATACGAAATGTACGAAATAGTCACCGCGGCCCTGGTACGCAAAGGGTATTAAGAGGAACCCGGAGGGGTTTTAGTCAGTAAAAGTCTCGCACTCGCCCTAGAGCGAAAGAAGTCATTTGATGATTAAACATCCTTAAAAAAAAAATATTGTTATGTGATCGTGTTTGACGACGTGGTTACGGCAGTGGCGGAATGATTGGCTGTTGTGTCGCGCGTTGCAGGTTCGAAGTCCGCGAAGATTTTTCCGTCTGCAGCTAGTGGTCCGGGTCCTGGTCCTGTAGGCCATACAAATATTTGTTCCGCCCAGGAATCGAAGCCACGACACGCAGCGCAGCAGCCAATCGCAATCTTTTATTAGAAATCCGCTTACTTAACACGTAACGTTAAGTACGTGTTATCGATATATAATTTAATCACAGAAGCCGTAAAATTAATACGTATACGAACATTTATGTATCGCGCACGATAACCAATTTGCAGTTACCACGGTAATGAACGAGGGAAACGACTGAATGAAGAACATATTCAGCTTATGTTACAACAACATTACGTCACTCGTATTTTGTAGAAGGTATTCGATTGCCTCGTTGATCTCGTGGGGTCCTTGGTCCGATTCTCAGGTCAGGCAAAAAAGTAACAGTGGGTTTTTCCATAAGATTTTTTTCAATTGCAGCCCAAAGTTTGTAAGTTGCTATGAGTGTGAGGAAACAGCGAGTCCACCTGTATTTGTACTTGTGCACTATAATCTCCTGTGTCCATAACTAGCTTCCATTTGGATTGGATACTCGGTCGGTATAATATTAGAAGGAATTTTGTACCAGCAGAGACGTCACGTTTGGTTGGTGCTTCCGGCAAGACCAATGGGGTATTTACCAAGCAAATTGAGCGTCTATTCATTGAGTTGCTGTATACGTGACTAGTGCATTAATAGCACCTTAAATATTACCTAGGTATAAATAAACACTACTAAGTATTACTGTAACAGGTCGTGACGTTCCTATCAGGATTAAGTACTAAGCGGAGTCCTAAAGTGTGTAATCAAAAGATAATTACATAGGGAACTAGCCAACGGCCTCGACTTCGTGCCTGTAAATCACTGCGGCTTTTTTTGTGCGAAACTCCAATTTAACATACCATCACGCCTATATTCCCCGAAGGGTTAGGCAGAGGTGTAACAATGTAGACCCACAGTTCGCCGGTATGTTTAGGTCCCATGAAATAGGGGGTGAGGCTATTGCGAAACTCTAATTATTTTTCTAAAATAAAAGTAGCCTAAGTAACTCCTTATAACATCAGCACTCTGTCAGTAGAAGCCTTATCTAAATTGGTTCAGCCGTTTAGGAGATTAACAAATCGGTATTTTCGTGTAAGTAACGTGTTTTTCACAATAAATATTTTGTAAAAAGTTGTTATTTTGACATTATTACAAACAGACACTACAACTTTATAAATTTGTGCGGATACAGAAGAAAATGTATTCACTTAATAACACCACTAAAGAGTATCAAATTAATGGGACATGGAATAAGCAGGTAAGATACAAAAGGTAAGATAGAAAACAACAAGTGCAAAGAACAATGACCGATTAAGTAACTCCCAAGACAAAACAAGCGAGAAATTCTCCAAGATTACGCAAATTACACACACACTAAGGAATAGGGTGAAACACACATTGACCTGAATACTAATTTTGTTGGCACGTCAAACACACCGCGTAACGTTAATGTGTTTGTGACGAAAATCGTGTCCCATACATTAAAGGTTCTGCCGGGGCTGCGGGTTGTTCGTAAGAGATATCGCGCCCCCGGAACGCAAAGGGCACAAGAAGGAACATGGGTGGGTTTTAGTCAGTAAAAGTCTGACACTCCCTCCCGCCCCGCCCAGGGCGGGAGAAGTTATTTGATGATTTCCCCCCCCCCCCCAAGGGGGTGGGTATCTCTGTCTCACGACCATTGGCACTGACCCAGTCAAAAGGTAATTAAGATTATTTTCTTTAAAGGCCCATGTCCAGCAGTGGACGTCCTGCGGCTAAATGATAATTTCAAAGGACCAGTAGCGAAGGTTCAATTTTCAAAATCACAGTTTAGTCTAGTCGCTCCATGTAAAACACTGGTATTAAGGTGCATCTGGTTAGGCTGGAAATCGACTCCAACATAGTTGGGAAAAGGCTAAGCAGATTATGATGACTTTAATGGACCAGTAGCGAAGGCTCAATTTTCAAAATCACAGTCACATTTATTTAATAGGCTCGCCCCTTATTATAAGGGACCGAAACATACCGGAAAACTGTGGGTGTACATATTTACAGTAGCCGCCACGAGTCGTGAGGTCCCACTGACAAACCAAAAACCCAAAAATGAACTTGACGTTTGTGCTCACGAATCTTGGTGGCTACTAGACACCTCTGCCTAACCCTTTGGGGAATACAGGCGTGATGGTATATATTTATGTGTACTTTTGATTTACAGGCACTTGCTCTAAGCTAGTTGCTCGTTCCAAAACTTACGTAGGGTCTCTATGGAGAAGGACGAGCAAGAGCTGTTGTGTTAGCTGTTGGACGGAACTTGGGTCGGAAGTCGGTATGAATTGAGTTGTATCGTACTGACCACTACACCGTACTATACCATGACCGTGATAGGAACGTGTGAGGCAAAAATAAATACTATTATATTCAAAAGTGTGAAACATGCCCAGTAGACCGTTCCTTCACCTACTAATGCCGTCGCGTACAAGGAGCGTCAATAATTGTCGATTGATAGTGGACACACTAGTCCGTGTTATGTTTTATTTCCGTGCCTAATACGTTCATAGCACGGTCATGGTATGGTACGGTATGCAGCCTCCTTAAAGAATACCAATTGCGACAGTAATATGGGCCAATTAATTGAATAATTCTTAAATCGCTTTTCAAAAAACTGGTCTTACCGAATCGGCAAGATTGTGAAAGAACCTACTTACAATACAAGTTCCTTTGATGGAATGAATGATGAATAAATAATTCGTAATTTAATAAAGGTCGAAATTCGAAATATTTTGGAGATAAAAATTAAACAAATATCTCTGTGCGCAAGACTTTGACCACTCAAGAACAAAATAACATCTTTGAAATATTTTGTGTATTAAAAACTGCAGAAAACTGAAATAATATAAGACAGTACGAGTTTGGTGTGTTATTCAATCTACATTCTTCATTACATATTTTTTTCTAGGATTCCGTACTTGAACGGTGCCAAAGACTAAGGTACCACAGTCTCTCAGTCTCAAACTACAGATTAAAAACTTTCTATAACTAATGATCAAAACAAAGAACTTTTCCCAATCCAAACACAAACTTAAGATAGCAATGCTATATTTCATCGCGACGAGCACGCAAGAATCCTACGCATGAAGATAATGTAATTAATTCCACACACGTGTGGGATTCCCGTTAACGGTAAAAAGTTACGTTAATTGTCAAGTATTTAAGGTAACGTTGTATCTTAAGCGTTAAGCGTTTAGTGTGGTGTCGAATTAAGCGACTTTGTAATTTGAACGGTATCCTAAATTGGATCAATTCTAGGCAATTTATAAAAGAGTAAGTATGTAGTTTCTTGTCCATTTCTTCAAAGTCAAAGCATTTATTTCAAATAGACCATTTGCAGACACTTTTGGATTGTCAAGAAGTTACATTTAAAAGTTGAAGCTTGTTGCCCGTTCCAAAGCGTATGGAGAAGAACGAGCAAGAAACTCCATGGACATCTTTTCTTGTAATTTAGTTTTTACAAAATCTTGGTTACAATATTCTTGTTGCTTCTATATGTGAAAACAATGAAGATGAATATAAAACAACAAAAGAAAAATAGTACTAAAGATGTAAGCCACGGCAGTTAAGAGATGACCAATCCGAACTGATAGCGCCCGTTCACGAACATGACGCGCGCATCAGCACCATTTAGCTCAACCATCTTGAAGGGAGCTAAACGATCCAACCCACGCGCCACCATCAGCGAGACATTTATGTGAGCATGACAAAGCTCTCAACCACCATGCTTAAAGTGTCTAAAACATAGTAACTTAACAAGTAAATGACTTCATGGTACTCACATTTACAAAACTAAAATAAATTATGTTAAATTATACAAAACTAAGGTTTTCAGTGAACCTATTCGACAGAAAAACTGTAGTATCTTCTCTATACGAAACTACTTTTTGGAATGGCAACTAGATTCAATATATTATTATATAATAATAATAATATAATAATATATTGTTTCTTTCTTGGAAATGACGTTCAAAAGTACCTTCTGATTCAACTTTGACTTTGGCACGAGAACTTGGAACCTATCAAAAACCGTGGTCATATAATCCGCACGATCTTGATCTACAGTTCAGTCTGTAGTTTGTTAATTATTTTGTGTTTGTGTTTATTAGTTTGTGATTTATTAGTCTGAAATCGCCAATCCAGTTTGAGCAAGTGTGGCGATCAATGCTCGTGCCTTCTCTGTATGAGAAGAGGCATTTGCCCTGCAGTAGGACAGTAATAGGCTGGTAGGATAAAGGCAGGAAGATGATGACTTAAATTGAAGTGTCTAGTCGTTATGTCAAAATAACAACTTTGTTATTAAATGCATTTTGCATTTACACGGTTGCCTTTTCGTTGTCTGCCTGTTTATTTCGGCAAATCTCCGAAATCGTACCAATTTTGACGGGAGTTTTACTGACAGATAACTGATGTTAGGGGGCATAAAAAACAAGACCCCATGATAACCGATATTCACGCAAACGAAGTACCGGGTCTAAGCTAGTACATTATTAATAATGACCCAAGTGCATAGATCAAAGTGCTTCGTTAGATAACAATAATTATTATGCAGATTAGTATTTAATTCACACTGATAAGAGTCCAAGTGATATTGAGGTCACCTAGAACTGTTATCGGACGTTCGGAATTAGTGATGAAGAATGTTTTAATAATTGACACAATTTCTTGGACTTTATGAAATACTTACCGATTACATTAATGTCGACATTGACATTATGAAATGTAGATATACTACCCACTTTAAAGTAAGGAGACTTGTTACTATGGAGATGTCTCCTTTTAAGAATATACTAACTTAATATTTTCTTAACAAATGAATAAAATTAAAATGTTTGTTTGTTATGTCAAAATAACAGCTTTTTACACGAAAAAACCAATGTTTAAATTGTTTGTCTGTCTGTATGTTTGTTCCGATTAATCTCCGAAACTTCCACTGGCAGATAGCTTATGTTATAAGGAGCACCTTTAACTTAAAAAAAAAGAATTACGGTTCCGCATGAAAAATTAAAACCGAAATCCACGCGGACGAAGTCACGGGCATAAGTAAGATTGAAATAACGATAATTTATAGTTGAATGGAATGCTAAATTCCATGCAAAATAGTAGGCCAGTGAGGAACGTCGTGGATCTGCATTTTGCACATACACGTCTCAGTTTAGCGGTCGTATTAATCATTCCTCCATGATGACGTCACAGCCGTCGCATTGACTCGTGCGTAGCAATATTTATACAACACGATAGACACTAGTGCAATGCTGACGTTTGCTGGAGAAATTCCAGCCATTCTTTAAAGTAAACGATACCGTATCAATATCGTAGAAGAATTGATTTTTGACTAGACGTTAGACAATTTTATCACTGCTGAGAAAAGCGTTTTCTCTTACATGGACTTTTAGAATAAAATTTTAAAATGAACATCGTAATGAAAAATGGTTTATTTAAATATATTTAGGATCTCCAACAATAATCATTACATACAAACAATAGTCAACAAATGGTATATTCCACATACATTGGTGTATTCCTTCACTTATACCACAGCGTGTCATAAGAACAAAATATGTGTTCATTAATTTCAGTCATTAAAAGTTGATCTCACCACGTACTAAACTCGTTAACTAATCCATTTATAACAATTTATCGTCAGAATCTTCATTTGACTAATTTCTTAGAAAAATAATTATAATCTCAGAAACGATGTTAGAACATTATCTAAAAGCATTATCACACAAGATGATACCTTAAGGTGTTATCAAACTGGCGATTTTCGAGCGAGGCAAGAGCGCAGTTGGTTCTCTGCGAATGGCGCCGACAAAGCATAACGTCCTTCACGACGCTGCTGTACGTATCCCGTATGCACCACTCTACGAGGAGTGAGGACATCGTAAAGTACATAGTTACGGGTGAAGACCAAATGGACCTTGACGATGAAGAAGTTGGGGGCGCGCCATAACACCAATTTCAAGTCGTTCATGGTACGCGCTTAGACTCACCATTTGGTAAGAACCAAGGACGAGTTTTGACCAAAAGCTGTGCTGTATCAGCGTTTCCGCAGCCGGCTGTGCCGCACCTTGCAGCGTAACACGAGATGTAATAGGGGGCGAGCCTATTGACATTAACCGGGCAAAAATCCGAACTCCGAGCTGCTACTGACAATTTTACAGAAAAACCCAATAACACTTTTTGCTCGACCTGGGAATCAAACCCAAGATTTCTAGCGTAGCAGTCGCGCTTAGAACTACAGGGCTAAAAAAAAGACTGCCGTGTTCGACAGCCCGCTCGGAAATCGTCAGTGTGATATCTCCCTTAAGTAATATGAAGACGAACTAAAGTACCGAACTAGGTTTAGTGAAGCCCAATTTTATTATCACTCAAGTTGGAAAGGAACCAGAGGACTGATAAGAGTTATTTATTTATTTTGTAATGGCAGTAAAAGGAGTAGAAACTGGTTCTAATAGTTGGTGATAAGGGAACAATACGTGAATGTGTAGATAAATGTTACCGATAGAACTTTCTAAAGGATTGGGAAGTGAGAAATTGCTGGAAGTTAACGAACAAGTCTTTGATAACCGAGGTAGGTATAGTACCTACGTTGACACGTAAACACATTCTTTTTGAAGTGACCTTATTTACTGTTTTTATCTACTATACTAATTTATGAGGGCGGTTATAGTGGATACAGATAAAGTCGCAAATGAAACCTAATTTGTTTTATATATTTCTCACAATTTCAGACACAATTTACAAAAAAATATTGTATTTATTTCTTTTGCGATTCCCTTCATTTCCTGAATTAAAAGTTAGCCTATGTTACATTTACTGTCGGCCAGTGAAAATTTCGTCAAAATCAGTCCCGCCGTTTCGAAGATTAGCCGGAAGAAAAAAATAGACAAACAAAAATTAAAAAAAAAATCTTTAAGGACCTTGTAAATATTCATAGTAATGTAAGTATTTCGTAAAAAGTTGTTATTGTTAGTTACACAATGGGTTTATTAACAAAGAAATTAACTTAATTTTCAGTAACATTTCATGCACTACCCTACTACTAGCCTACCAGTCATAATAGGGTTTACGTCAAACAAGACCTACTGGCCTGTTACCACTTAATACATCATATATTATGCATGGGCTAGTACTGCCCACAATATGTTACAGCAACGCACAACTGCACTAACTCCATTTAATCATAGTGAGTCTCCAGTGAGTCAGAGTGCGATAGCAGTTAACACTACAATTTCTCACTAAAACTTCAAATTAAGCCACGAATCCACGTTTTAATTGCGGTGGCGCGACCTCGGGTTTTCGAATTCAAATTACTTTGAACTTCGCTATAAAAGTGATTAGCGAGGACAGAAATTATAGTGCTTTATGAATGGAAGAAGAATGAATAAAACTATAATGCACCATAAAGAGAAGAAAATAAAAACTATGATGCACTATTAATAGATGAACATTACAAGTATGGTGCATCATATAGAGAAGGAGGCTCAAACTATAATAAACAAAACACCAAATTAAAAAAATTCAGTAACCCCCGCCACAAGAATAAAAATCCCTACCGCAGCTAACAAAAGAGCTGATAACTTTGAAACCGCTGAACCGATTTGCATCAAACATAGCTAAGAGCGGTGGTACGGTGAGCAATGGGTAGCTCACCGTCCTTACGTTGCATAACGACAGGCCGTGTCGTCGGCGCGTTCGTGTTCCACGCGCGCCTCAAAGAGATGTCAGCAAAAGGAAGGGGCCACTGAGGGCCGATGCCTGCCGGGGCTGCGGGTTGTTCGCAAGCGATACCGCGCCCCCGGAACGCAAAGGGCACAAGAAGGAACATGGGTGGGTTTTAGTCAGTAAAAGTGTGACACTCCCTCCCGCCCCGCCCAGGGCGGGAGAAGTTATATGATGATTTCCCACCCACCAAAAAAAAAAAAACTCACTTAAGTACATACAAAAGTACGTTTATTTATAACAGTAAAGGAAAAGCAAAAATAAGACAATACCTCGTGCATTTTTGTATTAAGAAGTATTTCTATTCCGAAGATATTGAAGACACAGTGTATCTACAATACTTTGTAACATACTTACTCAAAGGCAACGAGAATATGAAACATATCTTATTTCATATTCGTCTCATAACTTTGGAACATTCTTATCTTCTTAGAAACAAAACCTTTGTATATTTAAGTATTGAAACAATTTTGTTGAATAAACTGTTACTATTCTTGGAGATTTGCAACAATTAGGAATTTCATCAAGACGTCTTTGGTTTTCGGAAATTCGAAACTTGAAGTAGCTATTTTTAACGCGTTTATAATTGGTTAGTCCTCAAAGCTTTTATTTCAATTAAACCATTTACAGGCACATTTGAAATGTCAAGGAGGCCGTCAGTTAGTAAGAAAGTTGAAGCGAGTTGCTCGTTCCAAAACGTAGACTATAGAGAATGAAGCAGGAGAAGGGAGAATGAGAATGAAAATGAGCAAGGATGTTAAGTTTAAAAAAAATCGTAATAACATTATTCTAGTTGCTGTACAAAGTGACCTAATTAATCAATTGACATACTTTTAATGAGCTGTCAAAATGCGATACCCCTTAGACTTTGCAAATTGCAAAAAAAAAGAAAGTACTTAGATAAAGATTTCAAAATTACAATTATGTTCTTAAAAGGAGATCCCAATGTCTATAGACCTAATTAATCTGCTAAAATGAATAATACTGAAATATCTGATAACAATTATTAAATACATCCCACACAGATTTTACTGAATAAAGCCACTGACAAAAGCTGAAGAGATTTTTGGAATTCCGAAGAAAGATATCAAAAAATGTATCTTCACATAATTATCTTTGGAATAAAAATATTTCTAATTTCAGCCAAGACCAGTATCAGTACCTTTTAAGTATTCCCTCAGCGAAATTGGATCCTTCATCTGTGGAGCTGTTTTATTAGTGACACCACGTTTTTTTTTTTATAAAAAAGATAATGTTATCATTGGCATTACTAAAATTGGCTAGGGTAACTTGTACTGATTCATTTCCCAATATTTTTTTTTTACAATTTGTAGGTCAGAGATTCATAAAATGTAGCAGATTTTTTTTATGTACATGGACATTCAAGTTTTCTTCGTTTAATATAACGCTGTGCTAATACAAATATGAAACAAATAAACCATTAACGCGGTATAAAGGAAATGATAAGTACAATAAAGTGTAAAAACACAAAATATTAAAGTGTACTTCACTAACAAGGTACGAAGCCGAATACATAAAACAATGATACCAATGCACGGTGGACTGGATTTTAGAATCGGCGAAGACTTCAGATTTCCAAAGCCAAAGTTCAAAAGTATTCCACAGGAATACCATAGCGGGGTAAAAGATATCCACATTTCAAACAACTTCGGTTAGCCGTTTAAGCGTAAAAGACCAATAAACATCCATTCATTCTTCCAAACATTCGTATTTATAATAGTAAGTAGGATGGTATGTAAAAAAAATGTGGAATGGGATAAGCAGCGATGTATCTAAATGCTAGGGGGTCGATAATTATGTACTGAATCCATGGTTACAGGTTGCGAGAGCAAATTCTCATCAACCCTGTCTAAATTTCAGCAGAAAAATTATCCATATAGCCAAGAAAAAATCCATAAAAACTTTAAAATTGCCAAGGTCCATTATCCTTTGGCAATTGCTAAAATTAAACGCAACTTAGATATGCAGTCTACCGCATCTCCGTATACGAAATCCCTTTAATCTGCCGTTGAATGTTTCACCAACAAACTGGGTCATTCAGACTTGAGAGAATTCCCCGAGATAACTTCCTTAGACAATTTTCTTCGTAAAACAAAAGTTTTTATGACGTCACTAATGTTTTTCAAGTTAAGCCTCACTCTTTTATGAGAAACGTGTCAGCGGTTTCTGAAAATGACGGTTTGTGAAGTTTTTCTTGCGAGAATGAGTTTTGGATAATAATTAATAATTAAATATTCTGAAAAGTTCCAAACAATCATTTGTGGGAAACGTTGCGTTACGTCTTCGGTTACTACTCCGTTCCCGTTTGTCTTAGCGCGACGATACGTATAAACCTTCCTCTTAAATCACTCTATATAAGTATATCTATTAATGAAAACCGCATGAAAATGGTTACGGAGTTTAAAGACAAAATCAATTGGTTGCTAATTTAATTATATAAGTACTTTGTTTTGATTAATTATTTTTCTCTTCGACATTAATTCTACATTTGAGTATTCCTCACACACTGATTCTTTGTCTTTGAAATGTATAAATGTATTTAATATTACAATTAACTTAGCTTTCATTTCTAATTTGTGGCACTGAGTACGTATTGCAGTACTTTGAGTGACTTTTTTTAATAGATCGTTTTGACATCAGTATAATTTTATGGAATTGTACAACTTATTGTAATACATTTTTTTTTTTTTTTACTGAGTAAGTATGTATGGAGTTTCTTGCCCGTTCTTCTCCATACGAAACTACCTTTTGGAATGGGCAACTAGGTTCAATATTTTTAATTTAACATGTAATTGACGTTCAAAAGTGCCTTTTAATGGTCTAATTGAAATAAATGATTTGACTTTGACTTTGACTTTGAAAGATCTAAGCGGACGGAGGGACATACGGTGGAAAGCTACTTTGTTCAATACTTTTTAGAGATCAACTAGACCAACAACTGGCTCCATAGATCTACTAGCAAATCTAACATGAATACTTGATAACCAATCAATCTATAAAAAGAACAAAATAAATACGGAAGATTAAAAGGAACGTCAGACGACAAAACGGTATAACCTCCATTAAGTAAGACGAGGCATATTCAAACAAGGTTACCATAGATTGGTGCCGCCGAGAATTTTCATTGTTGATTAATTAAGTAAGTCAAATATGTACAGGAACAAAGTGAGTAGCTAACGAAGTCTTCAGTCACCTTCCAGTAACCAAACAAAAATATAATTACTGTCAACTGACAAGTGACTTCAGACATAATTAGGAAAGTGACAGTGAGTGAATTAAATTTTAATTGTTCGAGGGAGGGATTTCTTTCTTGCTGTATATCAATTTGTGGGTTTTTTTTTGTTGAACATACATAAACTGACGCCTTTTTCCCATGGAGTAGGCAGAAACCACAGAACGCCATCTGCTACGTTCCTTACATACTCCTTTCGCCTCGTCCACGTTCATACATCTGGTCATACAAGCACACGGGTTACAAGTACTGCTCACCCGACCTTTCTAAAATAAACACACACATTTACACATCACATCTTAAATTTTTTTGTTGAAAACATGAGATATTAATGCTCACTAGTTTTATGACATTGAAGAATGCATCTTATGTCTGTTGAATTTAAATTTATTTTGATTTAAAGCTTTCTTTGTTTCTTTTTAAAATACGTTGCCTGACACTAGGAATTTTTCTTGTATCGCGTCCTTCTGTATTAACATATACATTTACAATACAAAAACAGGGCAGTACCGGAACAGTTACCTGTAGACTACACAGGCAAAGTCGTAGGCAAAGGCTAGATGGAATAAACCTGCACAATACAATGCAGCAATTTATTTTCATTCCATTCCCATATCAGCACGACAGAAGCAAACATAAATAAATTTTACTCCACACTGACAAATGACGTCACGAACAATTTTAAAGGGACTAGGGTAAACTATTTTTACAAAATGTGGGTAGGCAGGAGGACACTTAACTAAGTACATTTTGAGAGACACATTTTATGGGAATCACGACATACTCATAGTCATAATAGAGAGACTAACAGAGATACTAAAGAAGAAACTTTATGTAGTGTGTATTCTCCAGACCGATTCCGGCCACGGCGGCTGATCTTAATGCAGACTAGCCAAGTACGCAGGAGATATTATAGTGCACAAGTGCTTGTGCCAACACAGGTGCGTTCCCTCTTCCCTTACTCTCATAGTCCGATGGGACGGCAATCCGCCACAGCCGGGGAGAGATCAGGAGCAGGACCAACGGCTTTACGTGCTTTCCGAGGCACGGGGGTGCCTCACCATCAACTTCTAAACTCCGGGCTGTTATTGAGAAATTCCTAATGGAAAAACGTAATAGCACTTTTTGCCCGACTTCGAAATTGAACCCAGGATCCCACAGTCAACAGTCGTGCTCGCCACCACAAGACCAATGGGGCAGCATAGGTCAACTTTATGAATGAATCAATGAGTTGTCTTTCAAATTATGTTTTCAGTTCACTCTTGTTATTACTCATTCTCAACGGCAAGAGCTTCTATTTCAGAAAATATTAATTGCTAAGACACTTGACAGTTCAGTCTATGAACATTAAACTGAAACATAATTCTCACGAAATTCAGTACGTAGAATGTTACAAAGATGTGGGTTGTTTGAAGGATGAATTCGTAACCCTGCTAGCCCTCAAAATAGACGTTACTTTATTAAACAGATGACAGAAAAAAACAAGCTTCATATCATTCATATTACAGCGTATTACTAGCTTCTGCCTGCGACTTCGTTCGCATAAAATTTGATATGTTATCCTACTGGAACCATACATTTTTCTGGGATAAAAAGTATCCAATACAATCTGTCTCAGTACCAGCTTCCATCTAGATCGGTGCAGCCGTTTAAGCGTAACAAAGTATTAAATATCCACCCATCCATTCTTACAAATTTTTGTATTTATAATATTAATATTAGTAGGAAAATAGGATTTACCGAAGTATTACAGGGACGAATATAAGTAAGTCCTATGAATAACTTAGACGGTTAGTAGGTACTCAAAGATACGTTATTCCTCAGTCCTAAGTCAGATCTAAAATTAGACGTTATTTTAACCGCAAACGAGTTCTCCGAAATATAAGCTTATTTTACGTAGTTTTATTACTCATGCGTTAACCAAAACTTTGCAGCCCAAACATCGTACTAAGAATGTGTATACAAACTATTATCCTGCCGAACGAATTTTGGTAATGCAGACAATTTCAATAAAGACTAGCCAAGTACGCTGGAAATATTATAGTGCACAAGTGTGTGCGCTAACACAGGTGTACAATACCTCTTTCCTTACTTTCATAATCCCATGAGACGGTAATCCGATACGACAGGGGAGGTGTCGTGTTACGTGCTTTCGGAAACACGTGTGTCAGAGTACCAACTTCCTAACTCCGGGTTTTTACTGAGAAATTCCTTGTAGGAAACTCCAATAACATTGGGCGATCTAGGAACATTGCGCTTTTGACCACAAGACCAAAGGGGCAGAATACTTACTTAAGCCACGCGGGCCACGTGTAAATATCGAAGCGAATATAAGATATAGAAGCGGAAAAGACTTCATAATAAAAAGTTTTACCATTTATTCAGTACATAATTTGAGATCCTACATAGATACAATTTTTCGTCGGTTCTCTTCTTAAAAGGTACAGCATCTACACAACAGGTCTTCAACACGAGACTCGCAGCCACATAGTCTGCGGCCGGGCGACCCAGCCCGCCTTCATCACCAATTTTTATTTATGTATTCATAATATTCATAACTGCCTCGGTAGCCTAGTGGCCCTAAGCGCGACTGCTACCGTAGAGGTTTTGGGTTCGATTCCCAGGTCGAGCAAAAAGTGTTATTGGGGTTTGTGGGTTTTTCTATGAAATTCTCAGTAGTAGCTCGGAGTTAGGATTTGTGCCCGGTTAATGGCAATAGGCTCGCCCCCTATTACATGGGACCTAAATATACCGGCGAACTGTGGGTGTACATTGTTACACCTCTGCCTAACCCTTCGGGGAATACAGGCGTGATGGTATTCATAATATCGTTTTAGCACATTATTAATGCAGTAAATAAAGAATAGTTAAACATTATTTTTATTTCGTTAATACATAATAAACCAAATAACCGGGCTCAAGTACCTACCAACGCGCGTTAGTAGGTATAAATCGGTCTAAAATTGATTTGTTTTTTGGTGAGTTATAAATGTGTAGTGGAATAACAGTTATAAGTACGGAACTCAACATTTTTTTCGCATTGCGTGGATCGCAACTCACGAGAACATTCCCTTGAGTTGTGGCCAGCGGAATCCAAACAAAACATTTTTTGGCCCTTGTTTACAACTAGGTTGAAGACCCCTGATCTACACGGTCAAAATGTATGGAACAACTGATTATTTTTTAAATAATTAACGAAAAATATTAACGATTGGGGATCTAGAATCATGTACTGTAAAAGTTTTTGGTGCGATGTCCGCCCCATCCGTTAAGTGGCTGCTGTGCTGCGTGTCGCGGGTTCGATTCCCGCACGAAACAAATATTTGTATGGCATGGCCTACAGATAGTGGTTCCGGGTCTCTTGTGTAAGTGAATTTATAATTGTGTTTGTAAACGCACCCACGAAACAGAAAGAGAAATTCCTAGTAGGGTAACGTTTCTGTACAAAAAGAAGAGAAAAAAATAAGGGACCTGATCTAATTTCTCTAAAACACAGTGACTTACTTAAACTTTTGTGTACGTTTTCACTTGTTTTAAGTTACGAAAAAATGGGTAACAATGGACCTTACTTAACGGTACTTAAACAGAATAGGTATGTTTTGACGTCGTTCGAGATTTTGAAACTTTGTAACTTGAGTGTTTGTAGAACAAAGTCGATGTTTGGCATGTGAAAATATATACCTATATTTTTTTTGTTTTGTGACTTTTTTAAGAGTTTTTAAAGAAAATCTTTTTGAAAACAATTTGCGACACTCTTCTTAAAACGATTCTTGTTATTTAGGTAAGTTGCTACTCTTTTCCAAATAATATTAACCATCAATGCGAATAAATAAAATTGAATTGTCTGTTTGTATTGTCAAAATAACAGCTTTTTACAAAATAAATACTTATAACACGAAAAAACCATTTCTTTTTTAAATTTGTCTGTTTGTTTCGGCTAATCTCAAAAACGGCTGGATCGATTTTGAAGAGACTATTATTGGCAATATCAGCTATTTGCTTTGTCGCCTTACAATGTCAATGTTATAAGGAGTAACTGAGGCTAGTTTTACTTTGGAAAAAGAATCAGGGTCACGCGACGAAAAAAAATGGAACACTCACACAAGCAAAGTCGCACGCTGCTAGTATATCAATGAATCTAAATAGTTCGTATTTACGCAAAATCAACATTATTCGTGACAATAATATCCTCCAACGTCACGAAAATCATTGCATTGGACCACGAAGCAATACGCTCTAGCAGTCTCATTGCGCTCTGTTGACCAATAAGCTGCGTCATATTCGCACTGTTACCTCATGAATACAATAGTCGACAATGTCTAATTTTTTACACTAATATAAGCTCTTCATCTGACCAATGTGGACTTTGTAATTCATTGTGTATTGAATTCAAAATGGCGGAAGACGATTTTACAAATCTATTGTTAGTGATACATTGAGATGGTTTGCATTAAGTCAAAATTATTCTCAAGTAAAACAAACTAGCCCGGACACTTTTAAGCACTTTTAACGAGTATTCATTTATTTCAAAATTTAAAAAAAAGCAATAATCGAAAAGGGGCCCGCGGGATAGTAATTTTAAAAATGGTACATCTGTTTCGTTTAACATATTTATTTAGTTCGAAAGCTTTATTTATAACAAAGCTTAATACTTATAATATAAAAATAAATCAAAATGCTATTGTACCGCCGTATTTTTAATTTGAAAATCGACTCTAATTGAATACGTTATCGCGCTTAATACGTTGGAACGAGAGAGAATTGGAGCAACTTCCACATAAAACAAAAGAACGTACCAAGATATTAAAGTTAACAGTGTGTATTCAATCTGATGGCAATTTTAAGAAGACCTTCGCTCCCAGACAAATGACACTATTGACAATAATAAGTGCAATAAAGAGAATGCTTAACCGTATCTGGCACAAGGTTTGCACTTTGAGCGCTGGTAAATGCATTGCAACGTAGTACTACATACCAGAATACTTCTTTGCGAGAATTTCTTTGTCAGTTTTTTGTGGAATTGTGGCGACCTCTTCCTTCCCCTTGAATGATGAAATATTAATTTCAATACTAACCTATTCATCAGTCATCTATTCTTAATCAAAGACTAAAGAACCAATGTAGTTACAAACTCCCCTAATTAAGATAAGATTACAATGGATCAGAGCCATGTAACGTTCTACAGTAATTATACCAGCCTGTTATTGTCCCACCGCAGGGCCTCAAGGCCTCTTCTCATACAAAGAAAGCACGAGTATTGATACCGCTTGTTTAAGGCGGATTGGCGATTTCAGACCTATATTAATGAATATCTGTTGCAGTAATTTCATTCGCGTGGCTTATTTTACCTGCCTTACGTAACGTCTTTGGTTACTGCTCCGCTCCCGTGTGTCGTAGCGTGATGTTATAAAGCCTATGACAATCGCAAATAACGTGACTGCGGCGAATAGAATTTTCAAAATCGGTTAAGTACATCCAGAGTTTACCACCTACAACCTCAACCAAACTTGACCTCTTTACAATATTAGAAAGAAGTAGATAAGTCCAAAGCGTCTCTCGATGTTTTCCTTCACCGATGTCCGTGATGTTCAAGATAAACTTGGAAAGTAAATTATGAATTAAAAAACGTCACACTAGTACTTGCTCGAAATTGAATCCAAAAGCTCATGCATGAAGTCTTACCCGCTGGGCCTGGCTGAATTTCAGAATTCAGAAGTCATGATGTAAAATTAAATTACTCAATGTATTCCAATGATGCTCCAGTTAAGAAAAGCCCGTTGTATTTACAGCAGTTATTCGATTCTCATTAAACTCGTGAAAAGCTGATCTCATAGGTATTATTTTACACTTTAATATTCGAGAAACAATAAGCTGTAAAAATGAAATTACTTCGATTTTATGAGATAAAATTCATGTTATTTTAAACAATACTTTTTTGTCATTTTTTTATTTTACCCCCATATTTAAGCAGCTTATAGGAGTGACGATATTTACATGTACAAACTCAACTTCAAAGGATTATGTTTTTTGCAAAATGAACTCAATGCTTAATATAAAGGTCATCAAAGAGTCGGTCATTTAGAAAGATGAAGCTTAGAAAGAAGGTTCCTATAGAGAAGAACGTCTTGAGCACTCTAGAGCAACAGAGATGGGTACCGTTTTACTGAATGACTTTTTTGCTGATAAGAAACCAAAAAATAGTGAAGTAGTACCTTCTTAAGAAGGTCCCCAAGTTAGACACATATTTGACAGAATAAGATTAGATTGCGATCGTTTTTGAAAGGTTGTAAAATTGCCACCGACTATCCTAATTTCCACAAAATTTAATTTACTGAAAATCATTCTCAATTTTAACTGCATTGACTAGTAGAAAATTCACAATACAGTTCCCAATTGAAATCCGCTAACACTATGTAACCAGTAACAATTCAGAATTTGAGTGCACCTAACTATCTAATTGGAGGACATGCTAGGGGCAGTTCAAACTAAGACAATTATGCTCTAGATTCTACGTGCTTGCAGACGGAACACCTAGGTGTCCTGGTTGAATATTATCTTTGTCTTTACATAGGTAGCTACTGTCTTCGAAGACGATAACTGAAAATCTACGCTTAGTACGCCAATCTGCATTGAAGTATGAAAAGAGTCTACTGCTCTGTTTCTAGTAATAAATGATGGATTAAAAAATGTATTGACGTCGCGGACTTAAGCTAGTGCGTTACGTTATGTCTTTGGTTACTGCTCCGCTCCTGTGGGTCGTAGCTGGGTGTTATATAGCCTATACTATTGCTCATGAATCTGGCTATAATATACATAAAGATTTTTTCCAATCCGCTGTTAGTTCCACGGATTAGCGCGTTTAAACAAATACTCAAACAAAATAACTTTGACTTTATTATATTAGTATAGTAGTCGCCACGAGTCGTAAGCATAAACGTCAAGTTCATGTCTGGGTTTTTGGGTTTTTTTCTGGGTTTATTGGGCTGCATTGCAATGGTGCACGCGATTGGCTCGTCAGTCGGACCGATCGCATGCACGGTCAGGTCCACTTGACTCGTGGCGACAATTACACGGATTATTTTTTTATAAACTGCCTCGGTAGCCTAGTGGTCCTAAGCGCGACTGCTACGCTAGAGGTCTTGGGTTCGATTCCCAGGTCGAGCAAAAAGTGTTATTGGGTTTTTATATGAAATTCTCAGTAGCAGCTCGGAGTTAGGATTTGTGCCCGGTTAATGGCAATAGGCTCGCCACCTATTACATGGGACCTAAATATACCGGCGAACTGTGGGTGTACAATGTTACACCTCTGCCTAACCCTTCGGGGAATACAGGCGTGATGGTATATATATATTTTTTTTTATACTTACTAAATACAAAATGCATTTTGGGTAAAGATATTTGGTCATTCTTCAAACTTTTTGGCAAGGTGACAGCAATATAAAAAAAACAATCTTGTTAAATGAAAAGAAGTAGAAACTCTTTTGCAAATAATACCCCACATGGCCCTCTTAGGCTAGAGTAAGGCTCTTAAAGCACTGATAAGACCTAAATACTCCAAATAGGCTTATTTTAAATCTGTTTTAGCCGAAACTAATGAGCTTGTGTTCTCGGATAAATATGAATAAATCTTCTTCATCTTGAACATTCTTATATATTTTAGAACTCCGTTGTTTTGAAAACGTATTTTTTTTATAAATTTCTCGACACTAGTAATCGCAAAAATAACCGCTTAAAATGTCTTTGCAGTAAAAATATTAACACATTTTACTGATAAAATTAATAAGAATAACGTCTCATATTTAAGTGAAGAATGATATATGAAAGAGAAGGGAGTCAGTGATAGCATGACGGTTGACAGGACGGCATGGAAGAAAAAAACGTGTTGCGCCGACCACAATTAACATGGGATAAGGGCAGATAGATGATGATTTAAGTAAAGAATTGCTGCTTGGTTGCTTGGTTGGCTTTAGTTGCTTATTTTTAAATTTCAATTACTTAAAAATAAAAATATATGAAATTGCTTTATATTTTGTGAAAAGAGGCAAGCGTTGCGTAAACTAGCTTCTCTTTCCTTTCGATGTAGTCTGACAGTGTCTTAACATTGCAACGAACTAATGACCGTGTTAGCTTGCAAAGTCCATCGTTACAAGCTTTTTTAAACAAAGAACGATGCGAAGCAATCAGTAATGTACTATCGACCGTTGTACAGTAATTATGCACTAAGTAGTTAGCTAACTCCTTCTGTTCCTTATTTTATTAATCACTTAAGCAAATGCAAACATGTCTATACGCGCATCAGTGTTAAAAGGATGTAGCCGGCTATTCAAGCGGAACATAAGCACGTCGAAACGATAGCGAGGCGAAAAGGCGAGAGGCGAACGGGTTTCCATACAAAACCAGCCATTTTGTGTGGACAAAATGCGGGTTAATACAGATAAGTGTGGTCCATAGAAGGCGGTTTTTATAGGAAAATCAGGCTACATAAATAATTATGGTAATAGCTTTATTTTAGTAGTGGAGAAAGATGTCATTCTTGCATGTGTGAAATAATAAAGGATATTTTTTACATTGGGGACGATCTTGTTAGCGTATTCAAAAGTAATTATGCTCAGAAATATTTTCAGACGGCAAGATGTGCCTTTAACATTAGTTACTCGTATAGAATACGGTATGACTATCTTCTTCCAGAAAGTGCCAAATAAAAGCCTCTTCTTTCTTCCCTATTTTTTTATAGAAGTTTCGCAGTGTAAGTGAAACTATGAACCGTACTGAATTACAAAATTTAATAATATTTGAATTGGTTATTTGCTTCAAGCCAATATTTTCAATAGACTGTTCCTAGGGAAAAAATCGTGAAATATTTGGTCATAGTAGGCAAGCCAAGAGGTATTGCACGGCGATCTTTTTCGTTCATATGACATCTAAGTACGCTTAGACCTTTGAGGTGAAAGTGAAACATAGGTGAATAAGGTCGCCTCATTGAAGTAGGCAAACTTACCTATCTGTAATGTTCCATGCGCCCGTAAGCACAATGTTTTGCGTGTGGTTACATTACTTGCTACCACAAGCAGTAATTTTTCCAATCAAAAATAAATATCGTTTCTCAGAAATCATTTGCGCCGCTAACTTAGTTAGATGGTCAGTTTGCGTAGTTAATGACTGTGTAATGTTTATTTTTAGAGTCGCTGTACACTGAATCGGGTCGGCACATTCGGTTCGGCTTTTTCAATACAAACTTTGATAACGCTGTATTGAAAAAGCCGAACCGAATGCGCCGAACCGCTTAAGTGTTTAGCTACCCTTACACGCCGCGCAGCCGCCCGTATTGATTTTGAAGATACAATAATATTGCATCGAAATAACAAGTCCGAGACCAAAGACCAGTAGATAGTCTCCGATAGGCTAAATTGATAACGATGATTCAGAAATCTTCAGTGCCAATATAATCGGAATGAGTGTAAATTACACACCTACTTCAGTTCCAGTAAAACGTTAACGCTTGGTCTAAAGTCGAATGCCTAAAGAATGGTTTAGCTAAACGGAATCTGATGCGATGTATCATTAGGGAGTTCAACTTCCGTGTTAGTTACTGGCTTTTAGTTCGCTATTTGGGTTGATATTAGGTTGGTTTTGTGTCTAAGTGAGCGTAGGATAGTACTGTAAACTACGTACGGTACTTCTGTGGCTTTGGTCTGAATGAAATTACCAGTTCTTAGTAATCAGTTGCAGTATTAAGTATTTTTGAGGACTTGTTTTTTTTTAATCTTGGCATACATACGTAATTAACTTACACCATCACGCCTGTATTGCCTGAAGGGTTAGGCAGAGATGTACCAATATCCATCTACAGTTCACCGGTATGTTTTAGGTCCCATGTAGGTAATAGGGAGCGAGCCTATTGCCATTAATCGGGACAAATCCTAACTCCGAGCTGCTACTGAGTAATTTTTAATGGAAAAACCCAATAACACTTTGCTCGACCTGGGAATCGAACCCAGGACCCCATGCTCATCAGTCGCGTTTGCGACTACGAGACACCCAGGGACAGTTACATACATAATTATAACATTAAATTTATTTTTATTATTAAGTAGCTACACAAGGACACGACTTATGTTATGTTTTACTTTTAAATTACTTTCCTTTATCATTTTTAGGGTTCCACGTCTAAAGGGTGCCGAAAGAATCTCTATTACATCTTCGAGGTCTGTATCTTTTGAATCATAATAGGCAGTCGCTGGAAAACTTCAGAGCGTTTATTACAATAGCCGCCATAACAAAAAAAAAAAAATTTGCAACGGACGTATTTTTTGTATGTGATGAAAAATAATTAACGGTTGTACGGGTCCCTTCCTTCCTCCCTTGTCAGCGAGATCAAGTAGTAACACAATTTCGTATATGAACTAGTAGATACCTATAGTTTGTAGATACAGTCACGAGCATAATCCATACACTCGGCAAAATTTAAAATCGATTTTCTCGTGAATTAACAATTGCAACGTTGAGATACGACGGATTTCGTAGTAGTATGGGATCGAGAAAATGACATTCATAACACCACTCTTTTGGCAGGAAATTGCTTCAGAATGTTGCTAAGTGTACAATGGACGCCACGAATCGTGAGCATAGATGGGTAGTGGTGGGGGTAACCTCGCGCATGTACACTTTCGGCCTGATAATTCAGTAGCAGATTTTACTAAATTTATTGTTAAGTACTTACACGAAGTATGTAAGTAAGGTAATTAAAACATAAGTGGTACTTATAATTTTACTTTGATGCGGTAATGTTGTAGGCTTTCGTGACTGAAACATATCTCAATAAAATAATAAAATCTGGTTAGAAATGATCATTTATTTTTATTTTTTAATGTTTTGTTAATCTGAAGGAGGTGATATGCCTTCGGTAAAAGAAACATCGAACTATATAAAAACAAACCAAACATAAATACAAAATAAACCATTTTAAAAATCAAAACGTAAGTCAATAAAACTGCACAAAAGTGTACAGTAGCCGAACAACATACGAGTCTCCAATAGACGACGAGGATCGGCTGCCTGACAGGGACGGACCAATCGCGTGCTGCGTCTTTCATTCCGCCAAAGAGAAATGAACTACTGCGCAGGTGAATTTTGTGCTCACGACTCATGGCGAATACTGTATCATGTTTTTGCTCGTGACTGTACAACCTACTACAAGTACTAAAGATATACTAGACTGGTTCAAGAGATAACTAGAATGCTCAATAAAAATCTAGAAGCGAACAATATCTGTTCCGTTGCGTTTGCATAACACAAGATTGTTGATAAAAAAGGGTTAGTCTGCCATTTAGCTCACGAAGTAGCGATTTGCTGTAACCTTGAATAAAATGATAGCGTGAATGTTGTACCTACTTGTGTTATGTAAAATAAACTGTAAGTAAATATGTACTGGCAGAGGTAGAATGATGCGGATTCAAACTTGAACTTCAATCCAAGGCGTTGCAATAAAAAAAAAATTGACAAAAGGTAATATATTATTATTTTTGACACAATAATTGGCTATGACTTATATACTAATAAGCTAAATGAGGAAGGTATTTTTGTTTGTTTGTTTAAACGTGCTTACCTTGGGAACCACCAGTTGAATTGGAGAATAGTATAAGCTGGATAACATAACAAGAGCGGAGCAGTAACCAAAGCGTACGCGAGTCGCGTGCAGAATCTAGTGTAATTAATCATTATAGGATTGATAATTTCAAACACAGATTATAATGATTAATTAAACATAGATTATAATTTTTAATTTTCAATGCGCCTTGAGCAAGTTTGATGATGAATGCTCATGCCTTCCCTAAATAAAATGCCTTTGGACTGCAGTGGGACATATTATGGTATTTTTACTCCGAGAACTTGTAGTACTGCCTCGTATGCCTGGTGGTTCTAAGCGCGACTGCTACGCTAGAGGTCTTGGGTTCGATTCCCAGGTCGAGCAAAAAGAGTTATTGGGTTTTTCTATGAAATTCTCAGTAGCAGCTCGGAGTTAGGATTTGTGCCCAGTTAATCGCAATAGGCTCGTCCCCTATTACATGAGACCTTAACATCCCGGCGAACTGTGGGTGTACACTGGTACACCTCTGCCTAACCCTTTGGGGAATACAGGCGTGATGGTATGTGACCTTGTAGTTGTCCCTATTGCATCTACAAGTGTTCGTGAAAATAAAATAAAAATCAAGTATTCGTGACTTCTATTATCTACTAGATATTAAAATCAGTATAATAAAATTTCCTCATTAATGCTGGAAAGACACTATCCAGATAGATAACTACAAAGAATAAAATTCATGTCACAGTAGGAATATTAAATTAGACCCTTGACACTCATTCTAGATCTTATCTTTATGACTAACTAGACCTATTTTAGTCTGGCTCAATGAAAATAACCCCTGCCCTTTTATCTAACGAAATTATCTCGGTTTTACCTGGCTCTTCATTGCTGCTTTATTTCTTAAATAAAGTGCGTAACGTGAAGTAAAATTAAAATTATTATTATTATCTTCGTATTCTAATGTGTAAAAAAACAGTTAACGAAGCCGAGAATTATTTGGTTCTTCTCATAATTGCGATTATTTTTTTGTTCTGGACTGTACCTGGGAATTTTTTGGTTACGGAGATATAGAACATTTTTAACGTTTTTTTTGCGAAATAAACATACTATCACGCCTGTATTTCCCGTAGGGTTAGGCAGAGGCGTACTAATGTATCACCCAGAGTTCGCTAGTAGGTATCTTTAGGTCCCATGTAATAGGGGGCGAGCCTATTGCCATTAACCGGGCGCAAATTCTTACTCCGAGCTGCTACTGAGAACTTAATAAAAAAACTCATTAACACTTAAGCGAAATGTAAGTTGTTAATGTATATTATCAGCAATAATCAACTTAACCAGACTTTAATAACACGCCCCCTATACTGTTGTATGGAAATCATCAAGTGACTTCTTCTGCTATGGGTGGAGCAGAAGCGAGTGTCAGACTCTTACTGACTAAAACCCACCCGTGTTCCTTCGAATGCCTTTGCGTTCCAAGGCCCCGATTTAGGGGCTAAGTACCATTACAGTGATTTTTGCATCAAAAATAAAAGTGGTTTCTCAATAATGTATTTTTTAAATTGATTTACAGAACCAGGCAATTATTATTATAAGAAATAATAATAAATAATAGGGACAGAGGTAAAGGCCTCTGTCTTTGCAGACATCACATTAAAAGCCTTTTTATTTTTTTAAGGGTAGGGAAATTCTCAAATGACTTCCCTCGCCCTGGGCGAGGCGGGAGGGAGTGTCAGACTTTTACTGACTAAAACCCATCCATGTTCCTTTTTGTGCCCTTTGCGTTCTGAGGGCGCAGCATTTCTTTCGAGCAACCTGCAGCCCCGGCACAATAAAAGCCTAACATCACAGACTCGGTTCAACCCGCACGCTGCTGCCCCATGCTCACATCTCACCATTAACAGAATTAATTCATCAAAAGACGTTCGCAGTACAATTGCACATTTGGAACTCAACCCTCATGGTGCCGCGTTTATTATATAAGCCTCACGAGCATTTACGATTTACATTTAGTAAAATGACGTGAACAATTTGCGAGTTGGATTTTGGTTGTGT